>OY757545.1:14163835-14178835 GCA_963584105.1 Alviniconcha strummeri
GTACGATGGTTCGAGTCAGATTTCAGCGTTCAGATCAGTGTAATTTGCCTTTGATTGCGTCTGCTGTCTATTATAATAATAATAATAGTGGGGCCTTAGAGTGCCTTTCTGTAATGAGCCATAGGCGCGTACGTTTCATACTCAAGTTAAAACTTGAAACAACCGACATCAAAACACACACTATTAACATATTCAAATTTGTCATTCAACACCGCCCCGCGCCATCTCTGCGTACAGCGGATGTCTGGCCATCTTTGCGTACAGCGGATGTCTGGCCATCTTTGCGGACAGCGGATGTCTGGCCATCTTTGCAGACAGCGGATGTCGAGCCATCTTTGCAGACAGCGAAAATCGAGCCATCTTTGCAGGCAGCGGATGTTGAGTGCCGTCTCATGCCAGTCTGTGTTTCCTATTCCACTTTAGCAGGCTCGCCGGATATTTGAGAGTGATGACCTGTAGGCTATTTGGCTGTCACCTCTCCGCAAAGACAATCCAGAGGAGAGCACGTTTGACTGCTTCCTTGATTTTCCTCGTTGCACACTGAAAGGTTACCGCATTAACCGCCTTTCAGAGGTGGCCAAATGACAGATTTGTCTTCTTCTAACCCTTTCGCTGCCACACTTACTGCACCGTCACTCAAAGCCAAACAACATAATTTGAAATACTTCTAACGTATTTTTTTTCTGCTTTGTATAGCATTTCAAAGGATTTTCATCCAAACGCACAGTGATGAAAGTAGACTTTATAGGACCAGAAAAAAATACTCTGTTTGCAAGCATGTACGTACGCACTTTTCAGCCCGGAAATTTGTGTGTGTGTTGCTGTTGCTGTAACTTGTTTAGAAGGAAAGAGAATAAAAATCTGAAGCAAGAACGACTGCTAGCGTTCCAAAACAAGATCCAAACACAAAAGGTTCAAAGGAACGCTGTTTATTAGGACAAAAACACAACATGCGAATTTTCGGGGTATTTCCCTTTATCAAGCTACAAAACTACGCTTAAACAACAGTTACACGGCGAAAAACGATGAAAAAATTAGATGGAGAGCTAAACCACTTACCTGCTTTTAGTTGAGCTATGTTTGTTTTTGTGTCCAGCGCTTGGGAGAACATTCTGGACACGAAAACAACATAGCTTGTCGTTTTGTAGCTTGATACAGGGGATTACCCCGAAATTCGCATGTTGTGTTTTGTCCTTAATAAATACCGTTCCTTTCAACCTTTTCTGTGTTTGGATCTTGTTTTAGAACGCTGGCAGTCATTCTTGTTTCATATTTTTATGCTCTTTCCTTCTAAACAAGTTACAGCAACACACACGAAATCAACAACACAGTTGATACATTTCCGTGGCACTCTTTCCATCAAAGGGCGAGCCCATGGCGCTGTCAGCTCTTTTAAATCTTCCTTGAAAACCTTTCTCTTTTCAAAAACCTTTTCTTCAGTCTCATTGCCCTGATATGCGATCGGTGTGTGTGTGTGTGTGTGTGTGCGCGCGTGCGTGCGTGTGCGAGTCTGTGTGCTTGCGCGTGTGTGTGTGTGTGTGTGTGTGTGTGTGTGTGCATTCATGTTGTATGCATTGAATTTTGACAAATATGTATTTGTAGAGAACGTGTAAGCGCTTAGGGCCTGTGTGGGTTAGGTGCTCTAAGTATTCAGTAGTAGTAGGAGTAGTATACCGCTACAAGACGATGACCTCTTACTTTCATAACGCCAACGATGCTGGTAGTGAGGGCGGAGTTGTACATGGTGCACAGCATGGTGGAGTAGTTCACGAAGAATCCCAACACACAGGCCATCACCAGCTGGACCGCGAACATCGGCTCGTGCCAATGGTCAAACTCCATCGTCTGCAACACCACCATATCATAGTTCAGGAGCTGTGTGAGAGTCGAGGTGGCCGTCCTGGGCTGTACGTCCTAACGAGCCTTCTGATTCCTGTGGACGTAAAGCGATATTGAACCATGCTTCGGCATTGGTCACAACTTGTCCCTAATATGTCAACTGACATCTGAGGACATTAAGCAACACTACCTACCTACCTACCACCACCAATCAGTCCGCCGGTCGAGTTGACCCGTCAGGATCGGTCAGGGGTCAACTGGTGACAAATCTGGTGAAGCGTAACTAAGACAGGAGAGTATATAAGTTATAGGCTATAGACAACGACTTTTGAAAAAACGTGAGCCGGTTTGACCTAGCAGTAAGGCGGTAAGCTAGGTAAGCAGAGGGACCTCGGTTCGAATCTGCTTCGGCTCTCCTTTCTCTTCAAAAGTTGTGGTCTGTGGACACTGTCTTAATTGTGACTTTGTCCCTCACAATCAATGAAACATTCAAATGGCTCTCATCGCTGCCCACCTTAATGCAGGGGTCATTCTGGTGGTGACAGTGTAGCGATAGGTATATAATCTCCCTCTCCATCCACCTCCGTACCCCCTGCCCTTCTCCCCGTCCCTAATAAGCCTTATGGTTTCTGTGGACGTTAAGCACCATGTTTACTTACTTATTTGAAAATGTTTGTGGAGCACAATACTAGGGAAGTTTCATTGCATGCGTGTAACTGTAAGGCCGGAGACCTCCGAATTTTGTCAGCAACATCGTAAAGGAGGCGGAATGTTGCTGAACAGTACCCGAAATATAATAAATAATAATAATGGAGGGCACTGAGCGCGCGGCCTAAGCTGCAATAGTCCTTAGCATTTATACATTATTTTACACATACATATACTTCGAAGACGAAGGCTGAAATACGTACACACACACACACGCACGCACGCACGCACACGCACGCATGCATACACGCACGCACGCACACACTCACACAGGGGGAATCTGTAGGAGCACGCACGTACGCACGCATGCATGCATGCAGGCACATACACACACACACACACGCACACATGCAGTATTTAATGTTACGTTATAAACATACACACACACGCTCACGAACGCACGTCAGACTCACACACAGATGCACGTACACACCACGCACCAAGGTTTGTTAGAAGAGAAAGGTTTTCAAAGATGATTTGAAAGAACTGACGGAGGTAGCATGGCGGGAGGCGAGTAAAAAGATGTGAAGCCACCAAAAGGCTCAAAATGTTGAACGTCAACAAATGCGTGCCTACTAATACTATCTGACAAAAAGACAAGCTACAGAATGTTTGTGATCCATCTTGTGCGGGTCACCAATGAAGTAAGCCAGAAGAAAGGTGTGTGTGAAAGATATGAGACTTGTAAAAACAAACAAAAACAATTGTTTATCTTGAAATAAAGAAACAAAAAATACTAAACCCATGCGTGCCTGTGACTTTCTCACAGAAAGACAAGCTACATATTATTAGGTTAATATTAGTTGTGTTAGTTTAATATTAATTGTGATTCACCTATTGCGAGTGACCACTGAAGCAGATCAGAAGAAAGGTGGGAACCACAATAGTGAGACTCATGCCTGTTGTAAATCTCAACCTGTGCGTGTCTGCTTTCTGACAGAAAGACAAGCTGCTTAGTGCTAGCTTTATACTGTTTGTTATTCACATTTTACAGGTAGCCAGTGGAGCAGGTCAGAAGAAAGATACAAGCTATCATGATTATACCGTTGTAAAACCTCAACCCGCTATTTTCTGACAAAAAGACAAGATACAGGATGTTAGTTTTCCATTGAGTGTGATTCACCTCAGCTTTTGTAGGATCACTTATAAAGTCGGTAAAAAAGAAAAGAAAAAAAGATGGGGACTACTACTTTCGGGCAGAAAGGCCAGCTATAGAATATTAGTTTTACATTAGGTAGGTAGTGTTGCTTAATGTCCTCAGGTGTCAGTTGACATATTAGGGACAAACTGAGACCAATGCCGAAGCATGGTTCAATATAGCTTTACGTCCACGGAAACCAGAAGGCTCGTTAGGACGGACAGCCCAGGACGGCCACCTCGACTCTCACACAGCTCCTGAACTATGAGTTTTACATTGTTTGCGACTTATCTTTTGTAGGTCACCAATGAAGTAGGTCAAAAGAAAGCTGGGAACCACCACATGAGGCTGCTGTGTAAAACTTCAACCCGTGCGTGTCGTGTCTATACTTTCGGGCAAAAAGACAGTCTACAGACTGTTAGTTTTGTATTGTTTGCGATTCACCTTTTGTAGGTCACCAGTGAAGTAGGTCAGAAGAAAAGTTGGAACCACCATGATGAGACTGTTGTAAAACATCAGTCCGTATGTGCCTAGTTTCTGGCAAAAAGACAGCAAGCAAGCAAGCAAAAGATTTTTTTTTAGCGTCAGTTTTGTTTCGTAATTCACCTTTCGCAGGTCACCAGTGAAGTAGGTGAGAAGAAGGGTGGGGACCACCATGATGAGGCTGTTGTAAAACATCAACCCGTATGTGCCTAGTTCCTGGAAGATGAAGCAAGAAAAAGAAAAAACAATCATCGCTTGTTAATGTCTTTACACGCTTGTTTGCTGGTAAGATGCAGTTGTTTGATTCACTAAACTTGTTAGCTCTGTGTGCGTACGGGAAGGGGTGGCGGGGGTGGGGGGTGCACAGGTGTGTGTGTGGGGGGGGTGCGTGTGTGTGTATGTGTGCGTGCATATGTGTGTGTGCGTGCGTGTGTGTGTGTATGAGTGTGTGCGTGCGTGCGTGCGCGCATGTATATACAGTATGAGTTGTGTGTTTGAGGAGCTTACCTTCATGTTAAGTTTTTGTTTCGTGAATACTCCACTGGCCGATGAGCACACATTGGTCAACATGAGGAAAGTGTAGCCAACGGCATCAAACGCAAGGTCGTTACTGCAACACACACACACACACACACACACACACACACACACACACACACACATGCACGCACGCACGCACAAACACGCACGCATATGCACGCACACACACACACACACAAACACACATTTACACACACACGCGCGCGCACACGCACGCACACATACACACACACACACACGCGCGCGCGCGCACACGCACGCACGCACACACACATACACACACACACACACACACACACACACACACACACACACACACACACACACACAGCTATCAGATCAAAACCAGGAAAACTGTGGAGCTCCTCGAGCTGTTCAATAACAATAAAGACAAAGAAAATTGGCTGACCGTTTATCCAACCACAATGTAATGTGAGCGCTTCACAATAATTCATTTGTGCGTGCGTGTGTGTGTGTGTGTGTGTGTGTGTGTGTGTGTGTGTGTGTGTGTGTGTGTGTGTGTGTGTGTGTGTGTGTGTGTGTGTGTGTGTGTGTGTGTGTGTGTGTGAAAAAGGAAAAAGAAACCTATATACAAGCATCTATAGCTAAATCGACGTGTGTGTGTGTGTGTGTGTGTGTGTGTGTGTGTGTGTGTGTGTGTGTGTGTGTGTGTGTGTGTGTGAGATAGGTATAGATATCCGTGTGCAGCAAGTTCAGTACCACTGACACCAGCAAGAAGAAGACAAAAATGTACACAGCTTCATCGTGTGAGACGAACATAGTTTAATTTGCCTTCATCAAAACGCTATACACTCCTACGGGAAAATCTGGGCGGAGTGCCACAAGCGGCACAGAGCTCGATCTTTGTATTGCCCGTGTATATAGCTGTTATCATAATTATAAATCATTAAACAAATAAACATGAAATGGGCAATGGTAGGACAAGTTCAGTTCAACCGAACACATAAGAGGTTCGAAAGGAACGTTATTTATTAGGACTATCTATGATTTATTAGTTTTAGAACTCTAGCAGTCATTCTTGTTTCAGATGATGATGTTGATGATGATGATTGTTGTTTATTCATTTATTATTATTTATTTATTTTAGTCTAGTTCAACCGACAGATTCAATCTGGAAACGGAGATAGCTAGCAAGGTCAACTAGCCTGCAACCGTCCACGTGTCCGGAGCTCATAATTAATGCGAGGCAAGGGGACGTGTGTTGAAACGACTGAGCCACGTGCGGCTTGCAACGAGTGTGTCCTTTCTGAAGCTTCGGACGTGTGTTGAAACGACTGAGCCACGTGCGGCTTGAAACGAGTTTGTCCTTTCTGAAGCTTCGGAAGTGTGTTGAAACGATTGAGCCACGTGCGGCTTGAAATGAGTGTGTCCTTTCTGAAGCAACAATACAAACGCAAGACTCATGGCTTTCGCGCCTTCTCTTGCTTTGGACCCCACATTTGGAATTCACTCCCACAAGACCTTAGACACTGCTCAACCCTGTCATCTTTTAAGGCCAGACTGAAAACCTTCCTCTTCTCACAGTATTTCCATCGTAACTAATATCAGTGCCCAGTTTCTGCTATGTGTGTGTGTGTGTGTGTGTGTGTGTGTGTGTGCGTGCGTGCGTGCGTGCGTGCGTGCGTGCGTGCGTGCGCGTGCGTGCGTGCGTGTGTGTGTGTTTGTAGTGTTTTTTTGTTTTGTTTTTGTATAATACTTTATGTAAATTGTTTTGGTATGGCTATGTTCTACATGTGTATAGAATATATTTAGGTTAATATGTATCATGTGAGCGCTCAGGGCGTTGATGAGCGCATGATAAATGTACATTATTATTATTATTATTAAGCTTCGGAAGTGTGTTGAAACGATTGAGCCATGTGCGGCTTGAAACGGGTGTGTCCTTTCTGAAGCTTTGCGGGCCTACCTTGCGGCAATGAGGGAGCCCATTATCATCAGATACACTGTGCACTGGATCAGCGGTGTCGCCGTCACGCTGAAAACACACAGCAGCCAGGTGGAAAGATAACAAATCAATAGAAAACTGACGCAAAATTAACCTTCGAATAACGAACAGGTCACAGCATGATAATTGCAGGGCTAAACGTCCAAAGAGACCACAAATGGTCTACTAGGGACGAACAGGTCACAGCATGATAATTGTAGGGCTAAACGTCCAAAGAGACCACAAATGGTCTACTAGGGACGAACAGGTCACAGCATGATAATTGCAGGGCTTAACGTCCAAAGAGATTACATAATTATGGTCTATTAGAGATGAACAGGTCACAGCATGACAACTGTAGGGCTTAACGTCCAAAGAGACCACATATGGAACAGGTCACATTGTGATAATTGTAGGGTTTAACATCCGAAGAGACCATACATAGAACAGATCACAGCATGATAATTGTAGGGCTTAACGTCCAAAGAGACCACATATGGAACAGGTCACATTGTGATAATTGTAGGGTTTAACGTCCAAAGAGACCACATAATTATGGAACAGGTCACAGCATGATAATTGTAGGGCTTACGTCCAAAGAGACCACATACTTATGGAACAGATCACAGCATGATAATTCTAGCGCTTAACGTCCAAAGAGACTACATAATTATGGAACAGGTCACAGTATGATGATTGTAGGGCTTAACGTCCTAAGAGACCACATATGGAACAGGTCACAGCATGATAATTGTCGGGCCAAAGAGACCACATAATTATGGTACAGGTCACAGCAGGGTGATTGTTAGGACTTAACGCCCAAAGAGACCATATAATTATGGACTGACTGACTAAACAAATGGATTATGGGAGCAATACGAGTAAACAAATAAGCAAAGTATATTATATACTTAACAATAAAAGCATAATTTAAGACATTTCATTAATAACCCGATCAACAAACAATATACTAGAGAAACACTATGAAGATCTATGGAGACATCTGTTCAAACAGTGCTCTCCGGGTGGTTGCTACGTTATGCTATCTTGTGAAGTGTTATGTTACAGTTACGTTGTGTTAGCAAAACCGATGATTACTTCCAGACAACTAGTAAGTAACTTGGTGCTTTACGCCCAGCCAACCATTACAATTATATCAGGGGGAATTTCAGACAACACAACCCGTGAGCCGGTTTGGCCTAGCGGTAAGGCGTTAGGCTGGTAAGCAGAGGGACCTCGGTTCGAAACTGCTTCGGCTCTCCTTTCACTTCAAAAGTTGTGGTCTGTGGACACTGTCTTGTGACTTTGTCCTTCACAATTATGAAACATTAAAATGGCTCCCATCGCTGCCCACTTTAATGCAGGGGTCATTCTGTTGGTGGTAGTATAGCGATAGGTATATAATCTCCCTTCCCCGCCCCACTTCCATACCCACTCCCACCCCCACCCCCCCTTCTCCCCGTCCCTAATAAGCGTCATGCTTTCTGTGGACGTTAAGCACCATGTTTACTTACTTACAACACAACCCACGCATGCACGTACAGTTCACAACACACACAACCTTACCCGAGGATGACATATTCGCCACACATGATGAAGAGATTGGCAAATCGTCGAAGCGCAATGTACATCGGTAAACTGGTGTGGAACCACGAGAGAGAGAAGGAGAGAGAAAAAAGAAAAGAAAAACAACAACTCATAAGGAGAAATGTTTTAGCGTACGGTTTATGGAACTACTGCAAAAGTGCAAAATGTGTTACCTGTAATGAAGGGTGACCCATGAACAGAAATAGATAATACATAATTCAAAAGGGAAAACAATTGCATGCTGGACACATATGCACGATGAGCAAATAGCTCCCCTAGTCGCCGTTATCTTGTGAACGATGACGGCACTGAATAAATCAGCATGTGTGAAGCGCAAACAGGGCTGTCGGGCGGGCCTAGTCGCCTTTAAAGTCACAGACGCATTTTTCTAGGTCTAAGCAGCGTAAACTCCGTGTAAAAATTATCACTGGCGGGAGCTGCTACAAGTACGATCTTTGTCACGACAAAAGTTTTGTCGCGACAAGCATGTGTTTGTCGCGAAAAAAGAGAGAGAGAAAAAAACGTGTTTCGTTTTGTCGCGAAAAAAAATATGTTTGTTGCGATAAACATATTTTTGTCGCGACAAATGTTTTGTCGGGACAAACATATTTTTGTCGAGACAGATACGTCTTTTGTCGCAACAAACACATATTTGTCGCGATAGAAACGTGTTTGTCGCGACAAAACGTTTGTCGTGGCAAAAATCGTACTTCTGCCAGCTCCCGCTTCATAATGAACAGACACTTCGAAAAGGAGACAAGAAAAACTTGAATGGGCAGGGCTCACTGGGTCAGTAACATCTGCTACAATTGCCTCGAACTTTAAAAACTCGGTGGACTGTTGTCACACGGCGTCCAATCAGTTTCGAGCATGTACATCTCGCGTAGTGCATTGCTGGTAAAAACAAGGTTTTTTCCCGATCTAAAAATAAACACAAACCGCTAGATATTTCTGTGGCTGTTGAAGACTCGTACATGTATACGGAAGGAGAGCCGGACTTACCGACTCGTTAGCAAATCGGGATTAGCAGCTATCCGCCTTGAACTTTATGTGCTCGTCATGCATATGGGCACTGGAATAAAAACCCTTCATCAAGGATACAGGATGGGGTGGTGTATGTGGGGGCGGGGTGGAGGGGGGTGGATGAGGGGGTGGAGAGGGTAGCTATATAAGTTAGTTCTTGGATGTTAACGCCCCGCCAACCGCACAGGGTCACCACAGGATCGGAGGGGATGGGGGATGGGGTGGGGGTGGAAGGAGGGGGGAGCTAACGGAAGAAATCTGTTAATAATTTGCGGTATCGGGGGCTCGGAATGTGGAGGGGCTTAACTGGAATGTGGGGTGCGGAATGTGGAGGGGCTTAACCGGAATGTGGGGTGCGGAATGTGGAGGGGCTTAACTGGAATGTGGGGTGCGGAATGTGGAGGGTCTTAACTGAAATGTGGGGTGCGGGATGTGGAGGGGCTTAACTGGAATGTGGGGTGCGGGATGTGGAGGGTCTTAACTGGAATGTGGGGTGCGGAATGTGGATGGTCTTAAATGGAATGTGGGGTGCGGAATGTGGAGGGTCTTAACTGGAACGTGGGGTGCGGAATGCGTGGGGCGAACAGAGCTTGATGCTTCATCGCCGTGTACGCCGCTGACTGCATGGCGCTGTCAGCACAACGTCAGAGGTTCGTTCGTCCGTCAGTCCGTCAGTCCGTTAGGCTTGTTTAACCCCTGCCCTGCCAACGAATTTGTGCTGTCACTGCTAGTTAAGAGAGAGAGAGAACTCAAACTCGAACCCGAAAACTTTATTTTCCAAGGATTGTAGTTTAGGTTCATTTAGACCTGTCTAACAACTAGTCCTAACAACTAGTCCTTGCTAAACTACAAAAAAAAGTGAAAAATGGAGAGAAGAAAAAATCTGACTCGCCATGCAAACTCTGGAGAAGCAAAGTAGCAAAGAGAGAGAGAGAGAGAGAGGAAAAGAAAAAGAAGAAGAAAGAACGAATGACAGAAATTATCGCGGAGGGTTCGGCCAACCATAAATGTTCTTCTACTCTTTTTGTTCTCTTTGTTGTTGTTGTTGTTTTATAGTTTTGTTCTCTCTGTCTCTCTGTCTCTGTCTGTCTGTCTGTCTGTCTGTCTGTCTGTCTGTCTGTCTGTCTGTCTGTCTGTCTGTCTCTCTCTCTCTCTCTCTCTCTCTCTCTCTCTCTCTCTCTCTCTCTCTCTCTCTCTCTCTCTAACTTGGCTACTTTGCTTCTCCAGAGTTTGCATGGGAAGTCAGAACTCGAGCCGGGGGTCCCATGGTGTCTCACAGGAGGATAAAAGACACTTCGTCCAGGACGTCGTGACATGATGACATTAGGGCAGAAAAAGGGTTAACACCGAGTTGTCTCCGGGTGTCGGACTGTGAGGTACTAGCGTGGACCAACATTCCAGGAGGTGAGATGGAGGGGGTGGGGGTGGGGGGGTCCGGAGTGTGAGGTACTGGCGTAGACCAACATTCCAGGACTCCGGATGGCGGGGCGGGGCCGGGGGGGTTGGGGGGGAGTCCGGAGTGTGAGGTACTGGCGTGGACCAACATTCCAGGAGTCCGGGTGGCGGGGCGGGGCGGGTGGGGGGGGGGGGGGGAGTCCGGAGTGTGAGGTACTGGCGTGGACCAACATTCCAGCAGTCCGGGTGGCGGGGCGGGGCGGGGGGGCGGGAGTCCGGAGTGTGAGGTACTGCCGTGGATCAACATTCCAGGAGGTCGGGTGGAGGGGGTGCGGGGGTTGGACTGTGAGGTACCGGCGTGGACCAACATTCCAGGAGGCCAGGGGGAAGGAGGGGGTGGTCTGGAGTGTGAGGTATTGACGTGGACCAACATTTCAGGAGGCGGGGCAGTGTGGGGTGGGGGCAGTCCGGAGTGCTAGGTACTGGTGTGGACCAACATTCCAGAAGGCCGGGTGGGGTGGGGGGGGGGGGGTCTGGAGTGTGAGGTATTGACGTGGACCAACATTCCAGGAGGCCGGGTGGAGGGGGTGCGGGGGTTGGACTGTGAGGTACCGGCGTGGACCAACATTCCAGGAGGCCAGGGGGAAGGAGGGGGTGGTCCGGAGTGCTAGGTACTGGTGTGGACCAACATTCCAGGAGGCCGGGGTGGGGTGTGGGGGGTGGGTCTGGAGTGTGAGGTATTGACGTGAACCAACATTCCAGGAGGCCGTGGGGGGGGGGGGGGGTCCGTAGTGTGAGGTATTGACGTGAACCAACATTCCAGGAGGCGGGGCAGTGTGGGTGGGGGGCGGTCCGGAGTGCTAGGTACTGGCGTGGACCGAGATTCCAGGAGGGTGGGGGGTGGACTATACCTAACGCTACACTGTCACCCGACCTGGAGGATTTCTTCATTCAGTTTGGCAGCGATGACAGCCCTTTAGATAAATCATTAGCTGTGAGAGGCAAAGTCACAATACAGTGTCCATAAACCAAATATTCTGAAGAAAAGGTGGGTGCCGACGGGGGAAATCGAACCGACGTCGTCTGCTTACCCGCCTGAAGTCTGAGATCAGCGAATACACACGAGAGCGAGCGAGCGAGTGAGAACTCGAACTCGAAAACTTTATTTTACAAGGATTGTAGTTTAGGTTCAGTCAAAAACCTAACAACTAGTCCTTGATAAGCTAAGTGTTTTGTGTTGTTGTTGTTGTTTTGTTGTTGTTTTTAAGTATTTCTGAACTAACAGAGAGAAAGAAGTAACCACAAACTATTTTAAAAAAACACTAAAAAAACCTACTCAGTCGCTTGTTCCTAAAAATTGTAATTGCTTACCTTCTCTACACTTCAGCTTTTGAGTGCTAATAAAAAAATTAAAAGTTAGTTTCAGTGCCTGCAAGGCGCTGTCACTCCCGTCAACGGAGATATTCTTTCAGCAGCGTGAAGAAACTGTACACTATCTGCTAGAACTACTACAACTAGTAAAAAAAGAAAACTCGAGAAAAGACCGAGCTATATGATGACTGCTTTTATATAGCGCTATTCTCCGCTCTCGAGCAGACTCACCGCGCTCGCATGTGATTCTGCACGAGTGACTAGCTTTTTATAGCGCGTTTTTGAATATCAACCGAAGTAGTGTACTTACAGTGCTGGCCTGGCTGGAGCCACATGAAACTGCTGCCGTCTCGGCGCGTTCTGTGTACACCATACAACCATGCACCATGTCACTTCATGCAAAGCCACATGCGTAAGGTGTATGCGTGTTTACCTGTAACCTGCCACCTGCACTTTTGGCAGAATGACCGAATCTTTTACGTGCTACTGCGGTAACTGACACGGGGGTGGAACGGATACCGAAATAAGAGTCAGCACAGAAAGTCAGCCCTGGATAAGAAAATTCTCCCGCCGCTCCTGCAGGGATTCGAACCCGCGACCTTTCAATCACGAGTCCGGCACTCTAACCACTGAGCTAGCCCCGCTATACACACAGGAGACGACTGTAGCTGGGGAAGGGAGAGGCGGGAGACTGGGGGATGTGGGCTGGGGTGACCAACGGATGTTAGTAGTGAAGTAGTGCCCTCCCTCTCTCTCTTCTGCTTCTCATTGTTCACTACAGATAGCTAGGCAGTTAGTTGTGACCGCTCCTTAGTTCACCACTGAAGCGCACTTACCCCAGAACGACATATTCCAAGAGAAGAATGAAGAGATTTGCAAACTTTCTAAGCGCTATGACCATCGGCAAACTGCGGCACAGAGAAGAAACATTCGCAAGGTTATGGAACCCATTCAGCAAGCTAGCCGGCCCATTACCACGAGACACAGCCCAGTGCATGTATACACTTTCCGGTCACCACCTGCAATGAAACATGGTACAGTTTCTCTTCATGTCTGCGCAATGGCGAGGGGACACCGCCTTAACGCTTCCATTGTTCTGGCGGCGGTCCACGGCCTCCGCGGTCTTCCGGGTCGGTGCGTCCGCTCGAGCCTTAATTCACTCTCTCGCCCCCTTCCTTCCCCCCTGTCGCCCTCGCTAATAAGCATCCTTGTTTCTGTGGACGTGAAGCAAAATGGTTACCGTTTACTTCATGTCTGCTTGCCGACGAACCTGAACTGAACGGTAAAGCCAATCTCAGGAGAGGAGGCGAAACAAATTAATGTTCCACGGTAAAATAAATGAGTAATAATAAGGGAACAAATACGGCATAAATCATAAGATCAAAGATTCATTCATTAAATACAATAAATCCCACTGGGATTACTAAAGTCTATTGTTATTGTTGTTACTGTTATTGTTGCAAGGAGGGGGCGGGGGGGGGGGGGGTGAGAGGGAATCTCAACTGGGCAGTTGCATATTATAATCAGTCGCCCTGCTGCTAAATTAAGCCTATAATTGTAGGCCAGTTAGGCTTGAAGAGTGAGTCAGTGACTGAGTGTGTGAAAAAATGAATCAGTAAAGTGGTGACGACTGAGTGAGCGATGAGTGTGAGTGAGTGACCTAGTGAGTATAATACGTGAGCCACTGAGTGTCTGGATGTATGTCTGTGTACCTGTCTGCGTGCTAGCCATGCAGGATGTCGCTGTCGTGACATTTCCGTGAGTGACCTACATTCTATTCAAGATTACTTTATCGTCTCCTCAGATAAATTAAAACGTGGCTGAACATTAACCACATCACAGTACACAATAACACATATTTTATATTTTAAAACTCAAAGAACAGTTATATCAGGTCTGCTGGACTGAATCTACTGACAGCCGCAGTGTTAGTCACATACCTCAGCCGTTTGGTGCCTCCAAGACTGAACACGATGCTTCCAAAGAAGAAAATCGGCAAAGGCCACACCTGCAACATACAACAGACCAAGATGAGAGCAGAAACATGGCTAGCTGCTGACACAACATGCAACAGACCAAGATGAGAGCAGAAACTTGGCCCGCTGACACAACATGCAACAGACCAGGATGAGAGCAGAAACCTGACAACATACAACAGACCAGGATGAGAGCAGAATCTTGGCCCGTTGACATAACATGCAACAGACCAGGATGAGAGCAGAATCTTGGCCCGCTGACATAACATGCAACAGACCAGGATGAGAGCAGAAACGTGGCCCGTTGACACAACATACAACAGACCAGGATGAGAGCAAAAACTTGGCCCGCTGACACAACATGCAAAAGACCAGGATGAGAGCAGAAACTTGGCTAGCTGCTGACACAACATGCAACAGACCAGGATGAGAGCAGAAACTTGGCCCGCTGACACAACATACAACAGACCAGGATGAGAGCAGAAACGTGGCCCGCTGACACAACATGCAACAGACCAGGATGAGAGCAGAAACGTGGCCCGTTGACACAACATACAACAGACCAGGATGAGAGCAGAATCTTGGCCCGCTGACACAACATACAACAGACCAGGATGAGAGCAGAATCTTGGCCCGCTGACACAACATACAACAGACCAGGATGAGAGCAAAAACTTGGCCCGCTGACACAACATGCAACAGACCAGGATGAGAGCAGAAACTTGGCTAGCTGCTGACACAACATGCAACAGACCAGGATGAGAGCAGAAACTTGGCTAGCTGCTGACACAACATGCAACAGACCAGGATGAGAGCAGAAACTTGGCTAGCTGCTGACACAACATACAACAGACCAGGATGACAGCAGAATCTTGGCCCGCTGACACAGCTGGGAGAGAGAAGCTGCACGGCCCTGTGCACGACCTACAGCGGTCAGCGGAATTAAGTCCTTCGGATAATAATAATAATAACAATAATAATGTACAATTATCATG
>OY757545.1:14186269-14228769 GCA_963584105.1 Alviniconcha strummeri
AAACTCAAACAACGACGAAGCGGCGTAACAAAGTAGACTATGAGAAACAACCGGGGTTTTTTTTTGGTCAGCATTCGGCCTCTAAAACCGAGAGAGGATGATGAGGAGGTTTAAAACCTTCAGGTCAACGATTACGGAAGAAATCGAAATTATAAACAACAATGTCTGACCTGCTGCGCCTGGCCTTTCTTTTGCTGTTTATTCAAGGTAAGACTTCGGTCGGTTGCATGTTTGACAATGTTTGTCGGTTGCAAGTCTCTCTCTATCTTCAAGGTAAGACTTCGGTAGGTTGCAAACAACCAAGTCTCTCTGTCTCTGTTCTGTCTGTCTGTCTGTCTGTCTGTCTGTCTGTCTGTCTGTCTGTCTGTTTCTCTCTCTCTCTCTCTCTCTCTCTCTCTCTCTCTCTCTCTCTCTCTCTCTCTCTCTCTCTCTCTCTCTCTCTCTCTCTCTCTCTCTTCAAGGTAAGACTTTGGTCGGTTGCAAACAACCAAGTCTCTCTGTCTCTGTCTCTCTCTCTGTCTGTCTGTTTCTCTCTGTCTGTCTCTCTCTGTCTCTGTCTCTGTCTCTCCCACCCCCTCTTTATGGGATTGGAGCAACACAGTCTAGACTGTCCTCTGTCTCTCTGTCTCTGTCTCTCTCTCTCCCCACCCCCTCTTTATGGGACTGGAGCAACACCGTCTAGACTGTCTCTGTCCTCTCTGTCTCTGTCTCTGTCTCTCCCCACCCCCTCTTTATGGGACTGGAGCAACACAGTCTAGACTCTCTCTCTCTCTCTCTCTCCTCTCTCTCTCTCTCTCTCTCTCTCTCTCTCTCTCTCTCTCTCTCTCCCCACCCCCTCTTTATGGGACTGGAGCAAAACAGTCTAGACTGTCTCTGTCTGTCTGTCTGTCTGTCTGTCTGTCTGTCTGTCTGTCTGTCTGTCTCTCTCTCTCTCTCTCTCTCTCTCTCTCTCTCTCTCTCTCTCTCTCTCTCTCTCTCTCTCTCTCTCTCTCTCTCCTCTCTCTCTCCTCTCTCTCTCTCTCTCTCTCTCTCTCTCTCTCTCTCTCTCTCTCTCTCCCCACCCCCTCTTTATGGGACTGAGCAACACAGTCTAGACTTAAGATAGCCTGGTCTAACTTATTAGGCCAGCGCCTTTCACAGCACATTGTAATGTTCATAGCGGAAATTCGACAGTCTGTGACATCCTTGTTGAAATATAACAGTCTGTGACATCCCTTTTGAAATATGACAAACATTCCTGTTGAAATGCGGCACTCTGTGACATCCCTGTCGAAAATTGATAATAATTATTGTGACATCCCTGTTGAAATACGATCATCTGTGACATCCCTGTTGGAATACAACAATCTTTGACATCCCCGTTGGAATACAATAATCTGTGACATCCCTGTTAATATACGACAATCTGTAACATCCCGTTCATATACGACAATCTGCGACATCCCTGTTAATATACGACAATCTGTGACATCCCTGTTGGTATATACGACAATCTGTGACATCCCTGTTATCATACGATAATCTGTGACATTCTGTTATCATACGATAATCTGTGACATCCCTGTTAACATACGATAATCTGTGACATCCCTGTTATCATACGATAATCTGTGACATCCCTGTTAATATACGACAATGTGACACCCCTGTTAACATACGACAATATGACATCATTGTTAATTTACGACAATATTGACATCCATGTTAACACACGACGATCGTGACATCCATGTTCACATACGACAATCGTATTAAAAAAACGATCATCCCTGGTGAAATACGGTAATCTGCAGACTTCTATCAGTATATAAGTAAGTAGTAAACAGACTTCTCCTCAACGCTATCAAAAAAAGAAAAAAAGAAGAAAAAGGTATTAGGTATAAAGGTATTATGTGCAGTATATCATTTTTTTTTGTTCAATTGCCAACTTAGGAAGTCCCTTTTGCCTCCTAAATGGTCATCTGAAGCTTACAAAATCTTTTGTTAGAAATAATTTGTCAGTTCTTTCTTTGGCTTATCGCCTGAGCATAAGAGCGTTATAACTTAGACAAGGTTACCTTAAGTCTAGACTGTTGTTCCAGCCCCCATGAGAGGGAGAGAGAAAGAGAGAGGAAGAGGGGGGGGGGGAGGGGGAGAGAGACAGAGACACACACACAGAGACAGAGACACACACAGAGACAGAGAGAGACCAATGTTAACCAATTCAATTTGATTCGCTTCAAATCAGCAAAACCGTTGGTGAAATGTTTCTCGGTGGAACTGTAAAGCGGACAATAAAACCACCGAACAAACAGGTTTCGCGCTGAGCTTTCCGCCATGTGTAACTTAGGCTATGGTTGACATGTGGCCTGGAAACCGTAAACATTTTGCTTTACGTCCACAGAGGCAAGGATGCTTACTAGGGGCGAGGACAGGGGTGGGGGGGGGGGGGGAGGGGACGAGAGGAGTGAAGGTTCGACCCTGAGCACCGACCCGGAAGACCGAGGAAGCCGTGGACCGCCGCCAAAACAATGGAAGTGTTAAGGCGGTGTTCCCTCGCCATTGCGCAGCAACTAGTGTACTACGCAAATTGCAGTTTCAACTGCTGTGCTGGGCAGAGTCACAAGGACAATGTTGAGTAACAACTTGAAGCAAAAAAGGTCCAGCTTTCACAGCCCAGCTCCACCTCCCTGCTCATGATTTCTTCTGGGCTAACTTGAGGGTCCAGCACCACCTCCCTCCTCTTGATCTCGCCTGGACCCTGTAACTTGAGGGTCCAGCACCATCTCCCTCCTCTTGATCTCGCCTGGACCCTGTAACTTGAGGGTCCAGCACCATCTCCCTCCTCTTGATCTCGCCTGGACCCTGTAACTTGAGGGTCCAGCACCATCTCGCCTGGACCCTGTGTAGTTTTGTAGTAGTTTGTGGCCTGGAATGCACGACTCATCATTTGAGTCTGATTCAGAAGTCAAAGTGTAGCATGTGCCTATGGCATGAGCGAATGGTTAGTTGAATGTGAATGCGTTTGCAGGCGAATGGATGAGTGAATGGTCTTCTTTCCTTTGTTCATTCTCTCTTTTCTTTCTTTTTGCAGCCTCGACCTCTTTTACACAGAAGAGAGAGAGCGTCTGTCACAGCCTCCATGAGTGTGGTAGCGCTCAGCTCACGTGTGACCCAGGACAACGACTGGCTATTCTAAAGGTCAGCCACGCCCATCATCTGAATATATCAAATTTCAGCCACTGCCCTTCGACTGTGCAAAACTGTTCAACGGTTCAAGACGTATGTTGCAAAAAAATTGCAATTGACTGTGTCGAGGATTACCCCGCAGAGGTTTTGCTGGAAGCTCACGAAAACTGTTCAGCCAAAATTCCACGCTTCCCTGGAAACGTGACTTGTGACTTGGAGTTACCTCCCTTCCCTGTGCAGTCAAAGGGGCGGTGCTCTACCTTGCCTGCTTTCAAACCATGTCCAGTTACTCCACAGTGGATTACGCCTGTGTGAACGGTGAATATGATTAAAAATAACAATATTTTTTTAATTTATTTTTTTATGATGGCATGTACGTGGACTTCTGGCCTACTGGTAATGATAGAATACAAATATTGAATACAAGGATAAGTTATCGTTCCTGAATTTTAAATGTCCCGTTAACCACTGACATTAATTCTTATCACATCAGCACAAAATAATACAATGAGCAATGAATATCATCATTACTACTATTGTAGCAATCACACGTAACGCATTTTTCAAACGAATGAAGTTGTCTGCATTTGGTTATAGTGCTTGGATTTAAGGTATCGTCACTGAATCGCACAGGGTCACTTCACAACGGTAAGCTGTTTAGTACAAACGGAGACCATCTACCAGCATCAGCAATCTTCTTTCGTTTAGCGCCGGGCTTCCTTGGGCGTAATCCAGAGTTCAGGAGCTGTGTGAAAGTCAGGTGGCCGTCCTGGGCTTTCTGTCCTAACGAGCCTTATCGTTTCCGTGGACGTAAAGCAACACTGAACCTGCTCACCCTGCTCACGCACTGGTCTCAGTTTGTCCCTAATATGTCAGCTCGACGTCCGAGACATTAAGCTCCACATCATCATCATCATCAACGGCGTAATTGGTGTGAGCCGGTTTGGCCTAGCGGTAAGACGTTAAGCTGGTAAGCAGATGGACCTCGGTTCGATTCTGCTTCGGCTTTGGATATTGTCTTGTGATTTTGTCCCTTACAATTAATCAAACATTAAAATGGCTCTCATCGCTGCCCATCTTAATGCAGGAGTCATTCTGGTGGTGACAGTGTAGCGAGAGGTGCATTATCTCCCTCTGCCCCCACCTCCATACCCCCTTCCTCCACCCCTTCTCCCCGTCCCTAATAAGCCTTATGGTTTCTGTGGACGTTACGCACCATGTTTACGGCTCTGGTGATGGTGGTCTTCGTTGTGGCTTGGGTGCCACTTAAAAGAAAAAAAGAAAAAGAAAAAAGGCTAAATGGTTTGTTGTTTTTGTTTTATTTTGTTTTTAATACAGGGAGCTGGGTACATGGGCATGGGCCTGTGGATTGGCTGCAGGTTGTGGAGGCTGTTGTTGCGGAGCAATATATAATTATAGTGAGTACATATTAGGACATATCAGCGAATATTCTATTGTTTCTGATTTTTTTTTGGAACGTTTAGTCTTGGCTGCATAATCAAAATCTGTACTGGTATGGCGTTCAACAGATTTCTTCATTACAATTTCTCCCGCAGAATCGGACGTGGCACCACTTTGTGTAGCATCACACAGACAGGGGAACCTACTCTACGCTCTCTGGACCCTCGGACAGTCCTTCGTCAACTCCAGTGACGTAAATGTTACGTCGTGCCGCTGCAGAGTGACGTCAGCTTCGGTGTCACCAGTCAAGGTTTTGTTCGAGCTCTTGACGTCAGACTGTCAAAGAGCAAAGAGGCAGATGAGTGCTCTTACGTCACTGTGACTGACAGCGTTACCACCCGACTGAATACGACATGTTCGAATGGTACGACAATTTTATTCGATACCCACTTCACAGGCAACGTACTGGCGTCAGATGTGGCGACACCCATTGATATCACATTGACAATGCACTTGAACAATATGCCAGACATTGTTTGGATTGGATTCACTGGTGAGCAGAGATTTAATTGTTTTCACATGTTTTCCCTAATGTCTTATTTGATGTCTTGCCATAACCTTCACAAAACATGTTTTGTTCAAGCAGGCCAGCTTTTCCCCTAATAGGTGAAAGAGATCAGAATAATCATCTTCAAATGCTCCGGTGATTTAATTTTATATTTAAAATGCGACGTGTGTCAGTGACGTTTAGCGGGATGTAGATAGGACTGCCGAGTGCCACAGCTGGCCAAACGGTTTACGGCCGGCCTCTTTGGTCTTGTAAGTAAATAAGTAAGTAAACATGGTGCTTAACGTCCACAGAAACCATAAGGCTTATTAGGGACGGGAGAAGGGGGTATGGAGGTGGATCGGGAGAGGGAGATTATTGGTCTTGTTTTCCAGCTCGCCCTGATAAAACCGTCCCGCTGACTGGGCGTAAAAAGCAATCAGGCTCAGGTGCTCTGTGAAAGTCGAGGTGGACGTCCTGGACTCCCCTCGTTCCTAACAGTGCATACAGTATCTGTGGACGAAAAGCAACACTGAAGAAGTTCAGCTTTCAGAGCTCAGGAGCTGCGTGAAAGCCGAGGTGGACGTCCTGGACTCGAAAAACCGTCTCTAATAGTCCCGTACGGTCTCTGTGGACGTACAACAACATTAAAGAATTAGCTCACCCTTCAGCTCAGGAGCTGTGTGAAAGTCGAGGTGGAAGCCCTGGGCTCCCCGTCCCTAATAGTCCTTATGGTCTCTGTGGACGTAAAGCAACACTGAACGAGTCAGCGACGGAGCTCAGGAGCTGTGTGAAAGTCGAGGTGGACGTCCTGGAACTAACGCCTAACGCCCAAGCACCCACGTAAACACGAGACGTATCCACCCTGGGTAAAGAAAAGGAGTTCCGTCTCGATTCAAACGATCGTGGTTTTATTTGTGCTGGTGCAGGTGGCTATAAATGACACGCCTTCTTTTATTTCAGTTGTTTGTAACAAACTTATTACTCACTGTCTGAGCACCAACGAAAAACTGCTTGTGAGCTGACAGTTTTCAGGGCCCTATGGCGTAACTAAATACGGCAGTGGTTGAAGGAAGGATGTCGTAAACCAGTGCTTGGAGTTTGACGCACACACGCACACACTTCTGACTGTCACACGTGTCAACCTGGGAGGCGCTGGTGCACAATTCTTTCAATGATTTGTATGACTCGGCTGAGAAATCCGACACCTCTTTCTCACCGCCTTTTCATACAAGTATTCGTCTAGCTGTGTAAACTGATTCAGCCATGACATGAATCGTATAGTGATTGTAGAGATAGCGGGAGACAGCTGAATCAATCTATTTTTTCAGCGTGCGTATTAGGAAATGTTTGAGCTTTGCATTTTGTACGCATGTATGTATACTCACTTACATAGTACTTGTGTGTGTGTGTGTGTGTTTTTGTTGTTGTTGTTGTTGTTTTTTAGCGTGGCTAGGATTGGGGTGGGGATTTTAATAATGCACAGTGCCGTGAGCTTGTAATTCTTCCCTGGGTGTAGCGCTCAATAAAGATTGTTATTACTGTTGTTTCAGGAATAAACTCCAAGGATCTGACCATAACATGCTACGACCCTGGCCAAGGCACCAGTCAGTGTTTGTAACTGCTGTTTGTTTGTCGTTCTAGATTTATTGCTGTTATACTCACTACACACAGTTCTTACATGATTCAACAGACTTCACGCAGATTTTGCCTTAGGCGTACCACTATATATTTTTACATTAACTATTAATCAACATTTTCTATTAACATTATTATCATATTATTCTAACTTTACTGGAGCTGCACAAGCAGACTTTTAGACCCTGTGTCATTCCTCAAGTCGGATTGCTGTTCCGCGAATGTTTTTTTGTTTTTTGGTTGTATATTAATGCATTACGATCAAAAGAAAGCAATCACACACGGAGAATATTGCCTGAACCTTGCTAAACCTCAGCGTACTTACGCACACACACACACACACACACACACGCACGCACGCACGCACGCACGCACGCACGCACGCACGCACGCACGCACGCACGCACGCACGCACGCACGCACGCACGCACATGGAGTCGGTCACCGTGACTGAGAGCAGAAACTGCACACGTGTATCCAGCTGCTGGCTAAGAGCACGGAGTGCTTACAAAGGTCTGTGGATACGCTCATTTAATTACGCGCACACAGACACGCACGCACGCAGGCACGCACGCACGCACGCACGCACACGCATCCTTAATCCATTGATGTTATAAAATTTGCAATGCTGTGAAGTGTACGGTCGTCGACGTGTAGCCTTCTCTGGACTGTGATTGGCTCTAGCTCTACACAGGCTCACTACTAATCGACTTTTGCCCTGGAAATGTTTTATTTCCAATTCTAGTGGTTTTATATTTTTACAACGTGTATACATAGTGACCTTTTCTGAAATGTACGTGGAGCATTCTGTTCACTACGTGTTAGATATCAAGAATCAATATAAATACCTTGAAGTCGGCAAATGAGTATACTCCTAACCGACAATTATGATACTGTCAGTCGCGAACACGTTTCTATCTGATATTTTCGGAAGGCACTGAAGCGAGAGTGAAATAACTTCAGCGTGAAATAACTTCAAAGTGACGCCAGCCAGTGACGGACCTACAGCGATCAGTACTGCAGCAGATGCGCCTTGAGATGCCGCATTCAAACCACGAAAAGCAAAACTTTCTTCGCTTTCCTACTTAGTTTACTCTAGGTGACGTTCACAAAATATCAGGGAGTGGGATGTTGGAGTAAGTAACTTGGTGTTAAAACAGATGAGATAAAAGATAACTTTACTAAATGACCTGCCATAAAGTGTATTATATGCATAAGAGACGGCGCCAGCAGCACCAGTTCTCACTCTTCAAGATGTTTCCTCACAAGTCTAGTTTAAGTAGTCGGATCTTCCGTGTTCTGAGGATGAACCTAGGGGAGAGGTAATTTCAGTACATCAGGATCAGTGATCTGGAACTCTGGTCCTCTCTCTGTCAAGGATTCTTCTTCACTCTCTTCATTTAAGTAAAAACTGAAAACTCACCTCTTCTCTTCCGCATATATATCTTTTTTGTTTGATTTCTTTTCCTTCTTCTTCCCCCCCCCCCTCTCTTTTCATTACATCAACCCATCACAAATAATGTATTTGCAGTGTGTGTGTGTGTGTGTGTGTGTGTGTGTGTGTGTGTGTGTGTGTGTGTGTGTGTGTGTGTGTGTCTGTGTGTGTGTGTGTCTGTGTGTGTGTGTGTGTGTGTGTGAGTGTGTGCGTGCGTGAACGTGCGTGCGTGAGCGTGTGTGTGTGTGTGTGTGTGTGTGTGTGTGTGTGTGTGTGTGTGTGTGTGTGTGTGTGTGTGTGTGTGTGTGTGTGTGTGTGCGTGTGTGTGCGTGTACTGTGTGTGTGTGTGTGTGTGTGTGTGTGTGTGTGTGTGTGTGTGTGTGTGTGTGTGTGTGTGTGTGTGTGTGTGAGTGTGTGTGTGTGTGTGTCTGTGTGTGTCTGTGTACGCGTAATTAAATGAGCGTATCCGCAGGCCTTTGTAAGCACTCCGTGCTCTTAGCCAGCAGCTGGATACACGTGTGCAGTTTCTGCTCTCAGTCACGGTGACTGACTCCAAGAGCACCTTCTTCCCACCCGCTCGAACGACGGCGGAGTAAGTAAACATGGTGCTTAACGTCCACAGAAACCATAAGGCTTATTAGGGACGGGGAGAATGGGGGGAAGGGGGTATGGAGGTGGGGGAAGAGGGAGAGTATATACCTATCGCTACACTGTCACCACCAGAATGACCTGCATTAAGATGGGCAGCGATGAGAACCGTTTTAATGTTTCATTAGTTGTGAGGGACAAAGTCACAAGACAGCGTCCCCAGACCACAACTTCTGAAGAGAAAAGAGAGCCGAAGCGGTATCGAACCGAGGTCCTTCCGCTTACCAGCCTACCGCCTTACCGCTAGGCCAAACCGGCTCTCTAACGACGGCGGAGATAATACGTAACACTTATATAGCGCCTAATCCAACTAGACTGGCTCAAAGCACTTCACAATTCAAAACAAGACTGAACATCAGAATCAATACATGAAACACGCATACACCAGACGACCCAACGCCAACAGCAAAGCGCAGGCAAACATGCACACATCCCGGAACAATCAGTGCAACCCAGACATGCAATGCAGCAATACTTGGACCATGGACACATTCCATGACTGCAAATCAAACACGAAGAGCACCACAACAATCATATTCATTATATTATTATTTTTTAAAGGGGGGGGGGGGGGAGATTCTATTGGAAGGTTTGGGAGAACAAGTGGGTTTTCAACTGTGACTTAAATGAGGAGTATGTTTGTGTGTGGCGGATGGAGAAAGGCAGATTATTCCAGGTTACGGGACCCTCACAGGAGAAAGATCTCTGGCCTGAGTATTTCTTTTTGAACAGAGGGATCTTCAGTTTACGTGTGTCTGCGGTAGACCGTAAAGTACGGGATGGCGTGTAGATTTGTAAAAGGTCAGCGAGGTATTGTGGGGTGGATGACAACGTCTTTCTTCTTCTTCTTCTCCCGTGTATAGAACGGGGTTTCCAAGGGGACGACGTTGTTCGTTCAACGATGGAGTCCTGTGAGCAGTTTTTCTGGCTTAACTCTTTCACTCCCCCGTCCTGTAAAATTTCCGGGCTGAAATATGCACGGACGCGCCTTCAAACAGTATATTTTCCGGTCCTATAACACATCTACTGTCAATGCTATGTTTTACCGTCCCTAATAAACCATATAGTTTCTGTGGACGTTAAGCACCATGTTTACTGCTATGTGTTTTGATGAAAAAGAAAGAAAAAATCACACGGGGGGGAATAGAAAAATAAATGCTGAAGGGTTTTAAAATCGGGGTTCCAGGCGAGATCAAGAGATCTTAGAGGAGGGAGGTGGAGCTGGACCCTCAACTTTGCCCAGAAGAAATCATGAGTTGGGAGGTGGCGCTGGGCTGAGCAAGTTGGACGTCTTTTGCTTCGAGTTGTCCAAGTTGTTCCTCAACAGCAGTGCAACGGACATTGTCTTAGTGATTCTGTCCAGCACAGCAGTTGAAAGAGCAATTGCGCAGTGCACAAGTCGCTGGGCAATGGCGAGGGGACACCGCCTTAACACTTCCATTGTTCTGGCGGCGGTCCACGGTCTCTCCGGTCTTTTTCGGGCGGTTTCCGCGGTCGAGCCTTTCACTCTCTCGTCCCCTTCCCACTCTGTCCCCGTCCCTAATAGGCCATCTCGCCTCCGTGGACGTTAAGCAACATGAAAGTTTTAAAATTCGCACCGAGTTAATGGTCGTTTTCAAGTGACATCATGGCAGCGAAGGGGTTAATACGATGTGGCTGCTGTGTTCAAAAACACAAAACTGCTAGCAGCATGAGAATCTGTCTGAACCGTTCCGAGAGGGAGCTAGTGCACATTTGCCGGTGTGCGGCTTCTCAGTCAGACGGTCGTGGACATTGCTTCAGAAATGCTGACGTCGCGGCCAGCAAGGATGGAATTAGCTCCAGTTGCTTAGGGTGCGTGTGTGGACAGAAGGAGATGAAGAACACTGGGGCAAACTGATCTCTCTTAAAAAAAAATTATTTAAAAATCTGAAACAGAATGACTCCTTAAGCTTAAGATCTCTCTTAAGCCGTCTCTCACTCTTAAGACGAGTAAGCACAGACTCTGTTCAGTGTATTTCTGTGTTGAATTTATTAATGATAATTATTATTAATCAAACAGAAGTGTGTATATATTGTCTGGATATGGTACACTATATGTGAAGAAAAACCTTTCTATTAAAGTACATCGGGTTACCAATCACCCCCCCCCCCCCCCCCCTTTTTTTTTCTTTCTTTTTCTTAAAAAAAAATATACGTTCAACTTTAGTCAGACTGGTGCTGAAATGGTCTTTGTAAGTTCTGAAGTTGAAACGATGAGAATGTTTTCAGTTCAGTCAATGGTTCGTTGGTGCTGGGTCTTAGTGCGGTCATGGGGTGCAGCAGTCTCCTTTCCCGTGTGAAGGATCAGTTGCAATTAGCGCCGGTCAGTTGGCCGAGCTGTATACAACAACCCTTCCTGTTCGTGCACGGGCATGGAAGAGCTGCCTTCCCTATTCTGTTACAAATTCTTCTTTTATTCCAAATTCTGGGCCACCGATGCACTATATTTGAAAGTATAAAAGACCCCCCATTTTAATCCCCGCACCCCTCGCCCTCACAGAAATTTAAGGACCGTGTGCCCTCTTTTATAGTCACTTTGCCAAGTCTCCAGGTCAGTCTCCAAGTTCGTCTCCAAGTCAGTTATTCTGTAAGTCTCCAAGTTTTTCATTCGTGCAACTAGAGTTTTGATTTAGACCCAACTTAATCCACGTTCAACAGGTTGGTTTGTCTATCTTTTACCTTCCTGATTTTTGGACTACTGTTTTATTGTTGTTTGATTGTTGTAGTTTTTTTGTTTTGATTGATCTCGCCGTAAGATCTGGCGTCGCTGATGTTTCATTATTTTTCACGTTCGCTTAAATGATTAAGTACAGGGGCCAGCTTCGTGGTAGCCAAGAGTTGTTTCATTTCACGATTGATGTGTTGAATCTTAAACTGTGTTTCGCTACAGATGTTCTGACTGAGAGGCCAGGTTCATTATCCAAGCCTGGATCCATTTTTTTTCCATTCTGATCTAAACCTCCGCAAATGGAGTTCCTTTATTTTCCCGGTTAGAAAAGGCCTGTCCCGCATATCCGCGATTAACAGATTCGACTTTTCTATTTAATATTATGTGAAAAGGCCAGCTCCGCGATAGTCCGCGATTAGCTTTGGTTTGACTTTTCCATAAATAATTATCTTGTGTATTCTATCTTCCACTATCCACAGACTTGGAAGATATCTTAAAGTTTTCTTCCATAAATTCAGTGTAAGACCCTCCTGAGAAATTATAAAGTGAGGCGATGTTTTTGATGATACACCGGTTGTGAACTGTCTTTTCGCAGTTTGTAGCTCAGACTTTCGTAACCCGCACGGACGATTTTGTGTTGACTTAATTGTTGTTTATGTTAAATTCTCAGGGATTGAGACAACCAGATAAAATTTACCTAGCTATATTGGCTTTTCGAACCTTTGTGCCTTCTAACCCCTTGTTTTGTCTGCTTATGACATGCTTGTGACTTATGTTTTTGATTCAATAATATTTGGAACTTTCATTCTCCACTTGAATTCGGGTTGAAAGAGAAGTGTGAGTTGAGCGAGAAAAAACAGAACGATTCTGTGAGTGAGCGAGTGTGTGTGTGTGTGTGTGTGTGTGTGTGTGTGTGTGTGTGTGTGTGTGTGTGTGTGTGTGTGTGTGTGTGTGTGTGTGTGTGTGTGTGTGTGTGTGTGTGTGTGTGTGTGCTGGATCACTTCCTGATACTGATAGTCATGACATGCCACGTGCAAGTAATTAACGCAGACATGTTTATAGCCTAACCTGCTAGCGTTCTCAGTTGCGGTGGCCACAGAATCGCTCGACATTTGATCCCTTCACGCACTAGAGACGTTACACATTATCTTGGTTTCAGCGTTGGACACACGCCGGACGCATTCGACTACAGGAAACGATGATAGTAAGTTATTATCCTTCCTCGTCACCCCTCTTTCCATCTTCCCATATCATTTTTCTCAGGAATGCAAGCACAGACGCGCATACACACTTTTGATCTCTCTCTCTCTCTCTTTCGTGTGTGTGTGTGTGTGTGTGTGTGTGTGTGTGTGTGTGTGTGTGTGTGTGTGTGTGTGTGTGTGTGTGTGTGTGTGTGCGCGTGCGTGCGTGCGTGCGTGCGTGCGTGTGTGTGTGTGTGCACGCGCACGCGTGCGTGTGTGTGTGCGTGCGTTAAATGAACTAATCCTTTTGCAAAAATGTGTTTTATCCTACACATGGAAGAGCTAAAGTCAAAAACAACAACAACAAAACCTAGACCACCAACAACAAAACCAAAAGATTCAAAATTGTTTTAATAATAATAATAAACACATCAAAATTAAACACTCTTTACTTGAATGTCTCGCTCATTTTGTTTAGATTTTAGAAAACTACCACCACCACAACAATAAAGCCATTGTTGGTAGGTCTATAACCGTCTATACTCACTCCCTAACGAGCAGCTGTCACGGTCTATTTGCTTCAAGCCACATCACCCCCCGTGACGGCTGCAGTGGTTGGAGGGTTGGCGGCTGTCATCGTTGTCGTCGTCGCTGTTTTCATCTGTTTCAAGCTCGTCAGCAAAAGGTAGTTAGGCTAAGTCCTTTTCTTCTTTTTTTCTGACGTGGGGTGGTGGTGGTGGGGTGGTTATGATTCAAAAGTCGACGATAAAAAATGCTCATCAGCTTAGCTGTTGCTCGCAATATTCTTTCATATAATTATTATATTGGCGGCCCGTATTATTCCATGTTTCTCAGCTAAGGAGTGTTGGTATGTGTGTAAATTAACATAGAGTCATAATCATTTTAAGTATTTGAATGCGAACCATATTAATATTAAAGCAAATGGTCTGTTCTTCTCAGCTTCTTATCTAGCAATGGGGGCGGGGTGAGGTGGAGGGTGGGGGCTGGGGGGGAGGGGGAGGGGAGAGACAAGGCACCTGTACACGTGTGCAGTATAATGACTGTGAGGTGTCTAGACAGTAAACTACAGGTCATTTCCCTCTCGGATTGAAACTGTTTTCGTTGTGTTTGTGGTTTTAGCATATTACCTGTATAAAGGGACTGGCTTTGGCATCGGTCTGCGGTCACTGGTGGACCAAATGTGAAATGACCGATTGATGTGCGGTCTGGTGCCTCAATCGACCCATTAATATACAGTGTGTAGAGTCGGTTGTGGCAGAAGAAATTTTGGTTGGGCTGAAGGAAGACGGTGCTGGCAGTTCCAGTTCTACGTGGAACTGTTTTAAATGATCCACACAGCCATTTTATTGAGACTTCGCTAGCGGGTGTTTTGAACAAAGTAAAACACTACGCCTTCCATTATCCAGAACTAATGATGTTAAATGTATTTTTTGTACCTTCAACAGTTACGGTGTCTAACAACTTTCTGTTGTATGTAGGATGTCGGGGTTGAAAGAGAGAGAGAGAGAGAGAGAGGGGGGGGGGGGGATTGACTGATTGCACTTTATTTCTCAACGGTGAAGATATTAGCACAAAGGCCGACTCACATATCTGCCGTTGCTACAGTACTACTAATAACCAAGACATTCACAGTGAGAGAGAGAGAGAGAGAGAGAGAGAGAGAGAGAGAGAGAGAGAGAGAGAGAGAGAGAGAGAGAGTGCTCGTAATTAAAACCCATGTGCTTATTTTTGTTTTAAAATCATAAAAGCGTTACAAACCTCCCCAGAATGTGATCAGGGATAAAACTACACTACTCCAATACTACATGGACACGGTGCGTGGTGATAGCGATTTCACTGGACCTCTATGGATAAAACTAGACTACTCTACGCACGACACGATGTTGATGATGAGGTGATGTTTGCACTGGGTGGGGGAAGGGTGATACTCACAAAACTCACTTTGCATACACCAGAACGCTTTGCCTTGTGGCTCGCCCTCATATGATACAGCCGTAGTGGTTGACTGGGCATTAGTTGGTCGAGTGTTGCTTTACGTACGCAGAAACCATAGGCTTATTATGGACGGGAGCCCTGGACGGCCACCTCGACTTTTACACAGCTCCTGAGTTCTGACTGGGCATAAAACACTAAGTTACTTACTTACCTTTGCCTTGTGGCGTTGCAGAAGGAATGCGTCGAAAGGGCCCAAAACTCGCAGCTGGTGGGACAAAACACGCGAAGAGGATCGCATCGCGGAGTTGTCTCAACTTGGCATGGCTTCCAAAGTGATCGTGGATACGGGTCGTCACATGGGGTACGGCAAGCACCCCCCTACAAGGAGGAAGCACCGAACGGCAGACGACAACCCACCGATATTTATCGTGCCTGGCAGCGCCGTTTCACAGATCACAACTGAGGCAGAGATCGTCAATGATTCTGATGCCTCGAATCTTCATGGGCAACAGCTTGGGACTCCCGGAGCGTCTGCTGATAAAGGCGGGCATTCTGAAGCGAAGGTCTTATACAGCGCTTCTGCAGGATCAAATCCGGTTGTTTTCATCTCAGAGGGGCGTCCAGCTACAAGCTATGATATACCCAAACTCACCATAAAGGAACTGGACTAAGTGCTTCGGTTTCACGCGCTTTTTCTAATATTGGTTTCGTAGAATAGAACAGCTCTAGAGAAATGTACACACCTATACGACGACACATACAGAATAATTAAAAACGCAAGCGCTTTCGGCTCGTACATTTCTCTAGAGCTGTTCTATTTTGTCAGCCTCACCAGCAGTTGTTCGGTCATTCTTCGTATTGGTTTCGTTTTCTGAGGGATGTGTTGTGTTTTGTTATTTTGAGATCAGGGAGTTACATTGTTTGTACGTGGGTATTTAATCAGTTGCTTACTCCATATTATTTTCATATCTGATGGGACCACAACCTGTCAAATGAACAGTACAAATGTTGATTTTGTGCTTCCTGATTATTTAACTTTTTGTGAGAGAGATTTGGATAATAATACAACTGTACTGAGCTGCAAATATTTTGGCATCAGTAACCTTTCCTTCAGTCCTATTGCCATGAGATACACGAGTGTGTGTGTGTGTGTGTATGTGTGCAGACGCGTGTGTGTGCATGCGTGTGCAGTTAATCTTGAAAAAGAAAGTCAAAGTAAAAAAACTATGCTCACTGTTTCACTCTTCCAACGTACAGGTATACACAAAACAGTCAAAAAGATCATCAACATCTGTAGCACACCTTTAATTCATATGTATTACAAATCACATATAATACATGGTGTATGTATATATATATAAAACCACTGAAGTTCGATCAGCTGGGTATGGGGAGCATTCACACATTCACTCAGGCACATGCACATACACTCACAAGCCTACCTGCCACATACCCCCCACCCAAAAAAAAAGAAAAAAAGAAAAAAAAAAGCTGTACAGACAGACAGACCCACACACAAAAATGTCACTTATTGTCTTGAAAGGAAACCACTTTCTCCTGTATCTCTCGGACTCTGACCAGCTTCTTCTGGCGCTGCAGCTCATTTTGGAAGGCGAGTTTGTTAGCCTTCTTTTCCGCACGCCTCTCCTGAAAAACAGACAGGCATATTACGCATCTACAAATATACAGACACATGTGTGCATCCTCATACACTGTAGGCAACACCGTGACGACAGACACATGGCAACAGTTATTTTTACTGGTTATTTTAACACGCATTCCTTTTTTGTGCGCAGATTGTATTATCCCTTACATGCAATTTGGGACACCTTGATTAGGTAGGTCTACAGCAGCCACAAGTGTGGCGACTCCTAGTCCCACCCATATGTTTGATGTTTCACTATTTAAAACATTTTTTTGTTTACTGTGGTGCGCAACAGAAAATATATGAAATATATTCTGCCAAGGCGTCTGACAACACTGCTATACTTCCATTCAGGCTGCCTATGCTCATTTCCTGTTTTCATCCAGCGAGAAAGTTTTAGCACAGCATGAAGAGACAGGCTTCAAGCATGACATCATACCAATCCTTTGGGCATGCCGGGAGAGAATGGCCAAGGATGTAGCATGTCTTCAGGGTTGGGAAGGGGTTAAGCCTGCATTAGAAACTGTGATAAAACAAATCTGAAACAGAATGAGGCCCAGAGCACTAGTGCAGAATCAACCCACAAGGGAGTTAATTAGCATTCGAAAGACGTCACACAAACACAAAGACCTGAGTCACCCTCGGTAACTCTCACTCGACATGCGTGTAAAATACAAGGGGCATAAACTCTACCAGAGGTATGTCCTCCATGGTGATTTGCACCTGAGGATGTATCTGTGGTGAAGTTTATGTATCTTGTCCTGTATTTACAAGCATGCCAGGTGAGTTATTGCAGGTAGCTCAGGTCTTTGTTGTACTTGTGTGACATCTTTTGAGTGCTAATTAACTCCCTTGAGCGTAGATTCTTCATGATAAAACATGTGGCCGACATCAGACTATTATTACTGCCATACCCGCTGATGCTGCTTGGCTGCCTTCTTCCTTTCTCTCCTCTCCTCTGCAGTCTCCCCGCTCGGCCTGTAAGTGGATGGGGCGTCTGCCAGCCTCTCCGTTTTCATCTGCTGCTCCAACTCCTTCAGCGTCAAACCCCGCGTGACGTTGGAGTGTTCGTTCGCTGACTCTCCTTCTGCCTGGTGTTTCTTCTTCTTTTTCTTCCTCTCTGTTTCTGGCTGAGAGGTCACAAACATTGCTAAAAGAGTATAGATATCATCTTCTTACTTTTCTCCATTCTATTTGGCAAAATTAGGAAGTTTCTAGGAAGCTAATTCTGTTCTTTGCAAACTGTCTACCTGAAGGTTATTGGAAATTATTAGCAATCTTCTTTGATTATCCTTCTTGCAAAAAGTACATGAATATATGATTCATACAAAACCAAATTCTATGCACACAACTTTCAGTCCTGACAGTCTCTGCAAAGTTAGACAGCCATGATCCAGAATTTACGCTTCAGCCTCTTGAAAACTTATTACATACAAAAATAAAGCCCTACACACATTGCTATCATTGCAAATTTTAATCGGCAGCATGTCTGGAATAACCACATATAACTAATAAAGCCCTACAAACACTGCTATCAAAGTGTCATGCTATCTTTGCAAATTTTTATCAGCAGTATGTCTAGAATAACCATGCATATTATATAACTAATAAAGCCCTACAAACATTGCTATCAAAGTGTCATGCTATCTTTGCAAATTTTCATCAGCAACATGTCTGGAATAACTACCACATATAACTTCACTGGCCAGGAGTCAGGACTAAAAATGGTTTTGTTTTTGTTTTTTTAAAGAGGAATGCATTACTAAGGTGCATTACCAGGTGATAAGATTTTTTCCATTTCTTTACTTACTGATGGCCAGTCCATCGTCTGTGGAAGATTTTTCGTTCTTGATAGCGTACCTGCACACATGGAACCAAAGCTGAGACCGTGATACAATAAAAAACGTTTGTGACAAAAGATCCAAGAAACAACACAGCCATCTACAAGCACAGTCACAGAACAAATGTTTTAATTCCTTGATGCTTATCACAGCCCTCAACTTTCACACATATGCATGATCAGGGCTGCAGAGGTTGAACATTTTCGACTATCCCATTGGGTTAGTGAATATCGAAATTCACTAGCCCAAGGGAATCATCATTAGCCTTAGAGTTTACCCTCTAAAAACAAATTTATGAAGAATATTTTTCAATTTCACACTCAACTTCATTTTCCTAGTTTCAGCCAAGTTAAACGAATGATGACACTACATTGCAGATGACACTGCCCTGGTGATCAAAATGTTTGATAATGTCCGAGAAATCATCATTGCAGAAGGAAAAAATTATGATTTGCCCAACAAGCAAGTGGTTTTCAGTCTCGATTCACCTGCAAGCATTGGACAACCAGGCAATCCTGTTTCAGCAGCCCTGATTTAGATACGCACACACACACACACACAGATATTAATCCTCTCACTCATTTCTCTAATGCACAGAAACAAGAGTAACTCACTGAGGATGGACACACAGTCCCACTGAGGTTTTTTGGGACTCCAGACCGGTCTGCTTATCTTCTCCCTTCTCTCGTTCTCCCCCTCATCATCACCGTCTTTCTCCTCAACATACTTCCATGACTCGGGAATGTAGGGTCGAATCCTGTCAGGCGAGTCCACTATATCCTTCAACGTTCTGAAAGTGAAAGCATCAAGCATCTGCTGTCATTGTTGCTGTTTGTGGTCAGCAAGGCTTTGCTAACAACAAAGCTGAACCATGTACAGTACAAACAATTTGATTTTCTTCAAATGTATTTTTGTAAGGCAGTTTTGTTGTTGCTGCCATTTAAGCGCATGCAATCTGTCTCATGGGGATAAGCGAAAAATATAATAAAAGAGCACAATCATCTGTTCATGTTGCCTACGATGAATGTTTTGTGTACTGCTACTGTTTACCATTAACTGAATTTTACGCTGGTAAGGTGCCCCATGTTTAGCTAAAAATTCAAACAGGTGAATCTACAATTTGGGGGTGGGGTGGGGGTGGAAGAGGGAAGGGGTAGGGAGGGGAAGAATGGAAAATGTGTAAAATTTTAATATAATAGGGATCAGAGATCACTCCCATCCACTGTTCATACTGATGACAACTCACCCAAATAGTTTTCTAAGTTACAAATCAGTGTTAATCAGCCATGAGAAGGAAAGACGGCAAAAGAAAGATTGGTGAACACAGTGGGTCCAGGGAAAGGTCTGAAGATGAACTGGCTTTGGTGGAGCAGGGAATGTTGTTAGAAGACTTGCATGAGGCAGGGACAATACACGTAATTTGTGACTAGTTAAACAACTAAAAAGCCCTTTTTCAACATGGAGAGACAGTTTAGCTGCATGTCTCTCTGTTGTTATGTATGTAGGCACCCAATATAAAATAACCAGTGAAAGAGAATGTGTTTCGTATGTTTGTGTGTGTGTGTGTGTGTGTGTGTGTGTGTGTGTGTGTGTGTGTGTGCGTGCACATGAGAAAGCATCCAATTATTCATGTGTGTGTGTGTGTGCATATGAGAAAGCATCCAATTATTCATGCATGCATGTGTGTGTGTATGTGTGTACATGTGTGCAAGCGTGTGTGCATGTGTGAGAGAGGCGGTGCAGAACACAGTAGGGGAAATCCCAATCCTAAGACTCCGACCCCACTTACACCACATTCTGGGAACTTTCAAACTCCTGGACAGCCTGCTGAAACAAGTCACTGCCGTGCGTGACCCTGCCGCTCAGCTCCTCATAGTCCAGGCCACCGATCTGGTCCTCGCTGTATTCCCTCTGCTTCAGCTGGAAAGACATGCACAGCTGCAGTGCACAGTTTGTTGTTTATTGGGCACAAGCATGCCAACATGCGCCAGCCTTCAAGGGTGTTTGTTGATGGTAGTTTGGATGTATGTATTCTGTGTGCTTTCTTGTCGCATTTGGTGTTTCATTACGTGTGTGTGTGCGTACGTGTGCGTGTGTGTGTGTGTGTGCATGTGTGTGTGCATGCATGTGTGTGCATGCATGTGTGTGTGTGTGCATGTGTGTGTGTGTCAGGAATTGGCTTTTTTCCACTTGTTCTAGATGCTGAACATGATTGTTTAGTCTCTGTGATGATTGACCCAGCATCTCAAGGTACTCAACAAGGACTATCAGTCGGCAAGCTAGCTCCAAAAAAGGTTGTCCCACATCATGACATACCACAACTGCTGAATGCATAATTAATAATAATTAAAGTATTTTGTAAAGCACACACAATTAATAATAATTAAAGTATTTGTAAAGTGCAAAATCTTGTCCCTAGAGACTATTCTAAGCGCATATATATACACAAACACTCACACAAAGGCACCCACTCACATGAGCACTCTGACTATACAAACTAAATATACACAGCTTAAAATGGACAGGAAATGAAGACTTGAAATGAAGACAGCAGCATGGAACAGAAAATTGGCAGGTCTACAGTTTTGGGAAACATACACCAACATCATCACTGCAGCTTACAAATCACCACTTCCGTCAGTTCATCAAGCAGCTACAGACTGCTCAAATATATAAATAAAAAAACCAAACAAAACAAAAAACTGAAGGCTGAGGACATTTCTTTAATTTTCATATGATTTTGTTCTTCCCTTCTGCATACACTGAAAAAGCTTCCCTACATTTCTGTATTACCACTTTTTTCGTTTTCCCCTGGACTGATGACCATGCATACAACTACACACCCACGCTTACCCAAACAGCGAGTTATTTTTGATGGAACTGACCATGCATACACCTACACACCCACATTTACCCAAACAGCAAGTTATTTTTGATGGAACTGACCATGCATACACCTACACACCCACATTTACCCAAACAGCAAGTTATTTTTGATGGAACGGATTATGCATACAACTGCACACCCACATTTACCCAAACAGCAAGTTATTTTTGATGGAACTGATCATGCATACAACTGCACACCCACAATTACCTAAACAGTGAGTTATTTTTGTTGGAAGCGCCTTACCACTTTGACGTGTGCATCAAGCACAGACCTTGAAGACTGGATTCTGTCACCTGTCTGCTTCTCAGTGCCCTTTTCTTCGTCCTCTTCCTCCTCCTCGTCAGTCCAGTCTGCTTCATCATCATCAGTCCAATCATCATCACTGTCTCCAACTTCTTCCATATCTTCGCCTTCAAAATGTACCCTTTGAAAACAAGCAGACTGCACTTATTTTCATATATACAGTGTTTATACAAAAGATTCTTTCACAATTCACAAACTTTTCACAAACATTTGCATCATGTATATATGGTACAGAAAAAGCAACTCAAAGGTACACAACTCTTCCTCACATCCAGTAAAGGGGCGTAACCCTTGCTATAGCTGATGGCCAATGCACTCTATCAGTCAAAACTGATAGGAAGTGGGTTCTTTGTGATTTGCACAGCCATTTTTTTTAATTTTGTTTAACTACTGTTTGGTCTTGGGAAATGCAGTTTCTGACTGGTAAGCTGACAGTTTTTCCCTAGCTTTTACTGAAGACCACAAATTCACAAACTTTCACAGACACCACTCAGTTTTCACAGACTTTCAAGGCCTTGAAAAGCTTTATCCCATTTTCCCCAAACTTTCAAAGACCTTCAAAGACCATGCAAACCCTGTGTATATATATAACAGTACAGATTTATTTGAGCATCTCATCTTTGAGCTACCTGCACTTTTGGCAGAATGACCAGGATCTTTTACATGCTATTGTGGCAATACGGGTTGGAATGGATACCAAAATAAGAGTTAACACACAAAGTTGACCCTGGAGAAGAAAATTCTCCAGCTGCTCCTGCTGGGACTTAAACCTGCAACCTTTCAATCATGAGTCCAGCACTCTACCACAGAGCTATCTATCCCCTACATTCATAACACAAACCAACACTTACACTTTCTGGACATTGTGCGCCAGCTGTTCAACATCACGATCACTGCTGGGAGCAGGCTCCATGTTTGCTATGGAAACAAAGTCATCTTCTAGCTCGTCGTCAGGGCCCAGCTCAAGTTCACCTTCAAGGGCAGCAATGATGTCTGGATCCACATCCATTTTGAGTCCTGCAAAAACCACAGAGCTTGTGTAAACTAACTATAGCACAAAGAGCTTGTGTAAACTTTAACTATAGCACAAAGAGTCTGTGTAAACTTTAACTATAGCACAAAGAGTCTGTGTAAACTTTAACTATAGCACAAAGAGTCTGTGTAAAACTTTAACCATAGCATTCAGATACTGCACAGGATACAGTGGACAGAAAAAAAGAAGCATGGGAAACAGCAGATCTGTAGCCAATTTGGGTAAGTATGCTTCATAATAACAAGACATCAACTCAAAATCAATAACAAAATTCCTTACTAACACAGGAGCTACCAAGTCTGTAGACTTGTACGGGAATATGACATAGTTCCTATTTCATATTCCCATACAAGTCTGTAGACCTGTATGGGAATAAGAAAATATATATATATTATATAAGAATATGAAAATATGAGAATATGGAAATCTATGGGAATATGAAAAATATGGGAATATGAAAATGACCACAACAAAATTGCCCCTTGTGGGATGATTAAAGTTTATTGAACTGAATTGAAATTGAATTGAAAGTCTTAATTACATACTGTAACTTCTTTTTTACTATAATAATTAGTATAATGTAAATTATTTTCTCAACTTTGACCTCAATGTTTAGCAGCATTAGCTAGTACTGTGGCAGCATCTTATATCACAGAGTCATTCATGTGACTAAATCTGCACACTGGGTGCAATTATAATGTGAAAATGACAGCAGTCAGAACCCTTACCATGATCATATTTGACTGATCATATCAGATTACACTAATCACATGTGTACAGCAAAGATTTTCAGTCAAAAGTGTTAGTACTGTTACATATGTCCCCCCCCCCCCCCCCCCCCCCCCCGCCAGGCCCACCCCTCAAACATGATTTCTGGCATTGGTCACACCAGTTAGACTCTACATTACTCTAAACTTCATGCTTATTTACAAAGCAGACCTTGACCATCTCCCTCCACCACCAACTCCAGCCCTGACCCGGGAAGATGCAGCGATAGCCCTGATGCACCACTCTCCGCCATGGAGTCCTCATCCTCTTCCTTCTGCGCCCTGGGCACCTTAAAAAAAAATATGACAAGAGTCAGGGAGAAAGTCAAATGATCAGTACTGATCGGAAGACTTGAGACGGACAAAAATCTGCACAAAACAAACATGTACGTAACATATGTATTCATTTTCTTTTGAACAATTGATCGTCACGCTATATTATGTATATATAGCATTAGTCTCTACTATCAAGCAGACTCACTCAGTTCACAAGAACAAAGAGCAACACAGTATAATTCTATATTAATAAATTCTAAGAATAAGAATTTAAGATGCCTTTTCCTCCAGTTTTATGACAAAAACAATTCATCTGCAGTTAAAGTTAAACTTAGATGAAACATGTTCCTATAATTTAGCTGCATGAAACTGGCAGTTAAAGTAAAAGTCCAAGGTTTTTAAGTATGCAAAATGACCATCAAAATGATTCACTAGTTTCAGATTTAATAAAATAAAATAAATGTTTAAATGGGTTTTTAATTGATTTTATTTTCTGTAGGCTTCCCCGGAAATGACGTCAGTCTGGGGAGTCAGTGCGGTTGCCATCTTAGATTCTTCAGTAAACTGTGTATGCATGTGGTCGACAAAAAAGTTAACTATGCCAGCCTACTGTGTTGCCGCGAACTGTAACAATTCACAGACAACACCAGGCATAACAATGCATGAGCTCCCGTGCAACTGACCCACAGTGAGGCAAAAGTGGATTAAGTTTGTACAATTCAAACGAGCTGACTTTCTTGCTGCGCCGCATCATGCCCATTTGTGTAGTGAGCACTTCTGTGAGTGTGATTTCGCAAACCCCATGAAATACCGCATGGAGTTTGCTTTGAAGCTGACACGATGTTCCGGTACTCTTTCAAAATCCTGCCTGACAGGCTCAAACTGATATGGCTGTATCCTTGTGGGTCTCTCGGGCAAAATATCAGTTTCGTCTTCGAAGCTCGAGCTGGCCATTTTGCAGCAACTCCCCAGAGTGACATAGTAGGCATATGGTCACATGATTTGGGCGTCATGGCGACGCTTTTGGTACGACAGAAAATGCCTTTTTTTCGTGCATTTATAACCCTCAGATCACAGTTTCACCTACATCATCGTTCTCAGCGAGCTATAATGGAAATCGTGTCAAAAATCACCCCTAACCTTGGATTTGTCCTTTAAATAGTCATACTCAGTCATAGTGTGCTCCTTTATCTCTTTCAGTTTCACCACACACTTTCCTCTATCAAAAAACAACCAACCAACCATACAGATAATATGAGAAGTCACACTGAACAAGCAAAGCCCCATATGTGTAATACTAATCAGCACTGTCTTTCTGTCCCCAATGCCAAAGAATCCCTAAAATAAAAATCAAGACCCAGGTGACTTCACTGACACTCAGAGTGACACAAGTGGCAGTCTACAGACCCTTCCTTACCTCTATCATTTCAGAGTTATAGAGCTCTGAAACACTTTTCAAGTGCTGGAGGTAGTTGTAACCATCGTCAAAATCGATGCCATATTTTTGCTGCTCTTCAAGCAGCCTTGCCTGCTCCTTCATTGATGGAAATAAGACAAAATGAACATCCTTGATAACACTCGAAGTCCAAGAAACAATTATTGTATGTTTATGGAACAGATTAATATAATAATTAATATTAAACACATTATGATTATCAAGTTATTGTTTTACTACTGTCACACATGGCAGCAAACCAAGTGTTTGACTGCAATGGAAAATGGTGGCTAAAAAGTTCAAAGAGGGACTGTGGTCTTTCATTTGTCTTTGGTCAAGAGTTCCACTATGTTTTAACAATAAGTGAATAACTTACAAAGTAATTAGCAAGAGAGAGAGAGAGAGACACTGACACTGATTTTATTGATATAAGGCCATAGCCCTTTTCAATGAGAGAGAGAGAGAGAGAGAGAGAGAGAGAGAGAGAGAGAGAGAGAGAGAGAGAGAGAGAGAGAGAGAGAGAGAGAGCTTCTAAAGGTAAAGAATCCAATATTTTAACTATAACTTATAAAGTACATTAATTACTAAATTAGCAAGAAAGAGAGAGAGAGCTTCCAAAGGTAAAGAGTTCCACTGTATTTTAACTATAACTTATAAAGTACATCAATTAGAGAGAGAGCTTGTAACTTTAGGTAAAGAGTTCCACTGTATTTTAACAATAACTCATAAAGTACATCAATTAGAGAGAGAGAGAGAGAGCTTACATCCTGTGACACATCTTTGCCTGCCGTTTCACTGCCTGCTGGCGGAGGCTCATCCCAGACGCTGCCAATCCTAAACTGAGTGGCACCTTTTTTCAACTGATCCTTCCAGAACTTGGAGTCCTTCTTCTTTCTTCCTCCTGGCTGTAGCATACATTACATGCCATGTATTTAAAAGAAAAAGAACCAGTGATACTGGCAACAACAATGAAGAAACGCAAAAGCACTGACCACTGTTGACAATGAAAACTGAAATTAATGAAAAGCATGATTTCAGCTTTTTTTTCTTTTCTCTTTTTTTTCTTTCAAGTGTGATTACTCTTATTATTACTGTCACTGTGTCAGTCAGTGTCATGAAAATTGAAAACGCTGAACTTCAAAATGGATTAATTTCAACTTATTCAAGGTCATGACCAAAAATAAAAACTGCTCTTATTGAGTTATTCTTAATACCACAAGTATTACAACAATCGATTGATTCAATGTCTCAATTTCATTCAATGTTAATTGTTAATGTTATTGTTAAACTTGAAACTGATCCACAAAACTAAACTGTTACTATAGTGTTACAAATACTGTACTAACTACTATCAATATCATTATGAATATGAATTATGACAGTGTGACTTAAGTAAATTTAGTTAGAAGTTAGGCTTCTGCTGGCAGATTCTCTGCCAGCTGTTACTGTTGTACTGGTAGCACTAGCAAAGTAGCAGTGTAACAAAAACTGACATTGTCAGTATGTCACGCTGTGACAGACTGTAGTACAACCGTATGACTTAAGTAAATTTAGTTATAATTTAGGCTTCTGTTTGCTGATTGTGCCAACTGTTACTATTGTACTGGTACTGGTAGCACTAGCAAAGTAGCAGTGTAACAAAAACTAACACTGTAACACTAACAGACTGTAGTACAACTGTATTACTAGTAGCAGTAGGCAACGAGGAACGACACTGTGGAAATAAAAGAACCACCACAAAGATGGGATCTCAGTTGAGATAAATAAATATACCATTTAGATTTCAGCGGGCGCGGAACTCCTACTCTGCTAGTCCTATAATCTTACTTTTCAGTAAATAATGTAGGGCACCCACGGTCATCGACTGATTGAGAAACTGACTACCCGAGTACAGCGCGTAAGTCTGAGACAGAAACAGTTCCAAAACATACCTTGCCTTAGTTATTAATGACATAATCAGTACATGCAGAACAGCACATTTTAATGTTTTCAGTATGGTTACCATTTTCAAATGCAGGCTGTATAACCGAAAGAAGAAGACTGAAGAAATACAACCACACACGTGTTGCACCTAAGTTGTTTTGCCAGAGGCGGAAGTGCTCCCTCGGTTTCGTCTCGGCATAATTTTCTTAATACCGCAATTGACATAATAAACAAAGATTGTTTCGAAAGCAAAATTGGAGCCTTTGCAACATCAGATGAATGATAACAAATTAACCCCCTCCCCCACTGCCGAATTTAAATGACAAATTAACAAAGCATCGATGTTCAATGTGTCAACTGGCCATTCTTATACAATCTACAATATGAACTGAGCAATCAGTAGTAAAAGGCTAATTATGCACTCTAATTGACAGAGTAAAAAAAAATATAAAAAAATTCACACAGACCAGTCAGTATATGTTTTTTCTTCATGTTTTGTCTTCAGCTGTAGTAGACAGAACACCAAAATCAAAAGAATCAAATTTTTTGCACATGTAATGCTTCTTCATTTTTCGTGCATGCTCAGTTACCTACATGTGTGATATTTTCACATGTGTATACACACAAGGGACCATTGTTACTGAGTCTCATCTGAAGGACTTAGAGTCAGCACTGAATTTGACTCTGGAAAAAAACTCACGGGTGAGCACATAGCCTAGCACATAACAGTCACACCTTTTCTCTTCTTCTTCTTCATGTTGAGGGCCCACGATCAAACTGCTGGCATCCAGACACTTGCTCGGGGGTTCACCCTAAAGCTCCATTGGTACCCAGTAAACATGCGAGATCTGATTTGCATCCGGGCCGGACGATCGGCTAGGAACTATTGGCCAGAAGCGGGCTGGATGATTCTTGCACACTGACTTGCTTCCGGACCGGATCTGTTTGGCCAAAACCTTGCACAATCAGCCAGAATTAAATCGGATCCGGGCTGGTTTTGCACAACTTTTATTATCCAGGACAAATGTGGAAGAACAGCCGGAACCGAGTCTAAAAGTGGGAAACTGGCAGCGCACCGGCTGCATCCTGCCAGAAACCGGGCCCGGCCGATGAGTCCTGCACACCAGCTTGCTTCCAGATGAGATGAGTTTAGTCAAACCCTGGCCAGGCCATCCAGATCGGATCCGGGTAGGTTCTGCACAGTATAGCCCATACCTTCTTTGGAAAAACGGAACTGAAAAGCCAGGATGTAGGAAGTCAGTCGGATCCAGCATAAGTATGCGATCTGGCCCGATTTTGGCTGCACATTGGCCATAATGGCTGGAACCAAAATGCTTTCCAGGCTCGGATCCAGCCTTTTTACTGGGTATGTTCACCGTCAGTCAGTTCACATCCATTTGGTGATTGTGCTCAATTGTGCTCAGATCCAAACACAAAAAGGTTCAAAAGAATGCTTATTTATTTTAACACGGACACACGTTATGCAAATTTTCAGGGAAATCCCCTTTATCAAGCCAAAAAACGACACTTAAACAACAGATATGCGGTCAAACACAATGAATAATGAAAGAAAAAGACATCTCAGTGTTTGGGTTTAGTTTTTACAGCTTGTTCGGTGCTTGGGAGATTGTTGGTTCCCCGAAAATTTGCATACTGTGTGTCCGTGTTAAAATAAGTAAGCGCTCATTTGACCCTTTTCGTGTTTGGATCTTGTTTTAGAACGCTAGCAGTCATTCTGTTTCAGATTCCGCCCCCCCTCCCCCCCCCCCCCCCCCAATTGTGCTTAATTTGGCTTTTGAGAGTAAGTGCTCTTGCTCTCTGAGACACCAACTCTCCTCAACAGTGCTACCTATTCTCCTTCTTCTTCCTGTCAAAGAGTGGTCTCTGTCACAGCGTTCCACATTCTGCAATGATATGTGTTTAAAATGTGGTCACGATCAGTGCCTTGGGTGTTTTAAAAAACAACAACAATAAAACAATAACACAAACTATTTATAGCCAGTGCCTGATGTGACTGAAAAACACAGGATCTCATCATTATACAGAATGTAATATAATGTAATAGTCTGAATGAGGAATATACTTGTAATAAAAGAAGAGCAACTGTATGCCAACTAGAATGCATTAAACCATTATGCATAGTTGAACTCGTTATTGTTTTTGTAGTTTTCTGTAAGAAGGTATTACATTTGTTGTCTCTAGTTTTCTTCTTGATACGAATAGTTTGTTATGGTAGTACTTGGATTTTACTTTTAGAATTAATTATTGAGTGCCCGTATTCGTCGCCACTTAAAGAGGCATTCAATTGTTCGAAACAGTTAAATCAAATCTTTAAGAATTAATTTGACGTTTCTCCTGATTATCATACGCAGTTTTCTCCCCTCTGTCACATGACACTCGCTTATGGTGGAAGTGGGACGACGACGAAAAGATCATCAAGATGGGGATTGAGTCAATGGATAAAGAACCCACGAAAATTGTCTACGCACCACTTGGAATAATATATTGGACATTGTTTACGTTCGCCCTTTTCTTTCTGACAGTAATCGGTAGGTTTATTTCGGACACACGTTGATGGGTTTGTAGTGAACATAATTTGACACTTGCTACCACATCATTCTAGCAAGTAGTGTAGATTTACACGTACGGATTGGTATGGTGATGAACCCCAGTAGTTTTGTTTCAGAATCACACAGTATCAGTTAAAAAATGAAAAATAAAACGGCAACACTCACCATATGTCAGTTTTTCTGTCTGTGAACGATCTTTCCAGATCTACTTTCATAGCAAAATTATAATTTGTAATGTTAAATATCACTAAGTGACTAACGTAAATTATATGTAACAAAACTAACATTTGAATTTTTGATGTAGCCTATCACTTTATTTAATCACTAGTTAGTCTAGATGGGCCTATTTACATGTTAACTTTTATTGAGATGGGCCGGCTACTAGTGTGTGTGTTTGCGCACATGTGTGTTTGCACATGTGTGTGTGTGCGCGTGCTGGTGTTTCACGGATCACCTTTCTGGGAAGACCATTTTATCTTCAGTCTTCAAATTATGGAGCCAGGCATCCACTGTCACTGTCACTGTCAGTGGTGATAAAACTTTATTCTGTTTCTAGTTTTGATTATGTACTACTAATGTAGCACAGATCAGTGACAGTGGCAGGTTTTACTAATTCTTAATCTTACACGTTACAGTAATTTTTGGTTATTATTATTTTTATTTAGTGACACTGACACTAGTGACAGTACTGACAATGTTCTTTATAAACTATAAAATATAATTGATAATACATTAAGAGTTTTTTTGAAATAGCATAAGCATGTTAAAAATGACATAATTTTGATTGATGAACAAACTGCAAGTGTTTTAATCTGTCTAATGGCAATGTTTCAGGTCTTTATTACCTTCTTACTGGACAAGGTGCTCGGTTTGATATAGGATGGTAAGTACATGTGTTTTTAAATTATGTCTGACACTGACAGTGGCACTGGAACTGTGGAAGTATAACATTAACAATAACAGTAACAGTACTATCATGCACTTGATCTTGGTTCTAGTTCTGCATACAGCAATCTGTTCTATATGAGTCTGGGACTGGGAGAGTAACACTAATTTTCTGGTGAGAATGAAAGTGACTTCCAATTCCATGCTTGCAAAATCTGATCATTTGTGCTGTGAGTGTGAAGACACTAAAACAAGACCATGTAATGATGTATGTGTGTATGTCTTTCCTCATACACTATGTTATATAGTATGAATATGATACAGTACAGTGTACACTCCTGGCAATATCCCTTTGAATTTGATCTTTGTTCTAAGTCTGTCCCACATGTTAATTTTTCAAAAACTCCAATGCCAAGTCTTTCCAGTATCAGGTGCCTTGTGTTACTGTGCTCTTCTGATCTAAATTTGTTTTTTAACACATCTCACAACTTTTAAATCCAGCTTCAAAATGCATGATCTCTTTCCCGCAGAACATAGGATGAATGTGAGAGGCTGAGCACTCTTAATCTTATGGCCACTTCTTGTTCTTCAGCTGCTCTGGGTCAGTGGGTGGATGGGTGGGTGGGTGCCTTCATCACTACATCATAGTACATGTCACAAATTGTGTGTGTGCATAATTATAATGTGTGTTGGCAGGTATGGAAATATTGGAATGTTTGAGCATTGCTGCATGTCATGTATATTGTATGATTTTGTTACAGTGCTGCAAGCTCACAATTTTTTAATGGGAAAGATTCATTTGAGTTTCTGAATTTCCTGCAGAAGGTCGATCATTTACTGAAGTGTTTTAAAGTAACATGATAATAATAACAAGTAAATTTATGCACTGTAGGTCAAATGTTGCAAGTTATAATGGCATAAAGAGGGATTATAAAAAAAATGAAAAGAAGAAGCTAGCTTTTGGTAGCAAACACTTTCTGCATGCATATAATGATATTTGAAAGTGTTTGTGTTTCAGGTTCTTGATGTCCACATCCCCTTACATGTGGTCCTTGATCGGCACAGGCCTTGCCATCTCTCTTTCCGTTGTTGGTGCTGCATGGTAAGGACTACATACATGATACAGTACCAGTTTTGTGAGTCTGTGAGTGTGAGCATGAATGGACTTGCCATTAGCTCACCATGGTTGCTGGTATGTCAACACACTTGGGAAACTGAAAGGTGCTGGTTTGGATTTAGGGTTTGGGGCTAATGTTAAAAATAAAACCATCTATGATCTAAAAGTAAAACTGTATTGGACAGATGCTACTGCTAGACATTGGTTAGCTTCTGTGAACATTGGTTACAAATAGAACTTACACCCTTACTGGTAATACTCACTAACACTAGTAACAGGGGAATGAAAGCAAGATATAAACAAGTTGGCCTGAAAATACACAGACAAATACTTTCATCTGTGTGCACCATTTGGTTATTCTATCAGCATTTATACAGAAGAAATACCATTGAGATTTTTGCTTCTCAGGGCGTGGTCATATTGATTTTACCAATTGAGAGCAGAAAACTGGAAAGTATTGGCTCATGGATTGATGGGATGACATATTTGACACTTTTGTCATGCATGCCATTTTGCCAGCCTCTTTAAGTCTTTTACATCACTGATGGTATAGCGACTGCTGGACACAAAATGGCAGCACTTATGGTTGTGTTTGTGACTTTCAAATACCAGTTTCTAACTAAACAGGACTTGCAATTTAGTGAAGAGCTGAAATGTGTGTACTGTGCATATTTTTTACTCCATTCCTTGTGATAAATGATAGTGCCCATAAAGCTTCTTCAATGTAGTTTCCTTTAGTTTAAGGACTAAGAAGTAAGATACCAACCACTCCACCCCATTAAATACACCAATAATAACGATGACAACAAAGATGCTGGGGAATAAAGCAGTGTAGAGTTGTACATTACTTAATGTATATATTGGTCTTGCCAGTTGTTGCCTTTTTGTACTGGGAATCCTGTATTATAGTTACAATAACTGCTAAAGTATGGGCCGATCTTTTTTTATGAGTGACATTCTGCCCCTCCAGGGGAATCTACACAACCGGGTCCAGCATTGCAGGAGGAGGAGTAAAGGCGCCCCGAATCAAGACCAAGAACCTCATCAGCATCATCTTCTGTGAGGCAGTGGCCATCTATGGCATCATCATGGCCATCGTCATCAGCACCAACTTGGCTGTGAGTTTTCCTGGGTTTAGCAGCTGTTGGTCAAGTTTTCGTTCACAAAAATTCTATGATTTTTACCAGTTGCCTTTTTTCACCAAATTTGTCTTCTCAGTTTGCCATTTTGTTGTGAAATGTAAAGATTATCACATACATAAAGCGAAATCTCAACAGTAACAATCAACAACAATAAAGAGCTTTTTTGTTATGCATTTGATATGTTGTTTAATAGTAACTTAATAGAGTTACATCAAGTACTACCTTTACAGGGGTGACGCTTACTTTTTAGAGTTACATAGAGTGCTACCTTTACTGGGGTGACGCTTACTTTTTATTTATTATTATCATTCAGTATAGCATGTTATTATCATTGTGACTTTGACAGTGTGTGTGGCAAATTATTGCTGTACATGCTTTGTTGGCCTTTTTTCTCTCTCAGTCTTTTGACATCACCAAGATGGAAACAGAAGAAGACTGGCGGAAGAACTATGCTGCAGGTAGGTCAAAACAAAACAAAACAAAAACTGGCTGTGTAGTAGACTAATACAGTAGTGTTCTTTTAACCCACTTGGCCCCAGACCAGCTGCTGCCCTTTCGCTATGAAATCCATTGCAAAGGGAAGTAACGGTGTCAAATGATCCCGGTATACAACTTCAAAAATCAATAATAAACGCCAAACAAGTTTCAGCTCACTTCATATTTTTCCCAGTTTGCGAGTACAGTGTTTTTGTATATCCAACAGGTTTTGATTTTTTTCACAAAAAAATAAAAGCATAAATTAAAAAAAATAATCCCAAGTCAGAAATGTCCGCATCTGAACGTCAGTTTTTTGGGTGCCTACGGGGTAACTGACTTTGCAAAATTTCCAGTTTGAATCTCCAAAGATGAAACAGAGTTTGTTAGGGTGCCCACATTAAGCGACTGAGCCAAATTTGCTGTTCAAATCTCGAAGGATGAAGTTCCGATGCCATTGCTAACAGTAGAGCTTTTGTTTGTTTTGGGGCATCTATTGTGTGTCCACCTCGCAACTTTGAAAAGTCACTGCGTCTCTCAAACTTTGCCAAACTTTGAACCAAGGATATCGCCGGAAGTAGTAAACAATGGCGGAAATGAGGCTTCAAGTCTCGTGAGAATCCCGTTCCTATTTGCATAAGCCAAGATGCTAGATTGGAGCATCTGCTAGCTGGCCGCTACCAGGTGGACTGGGGTTTTGCGGTAAAGCAAAAGGTCAGGCGGTGATGGGCCGTCTGGGGCCAAGTGTGTTACTTTTGATTCTGTTGAAGACAAAGTGATAGAGATATCCCCACACCTGAGAAAAAAGAAGAAAAAAAGACAAATTTATGTCATGAAGAAGCAAGTGGTGGTAAGACATGTTATCTTAAAATTCCATCGTACTGTTTGTCATACTGTGACCCTGTATTTGCTGGTAACTGTAAGCTGCATTGAAATTTGCAGGTAAGGTGCTGGATCCTGTAAAAGAAGGTTTGCTGAATCTAAATAGTCTGCTGTCTGAGTTATTGAAGAAACCAAATATCTCTGACAGCAGTGCTGGTTCTAATGCTGATACTGCTCCTAGTCTTACAATAACTTCCATTCAAACAGTGGAGGTTATCAAGACCAATGGAGGCAGTCATTGTGCATAGTTTGAAAGGTTTCATTTAGTCTCCAATGAAAATCCAGCATTAAAGTTTTTGCCAAAGCAAGGAAAAAATCAGTCAGTTGTTTTCATTCATTACATGCGAAAATCGTGATTGACACCTTGCGCATGATCAGTTCCGTGAACATTTCAAGAAGTTACAAACATACAGACTTTGAGTTTGATTCGATAAAAACTTCCCAATAAAAATCAGCTGGCCCCTGTTCATGTTGCAATTAGGGAACTGAAACCTCAGTTGAAGATATCAGTAACATGATAATATACACTTTTGCAACACATGTCGATCTTGTTCATGATGTCAGCACTCATGGCCATGTTTTCATGACTTTCAAAAGGCGATTTTTGGCAAACTACAGCATACAAGTATGCCATAAACTGAGCAAAGAGCTGCTGAGACAGATGGCAAGTCTGGTTTTTTTATATTCCATTCCTGTTTGTAAGACCTGTGATGCTTTTGCTTATGATCCCCTTTGCTGGAAAATTTGTCAGCTTCTTTTGGTGGATTCTGCAACTATATTACTGAACCTTTGGCTGAACAGAACAGTGTTTTTGTTGCTGCAGGCTTCAAGATGTTTGGTGCTGGGCTGACAGTTGGGATAAGCAACTTGGCATGTGGTGTCTGCGTCGGTATTGTTGGCTCTGGGGCTGCTCTTGCCGATGCAGCCAACAGCTCACTCTTCGTCAAGATCTTGATCATTGAGATCTTCGGCAGCGCCATTGGCCTTTTTGGACTTATCATTGCCATTTTGCAGGTGGGTGACACAGGTTCATTACAATTGCAAAATTCATAAACTGGAATACACCGGCATTTTTTTAAAACGCAAGATTGTCTGTTCGAAGCCAGTTCCAGCACCTGGTCATTGGTGTGGATGCATAACTCTGGCTTGTTCAGATACTTAGTCATTTTTGTGAAGCATATGAGCATGTGCCAAAAGGTGCTGCTTAGAAGGTGGACATTAGAGTGAAAAATAAAAGCAGAAAAGTCATTTAGCAAGTAACACCATTTAAAAGATAAGTCTTTTTTATATACATTTCAGGTCTAAAAAAGATAACTTGATGGAGCATGTCTGAGAAAAAGACATTTAAAGACGGACACCTGAATCTGTCGGATGCAACACAGGACACAATGTTTGTTTTGATTTAATCTTTGAATAACGTTGTATCAATGAAAAGTAACTATTTAATCTGTCAGACGCAACATTACATTTAGATTGAAACTGTAAAAAGGTACATGACCCAAATCAAAAATTCACTCACCGTTCCTTGTTGGCGCCATGTTTGAAGAGAAAGTAGGCGCAAAGCACTGTGGGTAAACATGGCCGCGCTTTGTGCAAAAAGACCGCGGTCACAAAATTGACGTTTATCCCCAGGATCGGCAATTTGTCGATCGTAATGGCCTGACAAAATAAAAACTTGAAATTTTAAACTTGAAATTTTTTATTATGAACGGAATCCAACACTTTTATTATCACTGCTTTTGACAAAACACTGATTTTAGCAACAGCTTCTTTGTTTCACCACCCACAAGTCCGCAGAGAATAATAGCAGATGAATGTTTTCGTCAGCATCAGAACCAGACCCAATGTGTTTTGATCAAAATAAGCATATGTTTATTTCAGTTTTTCAGATTTTACAAGTAGTTATGAGCCGTTTTCACAAGCATTAAAAAGCTTTGACTATGTCCTGTCAGGCAGCAAAGGGAAAATTGCCTAAAGAAGAAAGGTGCAAACAAAACGACAACTGAAGCGGTGCACCTGAAATGTCCACCCTTCCTTTGCCGATTTTCGGCCTGGACTTGGTGTAAATTTTCATATTTTACTAACTCAGAACTGACTTTGGGAGTCAAGTTTATCTTTACTATCTCTTTGATGCATACTCTTTCAGGTAAAGTTAGGTTTGTTCAGAGAAAACTTAAACCTGAAGAAGCATTTATGACCACAAAATGGATGGTCCTCGCCGAGCACCTTTTGGCACAGGCTCATATACATTTCTTTTTCTTTTTCTTTCTCCTGTGGTAGTTATTTTGAGGAGAATCACATTCTTTCTAGACATGGTAATAGGTTCCCAAAATGTCTAACAGAAACAATAAGTGTCACAAGGTTTCCAAAATGTCTAGCAGAAATAATAAGTGTGACATGTTTTAAACAGAAATTAAATTATCTCTAAATAAATGGCTAGTAGCTGAGTAATGTTGGATGCCTTTTTTTCTTCTTTTTTTCCTTCTTCTTTTTTAACTGTTTTTCCTCCTTATAAGAAGTGTAATTCATTTTTCTCTCTCGAACAGACGACAGGAGCTGGTATGATCGCAACAAAATGAAGACGGACCTCTGCAATGCATTGCTGCAACAGTCGTCTCCCCTTGTCAAACTCTGCAGCTGTGATTCTTTGCTGGGGAAGGAATAAAGAGAGTGATGCAGGAAAAAAAGAAGAAAAGTTCTGGACTGTCGCATCACAGTGTGGGAGTGCTGCCTGAGGGAAATTCTGTGGACTTTGAAGAACAGAAACTTCTGTTTGAGTTCCCATTCAGTTAGCTGTAGAAACTTAAAACAGAGAATGACTGTGTGACTGCAAATCATTAGATTTTACATTATACTGGTATTGTATAATATATAGAAGTTCTTGAGGTTAATTGTACATCTCCATATGGTCAGATTTCGTTGATCCTTTTCTGTTTTTGGAGGGGGGTGGGTGGTTCAAAAGTCTACTTTTTGACTGATATTGTACCCACCTCCAGCTGTCCATCCTTTTATCTCCACTTTACTGGGGAACACAGGATACTGAGTAAACATTGTGGTTAGAATCTTGGTCATAACAGCATTCATTTCAGCAGAATCACAGTTGGTGACGAGTCCACACATAATGCTTGTCACACATATATAAAAGTGTGATAAATGTTTTTAACTTTCTCTTTCAGTTATAAACAGAAGAGACGAACTAAACATATGGATCTGTCTGATTTGTACTCAAAGAAAACAAGACTTGTCAAAATGTTGGTTTTCAGATCTCTCTGTCCAAAAAAAAAAAAAAGAGTTATTACTCTGTGTTAGTTATCCTAGCTGTTGTGAAGTAAACACCTTGTTTAGCCAGATTTTAATTCCAGTTTATATAAAAAACAAAAACAAAAAAGGCTGTGTTGGGGGGGGGGGGGGGGGGGAGGGTGCTTTTGTGTATGCTGTGTGGATAGTAAATGGTGTGTATAAGTGTTTTTCATTGGTTTAAAAATTAATTGGTAGTTGCAGACATACCTGTATTTGTGAGAGAGATAAAAAGGTTTGATTGTTTACTGGTCTGTTGCTCACATTCCATGTAGACTGGAAGGGGCACTTGTTTATATGAAAGCATGTAATGTTTAGAGTGACTGTTTCCATTTGAGCAGATGTGTAAAACTCACAGCCCCCACATTTATGATTTGTGTGTGTGTGCATGTGTATTTGTAATATACTTTTGTGTGTCATTTTGGACATTTTGTGTAAACTTCTCACTGGTGATGAATCCTTGTTTGCTGGTACTCAACACAAATTAATTAAATAAAACTTTGTGATAATGATTTTGCCTAAAGCTGTACATTTTAATTGTGAAATCTACTTACTTCTTACTATCAAGGGGCCATTTCTTTAATTGAGAGCATTTTGAGGGTGCATGTTTTTTTGCAGATCTTTTCAGGTTTAATGCTGCTGCTGTTTATTGAGCTGACATCATTTTGTCCCACAGTCCCACCCTGTCGAAAGAAGTTAGAAAATTATCAGAAGTAGAAAAGACAAAATTATTGTATGCTTGTCAACACTTCAGTACCGCAGAACATACTCGGAGCAAGACTTTGTATGTATATACGAGGCATGGTCAAACAAGTTGCAAGGTTTAGTTTACGTGTGGCTGAAACGTGAAATGATCAAGAAAATGAGACTGGTTGTGCTGGACACATTTTTGTAGATGCCTAGCAGACCAGGCAGTGCTTTCTGACATCTTTTCCTCATTTTATGTGTTGTCATACATGACATTATGTCCGCTAGATGAAATAGTTGTCACCGTGTACATTTACTTCACAGTGTGTGTATCCTTGAAAAAAACACGATGCATAGTTTTAATTGTAATTGTACACAGTTACAGTATTTGTTTCAAAAAGAGAACATATTTGTGCATCATGATGTGTTCATTGGTGTGGACAAACATGTCTGCACCATACTCATTAAACTATCCCATTGCGATTTCTTGTTAAAGCATGCAGTGTCAGTGTAAGCTGCTCAAGCAGACAGTTGAAACGAACTTCCAGCCAGTGAGTAGAATGTGTATTAACAGGTAGACAGGTTGACAACTGAAACAGACTTATCAGCCAGTAGGATGTGGACTTCCATGTTTTAACGAGTAGACAAATTGACAACTGAAACAAACTTATCAGCCAGCAGGTATGTTTTAACAAGTAGACAGGTTGACAGCTCAAACCACTTATCAGCTAGTAGGATGTGGACTTCCATGTAATAATGGGTAGACACACGTAAACAATCAAACTTTGATTTGCTGGTTATGAACAAACAACAAAACAGTGCACTTAACGGGTAGACACACCTAAGCAATCAGACTTTGAATAGCCAGTTTCTTTGTCACTGAACGAACAACAACAACAAAACAATTTGCACTTAACAGGTAGACACACATAAGCAATCAAACTTCAAATAGCCAGTTTCTTTGACACTGAACAAACAACAACAACAACAAAACAGTTTGCACTTACACATCACTGTCCCACTCGGCACCTTTTGGTCACATGGATTTTGTTGCAAGAAAATTTTGTTTCAAGAAGTAGATGAGCTTTGTTGAGAACTCCGTCTCCCGAGTGTAGTTTGGACCCTTGAGAAGATGTGTGGTACGTTACTAGTGGTGAATGTTACTTGTGGGTTAGGTCATGGGTGGTACAATGGACACTGTCAGCAACCTGTCTCCATGCCATGTTCTCTGCAATTATTTGTCCTCGGTGTTTGTAGTATGTACCCAGCAGGTGATGAATATGTGTAATTCTAATAAATGTTCAGTGGCTGCGTTTCGCTTTTTATTTCTCTTTTAATGATTGTTTGCATGTGTGAGTTTGGAATGGGAGGGAGAAAGGGGGATGGGGTCAAACTAGAAGTTGCATGTGCTAATGTTGATTGAAACATCCATCCATCCAAACACAGGTGAAATAAAATGGAAGCTGTATACCAGACCAGAAGATTTATTCACCATCACTTTTTTTCCATTCTGCATCAATCATAAACAAAGGACACTATGATGACAACAAATCTACAAACAAAAATCCCCCAACAAACAACCCCCAAACAAACAACAACAAAAAAGATGTCAAACAGTGAAATGACATTGAAAACAGCAAATGCTACTTTTACTCTGCTTTTGGTCTTGCCTGTCAATCCCAAAAATGTTTGAAAATCACCAAAACTGATACAAGCATGCAGAGCACAATGGAGGTCAATTTTATCGTAATACAAAGTTAAAAAATCCAGCTTAGATAGTTTTTGAGAGAGAAGAAAGCATTGAAAGATTCAGACGTGCAAATTGTGTAAGAGTACAATGAAATCGGGGGGCCCTGTATGTGTTTTCCTCCATAAATGTAAGCGTCTCGTTTCAGTTACACATTGCTCTCTACCCTGATATACTGCTGCAGTTCACTGGGCATTAAATATGGAGAACCGGCAAAGTACTTGCTTTCATAGTTATTGCTATAAAATATGAATAATGATAATGCATTTGTAATGTGCCGAATCCCTCTATGACTACATGTTAAGAGGCTCAAAGTGCTATGCATGAAACGTTACAACAATACACAACCTAACTTGATAATGCTTTACATATTTGCCTTGGATGGTACTTTTTCCATATTAACATAGACTGGGAACACAGGTTTGTTCCTTCCACATTAACAGAGCACTTTAGGAATTTTTCTGCTTTAACTCCCAGACCCTCATATAAATGTTTTATTTATACAAAAATGATTTGATAATAAATCAAGTATTACATCAACAAATCGTGGAATTGTGGACTTTCCATTTCCCTACAGAGGATAGCTGATTTCTACATAACATTCCCAGTGCTGAAGATGCTACCCATGTACAGCAACACTACAGCCCGTGTTCTATCCCATTTACCATGTAGGGAAAGCCAGTGTAGAGGGTCAGCAAAAGCTCCAAAACCCCATCAAATCCAACCCTGAAGCCACACACTGTTACAATTCTCGTTTCAAACAGTCCTGGTGCCAAGCACAAAATACAAAATGACAACAATAACAACAAAACACTGCTGTCCCACATTAAAAATGTAATCATGTTCAAATCGGCAACAAGGTGAAGGTAACAAGCAAAAATCATGAGAACACATCCTGGAAGTTCTGCCAAATTTCTAAACACCAACTTTCATGACATCCGAAAAATAACGTTTCAGCAGAGGCAAAAAATGCATACATTATTTCTAGAATTTCTTTTTTGCTAAAGATACTTAAAACTTTGATGTTTGATGATAATCCTACCAAACCTAAGAAGTTTTCAAAGAAAGCATTATCCTGGCATCCTGCTGCCACTGTGACGATGAAAGTCAGTTAACATCACCAAAAGCTGGTTTGACAGGGATCATCACCATGCAAAACTGGAAAGATTTCATTTAAACAGAATCCTACAATGCGGCAGTGCTAGCGTCTATGCAGAGGATGGAAACACATTGAATTTCTTCCCTAAGTGCAGATGGGCAGTGATGAAAAGCACACTGCGCATTCCTCATTAATAATGTGGAACAACCAGGTACAGTTTAAACTGGATGAAAACTTCTGGATGAAATAAAACCAAGTCATCCCTCACCCATGACCCTGAAGTAAGGTCATGGTCATAAAACCTGGTGGAGATCAACACAGGAATTGTCCAGAACAATTTTTGCACAACATGAACAAAAGCCATAATTTTACTTGCATTCAAGATCTCTGAGAAGTCTTGCACATGGCAGAAAGCAAAATCCAAATGTGTCTTAAATTTTTTAATTAGAACCTTGTTTACACCATTGATTGAGCTCCCCCTTGAACCATTTTCGCTATGTATGACCCAGTTTGAAGCTACATCTTAGTACTCATGCACTGGCAGACTTGTGTGCAGATCAGTTTCAGGACAATATGAACAGAAGCCACAGTTGTATTCACTTGAAGACCACCGAGTGACAGGTCTTGCACATTTGCGCATGATAAAAAGCAAAACCACAACTTAAAAAATAAAAACAAATTCCAAAACTTAAAAATTGATTGCTGCTTTAATTAATTATGACCTTGTTTACACCATTGATTGAGTTCTCCCTTCAACTGTTTGCACTGCGTATGACCCAGTTCTCAGCTACAACTCAGGGTCTTAATGGACTGAAAGCTACGCACCGGATTGAGCTCTCCCTTCAACCGTTTGCACTACGTATGACCCAGTTCTCAGCTACACATCAGGGTCTTAATGGACTGAAAGCTACGCAACAGATTGAGCTCTCCCTTCAACTGTTTGCACTATGTATGACCCAGTTCTCAGCTACACCTCAGGGTCTTAATCGACTAAGACTATGCACTGGCTGAAACAGCCATGCATTGGCTGAAACAGTCAAATAAAACAGATGCAGCCATGGCTGAACCCTTGAGTAAGTAGCATCATCAAGTGACAAAGACTCTGAAACACAGAATCTTGACTGTCCTGGACAGTGCAGTGAGTGTGAAGGACTATTCCAGGCTGAACAAAAAGGCCCAGCACAATTAGCACTCTCTCCTTGAATAAATAAACACTCTGTAGCATGACAATGAAGCTCACTGACAAGACAATAAAACTCAAACAGTTTTGCACCAAAATTAGGTTGACAGCAATTTTATGCACACATGGTCGATTAAAAAACAACAACAAAAATCAACCCCAAAAACACCCTGCAACCACAGGACATCTAATGTAGTAGCAAATGCTATCAATTTCATTTTTTCCCCAACAACAACAAAAGCATTGTGGTCCTGCACCATAAACAAAAGGTTGCAGGAATATTACAACCATCACATTATTTTTGATCTGAAGCTGTAAGCAAGAGAAATGGATGAAAACTGGCGAAAGGTCACCCACAGTCAACAAGGTCTTTTTTTTCTCTCTCTCTCCTCCTCTTGGTTGAGGGATGAGCTTCAAGTACCGCTGATGTTGAAGTGGTGGTGATGTTGAGCTTCATGTCCTCGGATGTCGGTTGACATATTAGGGACAAACTGTGACCAACGCCTAAGCACGGTACAATGTTGCTTTACGTCCACAGAAATCATAAGGCTCATTAGGACGGAAAGCCCAGGACGGCCACCTCGACTTTCACACGGCTCCTGAAAACTCTGATGCTGAAGCGAAGCATTGTTGAAGCACTTATG
>OY757545.1:14233769-14370207 GCA_963584105.1 Alviniconcha strummeri
GACGGCGATGGCCATGCAGGTGAGCGAGGCGTAGTAGCTCTCTGTGTAGGAGATGAGGACCAGGAACAGCGATGTCCCACACAGCGCTATCGTCTGCACACAGTTTGCAGTGTCATTCACCCACACACCTGTATTGTTCACCCATACATCTGTATTAATGTCCCACACACAGCACTATTGTCTGCACACAGTTTGCAGTGTCATTCACCCACACACCTGTATCGTTCACCTATACATCTGTATTAATGTCCCACACAGCGCTATCGTCTGCACACAGTTTGCAGTGTCATTCACCCACACACCTGTATTGTTCACCTATACATCTGTATTAATGTCCCACACAGCGCTATCGTCTGCACACAGTTTGCAGTGTCATTCACCCACACACCTGTATTGTTCACCCATACATCTGTATTAATGTCCCACACAGCGCTATCGTCTGCACACAGGTTGCAGTGTCACTCACCCACACACCTGTATAATTCACCTATACATCTGTATTAATGTCCCAGACTCCCACACAGCACTATCATCTGCACACAGTTTGCAGTGTTATTCACCCACACATTTACATTGTTTACCTATACATCTGTGTGAATGTCCCACACAGCACTATCATCTGCACACAGTTTGCAGTGTTATTCACCCACACATTTACATTGTTTACCTATACATCTGTGTGAATGTCCTACACAGCACTATCATCTGCACACAGCTGGCGGTGTTATTTGCCCACACATTTACATTGTTTACCTATACATCAGTGTGAATGTCCTACACAGCACTATCATCTGCACAAAGATTACAGCATTGTTTGACCACACATTTCCATTGCTGACCTACACATCTGAATGTAAGTGCTACACAGCAATTTTGTCTGCACACAATTACAGCATCATTCAACCACACATTTCCACTGCTGACCTACACATCTGAATGAAAGTGCTACACAGCACTATTGTCCACGCAATTACAGCATCATTCAACCACACATTTGCATTATTCACCCATAAACATTATGAGCTTCTTCCATCTGGTTGATGATTTGTGTACCTAAATTGAATACAGTCAATCTCTGCAATCAACAGCATTTCTGAACAAATAAATCCATTCAAATGTCAGAGCAGTGTGTGCACGCGCGCATGTGTGTCTGTGTAAATTACATAAATTACTAGTTTGTTTATTATATAACTTTTGTATTTTCAATAACTGTTCTTTGAGTTTTAAAATATACAATATGTGTTATTGTGTACTGTGACATGGCTAATGTTCAGCCACGTTTTAATTTCTCTGATGTAAGCTTGAAGTAAGCTTACATAAAGTAACCTTGAATCTTTAATATATCTGAATCGATGTCCTACATAACCTTATTCTCTTGACAACTTATGCTGCAGGCATGGGGCTCAATATCACAAAGTGAACACTGATGGTGAAATCAAGACACTGTGTCATGCCAGAAAAACATGTTACATGGCAAGATGTTGTAAACAAAGATGTGAAAGACTCACCTCCATCAGTTTTCGAACATATGTCACAGAGTAACCTGTTGGAGGAAAAATTGGATGATAACATTCAGTCTCATAATAAACAGCCAAAGTATAACACTGAACAGCTACTTTATTGTCAAAGTCAGTCAAGAAATCAACAGCTTGTCACTTTGACAGGAAAAAAACAATTTATAAACTTCCAAAGATCTCAGGTGATTAAAAAAATAATAATAATAAAACAAATCACAGACTTTCAAGTTCTTGAAAATGGCGGATCATTTTCCCCAAACTTTCAAAGACCCTCAAAGACTGTAGCCTTTGTGGATTCTAAGACTGTGAGTTAGGCAAGCTGTGACATCATAGTTTGTCCTCCAATTTTAACTGCTCAAATTATGACATTCAAAACTGACTCTTACCATTGGACCCATTCTCAACACATTCATGGGTATATGCTGCCCCCCCCCCCCCCCCCCCCCCAATTCCCTGGTTTTCCATTGTCAGTACTTTCATGAATACATGAGCCCAACACAGACCCCCCCCCCCCCCCCCCCCCATTTCATTGATCTATGCTAATTTTCTCTCATGATGAATATGATAGAAAAGTTGACCCACTGACCTCTCCTTATCATGTGATCAGCCAGCCAGCCACTGCCAATGGAGCTGGGTATGGTCACCACCCAGGGTACTACGTTGAACACCCAGCCCTGAAACACAGCTTTACCTTGTCATAAAACATCAAACAGTTTTACCTTGTCACAAGCACCCAGTCCTGAAGTACAGTTTTACCTTGTCACAAGCACCCAGTCCTGAAATACAGTTTTACCTTGTCACAAGCACCCAGTCCTGAAATACAGTTTTACCTTGTCACAAGCACCCAGTCCTGAAATACAGTTTTACCTTGTCACAAGCACCCAGTCCTGAAATACAGTTTTACCTTGTCACTGAACACCCAGCCCTGAAACACAGTTTTACCTTGTCACTGAACACCCAGTCCTGAAATACAGTTTTACCTTGTCACTGAACACCCAGCCCTGAAACACAGTTTTACCTTGTCACTGAACACCCAGTCCTGAAACACAGTTTTACCTTGTCACTGAACACCCAGCCCTGAAACACAGTTTTACCTTGTCACTGAACACCCAGCCCTGAAACACAGTTTTACCGTGTCACTGAACACCCAGCCCTGAAACACAGTTTTACCTTGTCACTGAACACCCAGCCCTGAAATACAGTTTTACCTTGTCACTGAACACCCAGCCCTGAAACACAGTTTTACCTTGTCACTGAACACCCAGTCCTGAAACACAGTTTTACCTTGTCACTGAACACCCAGCCCTGAAACACAGTTTTACCTTGTCACTGAACACCCAGCCCTGAAACACAGTTTTACCTTGTCACAAGCACCCAGTCCTGAAATACAGTCTTACCTTGTCACATAACACTCAGCCCTGGTATCACTGGCAGAAACTGCCACAAGTATAATTTTTGTCATGACAAAAGTTTTTTCACATCACAGTTTGTCCTCCAGTTTTAACTGTTCAAATTAGGACATTCAAAACTAACTCTTACCACTGCACCCGTGCGACAAAGGTTTTGTCATGACAAGCATACTTTTGTCATGACAAAAGGTGTGTTTTGTCCACGACAAACACGTGTTTGTTGCGACAAACACATTGTCACCACAACAAAATGTGTTTGTCACCACAAAAATGATACTCGTGGCAGCTCCAGCCAATGATACCATGAACCACAGTCTTGAAACACCAAGTCCTGAAACACATTCTTACCTTGTCACAAAACACATATATATATCAAACAAAGCAAACAATTCATTTGAGCACTGGAACCAGACTCAAATCACCAGTCCACACAGCACCCGCATGCTGGTCAGACTGAAAGATTGCGGGGTGGGAGGCAAGGTTTAGAGCACAGCAAGGAACCCTCCATAGCCTGCTCCAAACTCTTTAATAATGAGCTGGAAAGCTGAGAGCACAAAGATGCAATTTAACGCACAAGGTCCACAGAGAAAAACATGCACCCAGCAGACGCTTCCAACCTCCACACTGGCACAAAGCATGGAACAGACGCCGAGTACTCACCCTTGCTGATGGAAAATTTTCATGGAAAAAAGTTGGCAGCCAGGACAGGAGGATGTAGAAGGCGTTGTTTTCACAGAAGTGACCAATCAGAAGAGACCTGGAAAAACACAACCAGGTTAATTTGTACATACAACAAAACATAATTCTGCAGTACATGCTACTGCACAAGTTAAGTAAGTGCAACACACAGACACACATGCATGCACATACACACACACACACATACACGCATGCATGAGTACACACACACACACACACACACACACACGTGCATGCGCGCGAGCATGCACACACCCATGTACACACACAAACATGCACGCACACATGAGGAATTTGGGGGGGGGACCTTTATTGGTAGCAATGGAATTTAAAAAATGGCACACAACAGTTTCCCATCAACTATGGTGTGGTTTGTAAAAAGAAAAAGTTGTAAAAACATGGCTGCAAGCGCCATTATTTCATGTCTGGCAGCCTGCATCTGTGATGCCATGGACCAGGTCAGAATGTGCTGCAGAAGTGTCTATCATGCCAGAAGCCAAACCTTTTCTGCTCTCCATTTGTGAGGAATGAACCAACATGGATGCACATGGAGTTCAGATTCCGAGCACAAAACAGCACTTACTGTCGTATAAATATTCATAGACCATACGAAGCCTGCAAATGGCCATTGTTGCTCACTTTCTATGATTTCTGGCAAACTTGCATCTTCACCTGTGGTCCCCTTTAACAAGCACTCCCATCACAGTATTTCCATCCTAACTAATATCAGTACCCTGTTTCTGCTACAGTCATTGTGTGTGTGTGTGTGTGTGTGTGTGTGTGTGTGTGTGTGTGTGTGTGTGTGTGTGTGTGTGTGTGTGTGTGTGAAAGCGCATATATGAGTATGATTGTGTGCGTGCCTGCGTGTGTGCGTGAGCGCATGCGTGTGTGTGTGTGTGTGTGTTTAAATAATACTTTATGTCAACTGTTTTGGTAGGACTATGCTCTACATGTGTACAAAATATCATATTTAGGTTAATATGTAGCATGTAAGCGCTCAGGGCATTGATGAGCGCATGATAAATGTACATTATTATTATTATCACACAATGTCTTGCTGGCCAGCTGACCAGGAAGGTGAGCTGGCCGGAACTAACACTAATAATTACATGCACACACATTTTTTCATGATCATCCCACCACTCATCCTCCAATCCCCCCACCCCCACACACTCTCCCCCTCCCCCCACCCAGTGGCAAACTGACCAAAAGGCAGGCTTGGTAAAAAGAGTGATCCAGGGCACAGACTGTGAGTCTCTGGAGGCCATGCTGACCACTGGGCTGCTGCTGACCCCCGCAATGTGGCGCTGCCGGTGGCGGGCGATGAGAAAGTAGCGCATGACCAGCATCCACAGGATCCCACACATACCTGTCAGCAAACACACATGCATCACCTGGATGAGAAAGTAGCGCATGGCCAGCATCCACAGGATCCCACACATACCTGTCAGCAAACACACATGCATCACCTGGATGAGAAAGTAGCGCATGGCCAGCATCCACAGGATCCCACACATACCTGTCAGCAAACACACATGCATCACCTGGATGAGAAAGTAGCGCATGGCCAGCATCCACAGGATCCCACACATACCTGTCAGCAAACACACATGCATCACCTGGATGAGAAAGTAGCGCATGGCCAGCATCCACAGGATCCCACACATACCTGTCAGCAAACACACATGCATCACCTGGATGAGAAAGTAGCGCATGGCCAGCATCCACAGGATCCCACACATACCTGTCAGCAAACACACATGCATCACCTGGATGAGAAAGTAGTGCATGGTCAGCATCCACAGGATCCCACACATACCTGTCAGCAAACACACATGCATCACCTGGATGAGAAAGTAGCGTATGGTCAGCATCCACAGGATCCCACACATACCTGTCAGCAAACACGTATGCAACACCCTGGATGAGAAGGTAATGCATATTCAGCATCCACCATCCATATTCAGGGTCACACACATACCTGTTAGAAATACACATGCAACACCTGGATGAGAAAGTAAGGCACACTTGGCATCTACGGGATTGCAAACATACCTGTTAGAAATACACATGCAACACTTGGATGAGAAGGTAATGCATACTTAGCATCCACAGAATCCCACACATACCTGTTAGAAATATACATGTAACACCTGGATAAGAAGGCAATGCATACTCAGCATCTACAGGATTGCACGCATACCTGTTAGAAATACACATGCAACACCCTGGATGAGAAGGTAATGCATACTCAGCATCCACAGGATCACACATGTACCTGTTAGAAATACATATACGCAACACCTGGATGAGAAGGCAATGCATACTCAACATCCACAGGATCGCATAGTATACCTGTTAGAAATACACATGCAACACCTGGATGAGAAGGTAATGCATACTCAGCATCCACAGGATTGCAAACATACCTGTTAGAAATACACATGCAACACCTGTATATATATATATATATACTCAGCATCCACAGGATCCCACATACACATGTTACAAACACACACTCAACCCTCTGGATGAGATTATGTAATCCATGTAAAACATGCTCAGCTTCCACAGGATCTCACAAATACCTGTCAGGAAAAGCACACACAGCACCCTGGGTGCAAATGTGACACATGCTCAGCATCCACAGAATCCCATGCATACCTGCTAGGAAATGCACACACAATGCCCTGGAAACAAAAGGGCACTGGCCAGCCATAAATGGCAGTGTTCCACCAGCAAGGCCAGTTCTGACCTGTGTCTTACAAGGAAACTGCCCAGCCATACTGCTCCATCAGCAAGGTCAAATTCTCACCTACAGCTAGGAGGGGCACTGGCCAGCCATAATATTCAATCAGCAAAGTCAAATTCTCATCTAGAGCATAGCGCAAAAATGTCAAATTCTTATCTATAGCACAGAATGGTCAAATTCTCACTTATAGCACAAAAGGGTCAGATTTTCACCTATAGCACAGCAGGGGCAAATTCTCACCTACAGCATAGAATTAGAATGGTCAAATTTTCACCTACAGCACAGAAGGGTCAAATTCTCACCCACAGTGCAGAAGGGTCAAATTCTCACCCACAGTGCAGAAGGGTCAAATTCTCACCTATAGCCCAGAAGGGTATAGTGCAAAAGGGTCAAATCTCACCTATAGCGCAGAAGGGTCAAATTCTCACATATACTGCAGGAGGGTCAAATTCTCACCTACACTGCAGATGAGACAAATAGTCAAATTCTCACCTACACCGCAGAAGGGTCGAATTCTCACTTATACTGTGGAAGGGTCAAATTCTCACCTATATCGCAGAAGGGTCAAATGGTCAAATTCTCACCTATACTGCAGAAGAGTCAAAATCTCACCTATAGCACAGAAGGGTCAAATTCTCACCCATAGTGTAGGAGGGTCAAATTCTCACCTATAGCATAGAAGGGCACTGTCCAGCCATACTGCTCCATCAGCAGGGAGCCAATGCTTCCGGTCAGCAGCGTGCTGCACACAAAGTTGGCATTTTTGTACTCACTCAAGTGTATCTTTTTCTGTACTAGCAAAGAGAATAGTACAATGTTTGTATCAATGTACATTTCATAACTACCATGATGATTACTCCATCAGTCTAAAACAACACAGACATACTTCAACTGCGTGGTTGATGGCTTAGCACGTTGAACATTTTGTTTGCAAACAGACTCCAGCATACAGTTCTTATGAAGGGCTATTGGTGACTGAAGCATTATCAAAGTGACTGCACCAGTTTGACAAGGTATATTATGTTTAACACAACCCCCCCCCCCCCCCCCCCCCCAGCCCATTTCAAAAGCAAACATTTATGAATTCCCATAAAACATCATAAAACACACATGAAAAGCCAATTATTTCTTTGAACCTTGCCATAAGAAATTTTGTAAAGTAAATGAAATAAACCAGAAATTGTGAGGCTAAAAGACTTAGACTGAACAGTGAGATCTTCAAGAATGTATATATATTACATGCTGCTAATCAGGCAAAATCTAATCATATTCATAAATGCAAGGTATCACTTTAGTTGAAATCGCAGTAAAGCATACTGTACATCCTAGCAGCAGTTGAACTGACACATGTGTGTGTGTGTGTGTGTGTGTGTGTGTGTGTGTGTGTGTGTGTGTGTGTGTGTGTGTGTGTGTGTGTGTGTGTGTGTGTTTCATACTCAACTTGTGTTTAGTTACAGTTGGCAATCTTTTTAACTGATATTACTTATCTCCAAGTCTCATTATATGTTACATTGATGGTATACATGTGCATGTTCTAATGCACAAATTTCCTTTTACAGGACATTGAAGTGCTATCTTGTCTACAGCTACAGCTATGCCAGCACATGCACAAACATCTTGACAAACGTGGGGCTGGACATAACTGTGCACCACACATCTCAACACATATGTCACCATTTCACTACTGACCATCTATCGTTAAACTAAACCATGTCTGTAACTTGTAAACTGGGCTCTACAACTGCTACATATATTAGCAGAACTGAAAAGTGACCAAAGCCTGACTACACCCCATACTAGCCTCTTTTAGAGATGTTCAAATGGCTGATTTTGCACTGTTTTTTCTTCTTTTTTTCTTCTTCCTTTTTGGCATAAAGATGGTGGAGGGGGGGGGGGGGGCGGAGAAACAAAATGGGCATAAAATCTGCCATGCAGATGGCCCCCACATGTTGCAGCACCTTCCAACTTTGATTTTTGTAGCATGTGTGGTATTCTGTTAGTGTTAGCCACCGGTTTTCCAGCTCCAAATGACAGCAAAACTTGTACATCAGTGACAGCAAAGAGCAAGACCTGGTTTCAATGACAGTGTCTTCAACTTATACCATAGCTCACATCACCTGCTCATTTACAACACCTGCACAGTACTCTGTACATAAATAGTGGGACTCCCATGAGATGAATACTTGTATTCACGGTGCATACAGTTACTTCCCTTTAGTTTTCATGAAAAGAGTTGAAAAGCGACGGTATTTTTTGGGCACTCTATAAAACACTGAGATAAAATAACTGGATTTTTTTTTTTCATAGTTCAGGAGCTGCGTGAGAGTCGAGGTGGCCATCCTGGGCTGTCCGTCCTAACGAGCCTTCTGGTTTCCGTGGACGTAAAGCTATATTGAACCATGCTTTGGCATCGGTCACAGCTTGTCCCTAATATGTCAACTGACATCTGAGGACATTAAGCAACACTACATCCACTGGATTTTAATGCCCAGTCTCTCAGACAGGCTATGGGAGAGAAAGAGAGAGAGTTATATCAGAGGGCAAACTGTGACAGTAGACTTCAACGGAAAACTGGTGGGCATCAAAGTTGCTCACATTTAAGCAGACATCATCATTTTCTCACCATCCTCAAACAAACAAAATCACTGAAAATGTAACACAAACTCTGGCCATGTGAACAGCACCATTTAGCCTAGCTAATACATGCACTACAAACTTCACTTCAAAAACAACTGAATGCCACCTAATGAAAGTAATACGCACCGCATGTCTCTTTAAGCATGACAGTACAGGCACTAAATAAGCAAGTGGGTGGGAGTTCAGTTAAAAACAGCCCCCCCCCCCCCCCCCCCAACCTCTTTCACCTACCCCCTGCCCCCCCCCCCCCCCCCCCCCCACAACCCATTCCACACACACACATAAGAGTTGACTCATCTTGTAATATAAATCCCATATTAGTAAATTACATACTGAAATATGCAACATTTCTTGCCATTATTTTTTTCTGAAAATTATACAATCATAACAGCTGAAATATGTATTTCATTTTATATTCCATATTTCCATTTTCACATAACTTTATAAGCTACATGTGCAGTTGTATGCATGTTCCCAAGCACAATGTATTCAGATGTGCACATATACATTTTCTCTCTCTCTCCCTCACACACACACACACACACACACACACACACACACACACACACACACACACACACACACACACACACACACACACACACACAGAGTTATCCACAGAGAGAGAGAGAGAGAGAGAGAGAGAGAGAGAGAGAGAGAGAGAGAGAGAGAGACAGAGAGACAGAGAGACAGAGAGACAGAGACAGAGACATACACACAGAGACAGAGAGAGAGAATTAGAATAATGAACTGGTGAAACAGGCATCATTCAATCAATGAAACTATGCAACATTTGCTTCTGGGGAATAAATTCAATACAATCTGTACAAAATGTGATCCTCATCTCGGCCATTCAGCATGCAGTCAATATTTCCACCATAAAAACAACACTGGAACATTGATTAAACCCTGCAGTTCTTGCACAGCAGCCCTCCAGCTGCTGCTGAGTGCAAAGCTGTTTATATACATCAGGGACCTGAACTGGATAGCACAAGATCAGCTAATAATGTACACGGCTCGATAAAGCCATCTCTGTGAACAAATGAGGCAGGGATATAACACCTAATCCACACTACCATGAGCTGAGTATGCTGGCAACAGCCTTTTTAGTTTGGAATAGTTAAAGTAACATGGCGATGAACAGAAGTTTTTGTTGTTGTTTTTATTAATATAAAAGAAAATATAAAAGAAAATAAAGGAAGAAGAAAGAAAAAAGCTGTAATTTGTTGTTGTTGCACCAAATATCAGTTTGATGTACAATGGATTGCTGAATATATTGTTAAAAAATAACCCCAAAAATGTGTGTGTGTGTGTGTGTGTGTGTGTGTGTGTGGTGTGTGTGTGTGTGTGTGTGTGTGTGTGTGTGTGTGTGTGTGTGTGTGTGTGTGTGTGTGTGTGTGTGTGTGTGTGAGTGTGTGCATGCTTGTGTGCGTGCGTGCGTTTCAGACACACAAATAAACACTAAAACTGTCAAAGTGAGTCAAACAGGACTCAAAAACTCCCACCATGCTCAGGCAAATAGAAACCAAGCTGATATTGTTGCTTCCATCAAAGTTTCTGGTCCCTGTTTCCCCAAATCACTTTAAAAACACTAACAACGCAGCTACCCACTACCTAGATACATATTATACACATATATACAAGTGGGTTAGACGGGGAAGGAAGAGCAGGAGTTGGGATCATGCTGAAGGTCATGCTGAAGGTCAGGGACTGTGCAGCCTTACCCGCAGTGAGAGCCCGAGGCAACAAGACTATAGGTCAGCGACCGCTCCTGATCGTGAACCTTGCGCGAAATGATACTGGTCATACCCGGGTAGTGAAAACCTGAAGAGGAAAAGGGTTGAGAAGAATACTGACAGCAGACTGCCCCACTGATACTCCCTTCGCTGACTTCCTGTTAAATGCCTGGTTGGCGCCATGTGATACGAACATGGGCAAGCGAACGCACTGGCAGGCGGACGGACAAAGAGAAAATACAGACAGAAAAGTCACTAGCAAGTTTAAGCGGACTGAGCAAATGCAGACAACAATTTTCTGAAGGTGTTAGTTTGTTAGCAACTGGATTTTAACGTCATATCAAGTGCACCATAGGATAATAAACTCTATCACAAGCAAATGCACATTTCAAAACTCTTCTCATATGCAAACCCTTTCTCAGGTCAAATCTACAAAAGCAATCCACATACAAACATGAAACAAAACATTTATACACAAATATCAAACACAATGTAATGTATTTATTTTTTAATCATACAAGGCTAGGACATGCTGATATCATTGTCTGTTTGATCTGGTTTTTCAATACCAGGTTGAATTTGTTAAAAAGGAAGTGACAGAAACAATACAGAAAAACTAAAAACATTACATACTTCTTTTCATGCATAATGGCAAATACCAGTGCCATATAGCAGCAAGCTACTCCTAGCTGCTCAGCCAGAGCCTTACAAAAAAGCAGCTGGGGTCTGAATGGGTGGAACCTCAGGTACAAGTTCAGAAAGTCTCAAGTACAAGTTCAGAAAGTCTCAAGAACAAGTTCGGAAAGAAGTAGAAGAAGTGCTTTTTATTTGACTGATTGCTCATCATGGCCTTTAGGTTCATGTTTAATGCATTTAAAAGAGCTCAGCAATTCAGACATTAAAACAATCAGTAAATTCTACAAACAGCTTGCGCTGAGATCTAAAAGAGCTCAGCAATTCAGACATTAAAACAATCAGTAAATTCTACAAACAGCTTGCACTGAGTGACTGAGATCTAAAGGTACAGGTCTATGCTCACAATAAGGGAAACAAAAAAGAAGGAAGAATTTCACTGGCATTGTTCAGTTACGATTTACAATAGAAAGATGTGTACATTTACTGACTCTTTAAAAATTTTAATGTACAAAACAGCCAAAGGACATATTTCACAATGTGAACATGTCAAACTCAGTAACTCAGTCAACAGGTTGGACAGAGTATGCCCTCCTAACAAGATCTGTCTCTCTATTTTCCTTCTTTTATATATATATATTTGCAAGCCACATCACTGTAGGGCATTTATTCATCAAGGAGCAGCACTTAGTTTTGCAATGTGCAATATATTTTGAAAATACCACAACTATACACATTCTGATGTGGACTACAAGCCTGGACACAAACACAGTAATACAGCATGTGCACGCACGCACACCCATGAACAAGCTGCAATTCCACATGAGAAAATGTATCACACTATCATTTCAGAATAAGAAACACAGGTACCCTCCCAAAACTGGCACAGTGGCAAAGAAACTAAAGCGTTATAATGTAAAATAAAATACACAGTGCAGTGCAACCAGCACAAAGAACTGTGCACACGCAGCTACCAAGCAACATATCCTTGAACTCACCTTGTGATTTATGTCGCCTGCTTTGGGACTAGAAGGACATGTATGCTAAATGGACTGACCATACCCGATGACTGCATTTTTGAACCAACGCAAAGAGTGCATGAAAGGTAACCAACCAGTGAGTGAACAGCCTTCTCAACCAGAGAATGCAGCTGACAGAACAGAGGGAATCAGGACTGGGGTTCTGTAAGCTAGGAAGCATGACAAAGTTGCAAATGACGCAGACAAGAGGCTGTAGCTCAGCGGTTAGAGCACTGCCCTGGTATTCAATGAAAGCAGCTACCATGGGTTCAGTTCTAGATCATCATGACTGGGTGACGTTATACTTCAGTTGTTCCGAGTCAAAGCCTGCGCAAAGCATGTCTTGCTTTTGAGCTTGGTTGTGTGCGCTGCATGCATTAAAATCACTGCACGCTTTAAATTCAATGCCCACCTTTTGATAAAGAAAGCTGAGGTTTGCTGGTGGTGTGAAAACACACACAGGGAAAGCATTAATATTAATGGCACAGTGTATCCCCCTCTTTCAAGACCACACTAAAAATGGCAAAGGCTTAAGAATAAGACAGTGGTCTTAACACTAAACTGAGGGGTGATCTTCGGGCAGGGTTCATTTTCCTGAAAATATGAACGAAAAGGCTTCAGAAAAATTGGTCTTAATGCTAAACAAAAGTTGGTCTTAATGCTAAACAGAGTGGTGGTCTTTGGGCAGGATTCATTCACATGAAAACATGATGGGAAAGCTAGGTTTAAGAAAAATTGGTCTTAACACTAAACAGAGGGGTTGTCTTTGGGCAGGATTCATTGACATGAAAACAGGATGGGAAATCTAGGTTTAAGAAAAAGTGGTCTTAACACTAAACAGAGGGGTGGTCTTTGGGCAGGTTCATTTCAATGAAAATATGATGGGAAAGGCTTAAGAAAAAGTGGCCTTAATGTTAAACAGATGGGTAGTCTTTGGGCAGGGTTCATTCACATAAAAATGTTATAGGAAAGGCTTAGGAAAAAAGGTCTTAACATTAAACAGAGGGTGTGGTCTTTGGGCAGGGTCCATTAACATGAAAAGATGATAGGAAAGGCTTAAGAAAAAGTGGTCCTAACACTAAACAGAAGGGGTGGTCTTTGTGCAGGGTTCATTTACATGAAAATATGAAAGAAGCGTCTGCGGAAAGGTGGTCTGAAAAGAGAGATGGTCTCCCATCAGCAGTTCTGTTGCAGCAGAATAATCAAGCAGATGGTTTGCAGCCCAATGTCATGATTCGCAGCTCTAACAGAACCCATGTGGTTATTCAAATCCCAAAAGCGGTTGTGAACCATGGTGCTGAATGCTCCTCCAAACTTACCCAAGATACTGGCCTGATATGATCAGGCCACTGTAGGCTGAGCGCTCACTTTGGGGAATGAACTGACAGATAGTGCTAGTGATAGCAGGCATCACTGCGCCTGTGTAATACATTTGCATGCAGATGCGAAAAAAATAGCAACAATCCCACTCACTTCCACTTTATATATATGCAAACTATACACATAACAGTGATGGTGCTTTCTGTCATGGCATCCAAATCCATTGTGATTTACAAGCCACATGTTATTACTATATTAGTACAACATATATCAACATATCTATACATAAATGTCATACAGGCATTAGACTTTTCATTAAAGGTCTACACAAGAGGCTGCCCTATCATTGCCCATTTGTCTGAACAGCCCTGAGCTCAGCCCTTTTCATTAAAGGTCTATGCCAGAAGTCTGCCCTATCATTGCCCCATTTGTCTGAACAACCCTGAACTCAGCCCTCCTGTTAAAAGGTCTATGCCAGAAGACTGCCCTATCATTGCCCCATTTGTCTGAACAACCCTGAACTCAGCCCTCCTGTTAAAAGGTATATGCCAGAAGACTGCCCTATCATAGCTCCATTTGTCTGAACAACCCTGAACTCAGCCCTCCCGTTAAAAGGTCTACGCCAGAAGACTGCCCTATCATAGCCCCATTTGTCTGAACAACCCTGAACTCAGCCCTCCTGTTAAAAGGTCTACGCCAGAAGACTGCCCTATCATAGCCCCATTTGTCTGAACAGACCTGAGCACAGCCCTTTTCATTAAAGGTCTATGCCAGAAGACTGCCCTATCATTGCTCCATTTGTCTGAACAACCCTGAACTCAGCCCTCCCGTTAAAAAGTCTACGCCAGGAGACTGCCCTATCATAGCCCCATTTGTCTGAACAGACCTGAGCACAGCCCTTTTCATTAAAGGTCTACGCCAGAAGACTGCCCTATCATAGCCCCATTTGTCTGAACAGCCCTGAGCACAGCCCTTTTCATTAAAGGTCTACGCCAGAAGACTGCCCTATCATAGCCCCATTTGTCTGAACAGCCCTGAGCACAGCCCTTTTCATTAAAGGTCTACGCCAGAAGTCTGCCCTATCATTGCCCCATTTGTCTGAACAGCCCTGAGCACAGCCCTTTTCATTAAAGGTCTACGCCAGAAGTCTGCCCTATCATTGCCCCATTTGTCTGAACAGCCCTGAGCACAGCCCTTTTCATTAAAGGTCTACGCCAGAAGACTGCCAGTCTGGTCCTCAGCATGGCCAACATGAGGACAACTGCTCTGTTATTTCAGTGGGTATTCAAGATGAGACATCAACTGCAGAACACCACGTACTGTGCCCCCTGCTGACTGCAATGTTCACAAAGTTTGTTGCCTTGCACACAAACATGCCCCCCCCCCCCCCCACCCCCCACCCCTCCATGTCTGCCTGTGTCGCAGTGTTATTGTCAGTACATATGCCTGCTTTGTATGTGGCCTGGTTATCAGGAAAACTACATGAACACAGCTAGTTTGGCTGTAAGGGCATGAGTGGTCCAGACATACATTTGATGAAGTTTTGAACATTCACTGTGACCTTGATCACAACTGCAATCCAATCTTTTCACCAGATGAGTGTCATGACTCAGAATGATGCACCATCAAAGTAAGATGGCTTACAAAAAGTATCAGCAGTTCAGAAGACACAGTAGTTAGTGCAGCCATATTTTGATTAATATGAGCCTTCACCATGACCTTGAAGACAGAAAAATAATCTTCTCACGTGACACTCTCGCCTGTGATGATGCATGACCACACCAAGCTTGGTTACAAGAGCTGACTGCATCCAGCCTTACTTATAAAGTTATAACTATCTGAGTAATCCAAAGTGAACATGAACGGAATTTGACACAGAACACAAAAGTAAACAATTGCCTGTGTGTGTACAAATGTACACACATGCATACACACAGCAGCAGTATGCAACAGGAAAATGCTCACTACACCATGAGAAAGTCTGGAGGAAACAGCCAGCTGCTTACAAGTCTAGTCCCTAAAAGAAACACATCCTGTGCCTTACCTTAATAATAATAATCAATGTATTATATATATATATAAAGCACAAAATCTTGTCTGCAGAGACTATTTTAAGTGCGTACACACACACACACACACACACACACATGCATGCATGCACACACACACACATGCACACACACACACACACACACACACACAGAGTGACAGTCTCACACACACACACACACACACACACACACACACACACACACACACACACACACACACACACACACACACACACACACACACAGAGTGACACACACACACACATGCATGTATGTGCACACACACACACACACACACACACACACAACACACCTTGACATATGCCGAGCAAGACCCGTGAGAGCACCACAATGTAGAGGGAGGTGTGCTTGTCAGTAGACAGGTAGGCCAGCTGCGGGGTCCAGAAGGTGATCATGGACCACAGGCAGGCAGCTATGGGCAAGACCACATCGCCCCCAATACGATCGCTGAGGTAGCCTCCAAGGAACTGTGTCATGGTGTAGCCCCAGAAGAATGCTGACAGCACTGAGCCCTGGATGGATTTATTTTTTTCCCCTTCAGACTCACAATTTTCTCGGACAGAACAATATAGTGGAGTATCTGTGATGTTACATACATAACACAGCTTTTACCTATCTATATACAGAGCAAAGATTTTTGAGGGAGTGTGTAGATGGAGAAGTTCAGAGTCAGACTGTGGTTTGTGATTACATTAAAGCCAGTTGTTAAAACTTTATACTCTATTCACGCCCTGACTGGCAACCAGTGTGCTGACCGCAAGATCAGTCGGACATGGTCATCACTTTTTTTTGCTTTGTGGATAAGTCATGTAGCTGCATTCTGAACCTTTTGCAATATGTTGATAAGACACTGGGGACAGAGGCAGGCAGGCTGTGGCAACAGCCCAGCTGGGAGAGAATGAAAGCACAGCACTGTTGCTGGAGGAACGCGTAAATGGCATACAGAACCAAACTGCTTGAGCTGGGTGTATGCTGATCTGAAAGCGTTCAGTACATGCCTGGTCACATTCGAGTTGCAGTCAAGCATGAAACCAAGACTTTTCTCATAAGGAACAAAATGTTCCTTCAGAGTTTCCAATCAGAACTGAAGAAGGAAGCAGCTGTTTAACAGTTAACCCGTGTGGCTCAAAGAGCATAGACTTTGTTTTGCTGTCATTAAGCTGAAGACAACACAACAAAATTTCAGACTCATTATATTCCTCTTTTTTCTTTCTTTCTTTCTTTTTTTTTTGGGGGGGGGGGGGGGGAGGGGAGGGGTATTTTTAAGTTGTTGTTGTGGCTTTTTTTGATGTTTTTTAAGTGAAAATGTAACTATGATGTTACTCAGTAACTTAGACTCTACAGCCTGTGTGGGATGAAAATGGTGATATCGTGAACAGTTTCTTTCTTCAACAAGCTATACAGTACAGTACAGTCTGGTATTCAGTAATAAAAAGAAGCTCCGTTACGATGAGGTTTTGCTCCAGATTGAGTTTGATTGTTTTAATAACAGCATTAACACACAGGGCACAAACCACGACCACACTCTAAACACACATTGCTGCAAGACTTGCAAAGCTCTGACAGAGCCCAATCCATGACAGGGAGATGATGAAGAAGTCATCACAATCACTTAATACGTTTAATATTCCACGGTAGATCTTGTTCTTTAAGAAGAGTTATATATTATTGTGACTTTGTGCCAAAAGGTGTGCATGAAAACAGGACAATGCAGTCATAGATATATCTCAGAGGAAATAACACTGATCATGGGTGGTTCCAGTCACAGTGTCAGAAGGAGGAGAGCAGCGTAATGTGTATTTATTACACTATATCAGAGATTATCACTGAATCAAGTTACCGCTTCAGTTTTGTCCCAGTTCATTTCCTCGGACACTGTGACCACACACATTGGCATGACAGTCCTGGCTGCATACAACATGGCCGTGCCGCAAAACAACCCCAGCGCCCATTGGTTCTTTTCTGATCTGTTGTGACATAATAAAAACATAGACCTGTGGGTGCACCAAATAAGAAGCACAAATAATGCTCAAGTGATTTACCTTTAATTAATGAGCTCAAATAGGATCAAACAAAAAATGGTACCTGACTAACAACATATATGCCCAGACTACTGGTGTTTGGATTTTTAAACATTTTATTAGAATGGAAAAATACAGTCTACTGTTTGCCTCAAACAGTTTCAGCAAAAACAGCAATCTTGTTATTTTTGAAAACACACACACACACACACACACACACACACACACACACACACACACACACACACACACATTCATCCAGTGACTCATCCACCTAATGCATAGTATTTTGATACTTTAATACAGTACAAGACAGTATCACCCCTAAAACAACAAAAGTCACTTCTCTTACAGAATCTGCAATCATATTATATAAAATAAAAAAAATAAAAAAACAGCATATATATTTCATTATTATATTTTCCACATACACATTTATATATGACCCATTCTGAGAACATCATCTGTGAAGTATAACACAAGAGGGAATAAATCAATAGCATATATAAATGGAAATCTTAGTATTAGTGGGTTGTCTAACTTTTATATTTTCTAAATATAAGAGCTCGAAGATAGTTTGTGGCTAATGGTTGATGTTGAAGGTGATTTTATTGAAACCGCGTAGCTAGATCGGATGTGTCTGATGACATGAAAAGTAGTCAAAGTATTAACATAATCAGCATATGTTGTTAAATATACATTAACTGAAAGATGTGTGTTGCTGTTATCAGCTGAAAAAAGACTTAAATCTCATTAATGAATTTTTTTGGTTGATTTTGAATGAAAATGTCATGTCATCAGTAACGTCCAACAAAAGTCCTTTAATTATTTGTGCTTTACATTAAACAAAATATTGACAGTAATTAACAAACACAGCTTATACATGGTACAAATACTGTTTATTTCATATGCAGTATAACAACCAGAAAAAAAATTTAAAAAATAAAAATTCAGAAAATCCAATATCAGATTAAGATTTTCTGTCATCATCAAGTCCGATCAAAAATGTCAAAATAGTCTATTATTGAATTATGTGATACATTTTTTTTACAATTATTTCTTCTTTGATGCAGTCAAAACTTTCACACTGCAGTATCATACAAGCATGACAGATATAGCAAAGTGCTAAAAACTATTACTGTATTACTATTATACATCTATTATTGTTCTTTTCCTTTTCTTGTCTTTATTTTTTTTTTTTTTCAATCCACTTCTAAAACAAAACTGCCAAATTCTGTTTGAAAAGCTGAAACAAGATTGGTGTTTCACAATTACAATAAGCATTTTTAATTAAAGTAAAAGTCCAAGGTTTTTAAGTAGGCAAAATGACCATCGAAATGATTGACAAATGAGTCACTAGTTTCAGATTTAATGAAATAAAAAATAAAAAAATAAAAAAGGGATTTTAATTAATTTTATTTTCTGTAGGCTGGCTGAGACTACAGTCTCGGGTTCGCCATCAGTCACGTGACTTTCCCAGAAGTGACGTCAGTCTGGGGAGTCAGTGCGGTTGCCATCTTAGATTCTTCAGTAAACTGTGTATGCGTGTGGTTGACAAAAAAGTTAACTATGCCAGCCTACTGTGTTGCTGCGAACGGTAACAATTCACAGACAACGCCAGGTATAACAATGCACGAGCTCCCGCGCAATCGACCCGCAGTGAGGCGAAAGTGGATTAAGTTTATACAATTCAAACAAGCTGACTTTCTTGCTGGGCCGCATCACACCCATTTGTGCAGCGAGCACTTCAGTGAGTGCGATTTCGCAAACCCATATAATACCACATGGGGTTTGCTTCGAAGCTGACACGATGTTCCGGTACTCTTTTAAAATACTGCCTGACAGGCTCAAACTGATATGGCTGTATCCTTGTGGGTCTCTTGGGCAAAGTATCAGTTTCGTCTTCAGAGCTCAAGTTGGCCATTTTGCAGCGACTTCCCAGAGTGACGTAGTAGGCATATGGTCATGTGACTTGGGCATCATAGCGACACTTTCAGTACGACAGAAAATGCCTTTTTTCATGCATTTATAACCCTCAGATCACAGTTTCACCTACATCAGCATTCTCAGCGAGCTTTAACGGAAATTGTGTCAAAAATCACCCCTAACCTTGGGCTTGTCCTTTAAAGAAGCATTATGATGAAATCTCAGTCCTAATTTGGTAAAGTTGACCATGTGCTCAGTCGAGATTATGACAGAAATTCGCTTTTTGTCACTCTGAACTTGTCGTCTTCAAATCTGAACATTGTGCAACCGAAACTATCTGAACTACGTTGTTGCCACATCGATCATTCCATACATGGAAATTAGCCATGATTTAGTCACTAAATAGTGTGAAACTTGTGTAAAAGTACTGTAAATGTGATTAGACATGATGCAATGTTTGGATGTGATTTGTTGATGACAATAAAAGTAAATTGCTAACCATGCCTGCTTTTTGCCATTTTTTACATCAAAACAAAGCTGACTACTTCCGGGTCACCTGGAACTACAAAACTAGGATCGGAACATATTGCTGTATTCACTAATTCAGTAGTTCATTTAGGTTTCAAATTTGACTGGGTGTGATGACATGACAAGACACTGTCATCGAAATAAAACCATGGAGAGTAAAGCTAAATAAACCATAAAACAGTTGAAATAAATGATGCAGACTATTCCTGCTGTAAAGACACCCATGTTAATGGACTTGTTACAGCAATTTATTCATTTATAAGCTGAGTTGAGCTTTTTCAAAAATATTCTGACCGATGACGGGATGTGTCACGACTGATTGATTGCCGATATTCAGTACTCCATAATATAAATAACACACACATAAAAAGTTTCCACTTTTTTTTTTTTTAAATAGGATGAAGAATAAAAGTATTATTCACCCATAAAACAATTTAGTTTTTGATAAAACTCAGTAGTGGCGAGTCACTTTAAGTTCATTTAAACATCAGTGCCTGCGTCACATTTTCAAGTGGAGTGTTTACACAAATTTCAGTTTATTCACACAAATAAACAGCACTTTCGCTCAAGTAACAAACACATGGTTATCAGATTATTTGTTTATTGAATGTACAACACAATAAAAACAAAATTCATATGCATAGCATAATCGCAGGTTTACTTTTAGCATGGGCAAACATGAGGCCATTAGTCCAGTTCAGGTTTTGAGAATAGGTCATATATTCACAACAAGAGGTTGTATTTAAAAATTACATCTATTCAAAATGATGTAAAATGGTAGTTACATCAGTTCTCAATACCCTTTCCTTCTATCTCCCCAGTCCCTGAGGTAAATATATCCAGGACCACGTTAATGCATGTTTTATGTGTATTTTTTAAGGTATTTTTTAGGACAAGTGTAACACACTGCCTGTGACCAGAAACAAGAAGAGCATGCCCCACACTTACACCCTCCACAGACACCAGTTGGAGACAGTCAACACCACCAAATACCTGGGGTCATTATGTAGAAAGAGACAGGATTAGACAAACACATCAACAACAGAACACTAGGGTTCTGGTGAAGAAATCTCAAGATTGGCGCAACTAAGACTGAGGCACATGTTTACTTGAACCTTGTGTGTCCCATCCTTAAATATGCCAGTACAGTGTCAGACACACGCAAGAAAAAGAACATTGACAAGTTTCAAAAAAGGTACAACAAAGCACAGCAAGATTCGCTTAGAACCAACACAAAGAAAATATCCAGTGTCAAAGAGATGCTGGTGGAACTCAAATGGCCCACCCTGAAGGACCTGGGGAAAGCGGCAACAATCACCATGCTACAAGTGATTACCATTGGCACAGTAAAAGTAGCATGTGATGATCTGCAGCAACTACCACTACCAGCCAGAGCCCAAAGAGGACAGAAGATACACGTATACACTTCAAATGAATCACCTGTAGAACAGACTACAGAAACTACAGCCCCCCCCCTCCCCCCGACTACCAGGGACTTGAATAACTTGCAACTGCCCCCTGATGAGGATCCCGCCCCCCAGCCTATGACGACCCAAGACCTGCCCTGGGAGTGGGAGCCTGGCTCTTCTAGTTCCACCATGCAAGAGTCTGTTCATGGCAATTAAAGCAGACCATCAGCTTCTTCTTCCTTTAAACAATTTATTTTAGTCGCAGCCCTCCAAAGTGACAGCATGGTCAGTATTTTGGTAGAGGTCACTTAGAAGAAGAAGAAGAGATCGATCTGTAACTCTAGAGCTATGACAGCGAAGACGCCAGAAAACTCCTAAGAATAGTTCATAAGACTGCACCATACGGTGCCGGTATCTGCGATTTCACATCTGAAATCAGCACAAAGTGGATTTGTACTTACTTGGTCCAATATTTTCCTGATGGGACATGTTTGTCTTTAATAAGAACGACACTTGCTTTGTGGACGTCATCACTCGGGCCAACGGCTGCCATCTTTCCCACACGTCAGAGAGAATAACTTCCCTTGCCCAAGGGAAAGCACTCTTCGGTGACCAGTGGTCAACATGATGACAGAAACAGCCTATGTCCGCAGACGGTGTCCAAGGACCAGCGGACTGCTGTGTCCATCTCACTTATGCTAGACATGCATCGGAACGTTACACCAAACAGAATGGACGAAAAAGACCCCTTGGTGTTTAGTGAGGGAATAGAGTCACGCTCTAGACTGTACTGGTCGCGGTTGGTATACTTTCCATGGGTTTTGTTGTTTCTAGATTGTCCCTAATATGCTTTTAGCATATGAGAACATTAAGCAAAAACAGAACGAACGAACGAAATGTTTCGAGTTAGAACCTCTCTCTCTCTCTCTCTCTCTCTCTCTCTCTCTCTCTCTCTCTCTCTCTCTCTCTCTCTCTCTCTCTCGCGCGCGCGCGCGCGCGCGCGCTGGATGTAAAAAGACCCCAAGTCTTCTCCACTACCCTCGTAAAATAAAGTTTATTCATTCATTCATTCTCTCTCATTAAAGGAGTAGAAGTGATGGATTTGGAAGCCGTTCAGATTTCACTTACTGACTTAAAGCTCATTGTATATAATATAACTTATATTAAATATTATTTTTTATTGTTTAATCAAATTAATGCACCATCATGCATTATGAACTAATATTAGTAATAAAGTGACCACACACACACACACACACACACACACACACACGCACACACACAAACTCTTTGAATCTATTTCAATAATCGTCTGGTTTGGGATTTAAAAAAATACCAGTAGAAATCATAATTGCAATCTGTACAGCCATGATTTACAACTGCCAGCAGAAATCACAGTTTTGATTTCTCCCTTTTTTGTGCTTTATACATTGCTCGCATGTGTGCAAACAAGTATAAGACAAACGACAAGCACACCACACACACATGCACATGCATGCACGCACGCATGCACAGGGACACACACACACACACACACACACACACACACACACACACACACACACACACACACACACAAAAAAAAAAAACATCGTTGCAGACTAGGTGATGAATGTAGTAGCCAGAAAGTTATGGTATAATTACAGATACTGAGATAGATCAAATGATGGTGTAGATGTATAAAACATAGATCAAATGATGGTGTAGGTCTTATAGTTATACGTATACATGTGTGTATGTCTATGATACTGGCAAAACCTGGTGAAATCGATGGGTAGGTCCCTTCAAGTGCAAATAGTAAACTATCTGTCCTTCTTATCACTAGAAAGCAGTATGGATGCACAAAACAACTGATTTATGCACACCATCAAAGTATTTGTTTTGCAAAAATTCACCGTGGTTGTTTTTAAATATTTTTTAAAACCTGAAAATGTAAGTGAAAAATGGCACTGAACGTGGGAAATTTTTCAGTCATGTTCATCATCACAAAAAATAAACAGTTTCAAAATGTCTAACAATAACAATAGGCATCTAAAATGGTACATGAAAGATTGATTTTCAGTGCCAAAGCAGTATATGGGGAGAGAAAGGTGTTTTTGTTGTTGTTATACTCAAATGAATAAGTGATGATGTTCGTTGCACATCGTTTCCACTGACACCGGTCGCTAACGCTGAAGTGTGTACTAAACTAACTGCTGACACAAATTTGGCAAACATGATTTCAAATTCTTTTATTCCACCTATTAAACTCAAGCATTGCTTGTGGAAATGTGTTTCATGCAAGTAACCTTTCTCGTCAAATTTTGTGAGCATGGTCGGTTTCGTTTCCTGCAGTAACAAACATAAGGTCAACTCTAACAACCAGACAAAGGCACTGACAGAGCTCAACACACTCAGTTGACCTCACTCGTGTAGTGATGTGTCAAGTTCGAGTCAAAACAACACGTAAAGTGGCAAGAATTACCCATGATTCTTCGATATTTTCTTTGTTTCCACTTTCACCATGATAGAAACAAACATCAGGTCACTGTGCCTGATTCTGGCCAGTGCCACATGTTTTTCAGCCAGCTGACTGCTTCCCTTAGGGACCCATACAAAGTTGACATTTAGACAAAGCTGGTGGTGCTTCCACGTCACTTTCTGGTATGAATGTCTAGTTTCCTGGTTTGCTTTTTTTCAGTATCAACCTTTGAAATTGTTCCTTAGATGATATCTAAATCGTCAATACATTTGATATAAAAGTTTACTATAATTTTTTTAATTTTTTAAAACTTGGTTTGCAAGCATGGTTGAAAATGTGCATGGTTTCCATGTTACTTACATCATTTTTAATAACCTGTAATACTAAATGCCAAACAAAGATGGCAATGGCTTGTTAGGTTAGTCCAAAACAATGCTTTAAGAATGATAAGAAGTGACAAATATAAATTTGTTTACTATGTTTTATTTTGATAACTAAATTCTAACTGACTTTTTTCTTGTCTGATGTAAGTTATGGTTTCCATTTTGCCTCATTACTGTTTTTTGGTGTTTTTCATTGAGAATTTTACTTTTTTCTTTACAAGTTAACTTTGGATGTTGCACTTTAAAGTCCATATATAATAAACTAATAAAAAGAATTTCAAAGGAGATAAAGATGCAAAGTGGAAACCACAAAACTTACATCAGGAAATACAGCTACATTGATTCTCTTTCATGTTATGAAAAAATTAAGCAAAATATTTTAACCAAACTAAAAGAAAATTAAAGAAGAATGATTTATCTTAAGAAAACTGTTGGTTTCTGACAATTTGGTGACAGATTGTTTTTGGATACATGTCTATGTCCCAGTTTTGTTTGCCAGTATTGAAGACATGCACATGTATAAAACATGGACTTATATTTATGTATATTTAAAGTCTGTGGTGTGAAACACACTCTCTCGCTGGTCACTGCATGGTACATACCGGACATTTGGCAGGCCCATTTGTCGCTGCCCACTCACTGTAGTCCCTGTAGTATAGTTGTTGATGTTGAAGTGTTGCTTTACGTCCACAGAAACCATAGGCTTATTAAGGACGGGAGCCCAGGACATCCACCTGCACTTTCACACAGCTCCTTTGAGCTCTGAGTGTAGTGTAGTATCTCTTGTCCACTGTTATACTCCATTTGCCTAATCACACTGCTATCTGCTATACTGATTGGTTCAAAAGCCACTTCTGTAAGTTCTGTTCAAGCTCTGGTTGGTTAAAAAGCCATTTCCTTTCCCTGCTATTTTTACAGGTTTGCTGACAACATGGCCCTGTTACAGCACTAACTTAGCTCACAGACCATCTACAGGTACAACCTTTGCTCAGCTGGTGGGTGCAAGGATGCACTGAGCCACAAAATCGTGTAAAAATATCATAATTTCTCCAAGTTAAGCTCTTCCCCAGAAGAAATTTCAATAATCCTGCAGCGTGCCTCTCATGTCCTCCCTTGTTGATTACTGTGTAGCTTAGACCAGCCTGCTGCCATTAGACCAGACAGCTGCCACAGACCAGACTGCTCCCACTAAGCAGACTACCAGTTTGATGATCAGGTTCAGCTAACTGCCTGGTGTTTGTTTGCTGTGGAGTTTGTCAGATTTGAACTTTGATTCACCGTATAATGATCCATTCCCATTTGAAGCAGCTGATAAAATATTAAATTCCACTGCTGTAGTCAATACATCACTGTTGTGACTGCTGTTCCAGTGATTGTGCTGCCTCCCCAAGGTCTTAGTGTGATGCATGCAAAGCCAGGTTTTTGTTTGCCGTACTGCGTACAGTTTGTCTGGTTTGATGGATTGTGTGTTCAGTATCAGCTCTCAGCTGGAACAACAACAACAGGTAAAAGATATCAAGTTTGGTTGCAGCAAATCATTACAGCGCTGTTGATCTTCGTTGTGCCTTGTGGCTGATGTTCCCATAATTGTCTCACCTGGATGATTGCCCTGATATAACCGTCATGGTTGCTTGGGCATTAAAAACCAATTATCTGTCTATCCCCCAGATGTTGCCTTGATGTATTGTTGGTTCATCAGTATTTTTTTATGTCCACGTCCACTTCCACTTCAGTCTATCCACCACCACTACACAGTTTAGCAGAAGTGTCACTGTACTACTACTATTTTAGTCAATCCTGTATTGAATGAGTGTTTATTTGTGGGATGATTATCCTTTGAGTTTGAGATTTGATTATGCGCATGCCTCTAACTTTTTGTATCCCCACCTCTTCCCCTCTTCTCATTTTCTTCATCTTGGGTGGACATTGTAGGATTACCCAACATTTTAAACTGCTGACTTTGAACATGTTTGACCCTCAGACTTGTTTTTTGGCAGGGGGTCATTTTGACCCTCACTAATTTCAATAGGGAAAACACTGATGTTTATAGAACTGAAATCAAATTCTAAAGCTTGTCCGTAACTTTGTAAATCAGCCCACTGACATGAGAGGTGATGTAATTATGTTGGGTAATCTCAACACTCACAGTGCTGCCTCATTTGGGGGGTACGGGACAAAGTCAAAGAGCGAACCAAATTTCCATGGGAAGATTGCCCTGTTGGTAGAAAGACCCCCCACCCCCACCCACCCCCACACACATATGTACACACACACACACACACACACACAAACATCCACAGATGCACCCACCCACACACACACACACACACACACACACACACACACACACACACACACACACACACACACACACACACACACACACACATACACACACACACATAAATTATGGGCTGGTTACCCTTGTGGGTTTAGACAGATTGTGTAACCATTCAGGTGGCACTGTGACACACTCATACAGTTGCAGCGTGGCATAGGACAATTAACTTTATTAAGATAGATCTATGTAAACTGTGTTGCTTGTCTTTTAAATTTAGCTCAGAGAAACGCAAATGGACGGCCACCTTGATGTGTGGCACAGCCATTCTGTATGCAGCCAGGACCATCATGCCTGTCTGCATTGTGGAGGTGGCAGACACCATGAAGTGGGACAAAACAGAATCAGTGAGTACAGATGACTATGCTTGTTTTGAATTTTTGTTACTGTTACTAGTGCTTGCAATGGTATTCGGACATTAGCAACATAATTAATTTTGGGCAGCCTGTTTTTGGGACTACTGTTACTGTTAGTAGTGTTAGCAACAGCATTTGGGCAGCCTGTTTTGAATTACTGTTACTGTTAGCAATATAATTGATTTAGGCAACCGATTTTTTGAAGTACTGTTACTGTTAGCAATGGCATTTGGACAGCGTGTTTTGAACTTCATTTGCTGTTAATATTTAGCAATAGCATTTGAGCAGCCTTTTTTAAAAACTTCATTTACTGTTAGCAATAGCATTTATTTTGAGCAGCTTGTTTTGAACTTCTGTTACTGTTAGCAATATCATTTGAGCAGCCTGTTTTGAACTTCTGTTACTGTTAGCAATAGCATTTCAGCAGCCTGTTTTGAACTTCTGTTACTGTTAGCAATAACATTTCAGCAGCCTGTTTTGAACTTCATTTACTGTTAGCAATAGCTTTTGAGCAGCCTGTTTTGAACTTCTGTTACTGTTAGCATTCGGTCTCTGTCAAGAAGAGCTGGATGCATATTTTCTGCACCTGTGGCTGCAAGTCACTTCATTGTGAAAAGTCATCAAGCATGCCTAGTAGTTTCATTAGCTCTTACTTTGTTCCATCACCATGATGGGCGAATCAAAAGTTCCTGTCTCGGTGCTTGTTGAGCCAGCACTGTGCAAAAGCACTGATCCTTGGACGCTTAAGACTTAAGTGTTTAGGGCATGGGCAAATCAGTCCACCCAGTGACATTTTTGTCTTCGTATAGAGTTTGTCCATGGCAAACAGCTGGCATCAAATGTGGAAGTGACCTGCATGCAGTCTACAGGTGGTGATCCTGATAGTCAGGGTTTAAGTGCAGGGTGTCTGCATGCTGAGGAGCATGAAAAGATCTATTTTGGTCAGATAATTCTGTCTGTCATGGTGTAGCGGATAGTTTCCCCAGACACAGAAATGTATTGGTTAACAGAACTGCTGATGCCTTTTGATAGAGGTGATCTGCAAATTCTGCAGGTGGGGATTGTTCATTAATGGGCATGATGTAGTGGTGCTGATCTACTGGGGTTTTTTGTTTTGATTTTTACCCAGACTGTTTCAGTTTTTCCCACCCTTTTCCTTGCTCTTGTTAACAGTTGTAATGACATGCTAATGAACTGCTCTGTAGGGCATGGTGCTGTCAGCCTTTTTCTGGGGATACATGATGACCCAGGTTCTGGGGGGCTATGTCAGCGATCGTGTCGGAGGTGAACGTGTGATGCTGGTGGCATCCGTCCTGTGGTCATCCGTCACGCTGTGCACACCGTGGCTCATTCAGATGTCGGCCTACACCTCTCACTCCCTCTACTTCGTCGTTCCCTTCCGCATCCTGCTCGGTGTATCACAGGGTATGACATACAAGTTTCATTTGTCATTTCTAAATTATTCACTCTTTTGCTTTTCTGCTGCAAAAAAATTAAAATTTTGAAATCATTTTCGTTTGTCTTTTTCTGTCAGTTTGTGCAGTGATGCTGTGACCTTTGAGTTTCATAATAGATAGTATAGAAGACTGAAACAGTCCTTTGAGTTTTATAATAGTGTAGTCATAAAAGACTGAAACAGTGAGTCCTTGAGTTTCATAACAGAAGGTATAGGAGATAAAAACAGAGAGTCCTATGAGTTAGGAAGTATAGAAGAATAAAACTGTCAGTCCTTTGAGTTTCATAATCGACAGTATAGGAGACTGAGACAGTCAGTGTCCTGAATGCAAGTGTGCCATCTGATCTACAAACAATGCCATAACATTCAATTCAAACTATAAATGTCTTCTTCCTTTTACTGCACTCCACCCCCGCCCCCCCACCCCAGCCTACAACCATCATCACTTCCCTATTACATTCCTTCTGTGCACCCATGTGTGTGTGTGTGTGTGTGTGTGCGTGCGTGCATGTGTGCAGGCATGCATGTGGTGTGCAAGGAATACAATATTATGCTTATAAGTTATATATTGTTTTTGAGGTTTTATGCACACATTTTCATTGATCTTGTAAAGTGCAGTGTGCTCACCTTCTTGGGTGAAAGTTCATACGGTGCTGTAGAAATAACCGTCATTATTATTTCAGTTTTTGTACTGTAGGCAACATTTATTACTGGTTTGCCATTTTTGCCCAGTCCCACAAAATTGTACACCCCTGTGGAATATTAGCAACAGTGAAAAGTTGTCAGTCAGTGTATGGTTGTCATAGCCCAGCTCTTAGTGCCTGATGTACCTCACCAGAAATGTGAAAACATCTGCCGCTTCATCTTTTCAGGGGTGCATTTTCCAAGTGCCACAAGTGTGGTCTCACGCAGAATATCCACTGAGGAGAGGTCGCTCATATTTTGCCTGATTGCCACTGGTGCGAACTGCGGGTGAGTTCAGAGCTTTATGCAGAAACTAAAATATATATCATTATAATTTATATATGCTGTGTTAGGAAAGGCTTCTAGTTAGGAAAGGTGGTACGAGCTTTGTTGATTCTGTTAACTGCCACGTTTTGTTTGTAATTGTTTTTCAGTAAATCAGTACGTTCCACTGGACTGTGATGTTGCATTGAGAACCTGTGTGTGTGTGTGTGTGTGTGTGTGTGTGTGTGTGTGAGAGAGAGAGAGAGAGAGAGAGAGAGAGAGAGAGTGTATGTGTGCATGCATGTGTGTGTATGAAGGGTCTAATGTTCAGACAATGTCTTTGAAGCTGGTGAATATGATAACCCACATTCACAAAGTTCTACCCTTTTAGTTTTATGTTAACTGCAGTGGGTTGATCTGATTTCAGAGTTGAATAGCAGTGTCTGAAGGGTTTGTTTCTGTTATGGTGCGCATGACTTATTCTACAGTCTATTTTTTTAGGACAAAAAATATATTTTGCAACTTTGTTTTTGATATTAAACAGAACATTACTGAGTGGCAGTGTGGGTTCATACCTGACGGAGCAGTTTGGTTGGCAAAAGCCGTTTTATGCCATAGGTAAGTCACTAAGTGTATGCAGTAGCCTAGCTCTTACATGCTCATGTGTTTATGGCTGCTCACATTACGCATGAAAACAAACATGACCAAAACTGATTTGGAACTTAGAATAGACAGATCTAGGGAATTGTACTCACCAGTGTGACAAAACACAAGGAAACAATAGTACACAAGCGCTTTTGACAAAAATTGTCTTCTTTGGATGTAAGAAGGTAGACAGACAACAAAAGAAGAAGGAAGCAAAGAAGAGGACAGACAAGAAGGAGCTGATGTAAAAAAATGCTAAGAGTGAATATGGATTTGATGATTTGGAACTTCATCATATCAGTCATTAATTTTGATATCTAGAACCTTGTAAATCTGTTCCTTGATAAGTGTGTAAAACATACTATTATTGATTGCTTTTATATAGCGCTATTCTCTGCTCTCGAGCAGACTCACTGCACTCACATGTGATTCTACATGAGTGATTAGCTTTTCATAGCGTTTTTTGTTTTGTTTTTGTTTTAATATCCACCGAAGTGGTGTACTTACAGCGCTGGCATGGCTGGTACCACAAGAAACTGCTGCCATCTCGGTGTGTTCTGTGTACACCATACAACCATGCACCATGTCACTTCATGCAAAGCCACATACGTAAGGTGTATGCGTGTTTAGCTGTAACCTGCCACCTGCGCTTTTGGCAGAATGACCGGGGTCTTTTAAGTGCTAAAGCGGTAACACGGGGGTGGAACAGATACCGAAATAAGAGTCAGCACAGAAAGTTGACCCTGGAGAAGAAAATTCTCCTGCCACTCCAGCAGGGGTTCAAACCCGCGACCTTTCAATCACGAGTCCGGCACTCTAACCACTGAGCTATCCCTGCTCCTCTTAAACAAACAGGCAATGTCCACTTTTAGCCCCATTGGTTCACGGTCCTCAGATGGTATGAGAATGTGTGTTTGTGTGTGTGTGTGTGTACAGAATGAACTTTAAGTATGCACTATGTTGGCATATCGACATATCAGTTTATTCCGTACTATGCCAGTGTATACACACAAGCTAAGCACACGCACACATGCATCCTCAAACCATTTGAGGACAGCCAGCCAACGGGGCTAAAAGTGGATATTGCCAGCAAATAGGAGCACAACTGCTAAAACGTAGAAGACAACAAAGTCAAATTAACAGAAAATAAGCCTAGTGAATTATTGTTTAAGATAATGTCTTAATTAAATTTGTTGCTTATGTTTATAATATGGTAAACTTTTAATGTTTAAATACACATTTAATTTTCTTTAGTTCAGTATTTAACATGCAGCATGTTTATGTCTAATAACCCAGTGGGTTTCATGACAACAAAATTTATCATTGTATTTGTATCACAATTAATTCACACACACACAAATGCAGAAACACACACACAGATTTAAAATGAGTGTGAGTTTACACATGTGACTACTGAAGGATACACACACACACACACACACACACACACACACACACACACACACACACACACACACACACACACACACACACACACACAGAGAGAGAGAGAGAGAGAGAGAGAGAGAGAGAGCTGATCTATATACATGTGTGTGTGTGTGTGTGTATCAGCTCACCCACAATGTATATATGATGCAGTAGTCATTGTCACAGAGCTGGGTGTTTAATGTGGTACCATGGTTGGTGATTGGACCCTGTGACATAACAGGAGGCTGGCTGGCAGACAAGATGATTATATGTGTGTGTATGTGTGTTGTGTGTGTGTGCGCACACGCGCACGCGGTATAAGTGAGGGTGTGCACGTGTGCATGCACATGTCTCAGCAGAAGACAAGCTCCATAATGATGCAGTACCTTGCTGACATGGAGATGTCCATGCTGTCCATGACCCATTCCACTTCTGCAGGTGGCTGCGGACTGCTGTGGGCAGTGCTGGCCTATCGCTGGCTCATCCGCAAGCAGCCGTCTCTGTCAACTCCGGTCAGCTCCAAACTGGCCTCAACCATGGACCAAAATAGCAACATCAATGCAGCAACTCCTGTCCCATGGCTGAAGCTCTTCCGTAATTACTCTTTTTGGTCAGTCTTTACACAAGCTTTTCTTCTTTCTATGTGTATCCGGTTTAAGTGCCTTATTTTACTTTGGGCATTGTGGTTGATGGAACGTTTGCCAATGCAGCATCTCTCATCTTGCCCTTTACTGTATGGTACCATGAGAAGTGTTTTGTCTCTTTGTATGTCTTACCTACTTTTGACTTTGCCCACACCACAGAATTGACTACAGCCAGATGTTGCCTGTCCCCCAGATTTGACTTTGCCCACCCCCAAGGTCAACATTTTCCTCCCAAAGAGCTGACTTTCCACCCTAGAGTTGATTTCCACCCACAGAATTGACTTTGTCCACCCCAGAGTTGACTGTGTCCACCCCAGAGTTTATATTCCACCCATAGAGTCAACTTTGTCCACCCCAGAGTTGATTTTGTACCCACAGAATTGACTTTGTCCACCCAGGTGTTGATTTTCCACCCGCAGAGTCGACTTTATCCATCCCATGTGTCCACCCCAGAGTTGACTTTCTACCCACAGAGTTCACTTTGTCCACCCCCAGAGTTGACTTCCTACCCACAGAGTTCACTTTGTCCACCCCAGAGTTGACTTCCTACCCACAGAGTTCACTTTGTCCACCCCCAGAGTTGACTTCCTACCCACAGAGTTCACTTTGTCCACCCCCAGAGTTGACTTGCTACCCATAGAGTTCACTTTGTCCACCCCCAGAGTTGACTTCCTACCCACAGAGTTCACTTTGTCCACCCCCAGAGATGACTTCCTACCCACAGAGTTCACTTTGGCCACCTGCAGAGATGACCGTCCACCCCAGAGTTCACTTTGTTCACCCCAGAGTTCACTTTCTACCCACAGAGTTCACTTTGTCCACCCACAGAGCTGGCTTCCTACCCACTGACTTGATGTTGTCCACCAACCACAGAGTTGACATTGCCCACCCTCAAAGTCAACTTTGGTGGAGAGGTGCAGGAAGAAGAGGATGACTTCCTGAACTGTGGCTCAAGTGACGCTGTTAACTCTTGAGTCTGTGTCAGACACTGTCACCGCTTTTCACCTGGGCTTTTAGGCTGACAGAAAGGTCTTGGTGATCAGTGCAGTGTGAGAGTTCTTTACCGGTGCTTGTGAACCTAACACAGGCATATGATGTGTCACAGCGCTGAAGAGTGTGTGTAGGCTTAGGATCTATTGCCAGTTTTTATTTGTGTTTTTGTTGTTGTTTTTCCCAGGGCATTGCTTGTGGCCAACTATTGCACCAACAACGGTTTCTATATCCTCTTGTCCTGGCTGCCGACATTTTTTCATGAAAACTTCCCTGATGCCAAGGTAGGCTGTCAGTTTTATGGTTTGACATTTGTGACCGAGTTTGATATCTGTTTGGTGATCATACCCGGTAATGCAAATAGGTGTGTGGTAATGGGATTCCATGGTTGATGGTTGGGGGTTGGATGATTGGGCCCTGTAACATAATGGGCTGTTTCATATGATTCTGTAACTTGATGTTGTCATGGTCATTGTCACAGAGCTGGGTGTTTAATGTCGTGCCCTGGTTGGTGATTGGGCCCTGTAACATAATGGGCTGTTTGATATGATTCCGTAACTTGATGTTATCACGGTCATTGTCACAGAGCTTGGTGTTTAATGTTGTGCCCTGGTTGGTGATTGGACCCTGTAATATAGGTGGGCTCTTTGACATGGGTTTGCATGTTGGTGATGTTATGGTCATTGTCACAGAGCTGGGTGTTTAACGTCATACCCTGGTTGGTGATTGTACCCTGTAACATAGGTGGGCTGTTTGATACAATTCCGTAATTTGATGATGTAATGGTCATTGTCACAGAGCTGGGTGTTTAATGTCATGCCCTGGTTGGTGATTGTACCCTGTAACATACTACATAGGTGGGCTGTTTGATACAGTTCCGTAATTTGATGATGTAATGGTCACTGTCACAGAGCTGGGTGTTTAACGTGGTACCCTGGTTGGTGATTGGGCCCTGTAACATAACAGGAGGCTGGCTGGCAGACAAGATGATCAAGTCAGGTAAGAACAGCATAGAGACCAGCTGACTGTGTCATGCATATCTGTATGTCTGTGTCTGTCTGTTTTGCCCCCTCCCTCCTCCCCATCCCCTACCCCCCAACAACAACACACACACAAAACACCCCTTGACCATAATACCAGTTGTTTAGGTAGAGATTGAGTGTCAAGGGTACAATATTTGGTTATGTGACATTTACCCCACACTGCTTAATCAACTAAAATCAAATATAATGCTGGCCTGAAGACGGTAAAAACAGCTGCCTGAAACGAAGGGCACCGGTTTTATGAAAACAAACCAAGAAACATACCTATACAAACCATGACTTTATTGTACAAGGCAAAAAGGGAGAAAGTGACACTGTGCTGTGGCATGCTGAAGTGTCTGTGGGTACCCTGAATTGTCTGTGGGTACTCTGAAGTGTATGCGGGTATTCTGAAATGTCTGTGGGTACCTTGATGTGTCTGTGGGTACCCTGAAGTGTCTGTGGGCACCATGGAGTGTCTGTGGGTACCATGGCATGTCTGTGGGTACCATGGTGTATCTGTGGGTACCCTGAAATGTCTGAGTCTCTGTGGGTACCCTGGAGTGTCTGTGGGTTTGGGTACCCTGGAGTGTCTGTGGCTGTGGGTACCCTGGAGTGACTATGGGTACCCTGAAGTGTCTATGGGTACCCTAAGTGTCTGTGTACCCTGAAGTGTCTGTGTATCCTGAAGTGTCTGTGGGTACCCTAAGTGTCCGTGTACCCTGAAGTGTCTGTGGGTACCCTGAAGTGTCTGTGTACCCTGAAGTGTCTGTGGGTACCCTGAAGTGTTTGTGGGTACCCTGAAGTGTCTGTGTACCCTGAAGTGTCTGTGGGTACCCTAAGTGTCTGTGTACCCTGGAGTGTCTGTGGGTACCCTAAGTGTCTGTGTACCCTGAAATGTCTGTGGGTACCCTAAGTGTCTATGGGTACCCTGAAGTGTCTGTGGGTACCCTAAGTGTCTGTGTACCCTGAGGTGTCTGTGGGTACCCTAAGTATCTGTGCACCCTGAAGTGTCTGTGGGTACCCTAAGTGTCTGTGTACCCTAAGTGTGTGTATCCTGAAGTGTCTGTGGGTACCCTAAGTGTCTGTGTACCCTGAAGTGTCTGTGGGTACCCTGAAGTGTCTGTGGGTACTCAGAAGTGATGGACTGCATAATGATCAGCCACAGTTTCACCATTTCTTAATCTGATGTCTTGCTTTTCTTTTTCAGGTTACAAAGTCACATTTGTTCGCAAACTTTTAGCAGTAAGTACGCCACTTTCAATTTGATAAATAGCTAAGACAAAGACCCCTAAGACAGTTGTTGCAAACATAATAACACTTAGTGTAGGACTTGCCCTAATGGTGATCTTTCTTGATGGTGATCCATAAAGAGGATGGCTTTCATGAGTGTGGTCGATAATGAGGGTAATCTTTCATCAGTAAGTGTGACCTTTCAAGGGGCTGTGAATAATAACAATGAGGTCATGTTACCTATGGCACGAGAGTGATCTTCCATGATGATGAGCTATCAAGGGGGGACATTTTGAAATGAGGGTAATTTTTGTAGAAGGCGATCTTTCATGATGGTGATCTTTCATGCAGGTGATCTTTCATGATGGTGATCTTTCAAGACAATGATCTGTCATGATGGTGATTTTTTTTTCTCAAGAGGGTGGATGATCTTACATGATGTTATCTTTTAAGACAGTGACCTTTCTAGACGGTGATTGTCCATGGTGATTCACCCTAATATAACTGTCTTGGTCGACTGGGCATGAAAAAGGTAATTTCCTTCATGATGGTGATCCTTTCATGGGGGGTGGGGATGACTTTTCCAGAAGCTGGTCTTTCATCTGTGGCATTGCTACTGTTCGTCCTGTGTGTGCAGACGGTGCTGTTTTGCGGCACAGCACTCTTCCTGGTTCTCATCTCCTACATGGACTCCTACAGCAGCACCCTGCTGTGTATGACATTGGCTGTCGCCTGCTGCGGTTTCTACAGCTGCAGCGTGGCCATGAACCCTGTTGACCTCGCCCCCAACCACTCTGGTGCTGTGTTTGGTAAGATTGTCGGTAACCCTTTCACTGCCTTGCATACTCTGGCTTGCAGCCCTCTTGCTTGGCTCTGAATCGCTGTAATGCTGGATTTGAACATGTTCCTGTTAACCATTTTACAGCATTGCACATTCTGGCTGTCAACCCTGTTGCCTGGTTCTGAACTGCTGTGATACTGGATTTGATCAGGTTCCTGTTAACCATTTTACAGCATTGCACATTCTGGCTGTCATCCCTGTTACTAGGCTCTGAATCACTGTAATGCTGGATTTGATCAGGTTCCTGTTATTTAGTTAACCATTTTATAGCATTCCACATTTTACGGCATTGCTGTTAACCCTGTTGCTTGGCTCTGAATCACCATAACACTGGATTTGCTCAAGTTCCTGTTAACCATTTTACAGCATTACACATTCTGGCTGTCAGCCCTGTTGCCTGGTTCTGAACTGCTGTAATGCCGGATTTGATCAGGTTTCTGTTAACCACTTGACAGCATTGTACATTCTGGCTGACAGCCCTGTTACCTGGTTCTGAACTGCTGTAATACTGGATTTGATGAGGTTTCTTTCTGTTAACCATTTGACAGCATTGCACATTCTGGCTGTCAACCCTGTTACCGGGCTCTGAATCGCTGTAATGCCGGATTTGATCAGGTTTCTGTTAACCATTTTACAGCATTGCACATTCTGGTTGTCAACCCTGTTACCTGGCGCTGAATCGCTGCAGTAGCGCTGTATTTGAATTTGATCGGACTGCAGGTGACCTTTTCACTGCCCTGTGCATTCTGGCTGGCAACCCTGTTGCTAGGCTGTGGGTCACTGTAGTGCTGTATTTGAATTTGATCAGACTGCAGGTGACCTTTTCACTGCCCTGTGCATTCTGGCTGGCAACCCTGTTGCTAGGCTGTGGGTCACTGTAGTGCTGTATTTGAATTTGATCAGACTGCAGGTGACCTTTTCACTGCCCTGTGCATTCTGGCTGGCAACCCTGTTGCTAGGCTGTGGGTCACTGTAGTGCTGTATTTGAATTTGATCAGATTCCTGGTGACCATTTCACTGCATTCCACATTATAGCTGCTAGGTCTGGTAAGTGTTGCTTTCCCTTTTACTGCAAAATCCTTCGCTGGACCATAGCTGTTGAGATTATGTTTTTGTTTCAGGTGTGCTCAACACCACAAGTGCAATTCCTGGTGAGTTTGCTGTGAATTTCTACCCAGTTAGTAAGCAAGATGATTGACTGGTCTTTCTGTTTGTACCGGTGTTGTACATTATACATGCAGCTTTGCACTGTTTGAAGCCGGTGAAACAAATGAGTCTTTCAGCTGCTTCTGTCAGCATTAGCATTAGTGTGTGTACAGGGTGCCCCTGAGACAGGTGATCTCTGTGTACAGGGTGCCCCTGAGACAGGTGATCTCTGTGTACAGGGTCCCCTGGGACAGGTGGTCTGTATGTACCTGGTCCCACAGAGACAGCTGATCTCTATTATGCTCTGTGTACAGGGTCTCATGAAACAGGTGATCTCTATTGATCTCTGTGTACATGGTCCACAGAGACAGCCAGTCTATTTGTACATGGTCCTCCCGAGACAGATAATCTCTGTGTACATGGTCCTCCAGAGACAGGTGATCTCTGTGTACAGGGTCCCTTGAGACAGTGACCTCTGTGTACAGGATCCTCAAGCGACAAGTGATCGCTGTGTACAGGGTCCTCCAGAAACAGATGATCACTGTGTACAGGGTCCTCCAGAGATGGATGATCTCTGTGTACAGGGTCCTCAGAGACATGTGATCCTGTACACATGTGATCTCTGTGTACAAGGTCCCCAGGGACAGGTGATCTCTGTGTACAGGGTCCCCAGAGACAGATGATGTCTGTGTACAGGGTCCCCAGAGACAGGTGATGTCTGTGTACAGGGTCCTCCAGAGACAGGTAATCTCTGTATACATGGCCCCCTGAGACAGGTGATCTCTGTGTACAGGGTCCCCCAGAGACAGGTGTTCTCTGTGTACAGGGTCCTCCAGAGGCAGGTGATCTCTGTGTACAGGGTCTCTGTGTACAGGGTCCCCCAACACAACTGATCTCTTAGTGGTCTGTCCATGACTTGGATATCTGCTGTGTCACAGGAGGTGTGTGTCTTTTGGTGTGATGAATATCACCTAAAATGTTGTATTTTCTAGGCATATGTTTGAGTGATTGTGCATTCAGTGTTATACACATTTCTGTTTATTGAACAGTTTGTTCCCGTTTGCAGTTCTGCTTGTTGTTTGTTTTTATAGATTGTACATGGTTTGCTGGATGCATGCAGTGTTTGTTTTTATAGATTGTACACGGTTTGCTGGATGCATGCAGTGTTTGTTTTTATAGATTGTACACGGTTTGCTGGATGCATGCAGTGTTTGTTTTTATAGATTGTACACGGTTTGCTGGATGCATGCAGTGTTTGTTTTTATAGATTGTACACGGTTTGCTGGATGCATGCAGTGTTTGCTATTTCACTTACCTAACTTGTTTTGGTTATTGCTGCTTGTCGCAGGATTTGTTGGAGTGTACATTGCGGGCTACATTCTGGAGACAACAAAAAGTTGGAGCGCTGTCTTCAACCAAACTGCTGCAATTTGTATGTTTGGTTATTTTGTTTTTCTGTGCCTGGGTACTAGTCGACGAATCATCTAGTGACCCTTTTGCTAGACCCTCCATGATGTGATTTTGGAAATTGTGTTTGATGATGGCAGTATTGACACTGAGGATCTTTAGGCTGAGCGCGCACCACATTTTGTTTGTTTGTTCATGTGACATTTGGTATGCGTGTGCAGCTGTTTTGTTCTTTACACATGAATATATATGCATATGCAGTTTTCGGGCAGCTGTATGCTGTCTTCAGAGGTTTGCTCTTGCCACATCACAAAGACTGCTACATGTATAGGAGAAAGCAACCCTGGCGTGGGTCTCCATATGCAGCAAGCTTCGCTGTGGCCATGTGGCTGTGGCCAAGGCAATAGCATCACTGTCGGTATAGCTAGAGTGTTTGTGGGCGACGTAGAACTAGTTTCCTTTCAGACTGAAATGTGACAAACAAAGTCTCTGTTATCATTTGTGTACCCAGCTGGTTATGGATGTGGACATTGTCAAAGTGGCTGTGTTTCAAGAAAAGCATGTCCAAGAGCTTTTTTCCAGTGCTATTTTGACCGCTGTTGGCATGCTTGCTATGGTGATTAATTTTGTTGTTGTTGTTACTTGTTAGGGACAAAGCTTGTGAGATCTGTGTGGATGAGTTTCTTATGAAAAACAGTAGGAACCTTGCTGAAACCCAAACTTGGACTTGTTATGATGATACAATTGTGTGTGAAAAGCCTAGGAATCTTAGCTGAAATCCAAACTTTGATCTGTTGTGATGATACGATTTCCTGTAAAAAGCAGTAGGAATTTTAGCTAAAATCCAAACTTTGATGTGTAATTATGAGTAAACTTCCCATGAAGAGCAGTAGAAATCTGAGCTGAAACCCAAACTTTGTCATATTATGATTGAATTTGGTATGAAAAGCAGTAGGAACTTTAGCCAAAATCCAGACTTTGATGCATTATGATGGTCTTCCTGAAGCTGACCAGCCTTGCAGGTTGTAAGCACAATGTTTAAAGTGCCAAAACTTTGAACAGTCCACCAAATTCAGTTGCTTCTAGTCAGTTTTTTAATGAAAATTTAGGTTTCACTGTACTAAGATAGTTAAGTTTGCAGTGTTTGAAGTGCCCATATTTTGACCAGACCACCAAATTCAATCACTTTTTATTAAATTTTTTGCTGAAAATTTAGGTCTAACTTTTAAGTTAAAGGGTTAAGTTTGCAGTGCCCAAAAAGTTAAATTTGCAGTGTCCAGACTTTGACCAGACCATCAGATTCAATCCCTTTTTAGTCATTTTTTAAATATTTTTTTCCTGAAAAGTTGGGTCTAACTGTACTAAGAAGGTTAAGTTTGCAGTGCCAAAACTTTGACCAGACCACCAGATTCAGTCACTTTTTAGGCTCTCTCTCTTTTTTTCTCTTTTTTTTGCTGAAATTTTAGGTCTAATTGTACTAAGAAAGTTAAGTTTGCAGTGTTTGAAGTGCCCAAACTTTGACCAGACCACCAAATTCAATCACTTTTGGATCAGTTTTTTGCTGAAACTTTATGTCTAACTGTACTAAAAAAGTTAAGTTTGCGTTAAGCTAGGAACTTGAAATTGAGCATGCACAGTCAAAAATATGATACAGGAGTTGAAGCTAGCATGAAACCAAAAATGTGGTGTTGGCGTCACCGTGAATACTGGTTTATTGTGCAAGCTATTGCTTTACAATTTGTTTACAGTCTTTGCCAGTGGGCTTGATCAGTTAATATTATGAACCATGTACAACACCTCTGCCCACTTCCTCTTTTTGCTTCTTCTTTTCTCTCTGTGTATTAGCAAGGTGTCCATGGTTGGTATATCATTGTATTTGTCCACATCTGAAACTTACCTGTGTTCATGTTTTGTGTTTTTCAGTTGTGTATATATACATATATCTTGCACTGGATAGTGTTTTGGGCCATTGCAGTTGGGTAAAGGCACTGTAGAGATGTTTTTCATTCTCGCCATTATTCTGTGGGCATGGTAGATCTTCACTGTGATGTAACCGTCCGCACTGACTGGGGTAAAAAAAACAAGTTACTTACTCTTCATCACTATACTGACCTGCTTACCAAATGTTCTTTGTCACAGTACTGATCAGCTTACCAAATGTTCTTCATTACTATACTGACCAGCTTACTGAATGTTCTTTGTCACTATACTGATCAGTCTACCAAATGTTTTGTCACTATACTGACCAACGTACCAGATGTTCTTTGTCACTATACTGATCAGCATACCAAATGTTCTTTGTCACTCTACTGATCAGCTTCCCAAATGTTCTTTGTCAATGTACTGATCAGCTTACTGAATATTTCTAATCACTGTGCTGACCAGCTTTCCAAATGTTCTCTGTCACTATACTGATCAGCTTATTGGATGTTTTTTGTCATTATACTGATCAGCTTGCCAAATGTTGTCACTATGCTGATCAGCTTACCAAATGTTCTTTGTCACTATATTGATCAGGTTACCAAATGTTCTTTGTCTCTATACTGATCAGCTTACCAAATGTTCTTTGTCACGATACTGTTCAGCCTGCCAAATGTTCTTTGTCACTATACTGATCAGCTTACCGTTTCTTATTACTGATACTGACAGTTTACTGAATGTTTCTAATCACCATAGTGACAGCTTACTGAATGTTTCTAATCACTAATGGGCGATTCAGCAAAGCTGGTTTGCTAGAGTGAAAGCGCTTTGTAATCTTTTGCGAAAGAAGTTGCGAGAGGTCGCAGCGCACTTCCGGGCCGATTTCTGAGTAGGCGTTGCTTCACACTGTGTATAACAGTGGAAGTTGAAATTAGAATTGCGAAGCAGCACAAATGCCAATACTGTTGCAGTTGCAAAAATTACTGTGGAAAGGGGATGGAGGGTGAACAAAAAGCATCTTTGTGTCTTTGTGTCGTTTTTGGGCTGATCAGAAGATCGCAAGTTCATAGAAAAAATGCGTTTTGGGGCATCCTAAAGCACAAGCAACAAGTTATTGCTTATTTTCAGACACATTATGACTATGTGCCTCAAAAAATGCCTTTAATGTTGGCAGTGTAAAATTTGCAAATTCACTGTCACCGCCTTCCATTGTGAAGAAAGTATGCACCGGAAGTAAAAGCATAAAAGCGATGCCAGGCGAAAGTCAAGGGAGTTAACAACCCAGCCTGAATCGCCCAATACTGACCAGCTAACTGAGTGTGTAGGTGTCCTTGACTGCAAAAGGTCATAAGTAGGGGGTAAACAATCACCAGGCTAAACTTTTTAAATGAAAAATTCAGTCTGGCAGGAGGCACACATTAACGAAGATACAGAAACTGTCAAACCAAATTGTGTCTGTCTTTTTAGTGAAATGTGTTGGCTGTCAACCAAAATGCCTCAGAAAAGACTGGCATGGAGTTCCATGCTTGCTGCAGCCACAAGGGCTAAGGTTCAGCCATTTTGAAATGAATTTGAATTCTGGTGGACTTACACCACTTACTATTAATAGAGACAGAATATTTGCTGTCTTTTTATTTTTTTTATTTTTTTTTACACAAATCATCACAGTCATACAAAATAATGTGTATGAGTGAACTTTAATGTTTGAGTAATCCACTGAATCTCAGGAATTATTCTCGCAATTAGAAAACTTCCTTAACTGGTTATTTTTGTGAGGCTAATCAACGCATTGCGAAACTAGGGGAAACTACTCATTTCGCTCTGCAGTTGTTACCACTGTCCCAGTTGCCACCTCTTGTTTTGTCCTGATATAACTGTAATGGTTGACTGGGCATAAAACACCAAGTTACTTAATTCCCACCTCTTGTTAGCTTGACAAGCAGCAGAGAAGGCACATGCACATCTATATTATTTATGTCCATGCGTGTGTAACGTTAATAATGTGCCTGTGCCTAAGATGAGCCCAAAGCACACACACACTACAGAACGACAGGGTCAACAAAAGGGTATGCTGTTAAAAGAACACTGGAACCCTACTAATTATGTAAATACGACGCTTCGTTCAATGTCTTTGTAATAACGTCTTTCTGGTTCCTTCAGAAACACACGCTCACAACCTAGCGCACAACCACACACACAGGTAATCCATACAGCATCTATTGAGTGATGAAAATTAAAAGGAAAAGAAGGGTCTTGAGGGCAGAACTGAATGTGTGTGTTGTCTTTTAAACTGCTTGCAGTGTGTACGCTGTCTTCCAGTACTGAGCTACAGAGCTGCAGACAATGCTCAATGTTGCTTGTGTACGTGTGCTGTACAACTCGTGTTGAAAGGTTTGGCTGAACTTCTGATTTGCTGTACGCTATATTTTACTAGTTTGAGTGCCTCAGGAACTGAGTGGGTGTATGCTGATATTTCACAATGAAATATCAGAAATTTGTTTGCAGAGTGTGACATCATGTGTGGCTTTAATGAAATATGATCTCATTCATTGACACTATGTTTGAAGTGTTTTATGGGTTTGAGTTGCTGTGGAGACATCTTAATTTTTCAGTTTTTGTTTTGGTTTATTTTTATCACTTGATCAGCTTCAGCCACAGGATTTAAAAAAAAAAGTTTTTGATGTTCCAAAATGTGCCAGTTTTACAACTGCATCTTCGGCAGAAAAAAAAAATGATGAAATGTTGTTTCGTCATTTAATTCATTGACAGCTCATAATTATTTTGCAAGGATTTTGAGTGTTTATTCAACAGTGGTAACATTGGTCACAAGGACAGTGTGTCTATAGAGTGGGCCCATGTGTATGATGAGTAAATAAAGTTAAAAGCAGATAGCCCCTAATCCAATTTGCTAAAGAGTCCATAAGTCTGGCTCACCTCCCACATGCATGAGTCACCCAAATAGCTATTTGCATTTATTTTTAGACTGGGAAAATCCTTTGTCTTACCAACAATGCATTGCGCAGGACTTTGAAAGCTCAAAACTGATTGGACACTGCATGGCAACAGTCTTGACAGTTTCAAAGCTCAGTTAAAGTTCACTTCAGTTGTAGCAGAGTCGGTGACCCAGTGACCCCTTCCCATTTACGGTTTTCCTGCCTGCTCTTCGCCATCTGTGTTGACTAATTACTATGTGTATTGATGCACAAATCCAGATTTTTCTGAATGATTTGTTGGTTTTCAGTGGTCAAAGGATGGTGTTGGTCTGTACAGGTGTTATTTTTCTGAATGAAAAACGTTGGCAGCAACAAATCAGAGCCACCATTTTATACAGCATACAGCTTTTATGCTGCTTGAACATAGAAAAATGAGTCTAACTATAAGGCATTTAGGCCAGCCACATAGTCCTATCTGTGCTCCACATGTGCATATTTTTTTCAGTGTCACAGTTATAGAAGGTAAACACAATTGAGGAGGTTATATACTTGGTGTAAATTTTTGTAGAAAAAATTATAGGAACATAATAATGACTAAATAATAATTTTCATAAAGAATATTTTTCTTAAAATATATATGACATGTATTTATGGTGGGAATGGGATGAGGTGTTTGTATGCATGAAGTTTCAGTGACCTACTTGAGCAATAACCTTTGACATTTTATGCACTTTAAAATGAGATATAGATCTGCATTTAATTACCTGTAACGAATGTGAAGAACAAAATTGGAAACAAGAGTGACGACCAACATTCTAAAACAAGATCCAAAAACGTAAAAGGTTCAAAAGAATGCCGTTTATTAGGACAAAACACAAACTGCGAATTTTTGGGGTAATCACCTTTAACTGTTGTTTTAAGTGTCGTTTTGTAGTTTGATAAAGGGGATTACTCCCAAAATTCATGTTGTGTTTTGTCGTAATAAACAGCATTCTTTTGGACCTTTTGGATCTTGTAATAAATGTGGGTTGATAGAATGTTCTTACCTTTGCTGACATACCATTGTGGTCATGTTAGCATTTGTCAAGTTGTTTTGCTGTCATTGCTCAATCAAAGGTTTGGGACCAACAGCTGGTTTTGATTATTGATACTGGTGTTTTAATTTTTGTGTGTATTAGGGTATATGAAAGGGGGGAAAAATGTCACAAGAAATGTGTGGTCCAAGTATTCTGATTTAGTGTGGAAGTTGCTTGTTTGTGTTTTCTTTTAGTTCATTTTGTAACACACAGGCACACACACACACACACACACACACACACACACACACACACTCATTCACACACACACCCACACCCACACATACATACACTTACCCTTCAACATCCCCTCTACCCTCCCATGAAACCGTACTTTACCAGTGCATTTTTCATTTGCTTTGTTAGTGAACACGTGCATATATATACACAAAACCACAGAAAACTAAACCGATATAAATAATGTATTTTATTACAAAACGTATTACGTGGAAAATTATCAGGGCAAAAGATTTAACTCAGTAAAATAAAAAATACCTGATACTGGTCATAGAATGCATAAATAATGATAATTATTATCAAAAACAACTTTTAACACCTTAGACACATGAGGCCTCTGTCTGTGTAATGTAATTTTCAATGACAAAACAAACCTAGTAATAGTGACACTAAAAACTTTGTTTTCAATTCAGTGACAACTTTTTGGGAAAGAAGTTGTGGCTGTCCTGAAGATACTTTGACAAATCAGAGTTCAGGAGCTGTGTCAAAGTCAAGGTGGCCGTCCTGAACTCCCCGTCCTAATGAGCCTTATGGTTTCTGTGGACGTCAAGCCAACACTGAACTGTGCACACGCACTGGTCACAGTTTGTCCCTAATATGTCAACCCAACATTAAGCTCCACATCATCATCATCATCTTTGACAAAGATGAGAAAAAAAGGGAGGCCACTGTGTACAAGAGCCTTTAAAAGTTCCAATCAACACGTAATGGTACAGATAATGCAAGGGTACAAACTTTTGGGGTAAAATGACAGAAAAGGAAAATTTCACAAGAAAAAAAGAAAGAAAAAAAAAGTCTACTCAAAGTACAAAAGGTGGCTATTAATCAAAACGCTACACTGAAAGAAAGAAACATACACAACGCACAAAGAATATGGCACAGAAAAATAACAAAAGTGAACCCCCCCCCCCCCCCCACCCCCACTCTGCTCCCCCTACTGCATTACACTTTTTTTTCTCTCTTTACAGTGACAGAGTTACATGCTTTGTCAGCTTTTACACACATTTATATATATATAAATAGATCTTGACAAACGATGCATATTTACATAACACGTAAGTCTTGCATTCACTCGCAACTTCACAAAAATCAGTTTCTGACTCAACTACAACAAGGCAAGTCCTAGAGAAGCAGTTTCCTGAGTTTGTTTGTGCTACAAATTCTCCAAACAATTGTCTTCCTTCACTAAGTAATTCTAACTGTAATTGATGACACTGCTAACAGTGAAATGAACAACACTGGTGAATTCACCACTTGAAAATCAAACACACCAAGCTACAAATATCAAGGAATAATACACTGAATGAGTAATCAACTACACACTTTCACTATTTATATATTATGCAAATAAACAGTCTAACAGCATACAACATGTATTCGCAACCAGCATAAATTATGCAGATCTATGTAGACACACTTGGCTTAAAATGGTAGCCAGTCAAATGCATTGTCCCTATCACGCACGTTGAACAACAATACATGCACGTCAGTTACAAGTGAAAACGAAGTTGATATTTGCTGAGTTCTTAACATACAGACTGAAAAAACATCCTCACTTAATCATGAAGAAGAAATCAGTTCAATTCTCCTTCAGTTAACCAATGCTAGGAGTGTAAATCACATACACAAACACACAGTAACATTGACTAAACCAGTTAAAAAACAACTTGGCACACCCACCAAATTTGCATCAGATACACACAAACTTATCTTTGTGCACATGCAGAGTAGCACACTGAACAACAGTTAATGGATGACTTCCAAGATTTTTCAGCTATGGTGATTTTGCTGAAGAATTTATCGCATTTGTTTAGCATGCTCCAGGTAAATGTACACCGTTAACTTTTCCAAACCAAAATATAATCCCTCAAACAGCTGATTGATTTTTGTTATCTCACTGATTTTTGTTAAACTGCTTCTATTGTTTGGGCCCCCAGTGGGGTGAATGGGTGGTGTGTGGGGAGGTCTTGTGTAGTCTGAAATGTGTGTATATTAAGCCTATACATAATGACACTGGAAACGTTCCCCTTCACCCTTTAATTTGGCCAAAGGGATGGCAGGAACAGAACAACCAGTGCCAAGAGAGGTTCTTTGGTTCAATGGTGAAGACATGAAAAGTTTGAGGAGCAGTGACCCAGTACTGACCCTCACCGACATCTGCCACTTCGAGCCCTTTGTGTTCTGCGCACAACAGAAACCCTTCTGTGTGACGGTCTGCAGAAGCCATTACAAAACGGTCACGCAAGTCAGTTTTCACTGTTTCAAGGACCACGCACATTCATACAATTATGGAGGGATAAAAGCAGGGTGGTTTGCACAACACAGATTTAACTGGCAACAGACTTTCAAAGGTCTCGGCCCAGCAGTGCTGTGCGGCTATTTTCCAAAATCTTGACAGATGTCACTCAGTTTCAGCTCACTGTGGCTATCTTCCAAAAGCTAGACAAACATCACTCAGTTTCAGCTCACTGTGGCTATCTTCCAAAAGCTAGACAAACATCACTCAGTTTCAGCTCACTGGCCATTTTCAAAAAGCTTGACAAACATCACTCAGTTTCAGCTCACTGTGGCTATCTTCCAAAAGCTAGACAAACATCAGTTCACTGGCTATTTTCAAAAAGCTAGACAAACATCACTCAGTTTCAGCTCATTGGCTATTTTCAAAAAGCTAGACAAACATCAGTCAGTTTCAGCTCACTGGCTATTTTCCAAAAGCTAAACGAACGTCACTCAGTTTCAGCTCACAGTGGCTATTTCTTTTAAAAGCATTACAAACATTTGGTTTCACCTCACAGTGGCCATAATAATAAAAACTTTATAAAAGATGAAAAAGCTTCACAAATATTACTCAGTATTAGCTCACAGGGACTGTATTCAAAAGGAGCTCTCTATTTTCAAAAAACATAACAAACGTTACTTTATTTCAGCTCATTCTCTTTTCAAAAAATGCACAACGAATATCACTTACTTTCAGTTCACTGCGACCATTTTCAAAAAGCTTGAAAAATATCACACAGTTTCTGCTCATTTTCCAACTGTTCTCAAACAGCTAGGCAAATGTGAAACTAGTTTCTGCTCAAACAGACAAATTTCAATCATTGCTGCTGCTGCTAGTGATGTTTAGACACTGCGCCATTTTTTTTTTTAACACATTCATGCCGACAAAAACCCTGGAAAAAATACCTTCTGAGGTAAAAGTGCAGCTGTACAGCTACAAGACATTTTTTCCTACTGGAGGAAGTGATTCAGTCACCAAGTATACCCCCCCCCCCCACCCCCCCCCCCCCAGACTTCTGTTGACTCTCTTTTGGCTTATAATTTCAAGTCCACTGTTCAGCAACAGTCGGGGATGGTCCTACAGCAAGGGCTCTCCTGCCCTTGAAAGCAGCAGACCCATCTGCAGACATATCCTGACTACACCCCCCCCCCCCCCCCGACATGTCCTGGCTACAGTATGTTGAATAAAAAGACTCCCTAGCAAGTAGATCCCCACCCCCACCCCATGTCCTGGCTACAACACCTTAATGAAAAGACTTCCTAGCCAGTGGACGCCCCCCCCCCCCCCCCCACCCACACATATCCTGGCGACAATATGTTGAGGAAATGAGGAAAAGACTCACTAGCCAGTTGACCCCCCCCCCCCCCCCCCACACACACACACATCAAGCTCTGTAACCCTCGACAGGACCTGGGGAGGGCAGCTCAACTCGCCAAGCAGTCTGGGCCATAGACCGTCCTCGCGATCAGCAAATGAGGAGGAGAGGAAGAAGGCAGTAGATATGTGTGGCTGGATTGACGGTGAGCTGGGCTTACAGCGGACAGGCGGTGCGCAACAGACTGCTGGCCATGTCCAGCCCGTACCAGTCCACTTGGTCGCCATTGATGAGAACGTTGCGCATGCACCCGTAGAACCCGCGCCCGGACAGGGAGGCAGCCTGCTGGTTAAACGTCGCTGGGGAGAGGAAAGCAAAGGAAGAAATGATGAGAAATACAAACAAGACATGGTTACAACAGGGATGAATGTATCATTACAGCAGAGATGAATGTATTACAACAACAGAGATGAATGTATTACAAAAGAGATGAATATTATTACAACAGAGATGACTATTACAGTAGAGATGACTGTATTACAACAACAATGACTATATTACAACAGAGATGAATGTATTACAACAGAGATGAATGTATTACAACAGAGATAAATGTATTACAACAAAGATGAATGTATTACAACAGAGATGACTGTTTTGCAACAGAGATGTACGTATTAGAACAGATGACTGTATTACAACAGAATTGACTGTATTACAACAGAGATGACTGTATTACAACAGAGATGACTCTATTACAACAGAATTTACTGTATTACAACAGAGATGACTCTATTACAACAGAGATGAATATTTCACACTCATTCTAGGCTGGTGCATTACCCATCAAAAGTGTCTGTTTCAGGTAGCGCTTTTTTATTTTTTATTACAGCATATTTTTTTCCTCTCAGAAATTTGCCCTTTTTCCTCTCAGAAATTTGCCCAGCATGAGAAACTTGTGCTTGTTTCCTGTGCTGTCAAGCATTCAGGTAGCCGCACCCCTTCTTCCACAGTACCCACTACAGCTGTGAGACTACAGCAAAAGTGGTTGTAGTGTTTCCCAGCTGAACACTCTGGGGGGTCCTGTGGTGTATGCAATTGCACACTGACAAATGCATTCCATGGGTGAGAGAATTGTGTGTGGAGGCACCATTTATAACCCATTACATGAGCAGTCCCAGTGTCAGCGTGCTGAGACACAGCCCAAGCCTTGGTCTTGCTGCAGGGGTCAGTGTCTTGTGACACAGGCCGAGCCTTGGTCTTACTGCGGGGGTCAGTGTCTTGTGACACAGGCCGAGCCTTGGTCTTACTGCAGGGGTCAGTGTCTTGTGACACAGGCCGAGCCTTGGTCTTACTGTTGGTGTCAGTGTGCTGTGACACAGCCGGAGCCCAGACAGGGAGCAAAACAAGCGATAATTAAGGGGGCTCTTTGCCAGAGGTCCTAACAAGCCAGCCACATGCACAAAAACAAACAGCCAATGCGCTAAGCACAGCAACAGCAGCTATCCATGCGCTCCACCCTCAACCAAAACTCAAAACTTACGAGGGAATCCACCGATAAGGAGTGGAGAGCTGGTGGGTGTGACCACGGTGCCTGCCTTCCCCTCTGCAGTGACGACTCCTTGATCATCCACATCCAACTGCAGGATGTCATCCACCAGGACTGCCTTCACCCGGTGCCACTGGTTCATGCAGAAAGCGTTGGGGTCGATGTTGGTTGACTCGGCCCGGATCACCTCATCTTTGTTCTTCAGGGCAAACATCACCTGTGGGGAAGGTTGTCAAGATGATAAACAGTGATGATGTGTTTCTAGCATGACTTGCTGCGCACGACAAAATTTGAAGCAGGTGAACTGTCTAACGACAGGATTGGCACAAAATCTCTACGTCGCTGGAGTGTTTTGAGTGAGCTGTGTTTGTGGTGTAGATGTGAACTGCACTGCAGAGTGCTTAGAGTTGGGACACTGCACAAGAATGGAACCACACACACACACACACACATGCATTCATGCACACATGCACATTCACTCACTCACTCACACACACGCATGCATGCATGCACGCACACACACACACACACTCACTCACTCACTCACACACACACACACACACACACACACACACACACACACACACTCTCTGCATCTCACACACACACACACACACACACACACACACACACACACACACACTCTCTCTCCGTCACACACACACACGCTCACTCCATGACACACACACACACACACACATGTGCACTCTCAACTGAACAAACACACTAGTACTACCATCTCACTCAACACAAGATGAATCTCAATGTTTGGGCTGAGGAATGCCGATACACAAAAGAAAGGGTGGCAGGGAGGGGGGAGGAGTAAGCAAGTAAGTAAATAAGTAAGTTGGTGTTTAAAGCCCAGTCAACCATTACGGTTACATCTGGGCGAGATGGGGGAGGAAGTAGCACAGCTGTGGCATTGGAACACCTCCAGTGTTCCCAACACGTTGACCAACCTTGCCGTCGTGGAGCTCCAGCGTTACACCAACATCTCCCACCAGGCTGCCCACGGTCAGCAGGACTCCGTCACGCTCACTGGTCTTGAACTCCACCTCCACTGTCAGAGATCTCCCCACGTCAAAGTTCATGTCTGAAACACACACAACATCCAGTCATGCACAAGCACATGGGGAGTACCATACATAATCAGGGGGGGGGGGGGGGGGGGGGGGCAGAAGAAATATATTTGGGAGAAAACCAGCAAGGAGAGTGGCATTCCAACTCAACTGTCAGAGAACTCCCCATGTCAAAGTTCATGTCTGGAACACACACACAGCAACTGGTACGGCACAAGCACATGGGGAGTACCATACCATAAACTGGGGGATGGGTGGGTGGGCAGGGAGGGGGGAAGAACTACTTGGGACAAAAGCAGCCTGGGAGAGTGGCACTCAGGATGAAGAGCTTATCCATTTCAACATTTCACACTTCCAAGTTCACAGTCGTTGTCCAGGAGATGGTGGTCGTCAATGAGGTGTAGATAACTGACAGGCCTGCCTCCAAATGCCACAGCTTGCCCGCTTCTTCGTTCATGCCATGCTGTGATCTGAGTGCAGTCTCCAAATCTCATCATCTCAGATTCATCGTGGATGCACCAACTAAAAACTGATGTTGTTCAAATGGAGAGGACATGCCTCTAAGTAAATCTGGATCCCAGCTCATTGCTGTTGTTATCTTCTAGTCTAGCAGGATTCTCACAGTTCTCATGGACTCAACTCAAATAGCAAGACTGGCAAGACTATGTAACACCACCTTCATTGACTGCTGTCAAGGTAAGTCACAATTCTCATGGATCCAACTCCAGTAGCAAGACTGCCAAGACTGCTCTCGTGGACTGCTGTTGCTCTGCTGATGTAAGTCACAATTTTCACGGACTCAGTCTCATTCTCGGGGTAATTAAGTCACACCAAACTTCCAGCACTAAAAATGTCGATGAAAAGCAGAAGAAAGAAAATCTGACCATAAACTCCCCAGGAGTCTGTCGTGAAGCCCACCCCTGGCTCAACAGCAACATAGCAGTGCTCCACTCCGCTGATGATGTCTGTGTCCGTGATGTCCACCGGGCGACCACCAAGGTGAAGGTTGCGCACACACCCACGTATGCTGTGCTTCACCTGCAGATCAACAACAAGCACTTAGCAAGGCTCAAAACCTTTTGTGTGTGTGTATGTGTGTGTGTCTAGTTTTCTCTTCTTCCTTTGCCTTTCTTTTGTTCATGTTTTGCCCATCTGCGGACCAAATTATGCCAATCGTTAAGGCAGTAGGCTGGTGTGTAAAATTCTGAGGGTGAGATTTGGGCACAACCCCAGCACACAGAGAAAGGTGCCATGCCAACAAAACCTTACCCATCAACATGTGGACAGTGCTTGCAGCTCTGTGTGTGTAAACTACACTCATCATTTATGTTTGGTTCTGGTTTTGGTTTCTCTGCTGGCAGTAAAACTCAAATCATCTCCACATGAACAGTGTGAGATTTTGCATGCAATGCACAACTGTTTTCCTGCAAATACATGAAACTGACACATGAACAGTGATCCCCGCCCACCCACCCCACCCATGAACAGTGACCCCCCACCCCCACCCAATCAGTCAGGTTTCCACACACTGACTTGTGGGGCTTGAGATCATCAGATGAAGGAAGAAGCATAAAAAAGAGGGCTGGTACAGATGAAATCCACTTGCCACATCTATCTTGCATTCTTCGCTATGGATGACATCCACTTGCCACATCTATCTTGCATTCTTCACTATGGATGACATCTGCCCACCACATCTATCTCACATTCTTCACTACGGATGACATCCACTTGCCACATCTATCTAGTATTCTTCACTACAGATGACATCCGCCCACCACATCTATCTCACATTCTTCACTACGGATGCCATCCACTTGCCACATCTATCTCACATTCTTCACTACGGATGACATCCGCCCACCACATCTATCTCGCATTCTTCACTACAGATGACATATTCTTGCCACATCTATCTCGCATCTTCACTACAGATGACATATGCTTGCCACATCTATCTCGCATTTTTCATTACGTTCAGACAGACTGTCAGAGTCTAGAAGCAGCACAATGCCCAGCAAACACCACATCCATCTCGTAGTTCTTCACTCTGGGCAGACAGACGGCCAGTGTCTAGAGGCAGGGAAACCCAAGGACCAGCAAACACTCACCACATCCATCTTGTACTCCTTCCTCCTGGGCAGTCAGTCAGTGGTGAAGAATGCAAACAACAAGCAAACACTCACCACATCTGTCTGAAAAGAAAGACTCACCATGTCTACCCTGCAGTCCTCCACCTTGAGTGGTAGGGTGGCAGAAAGCAAAGACTCACCACATCTATCTTGTACTCCTCGCTCCTGGGCAGACTGCCGATGTACAGCGGCAGCTCAATCTCCAGGCGAGACGCGATCTTCTCCGACCCCACCAGCTGCCCATCCACCTGCAGGCGCAGCTTGGTCTTGTCTTTGATCACCTGGGCCTGTTCAGCACAGTGACACAATGGCAGCCAGGCCGGTTTTCAACTCTTCAAACACAACTGGTTCAGAGGAGCCCGATTGATAGCACCAGATAAAGCACTATGAGCTACTTCATTTATACACACATGTGCGTGTGTGTGTGTGTGTTGTGTGTGTGTGTGTGTGTGTGTGTGTGTGTGTGTGTGTGTGTGTGTGTGTGTGTGTGTGTGTGTGTATGTGTGCGTGCATGCATACATGCATGAGTGCATGTGTGTGTGTGCATGCATGAATGTGTGTGTGTGTGTGTGTGTGTGTGTGTGTGTGTGTGTGTGTGTGTGTGTGTGTGTGTGTGTGTGTATGTGCATGCATGTGTGCATGCATGAGTGCATGCACATGCATGTGTGTGCATGCATACATGTGTGTGTGTGCATGCGTGCGTGCTTGCGTGCATGTGTGCGTGCGTGTGGGTGCGTACATGTGTGCATATATGCATGGGGGTGCAAAAGTGCATGCTTGCATATACATACACCTATAACAAACAAACAAAAATTGATAATCTGTTCCAGAACAACAAAACTTCACACAAGATCTGGCAGTCTCGAAAACTTTCATTCCAGACAATGAAACCCAGACTGATCTGCTGCTTAATTTTGCCTCTGTCCGGGAAGCCATCAAAGACAGCAGCAGACTAGCAGATCTCTACAAGGCTGCACGCCACAGCCAGTCATTAAGCAGCTAAACCACTTTGCCACCTACCGCCAGACTGCATCATCTACACCATGCCCTCAGCCACTGCTGCAGCTTACCGAGTGCCACTGGCCATCAGCCAAGCTGCCTGTGGATGCGAGTCTCTTCTCCTGTCCCTTGAAGGAGAACACCACCTCCACCTTGCCTTCTCGTAGCTGTATGGCAAAGTACACCGTCTGGTCTGCGTTGGTCAGCAGGCCAAACAGGCCGTCCTCGAAGAAGGTGCGGAACTCAAATGTTATGTTGAAACTAAGGGAGAAAAAAGAAAAGGAAGCAAAAGTGTACTGTACACTGTTTCTTCATCACGCTTGCGGTAGTCAAAGATGCATTTTAGCCCTCTCAATCTAACAGCAGGTGATGGAACCCATGTAAACAGTCCCAGAACATTCTTGCAGCATTCAAGATCTCCCAAAACTCACCACACTGGGAGTTGCTGCTAATCTTAGCATAGCCAGACCTGCTTCTCCCCAAACAACTCAGTGCACTGGGAGTCATTGCTAATCTTAGCATAGCCAGACCTACTTCTCCCCAAACAACTCACCACACCGGGAGTCACTGCTAATCTTAGCATAGCCAGATTCACTTCTCCCAAAACACTTCAAATCACTTCTCTCCACACTGGGAGTCACTGCTAATCTCAGCATAGCCAGATTCACTTCTCTCCACACTGGGAGTCACTGCTAATCTCAGCATAGCCAGATTCACTTCTCTCCACACTGGGAGTCACTGCTAATCTCAGCATAGCCAGATTCACTTCTCTCCACACTGGGAGTCACTGCTAATCTCAGCATAGCCAGATTCACTTCTCTCCACACTGGGAGTCACTGCTAATCTCAGCATAGCCAGATTCACTTCTCTCCACACTGGGAGTCACTGCTAATCTCAGCATAGCCAGATTCACTTCTCTCCACACTGAGAGTCACTGCTAATCTCAGCATAGCCAGATTCACTTCTCTCCACACTGAGAGTCACTGCTAATCTCAGCATAGCCAGATTCACTTTTCTCCACACTGGGAGTCACTGCTAATCTCAGCATAGCCAGATTCACTTCTCTCCACACTGGGAGTCACTGCTAATCTCAGCATAGCCAGATTCACTTCTCTCCACACTGGGAGTCACTGCTAATCTCAGCATAGCCAGATTCACTTCTCTCCACACTGGGAGTCACTGCTAATCTCAGCAAAGCCAGATTCACTTCTCTCCACACTGGGAGTCACTGCTAATCTCAGCAAAGCCAATCTTACCTTTTCCTCAGCTCGCTGCGCCTGATGTTGTTGCTGATCTGAGCGTAGCTGGACTCGCTGTTCCCCAGTGTCTTAGCATTCTCTTCAATCCCAGCGTTCATCATGCGGAACGGTGAACAGGTAGATGTATGCAGCAAACCGCTGGCAGTTGTAGATGGAGCTGCTGTGGTTGTGGTTGTTGTGGTGGTGGTGGTGGTGGTGGAGCGGCGTGGAGGCAGGAGAGGGAGGCTGACGGGGTTGTTGCTGTTGACTCTGTCGCAGAGACTGGGCGTGTCTCCATTGGCGAAGGTGATGGAGTCTCGACACCGCCCAATGTCTGCTTGGCTGTACTGCTTGGCTCGGCTCAGGTCTATCAACCTAAATGCAGCACAATCCAATCCATTCAAACGCCTTTGTACTCCTACTGTAACACTATGAGCTAAAATTTAACATAAAACAATGGAGGGTTGGTGGGGGGGGGGGAATACGGTAACATTGCATGGCAAAACTTCAACCCTTTATGCAGCACCCCTTAAGGACAGACAACATGCAGCTTAACTTTTAATTTAGCCTGCAGTTTATTGTCACACTCTGTCCACTTGTCACTTGTAAGAGGAAGATTTGCACCCCATCCATGCCCCCCCCCACCCCCACCAAGCCAACAATAACAACAACAAAAAACATGTTTCTATAACCATGACCATAGCAACCAAAAGAGCTTTCAATTTTAACTCTGAACTTTCATACTCTTTTTTCAAGACTATATCACTGATAAAAAAAATATTGAGAAATGCATCCTGACCAGCAAAAAAGCACCATGTGCCTGGAAGACCACTTCCCTGGCACCCAGCCCAACAGGTAGATTCAGACATTTACTTCATCTTCATGAACACTTTGTCCAGCACCTCATCTTGGGATGTCACAAGCCTTAAGCGCCTGACAGTGGTGATTACTGTGTTATTCTAGGGCTATTCTCTGCTGGAGGCAGACCCACTGCGCTCTAGTCATGCCGGCACACCTTGGTGCATTTCTCACACAACAGCAATGCCATCACCACCAGTGTCTTCCGGGGAGCGCGGATGTTGAAAGCTGATCCTTGGGGAGCGTCAGACACCCTGGGGAGCATTGGACTCATGACTGAAAGGTCCCGGGTTCGAGGCAGGAGTGGTGGGAGAATTTTCTTCTCCAGGGTCAACTTTCTGTGCTCTTATTTTGGTATTCGTTCCATCCCTGTGTTACCACCGTAGCATGTAAAAGATCCTGGTCATTCTGCCGAAAGTGCAGGTGGCAGGTTACAGCTAAACACACATACATGGCTTTGAATGAGGTGACACTATCAACTGGTGCAAGGTTGAATGGTGTACACAGAACTTGCACCGAGACGGCAACATTTCATGTGGCACCAGCCACGCAACAACCAAAGAGCACTACCAGTACACCACTTCCATGGATACTAAAGATATGTGCTATAAAAAAAAAAGGGAGATACAGTCACTCATTCAGAATCACATGCCACATGTGTGCAGTGAGTCTGCTCAAGAGCAGAGAATAGCACTATAAAAAAGCTATGAATAATAATAATCTTCACCAGGCACCCACCTCCCATTGACAATGATGTCGCTGATGCAGCCATCCAGGTAGATGTCGGAGGCGGCCATGTCGTTGATGAGGACACGGGTGCCCCCAAAGTACAGGTTGCTGTTGAGGCCCAGCGGAATCTCATCCACTCCCGGGGGCAGTTCTCCTTCAGCCGCCAAAACGTCGTCCACCACCATCTGCAACCTGCAGGAACCAAAAAGATGGAGGGAGTTACAGATCACAACACTGGAGGGAGTTACAGATCACAACACTGGAGGGAGTTACAGATCGCAACACTGGAGGGAGTTACAGATCGCAACACTGGAGGGAGTTACAGATCGCAACACTGGAGGGAGTTACAGATCGCAACACTGGAGGGAATTACAGATCGCAACACTGGAGGGAGTTATAGATCACAACACTGGAGGGAATTACAGATCGCAACCCTGGAGGGAATTACAGATCGCAACACATCTCCCTTTATTCAGAGATTCTTAGGTATGTCAGCCAAGAGTACTCTCCCATGCTGATGGTGTCTACCACCTCGACAGTGGTTTCCTTTCGTTAGTATTGGGCTAATATCCTCTCACCATTATATGCCTGTGGTCACTGATCAGCTACTCAGGTAGCGAAACGCGTGTCTGACCCAGGCAACCAACATAATCCTGACCAGGATCAGATTCAAACACAGTCCACATTTTCACCTGTCTATCCTGCATCTTCCTTCTTTCTACAACCACCAGCTCTAAGGAAATACATAGGCATGAGTATATTACAAAGAATACACTTTATGAACTTTCAGTCAAATAATAATAATGTACATTTATCATGCGCTCATCAATGCCCTGAGCGCTCACATGATGCATATTAACCTAAATACAATATTCTATACACACGTAGAGCACAGTCCTACCAAAACAATTTACATAAGGTATTATATGGAAACACACACACACGCATTCACGCGTGCACACACAAAATGACTGTAGCAGAAACTGGGTATTGATATTAGTTGGGGTGGAAACTCTGTGAGAAGAGGAAGGTTTTCAGTTTGGCTTTAAAAGAGGACAGGGTGGAGCAGTGTCTAAGGTCTTGTGGGAGTGAATTCCTAATGTGGGGTCCAAAGCAACAGAAAGCCATGACTCTTGCACCTGTATTGCTGGATTTTCACAAAATCAACTTTACTCCTGGAGGCCAATCAACAGATATGGAAGAGCGCAAGAAAAACGATACCCCAAGCCCCATACCCCTCTTCCCCCTCCCTTCCAAGTCAAGCAACAGAAAACGCACTTTCTGCCATTCTTGAGCAGTGCGACATAGTGGATGGCACCGTCATTATAGGCCTCCGTGGACTTGAGCACAGTGTTGGGAGAGTCGGCAGACAGTCTCGCCTCCAGTCGCCCACCGTCAGTCAGTGCTATGGAGTAAAAGTACTGCAAACACAGAAAATGTTGAAGTCCATCATCGTGACGCACTGCAACCAGTGACTAGCTTGGCATCATGCAGCAAGTAATAAAGCAATCATTGCAACGTATGGCAGCCATCGGTTCCACACATTCCTCACACAAACCCATCTATTCCTCACACAGACCCGTCCAATCCTCACACAAACCCATCCATTCCACACACAAATACACCCATTCCACATGCAAACCCATCCATTCCACTAACAAACCCATCATCTTTGTGCGATAGAACAACAGCTTTAATTTCCCACTGGGATTAATCAAGTATATTGTTATTGTTATTCCTCACCTATCATGTCCATCCATTCGACATTCCTCACACACGCTCATCCATTACTCACACAAACCCATCCATTCCACCCACAAACCCATCCATTCCACCCACAAACCCATCTATTCTACTCATAAATTATCCATTCCACAGAAACCTATCCATTCCCCACAAAGATCCATCAACTCCTCATGCAAAGCCATCAATTCCCCACACAAACCCATCAGATCATTACACAAAGCCATCAATGCCCCACACAAACCCATCAGATCATTACACAAAGCCATCAATGCCCCACACAAACCCATCAGATCATTACACAAACCCATTAATTCCCCACACAAACCCATCAGATCATTACACAAAGCCATCAATGCCCCACACAAACCCATCAGATCATTACACAAACCCATTAATTCCCCACACAACCCCATCAGATCATTACACAAAGCCATCAATGCCCCACACAAACCCATCAAATCATTACACAAACCCATCAATTCTCCAAAGCCATCAAACCCTTACACAAACCCATCAATTCTCCAAACAAACCCATCAAACCTATCAGTTCTTCACACAAACCCTTAAATTCCCCACAAACCCCTCAGTTCCACACACAAACCCCTCAATTCCACACACAAACCCATCAATTCCCACACAAACCCATCAATTCCTCATACAAACGCTTCAGTTCCCCCCACAAACCCATCAAACCCTTACACAAACCCCTCAATTCCCCCCACAAACCCCTCAATTCCCCCCACAAACCCCTCAATTCCCACACAAACCCCTCAATTTCTCACACAAACAAAACAAATCCCCACACAGTCGCATCAGTTCCTTACACAAACAAAACAAATCCCCACACAATCGCATCAGTTCCTTACAGAAACAAAACAAATCCCCACACAGTCGCATCAGTTCCTCACACAAACCCACAGAATCCCCAGACAGTCCCATCGATTCCTCACGCAAAACCCATCAGTTCCTCCTACCAACCAACCAACCAATGACCCAAGTAACTACAAAAAGCATATGGAAGACGGACTCACATCGGAGTTGACATCCCTGCCCAGCAAAAGAAGCGCACTGGGCTGCTTGGTGAAGAACGACAAAGATATGTCCGCCTCCTCTTTTCCTAAACTCACTCCGTCAAATATGACATAGCCGTTGCCGTAGAAACCAACTTGGCGCATGTCCTGCAAACAACGTAACAGGGAAAATCAAATAACTGAAGCTGTCGTGTTGTGGAAAGTTCAGAGAAGTTAAAGTGTTGCAGAGAACGTAATCAAATGACAAAGGGATGCATTGCGGTGACGTTGCCTAGTGACGCAGAATGTAGGAATCTTTGGCCTTTCTGGTGCCATGTCCTGTCATGGACATGGGTGACTGAAATGAAAGGTGCATCAACACACAGACAGACTGAACACAAAGAAGAAGCACAACACAGTGATGGAAATGAAAGGTGCCGCAGCGCAGATCGACCGGATATAAAGGAACACAGCACAGCAACAGATATGAAAGGTGCCGCAGTGCAGATCGACTGGATATAAAGGAACACAGCACAGCAACAGATATGAAAGGTGCCGCAGCGCAGATCGACTGGATATAAAGGAACACAGCACAGCAACAGATATGAAAGGTGCCGCAGCGCAGATCGACTGGATATAAAGGAACACAGCACAGCAACAGATATGAAAGGTGCCGCAGCGCAGATCGACTGGATATAAAGGAACACAGCACAGCAACAGATATGAAAGGTGCCGCAGCGCAGATCGACTGGATATAAAGGAACACAGCACAGCAACAGATATGAAAGGTGCCGCAGCGCAGATCGACTGGATATAAAGGAACACAGCACAGCAACAGATATGAAAGGTGCCGCATCGCAGATCGACTGGATATAAAGGAACACAACACAGCAACAGATATGAAAGGTGCCGCAGCGCAGATCGACTGGATATAAAGGAACACAGCACAGCAACAGAAATGAAAGGTGCCGCAGCGCAGATCGACTGGATATAAAGGAACACAGCACAGCAACAGAAATGAAAGGTGCCGCAGCACACAGACTACACACAAAGAAGAAGCATAACACAGCAACTCCTTATGTAACTTTAAGCCCTGACTCAAAACTCACAAAAAGTACAGATAGAAAGGTGATATAAGCCCACTTTACTGAAGACTACATAAAACAAAAATTATGTACCGACTCAAAGGCACTTTAGTGTGATTACTTGCAAAGACACTCCCTAGTGTGACCAAATGAAGGTACTCCCTACTGGATACAGATATCGAGAGGGGTGGGTGCAGTCCCTAACAGGGGTGGGTGCTGTCGCTATCAGGGGTGGGTGCAGTCCCTAACAGGGGTGGGTGCAATCCCTAACAGGGGTGGGTGTAATCCCAAACAGGGGTGGGTGTAATCCCTAACACAGGTGGGTGCAGTCCCTAACAGGGGTGGGTGCTGTCGCTATCAGGGGTGGGTGCAATCCCTAACAGGGGTGGGTGCAATCCCTAACAGGGATGGGTGCAATCCCTAACAGGGGTGGGTGCAGTCCCTAACAGGGGTGGGTGCTGTTCCTAACAGGGGTGGGTGCAGTCCCTAACAGGGGTGGGTGCAATCCCTAACAGGGGTGGGTGCAATCCCTAACAGGGGTGGGTGCAATCCCTAACAGGGGTGGGTGCAATCCCTAACAGGGGTGGGTGCAGTCCTTAACACAGGTGGGTGCAATCCTTAAACTCTGTCTCCAGCCACAGCTGACAAGGTGTACAGATACGAAGAAGGGTGGGGGCAGTCCCTTAACCCAGTCTCAAACCCCTGCTGACAGAGGCAGATATAAATAGACCACTGGCCAGAATGGGCAAGAGAGGGAAAAGCTCACACACTCACCGAATCTTTGCATCCGGGTGAAATCCCAACAAGGATGCCAGCGGACAGGTCTTGAGGAATGGCGTTGTAGCCGCCAATTCCAATGTTCCTCATGCAGCCCAGGAAGTTGCGACCGCCCTTCACCTCCCTGCAAAATACCACACGTTGTTAGATACTGGACAGCTCAGTTGGTAGAGTAATGAGCTAAAATGCCAGGTGCGACATTCATAATGATGCCGGTTAGATTCCCCGGTGTGACACAGGCTATTTCTCCCAGAGTCAACTCTTTTACAGTGTTCATACAGCCCTCTGTATAAAATCGCATGCATCAACATTTCTGCTGACGGAGCTCAGGAGCTGTGTGAAAGTCGAGGTAGACGTCCTGAGCTCCCGTCCCTAATAAGCCTATGGTTTCTGTGAATGTAAATTAAGCAACACTTCAACCAGCTTCATTTCTGCTCATGTTAAATCCTGATCATTGGGAGCCATACCATTGTTCAGATACACACGAATTTTGCACGCACTGGTTCCTACCATAAACAGTGGGCAGTGCTGTTCTTGCAGCTGCTGCAGTCTTACCCAGGTAAGGTGACCCACATTTCCAGCAAGGGCTTAATACAACACAGTGAACACCTCAACAGGACACGCCTCATCAAACTCACAAAAGGTCATCACTATTTAAGGGTGGGAGGGTGGGGTGGGGTGGGTGGGGGTGCATGGACCCAGGTGTGGGTGGGTCCAGGGTGCATGGGCCAAGGGTGAGGGTGGGTGGGCCCAGTGGGTGGGCCCAGGTGTGGGTGGGTCCAGGGTGCATGGGCCAAGGGTGAGGGTGGGTGGGCCCAGGGGTGGGTAGGCCCAGGTGTGGGTGGGCCCAGGGTGGGTAGGCCCAGGTGTGGGTGGGCCCAGGGTGGGTAGGCCCAGGTGTGGGTGGGTCCAGGGTGCATGGGCCAAGGGTGAGGGTGGGTGGGCCCAGGGGTGGGTAGGCCCAGGTGTGGGTGGGCCCAGGGTGGGTAGGCCCAGGTGTGGGTGGGTCCAGGGTGCATGGGCCAAGGGTGAGGGTGGGTGGCCCAGGGTGGGTAGGCCCAGGGTGGGTAGGCCCAGCTGTGGGTGGGCCCAGGGTGCGCGTGGGGGTGGAGGGTGGGTCCAGCTCAGGTGGTGGCCAATGACCCAGGTTTGAGTCCCTAGTAAAGGGATTGTTCTCCCAGAGCCAACTTTTGATGCAGACTCTTACAGTGTTTGAACAGCCCCTGTGTGCATAAATCAAACATTGACATCTGTGTGCAGGGTAAAAATGCCAAGCACCAGCAGCCATACCACTGTTGGAGCACACGAAAATACACAACACACCTGGTCAACCCTTAAAGATGGAATGTAGCTCTGCAAGTGTTAGTGAAATAGAAAACTGTCATATTATATAATTCATCTGTAAAAGCAGGTGCACTACTTTCCTAAAAAGAAAAAAAGAAAAAAAAAAGAGGAACACAGAAGAAGATCAATACAATTTTTTTCATTTTTTTTTAAAACAACATCAAATTGAGATAAAGCTCACTAAAGCACTCCTGCACATAGACACTGAAAGAGAGAGACAGACAAAGAGAGGCAGACAGAGAGGGAGAGGGGGAGAGTAAGAGAGAGAGAGAGAGAAAGAGACAGACAGACAGATAGACAAAGACAGAGACAGACAGAGAGATAAACAGAGACACACAAACAGAGTCAGAGAGACACAGACAGATGCATACATGCACACACACACACGCACGCACACATACACACACAAAGGCACACACAGACATCACCACAGAGACACCAAAAAGGGAGGCACTGACTTTTGTGTAAACCTATTGAGCGGGAAGCTGTCGGGCAGACCACCGATGTAGAGGGACTGTCCCATGATCTCCAGGCCTGTGTTGGGTCCCGACGCTTGAAAATTAATGCGCTCCTTCTGCTGACCATCCACAAATGTCTGCAACAAGGCTGCAACAGAGCGTAGCAAGCTGGTCAACACCACTGACTGACTGACCCTTCTCGTAAACCTGTGATCCCTTTCTGGACTAACCTCTACACCCTACACTCTGTCCATCCATTGTTCGTTCTGCACTGTTGTTTTCACCGATCTCAAGCCTCTAGTTGCTGCCTGTTTTAAGCTGTGTAAAATAAGCTTTGCATAGTCAGAATGCTTGTATGTGGGGGTGCCTCTGTGTGTGTGTGCCCGTGCATGTGTGCATGCGTGTGTGCGCGCGCACACGTGCATGCTTAGAACAGTCTCGACCGACAAGATTTTGCATGTTATAAATACTTTCATGATTATTATTGTTGTTGTGAAGACAGCGTGGTTGACTGACTGCTGGACTTTAGCACCCTAGCTACCAATGGCATGGGTCATATTATGGTGACACTCCAAGAACATCACACTGCTTCAACACATGACATTAGGACAGGCTGCAGACAGGTGGAGAAAAGAGAAAAGAAAAGTGGGGTGGGGGCAGAGCAGAACAGGCAGGAAGGAATATGAAACAGGGTTTGTCACCTTGCACGGCAAGATTGGGGGTGGGGTGGGGGGGGGGGGGGGGGACAGTTCTGTTGGTGGAAAGTCAGGTGCAATACTGATGTGAGTTTGAGTCTTTGGTACGACAGGGGATTCTTTTTCTCCCAGTGTCAACTTCCAGAGTAGGCTCTCTTACGGTGTCTGTACAGCCCCCCGTGTGCAATCACATGCATCAACATCTGTGCGCACGTTAAAAATCCCAAACACTGGCAGCCAAACCATTGTCTGGACACATCAAAATACTACATGCACCCCAATTTCAAAGGCGACCCTAATTTCCTGCAAGGGACAATGGGGTACCAACGAAAAGATTTATTTTTTGTGTGCAGAAAAAAAGAAAAGAACTGTACACCTGCATACTGCATGTCATCCTCCAACTCCTCCACAGTCCACAGACACCCTAGCACCACAAGCACGTCCACATGCAAACTCAACATGCAAGCCACGCAACTCACCTTGGAGCTTCTTTCTCTCCAGGTTAATCATGGTCCACTGGTTGGTGTTGTAGGCCATCTGGGTCTCAACGCGGGCCATGCTCATGCCGCCCAGGTAGATCTGCACCAGGATCTTCCCCTCCACCAGGTCGATGGACACAAAGTCGCCGTTCTGCAGCATAAGACATGACCCTGTATGGCCAACTGCTGTTCTGAAACTAACCTCAAATCAGCTGGAAACAGGTCTTTCCACTTTCAAGCGGCTAAAATCTGGAACTCTCTTCCTGCAAAGTCCACAGTTCTTCATCTCTCTCCTCTTTCAAGAAAAACCTGAAAACAAATCTCTAAAGAACACTTTTCTCTTGGCTTTTCTGCACAGTCTGACTATTGAATGGATGTGTGTATGTAGAGGAAGTGGTGTTAATATGATTACTGACATCCTGTACAGTGTAAATATGTACATACTTTTTTGTGTAAGGCACTCTAAGCTAAGTCATGTTATGGACATTGCACTACAGAAGTGCTATGTATTATTATTTGTATGGCCGATCACTCTTCTGAAACAGAAAACACTGCCTTGTATGGCTAACTGCCAGTCTGAGTCAGTGCAAATTATCCATAGAGAAAAAGCACACGTATGCACGCACGCATGCATGCACACACACACACACACAAAGGTGTAAATAGCACCCTTGCAGATGAAGTACAACCCCACTTGTTAACGAGCCTAGTGATGCAGAGCCAGAACTGACGAAGATGATCACTTTTATACAGCACTGTTCTCCTCTCTCAAGCAGACTCACTGCATTTCAGTGCCATGTGATTGTAAATGAGTGACTGTAGCTTTTTGACAACTCAGGGCCTGACCTTGGGGTTCCCACCGAAGAGGAGGCGCGAGTTGTCCCAAAATGTCTTGAACTCCAGCGTGATGACGAAGCGATCTGCTCGATAGTTGAAGGTGGTAATGGGGCGGGTGGCGTAGCCATAGCCATTCAGACTGTACACACTGGTGCTGGGGACCTGCTGGGGACTGGGCGCGGAGAGAGGAAAGCGGCCAAGGTGAGGCAGGCTTGTGATGTATAATAATGCAGTGCAATGCAATCAAACACAACATGCAAGTCCACAAGACAAGTTCATTGCCAACTGTTCATTTTCATCAAATCTTGAACACAGCAAATGTTCATTTTCATCAAATCTCGAACACAATGTTCATTTTCATCAAATCTAGAACACAGCTGGTGTTCATTTTCATCAAATCTCGATCACAACCAACTGTTCATTTTCATCAAATCTACAACACAGCTGATGTTCATTTTCATCAAATCTAGAACACAGCCGACTGTTCAGTTCTGTCACTTCTAGAACATGGCCGATGTTCATTTTCATCAAATCTAGAACACAGCTGATTGTTCAGTTCATAAAATCTAGAACACAGCTGACTGTTCACTTCTGTCAAATCTAGAAAACAGCTGAATGTTTATTTTTGTCAAATCTAGAACACAGCTGATGTTTATTTTCATCAAATCTAGAACATAGCTTGCCACTAACTTGGTCAAGCTTACATAATATAGGTACTGACTTCTACTAACGAATAATAGACAACTGTGTGTTATATGCATGTTTATGATGCATTATAGTACAGTACAAAAGTCAAAACAATAAAATACTGTCAGTCTGTAGCTTTTAATGTGTGAAAATACATACACATTGTTACAGGATTTACACTGTCCTTCAGATGACTTGAAGTTGTAGACCCCCACTGGTTTCCTGTCCACAACAACATCCCCGACACATCCATACAGCTTGCCCTTTGTTATGCCAGGAGGCATCTGAAAACAGCACATTTACCCCTGAGACAGGAAGCAAAGGAACAGCAACAAAAAGCACAACCACTAGATTACCAAGTGTTGCACTCACTGGAAAATTCAGCACAAAAACTGTATTTTTTCCAGTGCTGTGTCACTGTATGCATTTCGAGATGAACCCTTTAAACACCTAGTCTGAGTGTGCCTGGTCCCATCAGAGTTGTGTATTGTCTTGCCAGAGACCCTACATGTATCTGTATCAACTATTTATCACTCATAAAAATGTTTGCCATTTTTCAACATTCACATTTATACAGATTAAGGTCTAGCAGCTGAAGTTTACAAGACCCATGCTAAATGGAGAACTCTGGGCATGGAAGTTGATGTGATTCATCAGTACAAGCATGGTGTCAATGGAAGAGACATGAAAACAACCATGAACAGGCATGACAGTTATTCATAAATAAGTCAATAAGCCTGCAGTTATCTGAATGCATCCATACCCGATGAGTGTCTCCCACGCCAGCAATGTACACAGAGGTGTTGCGGTTAAAGTTGATAAGGGAGAAGCCAGACTGTGACCTTCCTGTGACCTCTTTGGCTCTGCCCTCGCTGCCCTTGACCGGCCAAACCTTCAGCTGACCAATCGGGCCAACCCTGGACAATGAGCAAACAGCTGTTTCAGATGAATCAATGACACCTGCACATGCATGCTTTGCTCATTCAAAGACAGAATGCAATGGAACCTTAATAAAACCACAACCCATCATATCACACCACTGCCTACAAACTGCTGTACACACATACACTGCCTACGAGCTACCACATACACTGCCTACAATATAGTACAAACTACCATATCACACATACACTGCCTACATCACACATACCCTGCCTACAAACTACCATATCACACATACACTGCCTACAAACTACCATATCGCACATACACTTCCTACAAATCACCATATCACTGCCTACAAACTACCATATCACACATACACTGCTTACAAACTGCCTACAAACCACCATATCACACATCCACTACCTACAAACCACCACATCCCACATACGCTGCCAACAAACTACCATATCATTCAAATGTATATCATACATACACTGCCTACAGACTTCCATATCACACATATGCTGCCTACAAACCACCATATCACTGCCTACAGACTACCATATCACACATACACTGCCTATAAACTCCTACAAACAATATCACTGCCTACAAACTACCATATCACACATACACTGCCTACAAACCACATCACATACACTGCCTACAAACTACCATGTCACACATACACTGCCTACAAACCACCATGTCACACATACACTGATTGATTGACTGATGATTGCTTTTATATAGCACTATTCTCTGCTCTCAAGCAGACTCACTGCACTCGCATGTGATTCTACATGAGTGACTAGCTTATTTTATAGCGCGTTTTTGAATATCCACCGAAGTGGTGCACTTACAGCGCTGCCTACAAATCACCACAGCCCTACAATGCTGCCACACACAGGCTCCCACCTCTTGGCCAGGATGCGGTACCACTTCTCCCCTTCATCCAATTTCACATCAAAGACCTGGAGTTCAAGGTCGTGTACCACCGACCCTGGCCCTTTCCCGACGTCCCAGCTGAAGCGAACCTTGTTGTTCTTGATCTCAAGGGCAAGGTACTCCTGTGATAGAAAAATCAAGCACGGCAATGAGCTGACGACAAGCTCCATATTACTCTGTCACCCATTAGGGCCATCATCAATCGGGCGAACACTGGCACCGTGTCAAAGGCTAAGTTGCAGAAACTTCTGAAAGATAGGGTGGAGTGCATATGGGCTTTCCTGAACACATAGATACCATCTTGTACTGACCTGAATTGAACTCACCCCTTAGAATGAAAACACAATAAAAAGCTACAAAGAACAAACAGCTGATAAAGAAAAGATCTACAAAATAAAGTCTGGTCTTACAAGGCCCCTAAGCTTAAACTGAAACAAAAATACAGTCAAGGAAAAAAATGGTATTGTCTCTCTGAATAACTAACACATATATATTCACAAGCTACACACACTTTATACTTCTGCAACATTACAACAGTTGTATGCAGCAGTGATACTTATATAGACATACAGATTATTTTTTTTAAAGATTTTTTTTATTTACAAGCATCTGTAACGAATAGTACACCTGATTCACACACACGCACACATGCTTACACACACACACACATGCACAAACACATATGCACACACACACACACACACACACACACACACACACACACACACACACACACACACACACACTCTCTCTCTCTCTCTCACAGGCACACAAGCAAGCAAGTGCACACACACTGACACACATGCATGGACAAACACAAACACACTCACACGCCCACACGCACGCACGCATGCACACACGCGCACACACACACAGACACAAATCAAGTTTTCCGTTACAAAAAAGGCAAGTACATTTTATGCCAAATTTCAGTCACCATTCACCACTTGTAACACATGATAAAATTTGGTAATTTCCCAGTTTTACACTAGCACTTCAGGACAGAAAAGAAAGGAAGACGAATGAGTTATGGATTGTTGCCAGGTAAATGTGGAAGAATATAATGACACTTCTTAGTACACGGATACATGTGAACTGATGCATACATGTAGACAGATAATGCTCACAGCTATACATGATATATATGTATGATTTTAAGTCAGCTTCCCAGTATACAACAATTTATTCAAGATGATTACCAACAACTGTTGAAGTGTTTTATATGACTCATGCAATGACTGGTATTTCACTGATTGTAAGTCAGTTCCTCTTCTAATTGTTAGCTGCTACTTACCTTGTATACTTATAGCTCTATACCAACATTACAATAAAAACCATTGTTAACTTTTACTATTATCATTACACCAATTTACAAAGATCTAAATGTTAACGTTTAGTTTTATCATTATCATTACACAGGCAGATACAACTAGATCAATCATTACAACACAGTTTCAGCGTTAGGTAATGCAAAATGTCACCTGTTATTTGATACAGAGATTGCTTTTATATCTTTCGCATACACGCTCACTGTCTTGGTTGTGAATTACAAAACAGTCCATGTTAAACACGCACACACACACCAATCTGAACTTCAGATAAATGATGTTACCGTCATCACAGGTTAGCCTTATTTAGCATGAAAATCAAAAGGCATGGATACAGCCCTCAAGGTTCTGGCGAGGTCAACCCACTGAATTCCTAATAAGCAGTCCCAGAAGCATCCTTGGTCAATTCTACAGGCAATAATTACGTTCTTCTACCAACAACAAAAGTTAATTTTGTATAAAAACTGAACCTGGTCTGCTTCGGTAGCCTGAAACCAATCACACATCACTGGCTGTAATCAAGCATACAGGGATTTTTTTTAAATAAATAAAAGAAGAGTGCCTCCTACTGTACACACCTTCCTGTGAGCGGTTCCGAAGGAAGAGCGCCAAACTGCAGATGCGTAATATGCTTCAAGAAGCCCAAAAGAACTAAAGCAAAACAATATACCACAGACAGACACAGCTTCCTTTCAGTCCCAACTGAATACCATGAGCGGGTGGATCACAGACTGCCAATTTTAACTCTCACAAATGGAAAGAGATCCAAACACTTAAAAGGTTCAAAAGAATGCTATTCATTAGAACATATATATATATAAAACACAACATGCAAATTTTCAGGGTAATACCCTTTATCAAGCTACAATCAACACTTAAAACAATTAAATGGTAAAAACATTTTTTTTTAAATGAGATGGAGAGCTAATCCACTTATCTTTTCTTTTTTTGTGTTTGGAAGAGTGTTGCATGTTGTGTTTTGTCTCAATAAATAGCACCGTTTCGAACTTCTTATGTATTTGGATCTTGTTTAAGAACACTAGCAGTCATTCTTGTTTCGGGTTTCTTTTCACAAATGAAACATTTTCAGGAAGGATGTGATTCAGTGTTTTACGCGATATATGTTCAGTCTAAGCATTTTCCTAGCAAGCAGACAACCCTCTGAGTTCAACGTATGATTGAGAGTATTTGTGGATCTGTGGTCTACACAGGCCAGACAGACAGGCATAGTGATAAAGAATAATCACAAGAAAACAATTTGCAGTTACAGGCACAGCACAATTCCACTCAATTTTGAAGATGTGCAAGAAATGGGGGGTACAGGGTGGGGGTAGCAACCATTGTCTTCAGCATCATGGGAAACATATCAGTCATGAAATGTACTGGTTCTCTTTCTTGTTGGGGTCATTGTTTTTAGCATGTTCTGTACCCTGTGTGTGTGTGTGTGTGTGTGTGTGTGTGTGTGTGTGTGTGTGTGTGTGTGTGTGTGTGTGTGTGTGTGTGTGTGTGTGTATGGGGGGGGGGGGAGACTTAAAATCAGCACTGAAACTGGAGGATTTCATCTCCAGGTCATTTTGTCCACCTGTTGGTAACTCCTGTATTCGCCCCTACCCCCCACCCCCCAAGTGTTGGTTGATGTTAAACATGGTAGACACTGCTCTCAGTATCTTTGTGCACTTGTGAAGTTTAGAGATGCTCATAAAAATAGCCTTGAACTTCAGTTACTTAAACAGAACCTGCAATTCACAAAAACACACACACACACACACACACACACACACACGCACACACGCAACACACATTAGAGGCAGACAGGTGGTTAGCAGTGCGTCATGCAAGCTTGGCTCTGCGGTGTCATGCAGCTGACACACGACCATTACACGTAACCAATTTACGCTGGAGCAAGACAGCAGTGCTGTTCTCCAGCAACACACCAACACCCGATGTGTGCGGCGGCGCTGAAGCCTGCGCTGGTGATGGAATCAGGGTAAGCTGCGAGGGTCTGCGTCACACTCTTGTCTGGCGTTTGTAAACCGCCATCATGAAATACACCCTGCCTCTCCATCCCCTGGGTACAGCACCAACTTTGGTGAAGACCTAAGTCGCCTGAATCAAAAGACGGATGTAATTCAAACTTCACTGCTGCCTTCCTTTCTCCCTGCAGAGGTTTAGCTCAGTGCTGCCTTCATAACCTGCCATCAGAAATGACCAGGCGTGTGAGCCAGTTTGGCCTAGTGCTAAGGTGTCAGGCTGGTATGTAGCAGGACCTCAGTTTTAATTCTGCTTCCGCTCGGCTCTCCTCTCTCTTCAAAAGTTGTGATTTGTGGACGTTGTCTTGTGACCTCGTCCTTTATAATGAATAAAACGTTAAAATGTGGAACGTTAAAATGGTCCACACTGCCGCCTATCCTAACGCAGAATCATTCTGGTGGGGACAATGTAGACTTAGGTATAGTGTCCCTCTTCCAACACCTCATAGAATCTCGGTCCCTGCTGGAGCCTCTTCAGATACAACTCATCTTTAAACAAGTTTAACCAAACCAACGGCCTTGAGCAAATTTGCTAAAAAATATATATATCAATATAGACATAAAAAAGAAGAAAAGCCTTTGCCAGCAAAACAAGCAAGTCCAGAGAGGAAAATGCCAATGCAAGTGAACCCTCACATTCTCTTTTCACACGGCACATAAAGTACTTATGATGTCTCCCCTCTCAACCTACAAATACTGTTAATGCAGACACTAACTGTACCAATAATTAAAATTGAAAAAAAAATTTAAAAAAGGAAGGAAGTTCACACCTTTTTCCTCCCTTCTCCAAAAATCTGAATCATTTCACAGCACGCAAAGCCCAAGCCGCAGAAGGCAACCTAGAAGTATGAATCTGTTCCTACATGCTCAGACTGGCAGACAAAGCGATGCAGTCCTACAGTACATAACATAAGCTGCACTGGCTTCAGAGACGGCAGAGAGCAAGCTTGCATTCAGTGAACTGAAAGATCAGGTCAGCAGAGAACAGACAGCACATCGCACAGTTGTATAATGGTGGTCAGCAGAAAAGGTCAGACAGTGTAATGCGCAAGAGCTCAGATCTCAGGCGTCCATTCTCACCTTGCCACCCTCCTGGAAGATTTCAAAGGGGTAAGCGTGACGCTTGTAATCACAAACAATATCAGCAAAGACGGAAGGATGGACAGACAGACAGAGGGATGCACAGACAGTTATGAGAGATGTCACAGTAAAGTAAGTATTGACAAAAAGCACAGCATCAACAGAAAGGACCACAAACACCTGCTGAGGATGGCTTCCTACTACTACTGCTAGTCAATCAGCATGGACTGAACATGCACCTAATGATGCAACACCAACAATCTCTTTTTTTTCTCTCTTTTTTTCACCCAAAACCTTTTTGCTTCTGTCATGAACAGAAACTAGCTCATTCTTCATTTTTTGTCGCATGATATAACAGGATTTCAGTGTCCTAACTCTCCCACACTGAATTATTTCTGAAAAATAAAGCCATAAGGAACTAAACATCTGTTTAAAAATTTCTGGTTCACTTGGAAACCTTCACTAAACCAGGATCAGAACCAACCATTCTAGTCTGTCACACTAGCGGCGGTGTAAACCAGTTTATCAACACCTAGCTAATCATTTTTGGAGGTTTTACTCAACAGCAGCATGCCTTTGAGGCATGTTGCCTTTTTGTGTAAAAGAACTGTGGACTGTCAACCCTTTTACAATGAATCCCAACAGACAAGGAGCTTTTCCGGGGAGGTAGTTAGTAACTGCACTTTTTGCTTTAAATCTCAAATCAAAACACCTCATCTCAAATGACCATACAGAAGACAAAAGAATTTATGAACAGCACTGTACACTGTCTGTTGTTACAATGAGAACAACCTCACTATGACATATAATATGTCCGTTTTTCACAGCACTGTACATTGTTGTTACGATGAGAACAATCTGACTATGACATATAACAGGCCAGTTTTTCACAGCACTGTACATTGTTGTTACGATGAGAACAATCTGACTATGACATATAACAGGCCAGTTTTTCACAGCACTGTACATTGTTGTTACGATGAGAACAATCTGACTATGACATATAACAGGCCAGTTTTTTACAGCACTGTACATTGTTGTTACGATGAGAACAATCTGACTATGACATATAACAGGCCAGTTTTTCACAGCACTGTACATTGTTGTTACGATGAGAACAATCTGACTATGACATATAACAGGCCAGTTTTTCACAGCACTGTACATTGTTGTTACGATGAGAACAATCTGACTATGACATATAACAGGCCAGTTTTTCACAGCACTGTACATTGTTGTTACGATGAGAACAATCTCACTATGACATATAACAGGCCAGTTTTTCACAGCACTGTACATTGTTGTTACGATGAGAACAATCTGACTATGACATATAACAGGCCAGTTTTTCACAGCACTGTACATTGTCTGTTGTTACGATGAGAACAATCTATGACACATATGCCAGTTTTTTTACAGCACTGGACATCGTCTGTTGTTACAATGCGAACAATCTGACTATGACGCATATGCCAGGGTGAAAGCATAAACTGGAAAGGAAATGACATGTTACCAAATCACAACATCAAAGCAGTAAATTGAGGAAGGGGAATAATTATCAAGGATGGCAAACATGCTTGTTTTAGTCTAAAGCAGAAATACAACACAGTGATCAGTTCCAATGCCAAATGCTTCATGCCATCAATGTCCAGAGCCATTGGAGACTGTACAGTCTACAATCTGACAGGAGGACATTTCACACAGATGAAATCGATCTGCTTCCAAATTTCCACAAACTATACAATGTGTTCATGCATTCTATGATACACAGACCTCCTAAACTAACCACCAGTTGCATAGGTTGGCTTGTTTGGATTCGACCTGCCTCTGAATCCTAGCTAAGAGCCACATGCACAAGACAAGAGCCGGTCTGAAGTACTACATGTGTACCCTAATAATACAGCATAAACTCCCTCAAACAAGACAACCCTTAAAAGTAAAAACAAAATGTCTGTAAAAAGAAAAAAAAAAGTAACGAAAGTTTAATTGTTTATTAAAACTCCTTTTCCATACAAATGTTTGTCAGCACCACTGATGATGAATCTGGATGTCGGCCAGAATCGCAATGCTTAAAGCATGAGAAGAGCTTTAAAACCCAAAAGTGGCATGGGTTTAGCAGTGTGTCTGTGTGGGGAGTGGGGTGGTAGGCTGGGGGGGGGGGGGAGGTGATGGAAAGGAATCTTATGTCAGAGGTACCTGCTGTCAGTACAGGCACACTTCACTCATGGTCTCTCTATTCTTTATATCCTGCAAGAATACAGTCTCTAATACCCATTATGCTTCACACGAGCATTCAAACTCGTCAAAGGCACTGACCTAATTAGAACTGAAATTATATGCTGAAAGCTGGTGTGCTAAGGGGGGTCCACGAGTTGCCCCTCCCCTCTCCCAAATCTGAATGGGCTGTTCTGGCAGCATCCAAATGCTATTTTTAAAGGCATCAGCCACCCCCTAAAGACCTAAATCCCCATATTTTTTCATCACGAACACACTAAAAGACATCATAAAGATGTTGACTGCAAATTCCTTCACCACCTTTTGATGCCATAAAGCTGCTTTTCATGACTTCATCCACTGACCTGCACTAATATATATAAAGCTGTTCATTCAGACTTTATTTCTTCACCACAGTCTAAGGACTTAAGCTATTTATTGTGACTTCAGCACCAACTGAGGATATACAAATGTTCATTGGGACTTCTTTCATTCACACTTTCTGAGGTCATAAAGCTGTTCATTGGGACTTCATTCACTCACCCCTTTCTGAGGTTATAAAGCCCTTCATTGGGACTTCATTCATTCACCCCCTTCTGAGGACATAAAGCCGTTCATTGCGACTTCATTCACTCACCACCTACAAAAAACATAAAGCTGCCTACTGTGTGTTCAACTGCTTATGACCTGTTATGCCTCAGCAAGTCTGACTGTTCTACTCAACCCCTCCAAAAATAAGTAAATCCCTCCTTTAAATGAAAACCCCTCTGTGGGGGACTAGCAGCCAGGTGCGAACTCTGTCCGCCCCTCTGGCACTCACTCACCTGAGGGGACTCTTGCAGGAGAAGCAGCAGCATGTCCACACCTGTGCGGTTCAGCTTCACGCCCAGACGAATCTCGTTGGTCACACCTGGGGCCAGTTGTGATCGGTAAGATCGCACGCAGTTGCCTTCTCCTGACAGGGACAGCTTCATCTGCAACCAGAAGGGAAGAGAGGATGGTTATCAGCATGTGCAGGACTGTGAACAAGGGTAGCAACAAGACAAACAAATGTGCGTCATAAACCTTCGTAATGAATGAATACTTAGAGCGCTTAACCTGCACAGGCCCTAAGCGCTTACATGTTATTTACAAATACATATTGTCAAAATTCAACGCATACAACATGAACGCACACACACATACACACCAGCAGTCACATTTCTGGGCAATGAGACTGAAGAAAAGGTTTTTGAAAAGAGAAAGGTTTTCAAGGAAGATTTAACAGAGCTGACAGGGGCAGACTGGCAGACAGAAACAGGGAGTTGGTTCCAGATAACTGGAGCCTGGTAACAGAAAGAGCGCTGACCTCAGGACTTCATAACTCAATGTCTTGTAGCCACAAGTACAAACAGGTCTTCCACAGACGGGCAGAGACGGCACGCATCAGCAGCAAGACAGGAGAAACGTATGAGCCAAGAAGCGATGAGAAAGACAGCGTAGCTAACAGGAGACAGAGAAAGCAACAACAACAACATTCACTCACACTGTTGGTGATGTTCCGTGCTTCATCAATCTTGCGCCTGAGGTCGCTGATTTTGGTGGAGAGGCTGATGGCATCGCGCATGTTTTCCTGGCCGTCCTGTTTGGTGGTGGGAAGGTTGGTGCTGACAAACTGGGCCTCACGGCGAGCGTCCTCCGCTGGGACAGGAAAGAGAACACACAGGGTTAAGACCTACCACACCTAGAATTGAAAGGATTCAGTTCCTCAGCCCTCACTCTCCACCTCCACAGGCATTTCGGAACGCTGGCAGTCAAGTTTGTTTCAGATTCCCTCTACCCCCCACCTTTTTTTTTTTCAGTCTCGAAAAGCTGACAAATCAACACAAGTTGAAGGATAGTCACCAAAGACACCAAACAAAACAAAACAAACAGCAACAAACAAAACAACCATGGCAATATCTACTTTTACCCCCATCGGTTCACTGTCCTCAAATGGTTCGAGGATTTGTGTGTATGGAATGAACTGATATATGTGAATATGCCTACGTAGTGCATACTTCAAGTTCATTATACACACACACACACACACACATTCTCATACTATTTGAGGACCACAAACCGACGGGGCTAAAAGTGGACATTGCCAAACCCACAAGGTGGCGTCAATGCACTCACTGTTAATGCCATCATTGCAGATGATGGCGTAGATGTCAAAACAACAACAACAACAACCACAAGGTGGCGTCAAAGCATTCACTGTTAACACGGACATTGTAGATGATGGCGTAGATGTCAAAACAACAACAACAACCACAAGGTGGCATCAATGCACTCACTGTTAATGCCATCATTGCAGATGATGGCGTAGATGTCAAAACAACAACAACAACAACCACAAGGTGGCGTCAAAGCATTCACTGTTAACACGGACATTGTAGATGATGGCGTAGATGTCAAAACAACAACAACAACAACAAAAACCACAAGCTGGCGTCAAAGCATTCACTGTTAACACGGACGTTGTAGATGATGGCGTAGATGTCAAAACAACAACAACAAAAAACACAAGCTGGCGTCAAAGCATTCACTGTTAACACGGACGTTGTAGATGATGGCGTAGATGTCAAAACAACAACAACAACAACAACCACAAGGTGGCGTCAATGCACTCACTGTTAACGCCATCATTGCAGATGGTGGCGTAGATGTCAAAACAACAACAACAACAACCACAAGGTGGCGTCAAAGCATTCACTGTTAACACGGACATTGTAGATGATGGCGAGATGTCAAAACAACAACAACAACAACAACCACAAGGTGGCGTCAATGCACTCACTGTTAATGCCATCATTGCAGATGATGGCGTAGATGTCAAAACAACAACAACAAAAACCACAAGGTGGCGTCAAAGCATTCACTGTTAACACGGACGTTGTAGATGATGGCGAAGATGTCAAAACAACAACAACAAAAACCACAAGGTGGCGTCAAAGCATTCACTGTTAACACGGATGTTGTAGATGATGGCGTAGATGTCAAAACAACAACAACAAAAACCACAAGCTGGCGTCAAAGCATTCACTGTTAACACGGACGTTGTAGATGATGGCATAGATGTCAAAACAACAACAACAACAAAAACCACAAGCTGGCGTCAAAGCATTCACTGTTAACACGGACGTTGTAGATGATGGCATAGATGTCAAAACAACAACAACAACAACAAAAACACAAGGTGGAGTCAAAGCACTCACTGTTAACACCAACGTTGTAGATGACAGCATTGATGTCAAAACAAAACAAAACAACAACAACGAAGGTGGTGTCAAAGCACTCACTGTTAACGCCGACACTGTAGATGCTGATGTCAGAACAAACAACAAAAAACACCACAAGGTGGAGTCAAAGCACTCACTGTTAACGCCAACATTGTAGATGATGGCGTTGATGTCAAAGTCCTGCAGCTGCTTCAGTTTGGGCAGCAGCAGAGTGTTGATGCCGTACTGAATGTTGGTCACCGTCAGGTTGGCCTCATCCGCACGGTCCACCGCCAGGTCCGCCTTGCGCAGAATCTTGTCCAGGCGGCTGCCAAAACCTACGACAGTAGGTGTGGATCAGAGCTCTGTCATGTGCTAAAGACTCGGACACTGTATAGACCAAAGTGTCATGTCATATTACTGTGGTCACCAAAGTGTCATGTCATAATACTGTGTCACCAACATGTTGTGTACTGAAGTGTCACGTCCTGTCACTGTGGTCAGGACGTGAGGACTGGGCCATTATCTCACCTTTGGGCATACTGTCCAGTCCGTCTAACAGCATGGCCAGCAGATCCACAGCTGACAAGTACTTCGTCTCTGCCTCATCAACATCATCCTTCAACAAGCTCATCTTGTCTGCCAGATCTGAAACCACAATTCCATGAGTAAAAGGGCTTTTAACTGCAAATGTACTGCACACACACACACACACACACACACACACACACACACAAGCATACACCCCCACCCCCCCCCCACACACACATGCACACACACATGCACACACACACACACATACATACACACACACACGCACGCACACAAACAAACAACTTGATTCCCTTCAGGGAGAACCTACCTCTGAGGATAAGGCCCTTTCTGGGTCTCATTTTATTCTTTGTGCTAGGTGCAATCAATCCAATGGGGAAAACAGTAGAAAGGGAAAGACAGACAGACACAGAGGGAGAGAGAGAGAGACAGCAATTATGACAGAGAGAGAGAGACAGCAATTATGACAGAGAGAGACAGAGAAACTTCCTTCAAAATAAAATAGACATGGTCTATCCCATTTGGGGGAATTACAAATTTCAGAGAGATGGATGGATAGAGGGAGGGAGGGAGGGAGGGAGAGAGAGAGAGAGAGAGGGAGGGAAGGAGAGGAAGGATAGCAGAGAAAGAGAGAGAGAGAGAGAGAACCAAGAGAGAGAGAGCTCAAAATTTTTAATACTCAAGGATAACAGAGACAGACAGAACAGTAAGAATTATGTAAGACTGCACTGTCACAGCCTGCTTATCCTAAGGTAATGTAACTTTTCTGTGAGGGACAATAAAAACAACAACATAAACCACACTGAAGTATGCCATGACAATACAACTGTCACCTGTCAGCACACATGAAAAGCACCACTGACCTCTGACTCCTTCATCCAAAAGCTGTTCCGCTTGCCTCAGCAGCCGACGGCTGCGCTGAATGGAACGTTGCACATCATCTTGCAAGTCGTCCAGCTGCGCCTGTAAGGAGGTCAAGTAGCAACACGTGAGTGCAACAAATCAAGGTCAAGTAGCAACATGTGAGTGCAACAAATCAAGGTCAAGTAGCAACATGTGAGTGCAACAAATCAAGGTCAAGTAGCAACATGTGAGTGCAACAAATCCAGTACCACATGAGAGTTGGATCTTCAGGGTTTGTTAGGTCAAGCAGCAACATGTGAGTGCAACAAATCCAGTACCAAATGAGAGTTGGATCTTCAGGGTTTGTTAGGTCAAGCAGCAACATGTGAGTGCAACAAACCCAGTACCAAATGAGAGTTGGATCTTCAGGGTTTGTTAGGTCAAGCAGCAACATGTGAGTGCAACAAATCCAGTACCAAATGAGAGTTGGATCTTCAGGGTTTGTTAGGTCAAGCAGCAACATGTGAGTGCAACAAATCCAGTACCAAATGAGAGTTGGATCTTCAGGGTTTGTTAGGTCAAGCAGCAACATGTGAGTGCAACAAATCCAGTACCAAATGAGAGTTGGATCTTCAGGGTTTGTTAAGTAAAGTATGAACATGTGAGTGCAACAAATCAAGGTAAAGTAAGAACATGTGAGTGCAACAAATCAAGTCCCAAATCAGACTTGTAGCTTCAGAGTTTGTTAGGTAAGTATGAACATGTGGGTTCAACAAATCAAGTCCCAAATCAGACTTGTAGCTTCAGGGTTTGTTAGGTAAGTATGAAAATGTGGGTTCAACAAATCAAGTCCCAAATCAGACTTGTAGCTTCAGGGTTTGTTAGGTAAGTATGAACATGTGTGTCCAACAAACCAAGTCCCAAATCAGACTTGTAGCTTCAGAGGGTTTTTATTTTTCTATATATCTAAAAAAGACTTTGTTTGGGCTGGCACCAACCAGAGGCCATTAGCATTGCCATGTTGGGCATTTTATTGTCTCTAGCCAGAACGTTGGAGACAACAGTTAAATGTGTACTGAGTCATGACTTCTGTGTCAGGATTACATTCCGCAATACTAATGTTCACGCTGCGACAAACTCTATGTTCCGCAATATTAATCTTCATGATGTGACAAACTCTACGTTCTGCAATACTAATCTTCATGATGTGACAAACTCTACATTCTGCAATACTAATCTTCACGATGTGACAAACTCTACATTCCACAATACTAATCTTCATGATATGACAAACTCCATCATTGAAATCCCCAGTCAGATTGCAGCTGCAGGAGCAGCAGGTATCACTGCACATTGTATGTATGACAGTATGTACAGGTGTGGCAGAAACACTTGTGCATTATGCTTTGGATGAATAGGTACACTTATTACTTGTGCTTTGGCTAAATAGGTACACTTATTACTTAAGTACTGTCACTGATTTTTTTTTTCTTCTGTGTAATTTTCATACTTCAAGTGTTGTTAAGTTGCAAAGTGTTTTGAGTTTTTAGAATAGCTGTATATACATACCCTTTAAAAAAAAGACAAAGCTATTGTCATCAGATACAGAGACAATAAAATAAACAGCACACAAACTAAATCACAACAGTACTTCTTGTTCAACAGGATATCGTTGCTTAAAAACTTCTTTCTGCTGTCACCAAGAAAAGGTCCAAGCCAAACAATTCTAGGAAAAATCACAGCAGAACCTTGGCACAAACGAACATAATTTACACATCAAAGCGCAAAGCGTACAATTCTGACGGTGTCCTCAGCGGTCTTCAGTGCTTGCTTGGCAGCGGCCTCAGCTTGGTTGATGGACTGCACAATGCTCTGGTAGGCCCGCGCCGCTCGCATGGGGTCCTGGGCCAGGTTGCGCACCTTCTCAAACAGCCTGCAACCACATCAATGTTTCAGGTCAGTGCTCTCAAACACAACCACATCATTGTTTCAGGTCACTGCTCTCAAACAGCTTGCAACCACATCAATGTTTCAAGCCACTGCTCTCAAACACAACCACATCAACGTTTCAGGTCACTGCTTTCAAACACAACCACATTAACGTTTCAGGTCACTGCTCTCAAACACAACCACATCAACGTTTCAGGTCACTGCTCTCAAACAGCCTGCAACCACAGCAACGTTTCAGGTCACTGCTCTCAGACAACTTAAAGGGGACCCGAAGCAAAGATACAAGCTGGCCTGAAAATGTAGACATTAATGTGCAAAGGTTTCCATCTGCACACTTCCTTCACCCATTTTGTCGACATGTATACAACAGAAGTACAATTTTTGCTTCAAATCTAACCATCTCAGAGTGCAGCCATGCTTGTTCGTTCCTTACCAACAAAGTGCAAAGAGTGGTTTTTGATGTAACTGTAATAACAGACTGTGACCGACTTACTCCTCAAGCTGTGCAGCCATTTTCTGGAGTTCTAGCGCATGTTTCCAGGAATCCTGATAGAGCTGCTCCAGTTGCGGCATGGCTGCTCGCACGACGCTAAATCGGCGCTCCAGCTCTTCCGTGGCTGCCTCCAGTGTGTACAGCTCTCGCTGCAAGGCCTGGCAGGGCACAAAGTGGGGTTGATAAAACTTCTGTCAACATCTCTCAGTCATGGTGAAAGAGTGAGTGACAGTGCGTGTGTGTGTGTGTGTGTGTGTGCAGATGTGTGTGTGTGTGTGTGTGCATGTGTGTGTGTGTGTGTGTGTGTGTGTGTGTGTGTGTGTGTGTGTGTGTGTGTGTGTGTGTGTGTGTGCACATGTGTGTATGTGCACATGTGTGTGTGTGTGTGCATGTGTGTGTGTGTGTGAACTGTTATGCGTGTGTGTGTGTGTGTGTGTGTGTGGGGGGGGGTGTCTCTGTGTGTGTGTGTGCATGCATGCATGTGCGCGTGTGCATGTGTGTGTGTGTGTGTGTGTGTGTGTGTGTGTGTGTGTGTGTGTGTGTGTGTGTGTGTGTGTGTGTGTGCATATGTATTCAGGCATACATGCGAGTACATATTACCAGAATATTGTCATTAAGTCTATCAATAGCTGCCCAGGCCTCTGCATTCAAGTCTTGTCCCATCTTCAGCAGGTCTTCCGTGTCTCCCTTCATCTCTGTCAGGTCCAGCACCTTGTCCTGCACAATGAGCGACAGTGGCGATTACACTGTGTCACTGAGTTCACAATGGCTGAATGTGAATGCCCTCTGGGGACTCATTCAAATCTAATCTAAAAACATTCCTTTTCCCAAAATTGTAGACCTGCCATGTTTTCTGTTCTGTGCTGTCTTCATCCATTCCAGGTCTCCCAGGCATTTGCTGCCCATTGTGAGCTGTGTCTATTTTTTGCTTTGTATGGTCAGAATGCTTGTGTGTGCGGGTGCCTCTGTGTGTGTGTGTGTGTGTGTGTGTGTGCGTGTGTATGCGCTTAGAATAGTCTCTAGGGACAAGACTTCGCGCTTTTAAAATACTTTTTTTATTATTACTAAGTAATTAACTCAGTGTTTTATGCCCAGTCAACCGTTACAGTTATATCACGGCAATGCCAGAACAGTGCTGGATGTTGCAAAAAACTCTGAAACATGAATGACTTGCTAGTGCTCTAAAACAAGATCCGTACACACAAAAAGGTTCAAAAGAACGCTGTTTATTAGGACAAAAGATGGCACGCAAATGTTTGGGGTGATCGCCTTTATCGAGCTACAAAGCTGGATGTGTTTCACTGCTTCAACTGCCACCTGAATTTGAAATGTACACCTGGACTCATGTCAGTGACTCTACCATTTCTAAGTGTGATGTCTCCTAAGGCAGCATCCAGACTGGCCCTCATCACCACTTCAGTTATCATGGCTTGCATTATCATGTGCAGAACGCTTGATCAGTAAAAACTACAGCAATAAAAATACCACCACCAACAATAAAGTGAAAAGGAAGACCAATTAAGTTATAATAATATTTGATAATAATGATAATCATGTTTCTAAGGCACTGTACCCCACTACTGCTGGCACAGTGATCTTACATTTACTAATACAGAGTGAAACATGTACACTGGAAACAGGAAGTTTTCAAAATATAGGCAACTGACAATACCAGTTTAACAAAATTATACACTTAATACAAAATCAGTACACACACACATACACATGCACAGACACACATATTGTCACACACACACACACACACGGTGCACACACACACGCACATGCGTGCATACTCACGCACATACACACATGCGTAGACACCTACACAAACACACGTGCGTGCACGCACACACACACACACACACATACACACACACACACACACACACACTCACACACACATATTTCGGCATCTTCAGCCCTGCAGTGACCTCTGCAGCGAGTTACAGATTGACTCAGTTACCTCCAAGTCCGCAATCAGCCCGGCCAGCTTCAGGCTCTGCTCGTCAATGATCTCCAAGGCCTTGGCCTTGGCTTGTTTCGACTGGTCGTAGAGGTCGTCCAGCGCCCAGCGAATCTCTGCCAAGGCCTGCGCCACATTGGTCGTGTTGGCCACCTGCTTCCTCAAGTTCCTCACGCGCTCTGACAACTTCTCCGCCCGCCTTGACGGAAAAAAAGAAGAAGAAAAAAAAGGCACAGTGAAAAAAAGCACAGCTGCAGTGATGTTACATGTGCACACTGAGACAAAGGTTCATGGGCAGATGGTCACATTAAACAGAGAATGGCAGGCAGGCAGTCCTTCTCTCTCTTTTCTTTTCAAGAGACAAACAGGCAGGCAGGCAGGCAGAGACAGACAAAAACAGATATGAAGGCGGGCAAAGAGACAGACAAACAGGCAGGCAGGCAGGCAGGCAAACAGACAAAAACAAATAAACAGGTAGGAAGGCTGGCAGACAAACAGGCAAAAATAGACACAAAGGCAGGCAGAGACAGACAAACAGGAAGGTAGACAGGCAGGCAAACAGACAGACAGACAAAAACAGATATGAAGGCAGGCAAAGAGACAAATAGACAGATAAACAGGTAGGAAGGCAGGCAGACAAACAGGCAAAAACAGACATGAAGGTAAGCAAAGAGACAGACAAACAGGTAGGCGGACGGGCAAAATCTGACACGAAGGCCGGCAAAGAGACAAACAGGCAAACACAGACAAACAGGTAGGCAGGCAGGCAGACAAACAGACAAGCGGGCAGACGGACAACCGCAGTCTCACCAGCCCTCCTCCATGGCTTCGTCATCAGCGTCAGTGAAGTCACGGGCCATGATGGTGCTGAGGATGTTCTGGGCCTGTCTGAGTGCAGCTGTCACGTTGAGGCCCGTCTGGTTGTAGTACAGCTTCTCCACCAGCTGCCGCAGCTGGCTGATATTTCCTGCACATCATCATCATCATCTTTATGATCAACATCACCGGGTTGTAGTACAGCTTCTCCACCAGCTGCCGCAGCTGGCTGATATTTCCTGCACATCATCATCATCATCTTTATGATCAACATCACCGGGTTGTAGTACAGCTTCTCCACCAGCTGCCGCAGCTGGCTGATATTTCCTGCACATCATCATCTTTATGATCATCATCACCGGGCTGTAATACAGCCTCTCCACCAGCTGCTGCAGCTGATATTTCCTGCACATCATCATCATCATCTTTATGATCATCATCACCGGGCTGTAATACAGCTTCTCCATCAGCTGCTGCAGCTGATATTTCCTGCACATCATCATCATCATCTTTATGATCATCATCACCGGGCTGTAATACAGCCTCTCCACCAGCTGCTGCAGCTGATATTTCCTGTACATCATCATCATCATCTTTATGACCATCATCACCGGGCTGTAATACAGCTTCTCCATCAGCTGCTGCAGCTGATGTTTCCTGCACATCATCATCATCATCATCACTGTTGTCCCCTGATTATAGTACAACTTCTCCACCAGCTGCCGCAGCCAACTGATATTTCCTGCACATCATCATCATCATCATTGTTCCCTGGTTGTAATACAGCTTCTCCACCAGCTGCTGCAGCCGACTGATATTTCCTGCACGTCATCATCATCATCATTGTTCCCTGGTTGTAATACAGCTTCTCCACCAGCTGCTGCAGCTGACTGATATTTCCTGCACGTCATCATCATCATCATTGTTCCCTGGTTGTAATACAGCTTCTCCACCAGCTGCTGCAGCTGACTGATATTTCCTGCACGTCATCATCATCATCATCATCATCTAGTTGTAGTACACCTTCTCCACCAGCTGCCACAGCCAACTGATATTTCCTGTACAACAACACCATCATCGTCATCATCATCATTGTCATTGCCTGGATGTAGTACAGCTTCCCCACCAGCTGCCGCAGACAACTGATATTTCCAGCACAACAACATCATCTCGTCATCATCATCATCATCAGCTGGTTGTAGCAGGGTATCCACTCAACTGTTGAAGACTGTCAGTATGTAGTACCAGCATTAGAAAAAACAATCCGGTACCAGCCTTCAGTCAGCCAGTAGTCAACATTAGTTAGGCCTAATAATGTGCCCGTGTCCCCCCACCCACGCAACATCAGTTCAGCAGTTAACGAAACTTTCACGAAACAGATACATACCTCTGATTTCTTTGAAGAGTTCATCAACAACACTTTCAATGTTAGTCGCATTAAGTAAAGTCTCAGATGCTTTCATCCTGAGGTTGTCAACCTTGGAATCAGTGAAGTTCATCTGAAAAAGAAAAAGAAACCACCAAAAGATGTATTATTTTAAAAGAACCTGTGACTTAGGACCAATACAGAAAGCTCTGGGTAACAAAAGCGAAACCATCTATGTATGCACGCCAAAACAGTCTTCACCACAAAAAGGGAGGGCAATATTTCGAACTGTATCACAATACCCTACCAAGCGCAAGAAAAAATACTTCACTAATATCCCTCCCCATACCCATGCACACACATTAAAAGAGACAAGGAAAGCCAGCTACCAACAGTTGCAATTGATGAGTGGGGGAAAAAAAAAAAAAAAAAACTTCAGCAAAGGAGACACTATCTTGCATTTAATGAGCAGGAAAAACAACATTTCAGCAAAGGAGACACTATCTTAACACATTGACCTAACCTTTCCTCAGATATGCAAGCGCTTATCAGAATTATTTCTGCTGAGTACTTACTGCTACTGTAGCTAGTTTTCACCAGCCAACATTTCCCTGAAGAGAACTTAGGCGGTGAAAAACAGAGATGACAACACACAGACACGTGTACATGCACACACATAATACACATACAGCTTGCATTACAGATGTGCATTCAATATTTCTGGCATCTCAGGATGCTGCTATTTCCATTCATCAAGCAGCGTTACTCCGAAATACTTTGAGGTCTTACATGTAAATTGCTTCCTCAAACAATTTTGCGTAATAGCATAACTGAATGCTACAACACACACATGCACACACACACACACACACACACACACACACACACACACACACACACACACACACACACACACACACACACACACTCACGCTCACTCACTTATTCTATCACATGCACACACATATATATGCATGCACACACGCACACGCACACACGCACGCACGCACGCACACACATATGCACGCATGCGTGTGCATGTACACACACACACAAACATCCTTTGACCATAAAATAACAAATCTATTTGACATTTATTCACTGCTGAAAAAACAAAACAAAAAACAGCATGACCACTGGGGGCATGCACAGCTAGGCCATTTCATAGTCACATGAACCACCTGACTCACTGATGACTGACTGACTATAATGGCTGCATTATTGTACTTTTGTCCTATCCAATGTCAGCAATGGAAACCAAAAAAAGAAACAACAGAAGAAAAGAAAAAAAAAACCCACTGACACCAAAGTACATTAGTAAAAACAGAAAAGGAGAGAGGGAATGAAACAAAGAGCATGAGTCTTAAAGAAATCAACAGGAGTTTGGTGTTGGAAGCAACACAAAGCCCACACTATTTTTACGGTTTCCTTAAAAAATGAAAACGAAAACAGCAATGAGAAGGAAAATTACCTGACACACCTGACATTACCTCACACACACACACGCATGCATGCACACACGCACGCATGCACACACACACACACACACACACACACACATACACACACACACACACACACACACACACACACACACTCACTGTGCTGTGCACCCTACTCACCTCTGCGCAGGCATGAAAGTCAAAACACTCAAACAGGTTACTTTGCAGAAAGAATCAGTCTGTCGGATACCACAGACCATTTAAATCAAGATGCGTGAAAGAGTTTCCCGAATAAATATCACATTAGTGACATGTTAGAGGAAAAGACTGAAGAGCTAAAGCTAGTTACTATTAACCAGAGATTATTTAGAAAACCAGCAAGCATTTGACATCAATTGTGAAAAAGCCCTGTAGATTTTTTTGTAAATCTGATCCCATCCTAGAAATCCAACAAAAGCCATTACTTCTCATTCACTTTGTTAAATATGGAGAGAAAACAAATTGGAGGGGGGAGGTGGGGGGGGGTTATGGCCATTTGCAACAGACTCTTCACTGACATGAAGTCACCTGTATCATTTTCATTCTAATTCTAAAGAACAAAAACCCAATTATCATGGCCATTCTGCACAACCCAGCTCTTGTTTAACCCCTTCACTGCCCCAACCCAGAAGTCTTCCAGACTGAAAAGTGCGCACAAAGGCCTGCTAAGGGAAAATTTGCCAGACTGTAACAAGCCTACACTCTCAATGCTATGCATTTTGATGCAAATCCTTCCCCATGCTAAAACCAAACCTGACAGGATCTGAAATTTTCCATTTTGGTTGCCCAGCATTACATTGCCAAAAATCCTTCATAATGGTTCATCCACACATGGCAGTGATGGAGTTAAAGGTATGAACAGTGAGCATCTTCACATGCAAAATTGACATTACATTCTATCCTCCACAGTAAGCTTCTTTGTGGCCCCTTCATTGTGATTTTCATTTGCAGAATGGCATAAACCTGCACAATTTCTGAACAGATGAATCTGTTTAAACATCAGAGCAGTGTGTGTGTGTGTGAGTGTGTGTGTGAGTGTATGTGTAGATTATGTAAATTACTAATTTGTTTATAATGTAATTTTTGTATTTTCAATAACTGTTCTCTGAGCTTTAAAATATGAAATATGTGTTATTGTGTACTGTGGTATGGTTAATGTTCAGACACATTTTAATTTCTCTGATGAGATAATAAAGTAATCTTAAATCTTGAATTTCTTGCCAAAGTAGCCTGACCTTGAAAGTATGTCAGCATCACTGAAACTGGTATCAACAGGTAACTGTAAAGTTCAAACAGGTCTGCTGACATGCAAAGTCTGAAAGATCTCACTTTGGCAGCAAATGAGATAAGTCCAATATTAAGCCCTTCGTCACAGAGCAACAGCCAGCCATCTCTTTCTCTTATTTTTCCCCAAGTGAGACAAAAGACACAGAAAACAGCCACAGCGTTCCCGATTTGTTAAAGAAAGAGAGAGACCAAAAAGACAAAGAGAAGTCTGGTTGTTGTCCAAGCCAAGCATACAACAGCTGCACTCACCTCATCCCCACAAATGCTGATTGCCTAGTGGAAAGCAAGAAAATCAGTGACAAACAGTTAGTGTGGTGTACATGTGAAGACAAATCAGTGGAGTGAATAATGTGGGAAGGGGGTGGGTGGGGGGAGAGGCCGTGTGAGCAACAGAAAATAACAGCGTGAAGATGAGAGTGACTGACATCACCGCAGTGATTGATTTGATAGCACATAAATCTCGATAACTCTGCAACCGTTACAAGAGACCAAATCTGACATTTCCAAGAATTAATCCACGCATGAATACCAATCGAAATCCAGAACGTGACATATGTGACTCACTCAGCAAATCTGCTACTCCTCAAAGCAACCACTGCAGACAGATGTACAGTACGCAAATGTCATCCACACAAAGTACGTGGGACCAGTTAGTGGGCTACAGCAACAGCTATGGTTTTAAACATGTTCATGCATGAGGATGGCGTAGGACAGCCGGTTTGGCCTGGCGGTAAGGCGGTAGGCTGGTAAGCGGAAGGGCCTCGGTTCGATACAGCTTCGGCTCTCCTTTCTCTTCATAAGTTGTGGTCCGTGGACACTGTCCTGTGACTTTGTCCCTCACAATTAATGAAACATTAAAATGGCTCTCATCGCTGCCCATCTTAATGCAGGTCATTCTGGTGGTGACAACGTAGCGACAGGTATATAATCTGAGATCTCCCTCTTCCCCCACCTCCATACCCCCTTCGCCCCAATTCTCCCCATCCCTAGTAAGCCTTATGGTTTCCGCGGACATTAAGCACCATGTTTACTTACTTACTTCTGATAACGTACATATCTAGGCTGAACTGCAGCTGGTCAGGTGGGCAGTCCTAACAGGGTGAATGCTTGGTAATTATGCTGTCAGTACAACAGCTCTCTGCCTACACTGTACCAAGTTAAGCAGTGAAAAGGCAGACTGCCTCACACTAGTCACAACTCAACAAACTCTAAGGCTGTTGCCTACACTCAAGAGGCGAATCAACTCTACGTCTAATGGTGAACAGTTAGTAACACTGTGTGTGCAACAGCTCAATACCTAAACTGCTCACAAATGAGCTGTGCATTTCAATGTGCAATAGATAAACAGGCAAACTAAGGACTGCCGAAACAGCAAACATCCCAGTTATAAACTGGCAAACATAATGACTGCCAAAACGGCAAACATCCCAGTTCTCCATAGACCCAGTTCAGACACTGACGGACTGTCAAGTCACGTTTCACATATAAATAAGCAAATTAGGGAGTAAGGTCAGATTGCCGAAAGTGCTGGTGATATCACAGATCCCCACAGACCTAGTTCACGAACACACAGTCAAGTCATGTTTCACATGTAAATAGACAAATGAGGGAGTAAGGTTGGATTGCCGAAAGGGCTGGCAATATCCCAGTTCCCCACAGACCTAGTTCACCGACACAGGCAGACTGTCAAGTCATGTTTCACTGTACGAAACTTAAACTGGAAAATGCAGGAGTAAGGTCTGACTTCCAGAAGGGCTAGCATCCCAGTTCTCCACAGACCCAGCTCACAGACACTAACAGACTGTTGAGTCATGTTCTACCATCAGTATCAGTCCGGCTGCTGGCACTTTTGTTCATTTTTCACTCTAAGTTCAGCTGGCACCTGAGTTACTTCTCCTGCACTGTCATGACTGCATGGTAAAGTAGTATCTGTTCCTACACAACACGGTAAGTAACTTGACGTTTTACACCCGGTCAACCATTACGGTTATATCAGGGCGCATACACAATACAAGGCCATGCACAAGTTGCAACACAGAAATGATAAACAAAAAACTAAACAAGAAGAAAAAGCAAAATGTGGTGATACGCTGAAAAGTATATTTGCTAGCAACTGATACATGTGCAATTAGTCAATGCACAATTTCAATGATTGAATAGTCAAGGAAAAGAAACGAAAAAAATCACAAAGGAATCTCCACAGTGTGCATCTGCCAAAACTCAGGAAGTCAGGACACAGCTTTGTCCACAGGACAGCCTGTGCATCCTAAAGCTCTTTGCCATCCTCAGCACTTTTCCCAACCCATCCAAAATCAACCTCCCAAAATAGGCAACTTCTGCAAGTTCCCTAAAAGTAAAACCTTGCACACTGCAAATATGTTGTGTTTTTTACTATAACTTGTTGACATAGTTCGTTATCTTGATAACTGTAAAAATCAGTTTAATATCATTTACGTGAATAGGCTTTCAATAAAAAGGAAGACAGAACCTAAAGCCTTGAATTGTTAGCATCTAAGACCACGCAGCAATTACACCCAAGCCCACTGCTCCCCGTCCCCGCTTCATCAAAACAGAACCACTACAACCACTTCCATTACAATGACTGACGCTATCACCCATGATAAATATTCAGTTATCTGGTTAAAATAAACATCCTTGACCATTCCATCAATAGTTATGAACAAATAACAACTCTACAAGCATGGGTGTGATAAAAACTTACCCTGAGAAATAAGAACAAGGACAATATATTTCTTTCATTACATTGAAAGTCACTGAAAAAAAAAATAACACAAAACATGGCGGAGAAGTATAGAGCCAAAATAATCACAAGCATAGAGGGGAAAAGATGTACTCACCCGGTTTTGCAGGTTGGTGGAAATGTTGGAGTAAAAGTAGACCTGGTTTTTCATATCCGTCAGTCCTTCCAAACTTGTAGCCTTCAAAGCATCCATTCGGGCCTGTTTTCAATCAAAACCAATTAATTAACAGGCATGCACAAACACGCCCACATGTCAAACACATTTCACAAAGAAAACAATTATATACATGCACACACGCACACACACACACACACACACACACACACACACACACACACACACACACACACACACACACACAAGAAGTTTAATGTGAAAAAAACACAAAAATCAAACAAAACATGTCAAACAATAACAATTATGTATGGCCACATCAACTCAAGGTAGTGCAACTGAAACTGCAAACTGAACCTGAAACTGTATCCTCTCCACAACCATCGATAAACAAATCAAGCTAAGGCAGGTACCCCACACGGTTTGGTTTGAAACTCGATGCTTTGTAAGACTGAGATGAAGAAGTCCTGAGACTTTCTCAGTAAGACATACACATATACACATACACAGTGATTGACGGCATAGCGGTCTTCAACATCATCACAACTATAACAAATCAATCTCCTCCTTGCCAGTCCGAGAATTCAGGCCTGCAGATGTTGAACCTTTCCTACTCGCTCAGTGTAAATCCACTGGCCTGTAGAATAATTCTTAGCCCAAAAAGATGTTCCCAAATTTTATGAAAAGCAGTGAAATATTTGCCCTCATTTTTGCAGCTGTTGCCGGGTTAAAATGGTGACAACAATGCACTGCAGACAACGCTTCTCTGATTTCTTCTCTGATGATTCAACAGGCTTAAAATTCTGAAAAAAATTCAGTGCTGAGGGAAAATTATGACTCACCCAATGGACTAGCGGCTTTGGGACTTGCCTGAAGGCATTTCAATTCCACCTTTGGCAACAGGGCACATGTATTTTTGCGTCCTTCAGTAATAATGCCTATCATGTTACCATCACTACCATCCACTGCGTCAGTGTAAAAACCACAAAGGCACAACGATGTGACCTTGTGATCAGTGCAAATGAATGTCTGAGTGGCACAATAGTGACTTCAAAAGCAGCAAGAATTTGTGCACCCAGCAAGGTTACTCTCATCCACAAAGTTTAGAAAGCTGATGACAGTAACCAGGCCACCAGGCAGTCTGCAGTAGAGAGAGAAAATCCAGTTACCCTGAGCCTCTGGGTTTCATTGCCAAGGCGGTAGACTTTTTCCCATGGGTAGCTTAAGCCTGAGATGTTGACAAAGGTGTGCGGAATGGTCAGGTTTTTCAGGTCGTTCAACAGCTCACCGGTGCAGCCCTCATAGCATGCTGCGTCCAAAAGAAAAAGAAAACAGAAGTTTGTAATTCACACTATCATCTTATTTAAACACGAAAAATCTCAAAATCCAACAACAACAAATCTCAATTTCCTCATAGCACTCTCTGCTGCCACAACGCACATACGCCAAAAAACCACAAGCATCAACTGACAGTTCACCACCACTTATCCACCCCACCTGTATTTACCCCACTTACTCAAACAGCTACACTTTCCACTATGCCAGCAAGTCAGAGACACAAGATTATACAGCATTCTTTGACAGGGACTGGAGCAACCCTCACACTGGTGGGGCTGAAAGAAGATTCAAGACCCACACATACACACACAAATTGGGACAGAGAGGCATGATCCCACACAAACTAAGAGAAAGACTGCAAGATTTAAGACACAAAGGCACACACACAAACTGGTACAAAAGGCACAATCCCACACAAACTAAGAGTAAAAATGAAAGAGTTAAGACACAAAGGCACACACACACACACAAACTGGGACTGAAAGACTTAAGATATGTACTGAAAAAGTTTGAGTTTTTAGAGTGAAAGCTGCAGTCAGACAAAGACACAGACGTAATACTGACATATACTGAAAGAGTTTCAGTTTTCAGGGTGAAGACTCCCAAACACAGACTGAAAGCTGCAGATGGACACAAGGCACAATAAGGCACACACACACACACACATAGACACCCACCCACACACACACTTACAGACACCCCCCCCCCCCACACACACACACACACACAAACACACTTACAGACACAAACTCCATCCTGCACTCCCTGTTTTGGGTCAGGGCAGCCGTCACACCGTCGCCCCTGGATACCAGGCAAACAGCGACACTGGCCAGTCAAGGGGTCACAGCGCTTGTCCACAGATCCTTCCGGGACGCAGTTACAAGGTCGGCACTTGTCGCCCAGTTTGGCAGGGTTGCCATAGTAACCTGACTCACACCTGTGCAAAGAAAAAATGTTTACAGGATCTTGGAAGCCTGGTCACTCTGCCTTTACTACATCAGCCAAATCTTGGAAGCCTGGTCACTCTGCCTTTACTTTATCAGCCAAATCTTGGAAGCCTGGTCACTCTGCCTTTACTTTATCAGCCAAATCTTGGAAGCCCGGCCACTCTGCCTTTACTACATCAGCCAAATCTTGGAAGCCTGGTCACTCTGCCTTTACTACATCAGCTAAACAATCATCAAAACGCTGAATTTGCTGGACAATGAACTCTTGCAGTCAAAATGCCAGCAGTGAAATCTCACTCCTTGGCAAGCTTCACAAACTTGACTTTCTATGCCTTTTCCACCAGAAATCTGGAAATTCAATGGAGCAGATCTTCAACATTTTCTATTCCAAGGTTTGAGCTCAACTAGTTCCACTGGGTCCCGCACGCTTGTGCAGGGATGTTCCCCCTCTGACAAGCCCAGCTGTTCTTTGGGACAGCAGGAGTGCCACTGACCTTTCGCAGCGTGATCCTGTGTAGCCCTCAATGCAGTTGGTGCACATGAGGTTGCTGCCCACTCCGCTGCAGGTAGGGCTGAAACTGCACACACACACACACACACACACACAAGCATATTGCCAGTAAATGAAAATGTCTTTCTGTTTATCATTTACTTTAATCCAAGTGTGTGTTGCTATTTCCCCCCTCCCTAGCCTCTCAGTTACCCCTGGCCTCCCCCTCCCTAGCCTCTCAGTTACCCCTGGACTCCCCCTCCCTAGCCTCTCACTTACCCCTGGCCTCCCCCTCCCTAGCCTCTCACTTACCCCTGGCCTCCCCCTCCCTAGCCTCTCAGTTACCCCTGGACTCCCTCCTCCCTAGCCTCTCAGTTACCCCTGGACTCCCTCCTCCCTAGCCTTTCAGTTACCCCTGGACTCCCTCCTCCCTAGCCTCTCAGTTACCCCTGGACTCCCTCCTCCCTAACCTCTCAGTTACCCCTGGACTCCCTCCTCCCTAACCTCTCAGTTACCCCTGGACTCCCTCCTCCCTAGCCTCTCAGTTACCCCTGGACTCCCTCCTCCCTAGCCTTTCAGTTACCCCTGGACTCCCTCCTCCCTAACCTCTCAGTTACCCCTGGACTCCATCCTCCCTAACCTCTCAGCTACCCCTGGACTCCCTCCTCCCTAACCTCTCAGTTACCCCTGGACTCCCTCCTCCCTAACCTCTCAGTTACCCCTGGACTCCCTCCTCCCTGGCCTCTCAGTTACCCCTGGTCTCCCTCCTCCCTGGCCTCTCAGTTACCCCTGGCCTCCCTCCTCCACTACCCGCCCCACCCCACCCCCCAAAGTCCCTGGCCCCCCTCAGCCTCCCACACCTGATCCCTGCCCTCCTCCTCCTTCCCCCCTTCCCTCCCCCACCACCAGGTTGCCTCAGCCTCTCCCCTCCTTTTCCAGGATTCCTCCCCCCCCCCCCCCACTGATAGAGACAGAGAAGCACACAGCACAGATCACTCACTTATTGGATGGTTCAGGCAGAGGGCAGGCGCAAGGGGCACAGTCATGAGGAGATCCTCGTGTGGCTATCCCGTAAAACCCTGGGGCGCACTCGTCACAATGATCGCCCGTCGTGTTGTGCATGCAATCCTGAAAGTCAGAAGGAGGAGAAGGAAAAATGAGTCGCGTTTAAAAGCGGTCGTGCCTATTTCGCTCTGAAAAACACAGCCCGTTTTTATGCGACCGTGAGCCTGTGTAGCGAGTTCTTTTGGCCAGGATCCTTTCAGCACTGCAGCAAGCAAATGAGTGTGACTGACTCCATTCATTTGTCGTTTCCAGCTTCTACACAGGAGTTACCTTATCCCATGCTGGAAGTTTCCCCCCGACCCCCTCCCCCAGCCGCACATGAAATCCTTCAAAGAATCGGCATTGCTCACCCAGTGTGTGTGATGTTAAGTGAGCGCTACTTAATAACAGTAACAATAACAGGTTATTTAAGGCACCCCATCACACAAGAGCTTGGGGCGCTTACAACGGCCTTACAAAATGCATGCATTCATCACATTAAAAAAAAAAAACATACACACCCACACACATGGACACACCCACACAAACATGAGAGCGCACACATGCACATGAGCACAACTACATTACGCATGCACACTCCCCTCCACCCATCCCCACTCCTCTTCGCTCACACACACACACACACACACACACACACACAGGAACTCTACAAATACACACATAGTAGTGATGGGTTTGGTGGAAAAGAGAAGAAAGAAAAGGACAAATCAGTATGCAGAAGAGAAGCACTGAGTACTTGCTCCCTTCATTCGTTTTCACAGAGGAACCACTTACACCCCCCCCCCCCACCCCAAACAAAGAGAAAGATTGTGCTGCTCACTCACCCTGCACACCCCGGTCTCTGGGTGACAGAAGTCACTGTGGGTGTAGCACTGACAGGGTCGCACGTGACCCACAGCATTTTCTGGTGTCTGAACGTTCTGGCCTGGGTCTGGGCGCACACGGTAGTAGCCAGGTGCTGGGTTCTGGTATAATAACAAAATGCCACATAGATAAGTGATGTGAACATAGCCAGGTGCTGGTCAAACAAAACACCACATAGGTAAGTGATGTGAACATAGCCAGGTGCTGGTCAAACAAAACACCACATAGGTAAGTGATGTGAACATAGCCAGGTGCTGGTCAAACAAAACACCACATAGGTAAGTGATGTGAACATAGCCAGGTGCTGGTCAAACAAAACACCCATAAATAAGTGATGTGAACATAGCCAGGTGCTGGTCAAACAAAACACCACATAGATAAGTGATGTGAACATAGCCAGGTGCTGGTCAAACAAAACTCCACAGAGATAAGTGATGTGAACATAGCAAAAAACATGTTTTGTTTTTTAATGTGATTAACATAGCCAGGTGCTGGTCAAACAAAACACCACATAGATAAATGACGTGAACATAGCCAGGTGCTGGTCAAACAAAACACCACAATGATAAGGGAGGTGAACACAGTCAGGTGCCAGGTTCTGGTCAAACAAAACACCACAAAGATAAGAGAGGTGAACACAGCCAGGTGTGGGGCTCTGGTCAAACAAAACACCACAACACAAGAGGTGAACATAGGTGCCAGGTTCTGGTCAAACAAAATGCCACTGAGGTAAGAGAAGCCAAAAAACTCTAAAAAAATAACATTAAAAAAGTGAAAGGAGACAATTAAATGGAAATTAACTGATGACAATCCTCATTATTTCTTTGTTGCTGTAACCCCAAGCATGCATCAAAAACTGTTGTCTGACAACCTTTGGTGTTCAGTTCTAACCCTGAAACAAGTGACTGGTGAAAGCTAATAATAATAAAAACAAAAAAACTAAACAATTCAGCTAAAGTTGAAAAACATGCAGGGGGTAAGCATGGGGGTTTGGTGACTGACTGTAACAGGAGAAATAACAATGAACACAAAGCTACCGGTCTAGAACAGTTTACATCTTTAAACCTGGTTGACAATTAGCTAAAACTCCATCAGACTGGACAAGAAAGGCCGGAGTATCTAAAAACCCATCAGACCTGACAAGAAAGGCCGGAGTATCTAAAAACCCATCAGACCTGACAAGAAAGGCTGGAGTATCTAAAAACCCATCAGACCTGACAAGAAAGGCCAAAGTATCTAAAAACCCATCAGACCTGACAAGAAAGGCCAGAGTATCTCTCAGGGCACTTGCACTGCTCCACACCGTAGGCGATGACGTCGCTGCCACTGGTGTTCTGACTGGGTTGGGCCACCTCCATCCCAATGGGGCCAATCCTGCCAAAAGCATCAGCACACGCTCACATTTCTTTGCTTCATTCATGCCTAGTATTGCAAACAGAGCAAAGACTACAATTTTTTTTATTCTGCATGCAGTGACACACTCTTGGAATTCTAAATTAATTTCAATGTTTATTAATCCTTTGAGCTGCGAATATTTTTGTCAAGTATGTGTGACCCAAAAGTCTGCCCACCTGAAACATCTTTTGATACAGCAACAAAAGAAGAGGACAAGAAAGAAAAAGAGAAAAGAAAAAAAACTTCTCAATTTACATCTGTCAGGTCAAAGAAACTATATGGACATATATTTTAAGTCCCAAATATCTTGGTTCAGTTCAGTTCAATATGGTATCAATGTGCTCAGAAAAGCCCATATGTGACCCATTCTCACCAACTGAGTCTTAACTCACAGCCAGCTTACTGTGCTATAGGCAAAAGCAGCCAGCCATCTGGGTGTTTTCAGATTTTTTGTGAGATTTTTGCACTGATATGCAAGATTTTTGCACTGATATACTCTGAAAAGTTGAATAAATATGTTTAAAACACACTTTCTTCACCCTATCCAGCATCAATTTTGCTCATTTTAAACCGAGAGCATGGGATTTAAAACATTAACAAAATATAGTAAAAGTTAACTAATGTTGAAATTTCAAGTCTCTTCAGGTGCCCCAATGTTTGGTATGTTCCTTTGCCAAAACTGATGAAGATTGGTCCATCTAAACCTCCCGTTGCTAAGGATTAAAGGAAAAACTACTCAATGCACAGTAAAATCTTTAAAGCTGATTTTCTCAAAATGGCCTCTGCCACACATGCTACCTACAAAAATATGTCACATCCACATTTGTTGGAGCAGAAACGTGATTTAAGTCACACAAAAATGAGCAGAACTTGCAGATTTGAGACATGCAGATATTTCAAATTGCCAAATTTTATGTTAAGAGTCATTTCGTGAGAACAGGTCACATATTCGCTCCACCCCATCTCTCAGCTTTCCCAACGTTGCCTTTGAAACAGTTCCAATGTTTGTCTGACGATGGCCCTCTCTTAATTTTGTCCTTAATATTTCCAGTTTTCCCTTTTATTGTTATGTGATGAATTCAAGATCAGTCTCCGAAGAGGCAGACAAGAGACAACTCACTCAGCATAGGTGGCACCTCCATCCTGGGTGGCACGGATCAAGATGGCCGTAACATTCTGCAGCACCACCATCATCAGACGTCGGGAAACAGGTGGCTGTTGCCCTGGTAACCGCCAGTAGCTCTGAACACACCCCAAAATAAACCTCAGATTCACAGCACAACACCTTGTCCGGGGGGGGGCAATCATTGCTAGATATTTTAAATGTCAAGAAAAAGGTGTATCCTACACAGTCTGCACCGACAATCACCAAACTTGATGATAATTATAAAGTCACATAAAAGGCTCACAACACAATACAATCCAACTTTATCATCTCTGAACCCAAATATTTGCTTCTTGGTTCATCATTCACATAAACATTTAATAAACATTAGTACAAAACATTTGGCAATTGAACAGACTATGGAGCTAAATGCAGAAACAGTATTTATCACCACCTAAGTGACCCCCTCCACTCACCCTACACACACACATGCAAGCATGCATGAACATGCCAAGGCAGAAGTTTACAAGATGTGAAGCTCCATCATCACCAGTGGAAATGACAAACTGCCAACAGCAACACCTCAACATAAAGCTACCCCTTACCTCGTGAAGCCTGACACTAAAAGACTCGGCATGGTTTGGTTCCAGTCCCGTGGTGTCGCCATGCAGCTCGAAGCCGTTGCCTCTCAGCACCACCAGCGGGGAGACGCCCTGTGCACTGACGGTGCTGGCCGCAGCGTCAAAATAGTGGATAAAGTCCAGCCGTCCATTGTAGGAGACGGTCTGAAACACACAGTGGTCTTCAGTCTGTGTTGCCGTAGCCACGGCCCTGGGCATCTACATGAAATCATTCCAGGCTCCAAAGTTCGACAGTCAATTTTATGTGAACATAAATGATGACCCCACCACTGAAGTTGCATATCGACTGATATACTTTCGTAAAATTTGATTTACATGATGGAAATGACTCTGACCTTGTCCCCCAGCAGCTGTGCGGGCATGGCCCAGTAGAGGGGGCGCGTGTTGAGGGCGGGGTCCACCGACACCTGGGAGGAGTTGATGACCAGGTAACCCCCAACATCCACCACTGGCTGCACCGCCTGTGGGCCAATGCTCACTCGCTGTGTGGGCACTGTCACCTGAATCATCAGAGGAAAATGCTGCGCTCAAGATGGGAAAGCAAGCAACCCCTCCACACCCCACAAAACAACAACAATAGCAGACAAAATAAAATACACGTGAAAATGAAAAACGATACTGTGGGATGATGGTCCGCTGCTCTGAGAGTACCTATCGTGGACTGATCCGAACTGCCGCAATCAACCGTTACAGTTATATCAAGGCAAAGAGAGCAGAGAACGGCAGTACATAAAAGTGATCAATGATAGTGTACTTACTGTGCTCCATACGTATGGAGCCTGCGCACACTCCTGGCTGCGGAAGAAGCAGTAACACTCTGTGCATCCCTTGGGGTTGTCGGTCTGAAGGCTGAAGGTGCCTGGGGCACACCGGTCACACTTTTCCCCCTCGACATTGACCTGCGCAGTTCCACACACCGGTTGCTATCACAGACACACTGTGGTGGTGGTACACCGACACACCTCAATAAATTTAAGTTCTGCAAAGCAGTATCTTTATACTTGTACCATAACCTGTTGCTGAATCTAACATTTCTGATGTATGAGAAAGAGAGAGAGAGGGGGAGTTCTTGGATTTTAACATCTCATGAACCACACAGGGTCACCTCAGGACAAGAGAGAGAGGCAGAAAGGCAGAGAAAGGAAGAGAGAAAATGAGAGACAGAGACAGAGAGAGAGACAGAGACAGAGAGACAGAGAGAGAGAGAGACACACACACAGAAAGAGAGACTAAGAGAGACAGAGACTGAGAGAGAAAGAGCGAGAGACAGATAGAGACAGAGAGAAAGGCAGAAGGAGTGCACCAAAAAGCAACCGAATAATTAAATAGGAAACAAAACTACCCCAAAAATACAACCATTTTTTAAATGCAAAATTTCACTGAAGGGCACAGAGTTTACAATTACAGTTTGATTGATTGACTGATGATCACTTATATAATTACAATTACAGTAAGTGTTAATACAGCTGTGCTGAATAAGAGGAAACCTCATTTTGTCAGTCTCCTGCCAAGGACCCCCACCTCTCCTGTTCCTAGTGGCTTCATCAAATATTGTCCCCATCAACAATTTAATTCATCAAATATTGTCCCCATCAACATTATAATAACTTCCCATCAAATATTGTCCCCATTAACAATATAACTTCATCAAATATTGTCCCTATCAACTATACAACTGCATCAAATATTGTCCCCCTTAACAATATAACTTCATCAATTATTGTCACTATCAACTTGAACTATCACAGCTTCATCATACAATGTCTGTATCAACTATATACAGCTAATACTCAGAAACGTAGTCAAGCAAACATCTGCACCAGCTGCATATAATTCTATACAGCTGATTCCAATATTCAAATAGCTGTCCAAAAAACAACAACATGGATTCACAGAAATAATTATAATCACATTTACCAGTGCATACTTTTAAAACGTTTTCATAGCATAATTAATTTCTGCACGTAAAGTTTGACGAAGACAAATGCTCAGAAGGAAAAGCATGTAAATGACTACAGAGATCTGCTATGCTCAAACAAAGGCAAGCATCATCATAATTATTTCCTTCTTTTTAACATCTTCACACTGCAATGTATGTGGTTGGAATAAAAAGTGCTGCTCTTTCAGTAAAGAAAGCTGTTAATACTGAGCTGTGAAAAGCCATCATTTTCAGCATAAGCCTCAATTCTTCAACAACCTTGCAAAGGGGAAAAAATGCAGGATATGCAGCATCAATGCACCAAGCACAAGTGAACCATTTGTTTCACCAATCACACGTACACACACACACACACACACATGCGCATATGCACGCACACAAGCACGCATGCACACTGCACTGAAGTCTTTACATAGTTATGCGCTGTGAAATAAACCTTTAACTTCATCTACAGGCCAACACAGACTCTTCTTTACAAGCAAGTGTAGGCAGCGCAAAACAGTTTGGCTCGGGCCGTGTTCCCTCATTTCCAGACCAGAAAGGTGCAGAACTATGCATCTACATGCCTGTAATTTTTGTGGAGACTAAATACACCACAATTAAGTATAAACACAGCAGTAAGCTGATTGATCTGTATCATGTCATGACAAAGGTCAAACTCTGTGCACTCGCTCTCATGCTCAAACATGCGCAGCAGATTTATACTATACCTAGTCTTGGAAAGAGACAGAACTACAGAAAGTGCTAATTAAGACATACCATCTCCTCGACCAATCTTACTGAAGATGTAGCAAAATTTAATTAAAAACATAAGCTCTCACAATGTATGGCAAGTTATCCTTTCTGTTCTGCTTTTCATTTTTACAAATGAAAGTCTTTCACCATCATTACACTGGTCTATGGGGCAGTTCAGGTGGGGCTGTTAACTCCCTTGACTTTTGCCCGGCATCGCTTAAGTCCCTTGACTGCTTTTACTTCCGGTGCATACTTTCTTCACAATGCAAGGCGGTAACAGTGAATTTGCAAATTTTACACTGCCTACTTTAAAGACATTTTTGGAGGCCTGTAGTCATAATGTGTCTGGCAACAAGCAATAACTTGTTGCTTATGCTACAGGATGCCCCAAAATGCTTTTTTTTCCATGAACTTGTGATCTTCTGGTCAGCCAAAAAACGACACAAAGACACTTTTTTGCCACCCTCCGTCCCCTTTCCCCGGTAATTTTTGCAACTGCAACAGTGCTGACATTTGTACTGCTTCGCAATTATACACAGTGTGAAGCAACGCCCTACTCAGAAATCGGCCCAGAAGTGACACTGCAACTTCTTGTGCAAAAGATTACAATGGGGGTTTTCACTAGTGCAAACCAGCTTCACTGAACTGCCTAATAGGTTTAGCTGCCACCAATTTTTTTTTTTTAATGCTGTGAAGTGAGAGGAGCCAAATCAAACATACACTTTGAAGGGGGGAGGTGGGGGCGGCAAATGTGGCATTTTACAGCATCTGGCCTCTATGATGCTAAATTCTTTAAATAACAACAAAACACTGTCTGCACTTAATTTCTACCCCTTCCACCAACATTTTCCCTTCTGCTTACTTGATTCCCACCAGTTAACAGGTTTCCAGCTACCATTTTCCATCTATGTTATTGTTATCAACACCCACAGTTTTTCACCTGTCTCGGCAGCAGAGTAGCTCTAACCACCACATACAGCCCGTATTTTTCTAAAATATTTTAGTCGTTCAGCGAGCGCGACGACTAGCTCTGATTGACCACCCTCCAGTGTCGCATGTCCCGTCCCTTACCTTGCACTGACACTGTCCAGAGTGGTCACACTGGCACAAATCCTGCCCCTCCATGCAGGAATCAGGGTCAGATCCACTTGGGTTACACATACATGCATCACAATCAGGAAAACCGTAGTAGCCCGACAGGCACGATTCGCAACTGAAGCCACGAAAACCGGGCAGACATGTGCAAGCACCGCTTATGGGATCACACTGCTGTGAAGCTGACCCCTTTTTCGTGCAGTTGCACAGCTGGAAAACAGCAAAAGTGCATGTGCACCCACACACATAATGTTAAAACAAAACGGAAGCAGCTCAACTGAAGCTTAGTACATGGGGGATTATGCAAAATGTGACTGTTAATGTATGTGCAATGGTCTTCCCCCAGAAAAGAGGCTCGTCTTTTTTCTTCTTCTTTTTTTTTTCTCTCTCTCCATCTCATCAGTTTCCCACAAAGAATTAATAGTACTTTTGAATTTTATTATTTTAATGATAAGCTTAAAAGAAAACAGTTTTTATTCACAAAAAGTTTGGTATAATGTAGGTTCGGACAAAGTCAATTTTGTCTTTTGAATTTTAGCTGACAAGCCTCTTTTCCTTGCCAAAACTGTTACAACTATTACTGCCAATATTCCAGCCATCAAAACAAAAGCATCAAAGCGTCTACATGTCCAGGATCAGCAGTAGTGTCTATATGTCCAGGATTGGTAGCAGTGTCTCTATGTCCAGGATTGGTAGCAGCGTCTACATGTCCAGGGCAAGGAGCAGCGTCTACATGTCCAGGATCAGCAGCAACATCTACATGTCCAGGATCAGTAGCAGCGTCTACATGTCCAGGATCAGTAGCAGCATCTACATGTCCAGGATCAGGAGCTACTCTGACTATACAAATACATTTAAGTTAACACTGGAATTAAACTAAAGTTAAAGTGTTAGCCAAACTGAACAATCAACATGTAATCTGAGCAAAAGCGACTGTACGCACAACAAATCACTAACATCTACCATCCACAACAATTACAGTGGAAGCGCCCTTAAGACAAAATGGCTGGGAACTAGCTAGGACTGCTTGGGTTACTTCTTCCCAACAGAAATGCGGCTTAACAGAACAAAAGCAAAGAAGAAAAAACGACAGAGAAAAAACAACAGGTGAGTCCAAGTCACTTTTGTTTTGAATTTGAAACAGAATGTTAGCTTAAAGGAATGTGTCTTTAGGGCGCAGCTCCAGTTTATATACACATATCAACACACAAACATATATTGTTTAATAACATTGTAACACCAGGGCAATGAAGAAATGTAATCATTGAGGGGGAAGGGAAAAATAAAAGGGTGAAGCAGATGGTTATCCTAATCAATTCTGTTGGCTGTCCTGAAGCTTAAATTATTACCCTGCACAAAGTACAAGCGTAAAAGAGACCAGCGGAGCAAGCAGGTGATAGCTACAATCAAAACCAGGTATCAAGGAGTGCGCGCACAAAATACACAACCACGCTCTGAAAAACGCCAGGGAGAGGCTTCCCCCAAAACACAGCTAGATGCGCAAGCCAAGAGGGACACAGGTGTCTCCTCAAGTCACTGAACATTTCACTTTTAGTCGTAGCTGTTTGTGCATGCACTTGGCAGCATCAATGGAAATGTACATGTACAGACATGCTACAGGCAATGAGCTATAAGAAATAAGTCTCAAAAAGGCTGCTTGAAGCTATCTAAGCATTGATTTGCTCTCGCATCATCTCGTATTATCCCAATTCCATGTGGAATCCTGAGAGGCAGAACCCTATACACCTCTAGTCAGCTACTGACTGAGAAGAAAGGTATGTATGTGGGATCTAAACAGAGTTTGGCTTAGCTGCTGTTAGCAACTCCAGAAACCTTCAACCATGCAATAAAGTACACCAAACTGATCAGTCTGAAATATACATACAGCCTGGGCATGGTGTCATTTGTGTTAAGTTTGGTCAGTTTAAAAATACGTCTACATGCAAATCTACAATACCTAAGATGCAAGGGGTGGGGGTTGGGTCGGGGTGGGGGGGGGTAGGGGGGGGGGGGGGGAGAAGAAAAATCAATCCCAAAATGTTTACTTATTAAAGAATTATTCAACAGTCATTTCAATGATGCAGCTTGCTTTCATTCCGCAAGAAAGTAGTCTATGCTTGCACAAGCCCTGAGTGAAGGCTAATATTGTATTAGAAGAAACTGAAAACAGCAGTAGCTTTACTCTGAACACAGTACACAGAGTTTAGCCACCAACTAGATTTGAATGTTCTGTCAACTGCACAGGGCAAGGGTCACATCAGGATGACACACAAAGTAAATGCCACTGGCTGAGCTAGTTAACATTTACACAGCAAGCTGTGGTTGAAAGCGGCATCATTGAAATGACACAGAGAGACATTCATGCTGGGCTTTTACATATTATTTACATAATCCCTTCCAAAACAGTCTGTAAAACAATGCACCATAACCACAGTCCTGCTATTGCACTAAATCAGTAAATGATCCCACTTCACCAGTCACAATGCACAAACATGTTTACTAACAACCAGTGCACACACACACAAAAAAAACAAGTGCTTAATATTTTACGAAGCTTGTGATTTCCCAGTGTTTTCTCCACACACGATTGCCTAAATACATACAGCTGGCAAAAAAACCCACACCAAAACACATAAACACCCAGGCAAACAACAAAAAACAGATCGTTAGTATGCTCCACATGCTGAAAACAGTTCCACTCCCTTCAACTGTTATTCACACTGTTACTTCCGTGCTCCAAAACCCCAAAGTGCCAACATGGCAAAACGCAGTAGATAATCCACCGACTAAAATGCCAACCCTTCAGCCACTTGGTCACATTGGCTGGCTGGCGTGGGTCTTGACCCCCCTTACCAAGAACCACAGCGCTCAGCCCCTACCTTGCACCCCTTGGTGTTGTTAAAGTCGTAGGCATCGGTGACGCAGCGTTCGCAGCGAGGGCCCTCGGTGTTGGGAGGACAGACGCACTCTCCCGTATTGGGGTCGCAGATGTGACCTGGTTTGGTGCATGGCTTGCACTCTGTAGCCAGACAAAGGAACCGCAATGGAACAATGCTGAACAATGATGTGGCAATGGGCAAAACTGGACAACAGGTCAACAGTGGGCAACACGAGGCAACGGGACAACCAGCAACACCAGACAATGGGACAACCATACATAATTCAAGACAGGTCAATGATAGCTAACAGTGACACACCACAATCAGGCAAACCAAGTCACTCAGTATGGTCAAGTAAATACCAGTAACAAAGGCACACTGAAGCTAAGTCTATGCAGATACTGAAAAATACAAATCATTGCCAACTAAAGCCATAACAACTGACCACTTCTCTCTCACAAACAAATTCAAAAACTTACTCTAAAGTCAAATTCTTTAAAAGAAAAACAAAGATGCTCACACCAAACACTGCACTTCACCTACCACCCATGCACAGGCATTTATAAGTCTTATACCCCCATCCCTCTAGGCAAATTTAGTCTAGCAGCCCGCTGCCCTGAGGCGGTCTTACAATCTGTCATTGTCTGCTACAGAGTGCTGCTTAGCACTGCTTATTCCACTTCTGTGTCGTATAAAATTCACTCAAAAACTTTTTTTTTCAATTACAACACTCTTACGCTTGCATCCAGCGATGGAAAATCCATAGTATCCAGGTTGGCACTGGTCACATGCACGACCCCCAACCCCTGGGCGACAAGGGCACTGCCCCGTCTGCTGGTCACACTGGTAGGACGTTGACCCCACGCGGTCACACGCACATTCCAAACATCCCTGGCCACCGTCAATGCCATAGAAGCCCACCTGTGCAGAGTTCAAAGACACAGCGATAAGAAGAAGCTCCCTGCAGCCACCCAGGAAGCAACCTTTCACAGGGTTCATGTTAACCAGTAATTTCCTGTATTTTACCAGTTATGATCAGCATATACCAGGTAAAAAATCAGCAATCGGTCAGATATACTGGTTGTAATTTTGTTTGACTGGTTTTCAACAAAAACAACAAAAAAGTGTTCAAATGCAGCACAGTGTGTGTTCTGTGTGTGTGTTTTCAACAAAAAAAGTGTTCAAATGCAGCACAGTGTGTGTTCTGTGTGTGTGTTTTCAAAAAAAAAAGTGTTCAAATGCAGCACAGTGTGTGTTCTGTGTGTGTGTTTTCAAAAAAAAAAGTGTTCAAATGCAGCACAGTGTGTGTTCTGTGTGTGTGTTTTCAAAAAAAAAAGTGTTCAAATGCAGCACAGTGTGTTCTCTGTGTGTGTAGTAATAGAGGCAGCAAACTTTTGAGCCTGTATGACTTTAACACAACTGCAATAACAAACATTAAATATTGAAGAGAAAGAGACAAAGAAAGAAAGTAAAAGAAAAAAAGAGACTATTATTACCTGACACTGGTCACAGCGCTGACCAATGACGTTAGGTCGACACAAACAGCGACCAGATCGAGGGTCACATGGAGTCACATCGTTGGTACCGCGGCCATAGCAGTCACACCCTGACAACACAGAGGCAACACAATTTACACTACAGACAAATGTGTGACACGCTGACACTACTGATGACAAAAACAAAAAGGTCTCACCTTGACAGCACAGATGCAGTATACCAGAGACAACTGTGTGACATGCTGACACTGTTGGTGACGACAAAAAAAAAGAAAAAAGGTACCACACTGACAACACCAGAGACAAATGTGTGACAAGCTGACATCGTTATTGACAAAAAACAAATAAAGGTATCACCTTGACAGTACAGAGACAATATACTTTACACCACAGACAACCGTGTCACACTGTGTGACATATTCTGAAAGTGTTGAGTCAGAGACATCACCTGCCGGTCATATGACATCCACAAAGGGGAAACAAGGCAGGACAAAACAGCAGACGATGATCTGGGTCAGGATGAGACAGGGTCACTGTCGCTGGAACTCGGTCAACAATGGGGACATTTCTGAGAGACTGGGTGGAGCGTACACAGGCCTGCTTTCTTTGAGCAGCTAGAGCTAGATGCCAAATGTATCGTACGCTGCACTGAACTGCACCAGTCACTTCCAGGAAATAAACTGATCAATGCAGGTTGCAGCACAAGCTGACTAGTCCAGTTACGTTCCTGGCGAAAGTACTTCCAGGCTGGTGCTGGCCATACCAGCAGACCACTTCCTAAATCCGCAGAAACCAGGTCGCTAATTGGTACATCCAAGGAAAACCCCAGACTACACAGCACACACAACCCAGCCGACACCTACACAAGAAACAACAAGAGATGCTTTGACATCCAGCACTATCACACAGAGCAACACAAAAACTCATTCTCTGTGTGAATGGCAGTGGACTGGAACCATCTCAACAACACCACAGCCCACGCTGACTCTGTGAACAGTTTCCAAACTCTCACTGCAGAGAGCAAGGGCTGCTAAACCCATTGATCTATATATATTATATGCGTAGTATATATATGCTAAGCCACTGAGCAGCCTCTAACCGTTGCGTTTATGCCAGATACCTGGATGCAGCAACTTACTAAACAGATACTGAGGAGATGCAGTATGGATCAATGCCAGCTGCAGCGTATAGCTGTCTAGTTCAGTCACATTCTCGATGCAAGTACTGTAATAGGCTATGACTACACAAACTACCTCATACAGTAACAGTCTGTACAACACAGTAATTGTCTACCTGGATATGGGGCGCAGCATAAATTTGATGGGAACTGGTGCAAAATGCCTGGGAACCAAACTGGACATGAAACCTAAGACATTTCAGTTATTCAACAAACAATGTGCACAACAATGAATAAACTGCAATGCACACAGGCCACACCAAAACAACCACAAGGTCACAATTAGTACCCAGCAAAACTTCCTCAGAGTAAACATGTACCCCAAATTCCAATACAGCATGGACCCAAACACATCTACCTAAATTGCCTACACTGCACAGACCTCAACGCATTTATCTAGAAAAGTCGTATTCTTTCAATCCTTACGCTGACAGCCACGCTGGGAGAACCCAAAGTATCCCTCCGCGCATCGGTCACAGCGACTGCCACCAATTCCCATGCGACATCGACACTGTCCTGTCACCGGATCGCAGTCACGGCTCACTGACCCTGTCAGGCTACAGCTGCAGCGAATGCAACCTTGAGATATGTCCCCATAGCCAGGCTGCACACAGACCACGGAAACGTACTCAGTAAGTAAGACGTGGCAGTTCACACACAAATCACACGTCTGCGGGAAAAGTACTCAGCAAGTAAGATGTGGCAGTTCACACACTTTCTGAAAGTCACACTTTATTTGTAGGGAAATACTCAGCAAGTAATTAAGACACAATAGCTCACACAGAAGTCACACATTACTGTCCTAACAAAAAGATGGAAAACACCATGATTCATAAATGCTACAGTAGTAATCAGCTTGTAATTTGACAGTTGTCCTGTTCATGAGCATCTGCATACACATATACCTACAAAAGCATTGCAACCATCAATAAACACCCCCAAAGACAAGAAAATTGGTAGATTAGCATCGCTTCAAACTGTCCTCATGATGCTCCTCGGGTGACATCAGAATGGAGTTGTGGCAATACCTCTCCCAGAAAATAACACAACAGAAAAAAAGTTCCACTGCCCATGTATGTAGCATCTCACTGATCTCACATCCATCACACTGGACCGATCTGGCAGACTATCTGAATGACCTGACATGTGTAACTGGCCCAGCATCTGCCATATTTGACTGACCTGACACCTGTCACACTGACGTCCAATGAAACGCTGACGACAGCTGCACTGGCCAGTCCGCTGGTCGCATATCTCCGACGTGGATCCTTCACGACTGCAGGAACAGGCTGAAAACAGTCTCACTGTCAACTGCAGTGTCATTTCACTCTCCGCTTAAATGTATCAGCTGCTTAATTCCTTACAACTGACATAGATACGGACACTGGAAAGTTACATAATCAATCAATCACAGCGTTATCCAAACAATTAAAAACAGTAGTTACTTTCAGGATAAGTGACAGCAAAAACTGTCACATTATCATTTATACTGTTACTTCAGCACTTTGGAACATTAGCCAGCTTCCTTACAGGTGACAATGAGGTAGTGAAGACACAGGTACAGAAAGACAAAATATGTACCTTGCATGCACATTTGCTGCCTTTTTATATATATTTTTTCCTTCAGCATTTTTGTCAAATATCACATCTGTGACAATAAACTTGCACTCACGCCGACAGTCGCCATTGCGAGCAGAGCCGAAGTAGCCCGGTCGGCACCTCTCGCAGTACTCCCCCTCCGTATTGTTGGCGCAGATGTTGCAGGCCCCCGTCACACTGTGACATGACCCAGGCACCAAGGGGTCGATGTTGCCGCCACAGTTACACTTGCGACACATGCCGCCAGGCTGGGTGGGGCTGCCATAGTAACCTGGTGCACACCTGCACAGGTGGGAACATTGATCTGATTGGAGAATCATCCTCACAAGACAGAACATAGGAGAAATGCATGTAAAAGAAATGACGGAAATGGTGATGGTCTACCATTAGTTTTCTGAAACTGAAAAAGAAAATGATCTACCGTGAGTTTTGTGAAACTGAAAAAGAAAAAATGACAGGAATGGTGATGGTCTACCATGAGTTTTCTGAAACTGAAAAAGCAAAATGGTCTATCATGAGTTTTTTGAAACTGAAAAAGAAAATGACGAGCATGTGAGTTTCTTGAAACTGAAAGAGAAAATGGTCTACAGTGACTTTTCTGAAACTGAAAAAGAAAAAAGAAATTGTTTCTCTCCTAAATACTGGTTCTGTTGACAGTATAAATGAATGAAGATGTAAACTGTTGACAACTCTTGATGCCACATGCTTTTTGAAATGAACTGCCATCACAGCCATGTTACTTCTATCTACACATCAAGCTGAAATATAACATGCTGATAAACAGGTGTTGGTTTTTCATGATTCTTGAAGATCTTTGAAATCAAATATATTTTGCCTGGCTTGTCTACAATCCAATGCCTAATGCAAATCTTTTGTATATCTTTATTGTTGCAGTTGGGGAGCCTTCTAATCAGTTTCCTAACATTGGGTGTGGCTAATGCAGGCTCACGAGTGGGCCTACAAAAATAAAACAGGTTATGTGCACTTTATATGTGAATGCATGTGCGCATGCAAACTGGAATGATATGATTGTAGCCTGTCTGTAATTGTAACTTATATAATGGGTAATTAGGTCACGTTTGTGTGTGCACGTCCATAGGTATACATGTTGGTATGCGAGCACGTGCCTGTCTGTATGCATGCATATGGATATGCATGTGCACGTCTGCATGCATGCATGCATGAGTGTGTGTGTGTGTGTGTGCAGGCACGTGTACATGCTCATGCGTGCTTGTGCATGGGTATGTGTAAACACCAAAACCATGCTCCATAACTATGCACTCTTTGCCAAATTTCTGCCTAGACTTTTAACACGGACAATAATGCCAGGTCTTAAAATGCTGCTCGCCCTGAGCAATGGAGCCCGCCACCATTACCTCTCGCAGTGCACACCCTGATAGCCCTCCCAGCAGTTGACACATTCAAAGGCCTCCCTGTCTCTGGCAGTGGGACGAGCAATGCAGGACTCAGCAAAAAAGTTGTTGCCGGAGACGAGAGGACAGGCGCATGGCCGGCAGTCATTCTCTCCCCCTCTTCTCGGGTCCCCGTAGAACCCTGGCAAACATCGCTCGCAGTTGTCGCCCGCTGTGTTGTGCTTGCAAGCCTGGAACAGGAGTTTCTGGTGATTGTGGTTTGACAAGGGACTCGTCTTTCACTCCGGGGCATTTTATTAACCTTGACACACCCTACTTGCACTATTTTTGTGAGTTCTTTTCATGTTTTCGTCTCTTGTTTGGGGTCTCTTTTCTGTGGTTTGACAAGGTGCTCGTGTTTCACTCCGAGGCATTTTATTAACCTTGACACACCCTACTTCCACTATTTTTGTGAGTTCTTTTCATGTTTTCGTCTCTTGTTTGGGGTCCCTTTTCTGTGGTTTGACAAGGTGCTCGTGTTTCACACGGGGGCATGCTTACCTGGATGCACACTACTTCAATATCTTTGTTAATTCTTTTCGTGTTTTTGTCTTTCGATTTTGGTCTCTTTTCATCTCTTCTGCCTCCACAGGCAATCGACCTGCAACAGTACGAGAGCCCCACCTGACAGGCCCCGGTGAAGGAGTCGCACTCTGTGGCGTGGTTGTAACACTGGCAGCGCTGGCACACCCCTGCATACAGCTGGTTGCTTTCTCGTCGCCACCCTGGTGCGCAACTCTGGAAAATGAATCCATTAAAGTAACTGAAAGGCAACGTCATAATTAACTGCACAGACACAGAAAAAGAGGAACATTTTGAAGGCAGTGGTATTTCTTGACAGCCCCCCCCCCCCCCCCCGCCCCCCCACTATTATTTACCCCTCTCCTGCACTTCCCAATAGCCCTCCTCAACCTGACACAGTGCACTCCCAAATAACCCTCTCATACAGTGCACTCCTCAATAGCCCTCCTTTTCCACACAGTGCACTCCCCAATAGCCCTCCTCTAACTCACACAGTGCACTCCCCAACAGCCCTCCACTACCTCACACAGTGCACTCCCCAATAGCCCTCCTTGACCTCACACAGTGCACACTAAATAACCCTCCTCTAACTCATACAGTGCACTCCCCAATAGCCCTCCTCAACCTCACACAGGGCACTTCCCAAACAGCCCTTCTCTGTCTCACTGCGCACTCCCAAATACCCTTCCTTTACTTCTCCCATGCACTCTTAAAACACCCTCCTGTCTCACAGTGGCACTCCCCAACAGCCCTCCTTTACTTGTTTCTCTCCTGCACTCCTCTAAGCCTCTCTATGTCTCACAGTGCACTCCCTGGAAGCTCTCCTCTGTTTCTCATTGTGCACTTCCCAACAGCCTTACCTAATGCAGTGTTGAGCCCCCTTGTGCAATGTTATGTGTGTTGGGGAGTGGTTTGGGGAGAATGTGCTAACCGTAAAATGGCCACATTCTCCACACTGGTCGCAGAAGAAAAGAAAGAGAGAGAAAGAAAGGTATTTATCAACTATGCTCATCTGCTGTGGCTGGTCAGCCACTACATTCTACCAGCAAGACTGGCGTCTGCCAGTCTCCTACCATACCACGTTGCTCACCTCGCAGGAGAGGCCGGCATAACCCTCTGGACACTGGCACTGTTCTACAGATGGCAGTGTATGATTGGTCATCACCAGTGGGCTAGCCACGTCCAGGCTGATGTCACGTAAACTGCCAACACACAAAGACGTCTGATCACATGTCTACACACATGGCATGATGACACATCTACACACATGGCATGGTCACATGTCTACACACATGGTATGACAACATGGCATGATCACATGTCTACACATGGCATGATCACATGCCTACACATATGGCATGATCACATGCCTACACACATGGCATGATCACATGTCTACACACATGGCATGATCACATGTCTACACACATGGCATGATCACATGCCTACACACATGGCATGATCACATGTCTACACACATGGCATGATCACATGTCTACACACATGGCATGATCACATGTCTACACACATGGCATGATCACATGTCTACACACATGGCAGCAAAGTGAAATGGTCATCCCAGTGGGCTGTTCACATCAAGACTTACATCACATAAGCTGCATGCATAAATATGGTAGATCACATGTATATACATGGCAGTATACAACTGGTCATCAGCCACATCCAGGTTCACATCATATAAACTACAAAGTCAAGCAGTCACAAGCCAACACATGGCAGTGTACGACTGGTCATCAGCATTGAGCTTGCCATGTCCAGGTTCACATTATATAAACTACAAAGTCAACCAATCACAAGCCAACACGTGGCAGTGTACAAATGGTTGTGAGCATTGAGCTTGCCATGTCCAGGTTCACATCATACAACTACAAGGTCAACCAATCACATGCCTACACATGGCAGTATAGGACTGGTAATCACCAGTGGGCTAGCCACATCCAGGTTCACATCACATCAGCTGCAAGCACACAAACATGACTATCACCTATAAACATTGCGGGATACGACTGGTCACATGACTAGACAGTATATTGCACCTCACTCACTAGCCAGCACCGTGCGCCTCACTTACTAGACAGTATATTGCACCACACTCACTCATGTGCACCTTTCTAGACAGTATATTGCACCTCACTCACTAGCCAGCACCTTGCACCTCACTTACTAGACAGTATATTGCACCGCACTCACTAGTGTGCACCTTTCTAGACAGTATATTGCACCTCACTCACTAGCCAGCACCTTGCACCTCACTCGCTAGACAGTATAGTGCACCTCACTCACTAGCCAGCACCCTGAGCCTCACTCACTAGACAGTATAGCGCACCTCACTCACTAGCCAGCACCCTGCACCTTAGACTAAACAGTATCTTGTGCCTCACCCACTAGCCAGTACCTTGTGCCTCACTCACTAGACAGTATCTTGTGCCCCACTCACTAGCCAGCACCTTGCACCCCACTCACTAGACAGTATCTTGTGCCTCACTCACTAGACAGTATATTGCACCTCACTCATCAGCCAGCACCTTGTGCCTCACTCACTAGACAGTATCTTGCGCCTCACTCATTAGACTATCTTGCACCTCACTCACTAGACAGTATCTTGTGCAGTGTGGTAGGTGGCCTTGATCAGCAGCTGCTCCAGGTTGTACAGAATAGTCATGAAGTCGCGGCGGGACACCGGCTGGCGGTTCTCCGTGTGGTACCACTCGTCCTCCGTCAGGCGGATGGCCACCATGTTCTCCTGGTTCTCTCGCTTGTACTGACGACCGTGGGCAATTGTCATGTTGCTGCCCTGAAATGGTAGACAAGATTCCTATGTGAAATGAATACTTTCGTGAAAATATGCGCTACCTGGTCCTCTCGCTTGTACTGACGACCATGGGCGACTGTCATGTTGCTGCCCTGAAATGGTTGACAAATTCCTATGTGAAATGAATACTTTTGTGAAAACAATGTGCTGCCTGGTTCGCTTGCTTGTACCATGGGTGATCGTCATGTTGTTGCCCTGAAATGGTGTACAAATTCCGATATGAAAAGAACTGCTCAGTCAGACCGTGGGCGATTGTTGTGTTGCTGCCCTGAAGTGGTAGACAAATTCTGATATAAAAAGAACTGCTTAGTCAAAACAAGCATGCCTGGTTCTCTCACTTGTTCTGACGACCATGGGCGATTGCCATGTTGCTGCCCTAAAAATGGTAGACAAATCCCTAGGCGAAATGAATACTTTTGTGAAAACAGTGCGCTGCCTGGTTCTCTCGCTTGTACTGATGACCATGGGTGATTTGTCATGTTGCTGCCCTGAAACAGCAAAGAAACCTTACTACAAAATGAACCCATTAGGGAAAACATTCACCAACAAATTCATGCCTGCACACTTACTTCAGCGTGAAACAAGATGTGCCAGAAGGTTGTCAGGCTAAGAGCATGCTAACTGCTGCATAAAACTAAAGAGATTGATGGCTAGTGGTACATGGAATCGGACTTAAAACATTAAGAACAATGCATTTTTTTCCTGCTTCAATGTCTGTGTAAATTTCCTACTTATTTATTTCAGGTATACACTGTGGTAACCTGGCAAAGCCATGTACAGTGTGGTGTTTTCCTTACCCTCAGGATGACATCTGGGTCAGCCAGGTGAAACCTGTCAGCCAGGCTGCCGTCCAGCGTGAACTTCACGGTGTACTTGAGGCGACCACCATATGAACTCATCTGCAGCATCACACAAACACTCCCAACAGTCAAACAATGCTGTACACTTCAGGCTCACCTGCGAACAGTTAACAAAAGCAGTATTCCTTATCTGCGAACAGTTAACAAAAGCAGTATTCCTTATCTGCGAACAGTTAACAAAAGCAGTATTCCTTATCTGCGAACAGTTAACAAAAGCAGTATCCACAACAACAAAATTGTCCACTTTAGACTCGTGTCAGATGTGGGGCCTTTATTAACATTCTTTTACATTACATTACAAAACCAGTATTCACTGTCTCCCAACGGTTAACAAAAGCAGTATTCACAACAGCACTGTTGTATACTTAGGGCTCACATTAGATGTGGGGGCTTTATTAACATTCTTTTACATTACATTACAAAACCAGTATTCACTGTCTCCCAACGGTTAACAAAAGCAGTATTCACAACAGCACTGTTGTATGCTTAGGGCTCACATTAGATGCGGGGCCTTTATTAACATTCTTTTACATTACAAAACCAGTATTCATTGTCTCCCAACGGTTAACAAAAGCAGTATTCACAACAGCACTGTTGTATACTTTGGGCTCACATTAGATGTGGGGGCTTTATTAACATTCTATTACATTACATTACAAAACCAGTATTCACTGTCTACCAACGGTTAACAAAAGCAGTATTCACAACAGCACTGTTGTATGCTTAGGGCTCACATTAGATGTGGGGGCTTTATTAACATTCTTTTTACATTACATTACAAAATCAGTATTCATTATCTTCCAACAGTTAACAAAAGCAGTATTCACAACAAACTTGTGTGCTTTGGGCTTATGTTAGCTGCGGGAGCTTTTATTAACATTCTTTTTACACGACACAAACAGTATTCACTATCTCCCAACAGTTAACAAAAGCAGTATATATTCACAACAACATCTGCAAAAGTACAGGGGAGGCAGAGAATGGCTGGCTCTTTGCCCTCTGTGGGTGTGCAAACCTCCATTAAGTTGTCTGCACCGGAAAACCGAACATCCATGGATACTGCACAATGCTCTTCTCAACTTTGAGAAAAGCCTATTTGCAGAATGATCTCCCAACGCGGTTTCTAGGAAACTGAAATCTGGCCACTCTCAGAGCCTTTTAATGCACAAACTAACTTGATGTTTCCAAAATTAAACCTGACATGCAGGAGATAGGTGCTTGCAAGAGGTCACTGGGAATTATTACATGCTTTTAGTCAAGATTAAACCTGACGTGAAGGAGATAGGTGCTTGCAAGAGGTCACTGGGAATTATTACATGCTTTTAGCTCCTTCTTACTTTTGTGCATGTGTGAACATGACACAACTCACCCTGTTCCCCAGAAACATCATAGGGGCGAGCCAGTAGTGAACCTCGTTGCTGGGCGTGTAGCGGGTGGAGGTCGGGTTGATGTGCACGTTGATGCTGTTCACGTTCAGCAAATACGTCTTGGCCTCCAGCCACCCGTCAAAAAAGCGCGGCAGCAAGGTTAAACCACCCTCCTCCAAGGTCGAAAGTACCCATCCACTGAGCTCCGATATCTGAAAGACAAAAAAGAAACAAAAACATACAAATCCTGCTCTCTCTCTCTCTCTCTTTGTGTATATATGTGTGTGTGTGTGTGTGTGTGTGTGTGTGTGTGTGTGTGTGTGTGTGTGTGTGTGTGTGTGTGTGTGTGTGTGTGTGTGTGTGTGTTTTAAGTGTAACTGTAAAGCGCCCTGTGCTCCCACCTTGTGCAGTAGATGGGCGCTCTAGAAATTCTCTTTACTGACTATAGGCATTCAGTCCTGCTGCATAGCACTGACTGCTATTGCAGAAGGTTAGTAATGCATTAAGAAGAGACACTGATGGCTAAAGTCAAGTGAGCAACAACAGCCTTTGCCATCAGCAGCTGCAGGAGAAGAATGTGACTCTGAACAATTGAAAATCTACTCTTAAAGGGGACACCGGGCAAAGAAGCATCATGGGCCCTATCAACAGGAGTGGAATAAAAATACTTGTGCTACAGCAGTAGATTATTTTATGACCTAATTTGTTTTAAAAAATCAGCATTTAAATTCACAAAAACACTAGCACTACCATTTCCATGAAGTCTGTGACACCAGGAACAAGACCAGCACGGGTGGAAAAATGTTAACACCACTCATTTTTCTTCTGAAACCTCTCCCTCTCCCTTCACATTTCCATGTAAATGGACCCCTCAAGAAACACCCCACTGTTAACTTTGTTAAGACTGCTCATTTTTTTCTGAAACCTCCCTTCATATTTTAATGTAAATGGACCTCTCAAGGAACACCCCACTGCTAAAACCAGTCCTTTTTTCTGAAACCTCTCCCTTCACATTTCCATGTAAATGGACCCCTCAAAGAACACCCCAATGTTAAGACTGTTCATTTTTTCTGGAACCTCTCCCTTCACATTTCCATGTCAATGAACCCCTCAAGGAACACTCCACTGTTAAAACCACTCCTTTTGTCCCTTCACATTTCAATCAAAATGGACCCCTCAAGGAACACCCCACTGTTAAAACCACTCCTTTTCTCCCTTCACATTTCAATCAAAATGGACCCCTCAAGGAACACCCCACTGTTAAAACCACTCCTTTTCTCCCTTCACATTTCAATCAAAATGGACCCCTCAAGGAACATCCCACTGTTAAAACCACTCCTTTTCTCCCTTCACATTTCAATCAAAATGGACCCCTCAAGGAACATCCCACTGTCAAGACCACTCATTTTTTCTGAAATCTCCCCCTTCATACTTCCATGTAAATGGACCCCTGACCAAGGAACACCCTTCCTTCAAGTGCAGTTTTACTCAGTTTTTAGGGGCAGTCAATCTGACAAAGAGGCATTCCACTAGACACAAGGGGATGCGGTGCTTTTTCAGCCACACCCACAGCCTGTTTGTTACCTGCGTCAGCCCCCAGTTAGCGCTTCTGCAAAGGGTGGTGACGCCGAAACAGAAACACTCTGTGCAGCCCTCCGGGTTGTTCCTGTCCAGGTTGAAGTATCCCGGCCGACACTGGTCACACTCCTGACCACCCACATTCACCTGCACGCATGTCAAAACACGGAGTCCTGTATCTGACTGTACTCTTTAGGGTAGTCAGAAAAAGCTTCTGACAACCATCTTTTAAGTAAATGCACCATCAAGCACAATTCAAAACTGTTAATTCACATGCATTGTGTGTGATACAAAACAATACTGGGAGGAGGGGGGTGGGGGGACCAAAACACACACACACACACACACACACACACACACACACACACACACACACACACACACACACACACACCACACACACAGATGACAGGGCAGATGTTTGCATGAAATGCACTCAAACTTCAGCAGAATTCCAAATTCCAAAGCATTCAGCCTAAAACAGTGAAAGGGTTTTAAGATTCTAAAAAGAAGTTTCTTTGTGAAACCAGACCAGCTCCATAAACTCTGAAAACAAAGTCTCTGTTCTCAGCCAGGACTGACATGAAACCACATGTCACTTTTCAAGGACAATGCGGCAGACATGATATGACAGCTTGACAACTTTCTGGTTTGGCAGGTCACTGTGGAATAATGCTGCTGTTTCACAAGACCATGAACACACAAGGTTTTGTGTGGAAGTTTGTTTAGGCACTATATATAAATTTTCATTCCTTCATACATTCCTTCAGAACAATACTGTGTGACCAGAATGAGCAAAACTACTCACCATTACTTCACACTACCAAAAACAACAACAAATACTTCACAGGGCAAATGTGAACACAGGCATATAATCCTCAATGTCTAACTGTGACACCATTGCTGAGCCAGTGCTGCTACTGACCTTGCAGTCACAAGGTCGGCTGCAGGCGCTGGGGTCAACACTGCCAGCAGGGTTACAAGGGCAAGGCCGACAGTTGGGGAAACCATAGTAACCAAAGGCGCAATCTCTGCAGGATGGCCCTCCATAGCCAGGCTTGCAGATGCAGTCCCCTGGGTTCTGTAGAATCATTCAACATGAGAAAAGATGTTGCAGGTTTACAGCATAACCATACATGCACACACACACACGCATTGCATGCATGCACACCCACACACACACGCATGCATGTACACATGTATGCACACCCACACACACACTCTCTCTCTCACACATGCACACCCACACTCTTTCTCTCTCAAAGAGTCAAACACATATACTCACTCAGTCACTAACACACGCAAACATACATGCCCATACAAAGTACTTAGATACTACATGTACGCTGAGGTCAGAGAGGGCTTTTTTGTTATTGCTGACACCCCCCCCCCCCCAACCCCCACCATCCCCCACCCAAGCAATAAAGCCATGCCAACACCCCAACTCACCAGTCCCTCATCAATGCGGCTGTCATCTGGAACACACCGCGAGGTGGAGGTAGCAGTCTCTCGGCAGTTGCACGGTCGACAGGGCATGGGAGATGTCTGGGAGTAGCCCCTGGGTCTGAAGTAGCCATCCAGACACTTCTCACAGTTGATGCCCGTGGTGAACTCCTGCAGAAAAAGTACCAGTTCACTTCATTTCAGTTCGCCTCAGTATAAGATGGTGCCGAGGCACTCACAGGAGCTCATAATAAGCTTGTCTAAGAATTTTCACTGATCTTTAACGTAACGTGCCTATACCCACAGAATGCAGCCCCTAAGAATTTTCACGGATTGTTAATGTGCCTATAAAGAATTTTCACCGATATTTAACATGCCTATACCCACAGTATGCAGCCCCTAAGAATTTTCACCGCTCTTTAACATGCCTATACCCACAGCATGCAGCCCTTCTTTTTCATCTTGCCCAGAGGACTACACACTAAAGTCACAACGCTGGGGCTAATGACTGAAGGTGAGGGGAGAGACAGTCACTGCCTAAACCAGGAAGGGGATTCAAACCCACCACCTCTAAATCCCAAGTTCAGTGAAGGGAAGGGGAGAGATGGTTACTGCCTAAACCAGGAAATGGGATTCAAACTCACCACCTGATAACCCAGCCATGTCACTCCTAGAAAGGTAGGGTCTCTAATATCACCAGGAAGATTACTTGCTCTGGTCTCTGCCCGGTATGTGCGATGGTTCAATTAGCCACATCACTCCTAGAATTGTGGGGTCTCTGATATCACCAAGAGGGTTAATATCACCAGGAAGATTACTTGCTCTGGTCTCTGCCCAGGATGTGCGATGGTTCAATTAGCCACATCACTGCTAGAAATGTGTACTCCTTAATATTACCAAAAGGGTTAATATCACCAAGAAGGTTACTTGCTCTGGTCTCCGCCCCATATGTGCGATGGCTTCAAATCGCCACATCACTCCTAAAAATGTGTTGTCCCTCAATATCACCAGGAGGATTACTTGCTCTGGTCTCTGCCCCATCTGTGGGATGGCTTCAGTTAGCCACATCACTCCTAGAAACGTGTGGTCTCTAATATCACCAGCAGCATTACTTGCTCTAGTCCCTGCCCTGTCTGTGGGATGGCTTCAGTTAGGAGAAGGAAAGGATTACCTGGCAGTTCAGACATACGCCGCCCCCCTTGTACTTTCCCTCCATGTTGAGGCTGAGACCCAGCGCATCCACTGTGGCATTGTACACACACGCTGCCGCCTTCCCGTGACAGTTACACTCTGCAACAAGGCAACAACCAAACTCACTGTGCAATAACACAACAACCAAACTCACTGTGCAACAACCAAACTCACTGTGCAACAAGGCAACAACCAAACTCACTGCGCAATAAGGCAACAGCCAAACTCACTGTGCGATAAGGCAACAACTAAACTTGCTGTGCAATAAGGTGACAACCAAACTCACTGTGCAATAAGGCAACAACCAAACCCACTGTGCAACAAGGCAACAACCGAACTCACTGTGCAGTCTCCATTCACTGTCTAGTTAGCCCAACCGAAAAACACTGGCTGAAAGTCACAACACTACTCTGACTAAACCAGCACACGCACAACTGTCATTTCTGTTCTTTAAGTTTAAAGTGCCAGTTTGTGCAGCAACTTTGGCCACCAGGCATCAAAAGGCAGCAGGGGTAGAGGGACAAGAAGCTGGGGATCGTTCCCTCTATTGGGCGATTCTGGCGGGGTTGTTAACTCCCTTGACCTTTGCCCGGCATCGCTTAAGTCCCTTGGCTGCTTTTACTTCTGGTACGTACTTTCTTCACAATGGAAGGCGGTGACAGTGAATTTGCGAATTTTACACTGCCAACGTTAAAGGCATTTTTGGAGGCACGTAGTCATAATGTGTCTGGAAATAAGCAATAACCTGTTGCTCGTGCTTTAAGATGCCCCAAAACGCATTTTTTTCTACAAACTCGCGATCTTCTGATCAGCCCAAAAACGATGCAAAGACACTTTTTGTTCACCCTCCATCCCCTTTCCATGGTAATTTTTGCAACTGCAACAGTATTGGCATTTGTACTGCTTCGCAATTCTAATTTCAACTTCCACTGTTATACACAGTGTGAAGCAATGCCTACTCAGAAATCGGCCCGGAAGTGCGCTGCGACCTCTCGCGACTTCTTTCGCAAAAGATTACAAAGCGCATTCACTCTAGCAAACCAGCTTCACTGAATCGCCCAATAGCACAAAAATGGATTTTTTTCTCAGGAACTGAATGAAACCCAGCACAGATGCTTTTACAGCCTCTATATCCTTCCACCCACCCATCCCTGTAACAACTGTATTACATCATACTGAGACGGGTGTTATCAGATTATGACAAAAATTTCAACTGTGCAAGTAGGTGCAACAGAGAATGTCACCAGCAAATTATATCCTGGGTCAAGTACAATACCTTCACACCCGAGTCCCTGAATGCCGCCAGTGCGCCACAGTCGCTGGTTAAACAAGGGCAAGCACTTTTCACAGTTGTCTCCCCCTGTATTGTGCAGACACTGACACTGGAACCTCTGGAAGTGGAAAGGGAACCGTTCAAAAACGATCATAAACAGCTGATCTGTCATTTAAAAAGAAAGAAAAGAAGGAGGAAAGAGAGACAGACAGACAGACAGACAGACAGACAGACAGACAAACTGACATACAGCCAGAGAGAAAATGAATACTTTACTTTCGTAACCATTAGGGAATGGTGTTTTCACACTTTTGCACATATATATATATAGTTAATTCTAGGAGAGAAGTACAACACACTGGAGAAACAGCACTAATAATAACAATACTCTATGCTCAAAGTTAAAATAGGAGCTCAGGAGCTTCCCGTCCCAACTAATCCTTATGATCTCTGTGGATAAAAAGCAACACTGAACTTGAACTTTAAAAAAAAACATTTAATAGTTCAGGAATTTCTGGATAGCAGCTGGCCTGAAAGCATAGAAAATGTACAAATATTTCCATCTGTAGGCCTCATTAAGTTGTTCGATCAATAATTTAAATACACGACACAAGTACTTTTTTTTTTTTTTTGCTTTGACTTTGAGCTCCTCAAGGGGCAGCCATATGGATTCACTCTAAACCAATGAAGAACAGAAAGGGGTTGGCTTGTGACATGATGTATACTTTTGTCACATATACCAGCCTCATTCCTGACGTCACCAATTTCAAGACAGGTAGGCGGGTGGGGGTAACATGGGAGGGGAAGGACAACGGCCAAGTCATGCAAAACATCTGCATGCAACTTACCTCCGGCAGGGTGTCATGGCGCCGGCAATATGTAGCGTGTCCATAGCAGATACACTGGCCACCGATGGATATGTCCTTAATGGAATAGAAGTACTGAAACAAAGACAACAGCTTCGGTAACTAAGAATGTCTAGGCAAGGCACACCAGTGACAGCACTTTAAAACCACTGATTAAACAACATTCATCATGGAACAGAAGTTCCTGAAACAAAGACACAGCTGTGTGACTAGGAATCTCTAGACAAGGCACACCAGTGACCGCTCTATAAGTTCAAAACCACTGAATAAACAACATTCATTATGGAATAGAAGGAGCACATTCATAGTTCAGGAGCTGTGTGAGTGAGAGTCAAGGTGGCCATCCTGGGCTGTCTGTCCTAACGAGCCTTATGGTTTCCGTGGATGTAAAGTAATACTGAACTATGCTTCAGCATTGGTCTCAGCTTGTCCCTAATATATCAGCTGACATCCAAGGACATTAGGCAACACAACAAAACCACTAGAAGTACAGAAACAAAGACACAGCTGCTGTGACTAGGAATCCCTAGACAATGTATGCCAGTGACACTGACAGCTCTTTAAAACCGCTGAATGCACAACCTTTATCATGGAACAGAAGTGCTGAAGCAAAGACACAGCTGTGTGACTAGGAATGTCTAGACAAAGTATGCCAGTGGTGCCAACAGCTCTTTAAATTAAAGCCACTGAATAAACAACCTTCATCATAAATGGAACTGAAGTACTGAAGCAAAGACACAGCTGCTATGACTAGGAACCTCTAGACAAAACATGCCAATGACACTAACGTGGCAGCCCTTTAAAACCACTGATTTAATACACCCTTAGAACTTTACAGAAGTACTGGAACAAAGACACAGCTGATGTGACCAACACTTAGTGTAAGACTTATCAAGACACAACATGTACCCCAAAAAAGCAAATATAACAGATTCCTTGGCAAAAGAGTGGACATGTATAAAATCCAAACACTGAACTGTAATGTACTGCGTCAGCTGGCTATAAGTTTGTATGCACTTCTTGCACGCGCCAGACCTCAAAACTATTTTTAGTTCTGGTACCTTTACCCCAGGGCAACCCTGCACAAAAGCAGCAGAATTGAAAGTTGAAACTAAAGCAACAAACAAGGCATGACAGTGACCCCAGTTTGAACAGAGGACTAGAGACACCAATAAATCCAATGGCCAAACACCAGACCTGAAAGCAAAGCAAACAGGCCTCAGCCAGGATGAGACGCCAGGAAAACCTCACCACTTTAGCCTGTGGACCCTCCCTTTTCTTTTCTGACAGGTGTGAATCGGATCTCGAGTGCAACCCACATTCTCCCCCTGTGCTTCAAGTGTGTAGGAATCTGCCCCCCCCCCCCCCACACACACACACACACCCCACCCCCCCTTGATAAATGTTTAGGCTGGTACAGTGGTAGTAAACTGCTAAGAGTAAGAGTTTATCACTACAGGAATCTAGGTCCGGTACAGTGCATGGTGACACCCTTCATAACAAAACACCCGGGCCCTTCAGTTGACAAGCTTCTGGTCTGTGCATTGTAAATGTGATTCAATATGTTCAAGCTAACTTATAATGCTTAATAATAATTGGTAACTTTTGTATAGCGCTATTCTCTGGTGTACACAAACTCACTGCACTTTACAACATTCTCCAACATTTTCTAAGTTTCACAAACATAATACATATATAATATATAATAATGACAACTAACAATGTATAATATACACACCAAAAAGTACATAGTACTTATATATATATATTAATTATTATATACACTTATAGTCGGCTATTATCAATCATTATCACCGTGGTGTCAATTCAAGCAATTCTTTCAATCCTACGTGCTGACTGGTAACGAGTCATACAGTTCTACAGCAACCTATTGCACATCAGCGTAAAGTGTAACACTAACAGCAACCTATTGCACATCAGCATAAAGTGTAACACTAACAGTAACACCGTAACAGTAACTTTGTCAGGACACAATGGTGAGGAATAAACACAATAATTATTACTGGTAACTGTTAGTGTTGCTGACAAGCACAATAGTATGGCTACTGGTAAACTTACCCTACGGGTAACTGATGGATCCAAATCTTTGGTTGTGAACTGCTGGAAGAACATGAGGTCTGCGTTGAGGGTTCGGATCTTTTGCAGCCGCAGCCGCACGTAGCGTGCTGAGGTGAAGTCCTGAAAAAGACAAGAGCCAAGATGTAAGATTTCCAAAGCATCCATGACCTGCAAAGTGTATACCAGCTTTGTATAGATGTCTTGTTTATAATGTCACTGTGCTACGTGTGGATAATCTCTTTTCACTTTTTGTCCATCTTATTGATATATATATATATACATTATATACCCGAGGAGTCTGGGAAGACTGATTCAGTCAGTGATTGTCATGTACTTTGTGATTCTGGGTCTGTTTACCAAAATCTCCTATTGATATATATATTATATACCTGAGGAGTCTGGGAAGACTGATTCAGTCAGTGATTGTCATGTACTTTGTGATTCTCATCATTCTGGGTATGTTTACCAAAATCTCCCAAAAGTGCTTACAATTAGTAAATTACATTATTTTGGCCACTGTAAGCAGTCAGTTGTTGAGTTGAACTTTGTTTTCCGTTTCAACCATCACGCTGAAACTAGTGAAAGCATCAGTGTAAATTATCAGTGTGCCCCCAGTTCTTTCCACACTACTGCACAGTGTGCTTCTGTCAGCCGTTAAATGGGGCTACTTCTTCCCCCACCTCCATACCCCCTTCATCCCCACCCCTTCCCCCAGTCCCTAAAAAGCTTCTTGCACCATGTTTACTTACTTTACTTACTTACTAACAGATTCTTACTCCATGTATGGCACATGATGCCCCAATTTATATACTGGTGGTGGTACCATGGAATATAGGTCAACAATGAAGCACCAGACTCCTGATCAAAAGGCTGTGGATTTGATCCCCTGGCAGGAACGGTGGGAGAGTTTTCTGCTCCAGAGTTAACTTTCAGCATTGACTTTTATTTTGGTATCTGTTCCACACCCATGTTACAGCAGTAGCAGTAAAACAAAGCGACCCAAGTCATTCCAGATGCCAAATGTGCAGGAGGCACTGGCATGCTACACTTACAGTTGAACACATCTGCATGTATACATACATGTGCAACCTTGCCCCGACAAAGTGGGTCAGCTGGCTATGCCTGCATATGGCAACCCATCAAGGAAATGAACTGACACACAACCCATCTGGAAAAGCTTGCCCACAATTGGCTCCGCTTGCTAAGCCACTGTAGACTGATCCTTGCAGTTGGCATAATACTTTAACAGAGTGAAACTGGTCTGTGCAAGCTCAACTAATTTTTTTTTTTTTTTTTAAATGGGCACAAGGGAAATGATTTGTTCAAGCCTTCCACATAATTAACTGGCATAATCCTTACATGGATGCAAGGAGAAAGTCATCACTGCCATGTGCAGTCTCAGTCACAAGCAAGTCTGGTCGGCAGACAGATGAAGAGAATATTGCACTGAAATAAGCCAGTGGTTTTCCTGACAGTGACAGGATTAACCAGTTGCAGTGGGCTTAAGCGACAGGCCACTTCAGCCAATCACAGTGTGTGTGTACTGTGACTATCCTACTACAATTGTAGTGAGCCAATCGCCAATAACAGAGATTCCATGAAGAATGAATTGGTTAATTCCTTTCCTCTAACATCATCGCAACAAAGGAAAATTCTTTGGATGGAATTTAAAGTGTGTGGAAGAACAGCTGTCTCTAAGAGTAAGACTAAGAGTAAGAGTGGTGCCATTTGGCATATCAGTGTTCCGAAATGTCATCAGGAAGTTCAAATAACTGCCACGTGACTGAAAATGCTGTTTTTCATTGCTGCTTCTGTCAAGTAAACATACTGTGACAGGAACTAGGTCAATGGGGTGCACACGGCTTTGTGACTTGTCATTATAACTCCATAACTGATCAAGATCCCAAAATAAAAATGTGGTGTGTGTACTGTGACTATACTACAATTATAGTGAGTGCAATGAAGCCAATGTTTTTCAGAATTTAAATAAAATAGAGATCCCCTACCTCCCCCATGTGTGTGTGTGTGTATCGGCAGGCCATATATATATATATAAATATGTTAATTGTTAATGTTGCCCTCGACCCTTAGCAGAGTTAGTGTCTTTCTGTCATCCAGTTACTCAGTGATTCCCTTCTTGCAAGCAATAGCCTCGCACTATCAATATCACCCATTGGCCCGCGCAAGCTGTCAACATGTCCGGTCCGCACACGTTTGCGAAACGTGTTGGAATGGAGAGTAATAAACTAATATACTGTTACAAATAATATCCAAGAAGATGGTTGGAAATTCCTGGGCCGATATTTTAAACGCCATTTTGGGTGACAAATATCATGCGTACTGCATCATCCGAAGAAAATAAACCCAAAATTTGCAACAGAAAGTGAGTTTTTAAAACTTTGAACTGGTTCGTGTCCTTCAGTGACATACGGTGCGCATGCCACGCTCCTTTCAGACATTATGATCTAGATCTAATCTCCGAGTCACGGTGCACGCTTCCCGAGTGTTGATGTCGGCAAAACAATCGATCGTGTGCTGAGGACTCACCCATTTACAGACTGTAAATGTAATCAGTCACTTTTGTTGCAAATATTGGCTTCGTTCGCTAGATATATAAATTTATAATATATATATAACCCTGTTTAATTGAGTGATTGCAATGATATTTGTGGTCCAAAACGGCGTTTAAAATGTCCCAGTAATATCCGACCGTCTACTTGGATATTACCCCAATGCAACCTGTAGCGTCATAGCTTTCAGATCGCAACACCAAATTCAACCAGTAAAATGTTATCCTTTCGTTCCAAATGAAGCGTTAATAGATCCCGCCATCTTTGAACGCATGCCAAGGGTGATTACTCTCGTGGCATTGGTGTAGGCTATTGCTAAGTTATCTACTGCTAATGATCGCTCAGTAGCGTAGAGTGGTAGGCTAGCACCAGCCACTACATCCTGGCAGGCAGAACCAACCCACGTCGTACAGTACTGCTGTAGTATCTCTGGTCAGGTACAGTCTCACCACAGAAGGCAATGTATCAAAGATTTTCCCGCCTAGGGAGTCTGAGTGTACCGACTACTGACCACGTCACGGTCACTGAGCCGCCATCAACACAGGGTGAGACTGAGGTGGGGGTGTTTGCGGGCAGTACTGTAAACCTTTTGCTTTACGTCCTCAGAAGCGACTGAGATGGCTTATTACGGACGGCGGGGGGGGGAGAGATTGACTCGAGTGGCTCGTCGGCGCGCTCCGCGGCGGACCCGCAAGGACGGAGGAGGCCGTGGCGGACTAGCTACCGCCAGGACAAGGCTATGTTAAGGCGGCTGTGGGGACCTCGCCAGTGCGAAGAACTTGTGTACTCCGCTAGGCTTAATTGCTGTTTCAGCTGCTGTGCGGAGCAGAGTCACAAAGACAATGTCCGCAGCAAATGATTATCCCGAACTCTTCGAGAGAGTCCAGCCCGGCGGCTCACCTCCCTCTTCTTCACTGAGTGATCTCGCCTGGACTGGCAGTTGTGGTGGATACGTGGCGACTTCGACTGACTCTTAACTGACCATTCCATCAGCACGTGGTGGCCGGGCGGCCAAGGGCGACTCACTGAGGAGCCCGTTCCGACGGGGGAAGTGCCGGGCCGGGAGACTGGGGAGGGGGGAGGGGCGGGACCCCGGCCGGCCAGTGCCGCGGCACTCACACCACATGCGGCCGTCTGTCAACACTGGCAGAGATATCAAACGAAACGGGGGGGGGTCACTCACACCACATGCGGTCTGTCTGTCAACACTGACAGACATATCAAACGAAACGGGGGGGGGGGGGGTCCTTAATCCAACACCGTAGTGTGTTCGGCTTGTCAACATGCCCGGTAAGACCCATGGCGCACATCAGCACTACGGCTGTCACTGATCATACACGGTGATGCTCATAGCAGTTTAACCACGGTGGAGAACTGCGGCCGGACATCGGCAGGCCAAGTTGTTCTTACCGGGTTTCTTCTGTCTGGCAAAGTTCTACAGTCACTGATATGAGTCAAGCCGCGAGACAAGGCTGGGTGCCGTGCGACTCGGTTTACGGCTGACAACTCGAAGAAGAAGAACTGAGAAGACAGTCTTGACAGGAAGGCGTAGCGAACCAAGAGTGCCCCGGGCTGCGTTTCTGATGGCTGGCGAGAGTTTGTCATAATATTATGTTCTATTCCATTATGGTTCTGCTGGCTGGGACCGAGATTGTCTATGACTGGCTTCGGCCGTAAGCTGTAGAGCTTGTTGCCGGTAAGTTCAGTTCAGTATGGTATGCATATGCGCTAAGAAAAGCCCATAATTATACTCCCCATCCCGTCTCTCAGAAGTTTCCCCAACTTTTCCCAAACTGAATGTTCAATGTTCGCCTGACGGATGGCCCCCTCTCCGAGTCCTTTCAAGGCGGGAATATCGTCGAGCGCTTCCGGCTCTCTCCACTGAGGTGATTGATGACGTGATGTCCTTTACTTCAGTTGTGCCCGCGTGCAGTGTCTCAAGCTCCTCAACGCTTCAGATGATCTTCCGAGACGCAAACCACAAGTGGTGGCTGCTTTGACCCCCACCAGTCTATATATATATATGTACTCGATCATTTTCCTTCACTCCGGCATGTCCAGGACAGTATATATCCACAAGAGTTTTCGAAGATGGGTGTCGAATATTCAGTGACACATGCAGTCTAGACTTCCACTTTTCACTGTTTGTAGCAAGCTCATTGAATCTGTGAGGATGATGACATTAAAATTATGCGGTCTGACTGTAATCTCAGCACAGTCTTGTGGCAGTCCAGCGCAGGGCATATGGGTGTCTGCTTCCAGTTCCATCCCCAGTGTCAAGCTGCAGGTTGAGACCGTACCGTCTTCATAAATAGTGGTCGTGAGCCGGCTGTTAAGCAGAGCGACCGCCTCGGTTCGAATCCTCTTCAGCTCTCTTTTCTCTTAAAATGGCTTCCATCGCTGCCCATCTTAATGCGGGAATCATTCTGTTTGTGCCAGTGTCGCGATAGGTATATAATCTCCCTCTTCCCCCACCTCCATACCCCCTTCCCCCCTCTCCCGTCCCTAATAAGCCATATTGTTTCTGTGGACGTTAAGCACCACGTTTACTTATGAATGGCGGTCGCATTTTGCTTGACAGGGTGAAACTCCACCCTGACTGGTCTTTGGTGAATAAGCCATCAGGGTACACTATGAATTCTTGCAGTCTGCTGTTTTCTTCAATGAGAAGCTTCATTCTCGGACTCAGTTTTGCCTGATGGTCATTCTCGACTGTGCTTTGGTCAGTCATGGCCTTGTCGTTGTCGATCTGGTAGTTTTGAAGTTCAGTTATTTCATATCTTGTTAGTGTGAACCATGTTGTTCGGCTTCACTACAGATTTGAACCAAATTGGCAGTCTTTGGATGCATGGCGGTTTCGAGGTTTGCCGACACACTTCGCGGCGTGTTGATCAAAAAGAGCTGGCACTGACAGGCCCACAGCAAGCAGGGTACAGTACCCTCGGTGTACTGAAACAAAAGTTATTGTTTAAACCAAGGGTACAGTACCCTATGCCGTGGAGTGAGTAATGATGTGAGGTTTGATGTCCTCGGGCTGACAAATGTTAGGGACAAGGAAGAATGACTGCTGACTGGCCCTGACCAGCCGGTTCAGAATGAATGAATATTGTTGCTTAACGTCCACGGAGGCGAGTAGGCCTATCAGGGACAGGGACGAGTGGGAAAGGGGGAAAGAAGAGTGAAACTTCGACACAGGCGCCATTCCGGAAGACCAAGGCTGCTGTGGACCGCCGCCAGAACAACAAAATGTTACGGCAGTATACGCCCGGCATTGCCCTGCAACTACCGTACCACGCTATTGCTGTCCCAACTGCTATGCGGAACAGTCACAAAGACAATGTCCGTAGCTCCGCCGTTGGGAAACAACTGAAGCGAAAGAAATCCAACTCTCAAGCCCAGCTTCACCTCCCTGCTCTTGATCTCTTCTTGGCTAACTTGTGGGTCCAGCACGATCTCCCTCCTCTTGATCTCGCCTGGACCCGCAGAAGCGTCTAACTTCTTCGTGGAGTCCAGCTCACCTCCCTCCTCTTGACCTCGCCTGGACTCTGTTGACCAGCCGGTTCAGTGATACACTTGGTTATTGTCTTCTCCTCGGTGTTGTCAAGAGACAGGACACTGGCGGTCATCTAGTGGCAGATCTATCTTCCTGACCGACTGATCAACTGATAGAGTGACCGTCTGACCCACCGTGACTACGTCAGTGACTGACCTGACTAACCCGAACCGCGGTCACACACACTGGGACAGGACAGTAGACCCCACAGCATAGATGCAGCTACAAGATGGTGTGGCTTTTTGGCGATACACGTAGATCTCGAGCCGTCCCGGCAACCCCACTCATCGCTTTGTAGCGAAGGGTGGGGTGGAGGGTCGCTGTTATAAATCAGCCGCGTCTACATAAACTGACAGAGCTCAGGAGCTGTGTGAACAGGGAGGTGGGCCTGGGCACTCATTCCCTATCCCATTCTTCCCCCGTCGCTAATAAGCCATATGGTTTCTCTGGACGTAATGCACCACGAAAGATATAAACTGAGGCAGATATTCTAGGACTTACTAGCATGGCACTGACAAAATCTCAAGCTGGAGGGGGTGGGGGCTCTTAAAAATCGGATCTGTATAAACTGAGATAGATATATGCCATCATTTTGTGAGCCGGTTTGGTCCAGCGGTAAGGAGTTAGGCTGGTAAGCAGAGGGACCTCGGTTCGAATCCGCTTCGGCACTCCGTTCTCTTCAAAGGTTGTGGTCTGTGGACACTGTCTTGTAACTTTGTCCCTCACAATTATAAAACATTAAAATGGCTCCCATCGCTGCAGGCAGGAGTCATTCTGGCCATGACAGTGTAGAGATAATAATGTGTGTGTGTGGGGGGGGGGGGAGGGGGGGGTGCGTGCGTGCGTGCGTGTGTGTGTATATTGTTATTGTTAAGTATTTTCCTTGCATTTGAGCGGTTTTTAGCTCCGTGTTTCAATGAGTTGTTGATGTTTTATTGTTAATTTTATTGAATGTTTTTATGTAAATGACGAGCCAGAAAGCAGATTTCTCTACACAGACACAATAAAGTTGTATTGAGATAGGTATATAATCTCCCTCTTCCCGCACCTCCATACCCACTTTTCCCCGTCACTAATAAGCCTTATGGTTCCTGTGAACGTTAAGTACCATGTTTATTTACTTCACTTACTGTGCCATCACTTATTCACCTGGCAGTGACAAAATCTGAATGGCCTTTCAGTTAAGCTTCTAAGTGGCCATGCGGACCGCGAAATTGGCATTTTTTTTTTATTTTTTTTTTTAATGTGGATGGGAAGGGCTGAATAAATAAAAAATAAAAATAAAAAACAGCCGTCAAAACCGTGCCCCGGTGCCGATCTAACAGAGACATGTCCGTGCTTGCGTGCATGTCGTAGTGTGTGTGTGTGTGTGTGTGTGTGTGTGTGTGTGTGTGTGTGTGTGTGTGTAGTGCATGTGTGTGTGTGTGTGTGTGTGTGTGTGTGTGTACATGTACGTGTGTGTGTGTGTGTGTGTGTGTGTGTGTGTGTGTGTGTGTGTGTGTGTGTGTGCACATGTACGTGTGCGTGTGTGTGTGTGCGGGGTATGTTTGAGGGTGGGGGGTGCGCGGTGCATATATATGTGTGTGTGTGTGTGTGTGTGTGTGTGTGTGTGTGTGTGTGTGTGTGTGTGTGTGTGTGTGTGTGTGTGTTCTGCCTGCCTGTTTATGTACCGGTCAGTGTCTGTGTCAGTGACTGTCATGCGCCACTGCCGATTAACCTATTTCTTTTCAACGCACCACTCCGCTGACAAATACGCCGCCATCAAAACTTCACTGACATACCCTCTACCCCTGGGCCGCCCCGCCAATAAGCTCCAAGGGAGAGAACCTACGAGCAAACAACAGCGCGTGGGTTATCTCCGCCTCCTCTAACGAGCCTAAAGCGCCATCTGTCAGAGGAGTGGGGAATTAACTTGTCCCTCTGTGATTTGGCCCGTATCGGGCAAGGGGGCTTTATTGGTATAGCCACAAAATCCTCGCTTCGGGCGAAACTCAAATCATGGGGTTCTTGCTCAGCGGTATCATTGTCCATACGGGGAGGACACGCATGAGTGACTCTAGGGCCAGTTCACGCTAAATAAACTGCTGTCAGGCGACCGCAACGGTTAGTAGGCTACTGACGAACACTGAGAGAAAATAATGCCGACGCAGGCTTCAATACACGTTATGTGTAGCTGTCATGATTTATATGCCCTGTTCATGCGCTTGTTCGTCAGGCTATAGTCACACGCCGAGTTCGATCTCCGGAGGGGGTACACGGAAGGGGCTTCGTGCACTTGTTGGACAGGAAGACGTATGTAGCCGACGACAAATCGAAGTTCATGCTGTTCCACGATCTAACACGGTATCAGCACAGGTGGTTGAAGTGTTGCTTTACGTCCACAGAAACCGTGAGCTTACTAGGGACTGCCCAGGATCACGGCCACCTCGACTTTCACACAGCTCCTGAGCTCTGAACTCAGCACAGAGACTCGATCGAGAGCGCTATAGAGACTGACCCGGTCGCCGTCATGTGACGACGCCTCTGGAGTCAGTTCCGCGCACGCAGTTCATGCTCCCCGATACTTGCCGAATAGACGCACGCATGCTCAAAGACGTATATAATTACAATGCAAGTCCATACGCATACCCAATGTATGCATTTTGCGCGTAGTCCAATGTTCGCCATTATGTTTTATAGTACTGAATTAAATTCTGATGCTTTGAGCCACAGGGTAGGCGCTTTACAAATTTCCGTTAGTATTATTATTTATTACAGTAACTGTTTAAGACATTAGATTCAAACAACTGCCGGAGTAAGAAGAAGAAGAAGAGTGTACCATTGTTACAAGATTGTTCCGTCACGAATTAATTACACTACTTGAATCTCCTTTAACGCTCCTTATTGGTTGTTCTTTTCCCCTGCTACCTGCTTGGAGCTAATTTCAGAGTTGATATGAACGACACGGGTGGGAGTTTAAAGGAGAGCGTCGCCTTTTCTATGTTGATGATTTGCCACGTAAACACTACTATTTAAAACTTCTCACTACGCCAAAGGTGGTCTTCTCAAGGCCTAGCTACTAATGCGGTGGAATTCTGTTAGCAGCTGCAAAGTGATAACGAACGAATTAATTACGTTAATCAGTGAGACGGGTGGTATTTACTCCTACGCATAACTGCAACGTGCTCAGACACAAATTAATAGCAAGCAAATGCTGCCTGTGACAGATCATAATCGTGCATGCGGACTTGATATATGCATATGCACTTGCTACGAAAGCACGAAGCCGTAGCGTGACACGGAGGGGTCATAACGACTAAACCGCCAGGCTTACACCTCTGAGCAGATGGGTGGGATGTGGCTCAGTGGGCAAGAGCACCGGACCGAAAAGCCAGACACAATACAGACGCAGATTCGATTCTCTGGCGGTGCGTTATGGGAATTTTTCTCCCAGAGTCAACTTTCAGTGCAGACTCTCTTACGGTGTTCGCAGAGCCCGCGTGTGCAGTAGCATAGCCCGCGTGTGCAGTAGCATAGCCCGCGTGTGCAGTAGCATAGCCGGCGTGTGCAGTAGCATGCATCAACATCTGCGCGCACGTAAACAATCTCAAACACTGGCAGCCACACACATTCCCGCCTTGGACACGCCGGCCACACACACGCACACGCACGCACGCATACGCATGCACACACGCGCGCACACACACACACACGCATGCACGCACTTGCACACACACACACACACACACACACACACACACACACACACGCACGCACGCACGCACGCACGCACGCACGCACGCACGCACGCACGCACACGCACGCACACACACACACACACACACACTGGTGGAATGGGTAGCACTGCTCTTGAGGCTGTTGCAGCATTACACCCACGTAAGATGACCCCGAATTTCCAGTGAGAAATTCAGTTATGAAGTACATGAACAAATTTTTTAAAGCGAGTTGTGGCGCAGAGGCATAGCAATAAACCAATTAACACTATCAATAATACGTACACGGGACGAGACGCAAGCAATCTACCACACAAACAACACAAGCAACAACAACAACAGCTACTGCTTTTGCCTCAACGACAGTCTCCACAAACACCATCACCACCGGAATACTGAACCATTTTAACACATGACTCACCAGCAAAACTCTGCTTGGTTGGAAAACTCCAGGTCGACCGTTGACGATGGACACAAAAATCTGAAAAGCACAAGAACATGACAGGTATTCAGTCCTGAGGTTGTTGTACAGCAGCTTCGAGTGAAAAGAGTCATGAATCTGAAAAGCACAAGAACATGACAGATATTCAGTCCTGAGGTTGTACAGCAGCTTCGAGTG
>OY757545.1:14370407-14385407 GCA_963584105.1 Alviniconcha strummeri
AGGCGAACAAAGGTCATCGAATAAAACTAGATAATTATATAGAATTAGATTTAAAAGAAACATTATCTGGTGAAAGACATTTATTTCCGTTTTAGAATGCCAAAATATCTTCCACACAGGTGTTCTCAAACAACGCTCACAGAAAACACGTTTGAAAAATATATTTCTCTGATCTCTGATGTAACGAAACATGTGTGTGTGTGTGTATGGGGGGTGGGGGTGGGGGTGGGGTTAAAATAAGAAACTCATCAAAATGCAAGAAACGTAACGTAAGAAACTCATCATATTGTCAACATGAAAAAGCACACAGCCACTGCTGGTATCATTGCCCATGAATTATATACTCTCAAAAGTGACAAACCCGCCTGAACAACATGCTTCATCGCGCTCAGTGACGGAAACATACATCAGATTTCCGTCACTGGCTTCATCAGGCTCAGTGACGGAAACGCACATCAGATTTCCGTCATTGCTTCATCAGGCTCAGTGACGGAAACGCACATTACATTTCCGTCACTGGCTTCATCAGGTTCAGTGACGGAAACGCCCATCAGATTTCCGTCACTGAGCCTGATTAAACCTGTTGTTGTTGATATTGTTGTTGTTGTTGTTGGTGGTGGTGGTGGTGGTGGTGGTGGTGTTGTGTGTGTGTGTGTGTGTGTGTGTGTGTGTGTGTGTGTGTGTGTGTGTGTGTGTGTGTGTGTGTGTGTGTGTGTGTGTGTGTGTGTGTACTTGCGTGCGTGCGTCTATGTGAAATAGTTTTATGTTTAAAGTACAATTTATGGGCAGTGACACCCATTAGCAGCGTAAGTATCCATAACTCAAAAGGTTCAGTACATTGTTTATTAGCCAGTCTGAGCAGATGTTTGAATGGTAGACCTATAGTGTCATTTTGCTGTTTCTTTTCTTTCTTTTCAGGATTTGCTTTTTGTGTGTAAGTTTGACTCCACAATGTTATTGTTGTAGTGGTGGTGGTGGTGGTGGTTGCTGCTGCTGCTGCTGCTGCTGCTGCTGCTGCTGCTGCTGCTGCTGCTGCTGCTGCTGCTGCTGCTGCTGCTGCTACTGCCGTCTTTTACTACATCTCGTTTTGTCTGTCTCCAGTCTTGGATCCAGTTCACGCGAACGAAGTCTACACCTTCATCGAGGTAATCTGAATCAAAGGCGTGTTAATTAGAATATCAACTGAAACATCATACATATGCTGAACGGTTAACGAAAAAAAGGGAGACAAATGAAGGAGGGACACACACACACACACACACACACACACACACACACACACACACACACACACACACACACACACACACACACATGACGAAGCATTTCACACACACACACACACACACACACACACACACACACACACACATACAGAGACAGAGAGTCAGAGAGAGGGAGAGAGGGAGAGAGAGAGACAGAGAGACAGAGACAGAGAGATAAAGACAGACAGAGATAGAGAGTGTCTTCATGCACACCTTTTTGTGTATTTCAGCTTCACAAACTTTCGTTGGTGAGCAAAGACTTTCGACAAGAAACAGTAAACGCCAACAAAAAGATCAGTTCTGGTTTCTTAATAATATATCTTTGCCTATTTTGTTTGTTTGTTAGATTGCGTGCGTGCGTGCGTGTTTAGCCAGTTGTGTGCTTGTGCAACTACAAAGAAACGTGTGTGCATCGGCCAGTGTGACTGAATGCGAATGCTTCTTCTTGTATACTTTGCGTACAACTGGACCCCCTCCGCCACCCCCCACCCCGACCCCCCAACACACACACACACACACACACACACACACACACACACACACACACACACACACACACACACACACACACACACACACACACACAGGTTTTGTTTTTATACTTTAAACGCCAGTGTGAACCTTTAACTCAGGAACTCGGACTCCACCCAATCTACACTCAAGCCAAAAGGTTAAGCAACGGAATTTCATACGAAGTTAACACTGATTGGTCAGTTAAATTATTGACCCTGTGAACAATCACTTTTGTGGGTATCTCTGACATTTTGCAACTGTTTGAATATTTGGCAAGGAGCCTGCACGCTGATTGAAGGCTGATGTACTTGAAACTGTCCATCAAATGCACGCTGACTGAAGGATGATGTACTTAAAACTGTCCAGCAAATGTACATTGACTGAAGGATGATGTACTTGAAACTGTCCAGCAAATGCATGCTGACTGAATGCTGATGTACTTGAAACTGTCCAGCAAATGCACGCTGACTGAAGGATGATGTACTTGAAACTAACCAGCAAATGCACGCTAACTGAATGCTGATGTACTTGAAACTGTCCAGCAAATGCACGCTAACTGAATACTGATGTATTTGAAACTGTCTAGCAAATGCATGCTGACTGAATGCTGATGTACTTGAAACTGTCCAGCAAATGCATGCTGAAAGAAGGATGATGTACTTGAAACTGTCCAGCAAATGTACATTGACTGAATGCTGATGTACTTGAAACTTTCTAGCACGCTGAATTAAGCCTAGGCTTTGCCATTCGGTGGCACAAATTTAATGACTCCTGAACCTAAACTGTTTCACTTGTGCGCTGTACTGGCAAAACATGCATAAAAAAAAATATATATATATAAAAAATCACACGTATCGGCCACGTGTCCTCCATGCTGTGTAGAGTACACGTGAAACTGTTGAATGGAAGTAACTGTTAGCCTTCCACCTGTGGAGGTTCCGTGGAAGTAGTTTATTGAGGTTTCAACATCTGGGCCTTCTTATTAAGAATTTCTAATAAGTTGCTTAACTTTTGAGCTTGAGTATATTATTCTCCCAGCCAAGCACTTTAAGTTGAACGAACCTCCGTACGCCGTACGAGCTAGACTACCAAAGCCAGTATGAAGGGAAGAACAGACAACTACAACAATGCTGTCCCAGTAAAATCTGATTGTCTCCCCCGAGACACTTTTACGACGTAACTCTGACCTCATCCGACAAACACGGCTAGTCAGATTTTATAACCGAATGTACATGTATAGATTACGTCCGTGTGTTCGGTTTACTCCTGCCCATAGCAGCCACTCGGCCACTCGGCCGTCCTGGGCTCCCCGTCCCTAACAGTCGGTACTGAAGGTCTGTGTGGACGTAAAGCAACACTGAACTTGAATGTCAGCAGAGCTCTAGAGCTGTGTGAAAGTCGAAGTGGCCGTCTGGGCTCCCCGTCCCTAATAATCCGTACAGTCTCTGTGGACGTAATTGAAGAAGCATTGACCTCGAACTCGCCGGTTTTACTCCGCGAGCCGGTTTGGTCCAGCGGTAAGGCGTCAGGCTGGTAAATGGACGACTTCGGTTCGATTCCCCGCTTCGGCTCTCGATCCTTTCTCTTCAGAAGTTGTGGTCTGTGGACACTGTCTTGAGACTTTGTCCCAAACTCCAAACAGTGGTTTACGACATACTTCCTTATCAGGAGGCAGGTGCCGGAAAGCGGTGTTCGGAGTGTGACTTTGTCCCTCACAATGAATGAAATATTAAAATGGCTCTCATCGCTGCCTATTTTAATGCACAAATCACTGTGGTGGTGACAGCTAGTGCAGAGTGTGATGTCGGGCATACCTCCCGCAGGCTGAGGTAGAGAAAGTGAAGAGTGCCCCCCCCCCCCATCCCCCCTCCCAGCCCCCGCCCCCGATGCCCCCCGGGAACTCGGTCCCCTCCAGTAGGCTACTTCTCCGGCCGGAGACAATTCGGCGTTAAAAGTAAACATCCACAGAAACCATAAGGCTTATTTGGGACGGGGAGAAGGGCCGGGGGAGGTATGGAGGTGGGGGGTGGAGAGGGAGATTATATACCTACCACTACACTGTCACCACCAGAATGACTTCTGCATTAAGCCTTAAGGTGGGCAGCGATGAGAGCCGTTTTAATGTTTCCTTAATTGTGAAGGACAAAGTCACAAGACAGTGTCCACAGACCACAACTTGTGAAGAGAAAGAAAAGCTGAAGCAGATTTGAACTGAGGTCCCTCTGCTTACCAGCCTGTGGCCTCACCGCTAGGTCAAACCGGCTCACAGCGGCGTTAAACAGTTGAACGAGCAGTTTACTTCACTGGTAGGCTAGTCCAAAGGTGCTTGACACTGATTTATAATAATGCTTTTGTTATTTCAGGTGATATATATACACATTGAAGACATATTCTGTCTAGTTTCCACTGATTCATATTCTGACTGACAGGGGTGTGGCAAGAACAGGAACAAAATCAGTTAATGTCAAGTGACTGTGATTTTATGATTTTAATCTGACACTGGTTGTGGGTAATCTGATATAACTGCATGGTACCCCCAGGGTTGTCGCCCATGCCTGAATAAACAGTTCATGCGCTCACCCATACATATTTAATGCCATATCATTTACCAGATCATGAGCTATGCCTTAGACTTTAGAGTCAGCAAGCATTCATATTCCTCTGCCCATAAATCACCGGTCTTCCTTGTTCAAAGCAGTACGTGTACATGCCTGAACTGAACCTGTTGTTGACCCTCACCACCCTCACCCCACCCAAATCCCCCAATACAGCTGTCCGGAGACGTGATGGACTTGTGAATGTGTACCAATGAAATAAAATAAAAATGGGTGGGGGAGGGGGGTGCTATTTCTCCAACTGGAACACATAGCATATTATATGAAAGTAAAAACAATTAAAGCAGATATATATACAAAGAGAGTGGCTTGGTTTAAGAAGGAAGAAATTGAACTTGAACTTGAAAACTTTAATACTCAAGGATAGTAGCATTAGGTGCATTTGGACCTATCTAACAGCCGGTCCTTGAAAGAAAGTACATGAGGCAAGTAACCTTGCATTTTTTTTATTATTTTTTTTTAAAGACTTTTTCTCATGAGGAGGCATTAGTATTCAGTCTTTTGAGTGCCTTGGCAAACAACAGTACTGCATGTCATTGTCACTGATGTACTACATGCTCAGGAACGCATTAATATAAGTATCTTTATGTGTGCAGCTATACTCACCTGAAGAATGTAAAAACAAGCAGCTTTCTACAACATTTAAAAACGAGACTCACACTTTGTTCATTCCCTTTTACTGATGAAAAAATCACATAGTTATTTACAAATACATATTTTGAATACAATCTTACACACATATACAAAAGCATTTTAAAATAACATCTCATACATAATTATATGTATACAAAATTCAAAAAACAAAACATGCAACAAATAACAACAGTTTTATAATCACCAGAAAACAATATCTGAAACATGGACATGTCAAACTGAAAACAACAAAAGTATAAGCAAAACAATCACTTGAACCCATGTTAAAATATTTCAGGTGATCTTAAACAGAGTTCTTTTCAGAATGAAGCATCAGTACCTAAATAACCAATGTGTCATCCATGTCTGTACAAGACCTCATACCTGACTACGGTCATGATCATTAGCGGATCTAATCTTTTGAGGTCTTACACACATAAAACTGGAAACGAAGTTGGCAGCCAGCATCTTGAATCAAGATCAAAACACACAAAAGGTTAAAAAGAATGTTTACTTTAATCAGACGATAAACAAATTATGCACAACCTTTAAACGCTAAGTAGATCAGATTTCAATCTTCTGTCTGTTTGTTGCTTCAAAAAGGGGTTTACCCTGAAATTTTGCCCCATGCTTTGTGTTGTCTGATTGAAAGAAACGTTCTTCTCATCCCTTGATGTGTGTTGAAATCTTGTGCAGACATGGATGATGTGACTCATCATGAACACACCTCCCAATCCCATGGAAACCCTTCCACAAGGGACAGGACAACATGAGTACAACACTAGTCGGTTAAACAGTGTTATAACTATCTGTGAATGGACTTCTAGACAGGGATTCCATATCTGTGAGAGCCCTCAGTTGTAAAAGTATCAGGCGGAAATCACAAAGATTCAAATGGACAACATGAGTACAACACTAGTCGGTTAAACAGTGTTATAACTATCTGTGAATGGACTTCTAGACAGGGATTCCATATCTGTGAGAGCCCTCAGTTGTAAAAGTATCAGGCGGAAATCACAAAGATTCAAATGGACAACATGAGTACAACACTAGTCGGTTAAACAGTGTTATAACTATCTGTGAATGGACTTCTAGACAGGGATTCCATATCAGTGAGAGCCCTCAGTTGTAAAAGTATCAGGCGGAAATCACAAAGATTCAAATGGACAACATGAGTACAACACTAGTCGGTTAAACAGTGTTATAACTATCTGTGAATGGACTTCTAGACAGGGATTCCATATCAGTGAGAGCCCTCAGTTGTAAAAGTATCAGGCGGAAATCACAAAGATTCAAATGACACTTCTTTATGAAATTTCTAAGGATGTGACTTAATTGCAAGTGGTTGATCCCTGATCTCATTCCAGTGGTGTTCATGTGCACGTACACGTCAAAGGCAGGCCAGCCAATCTGATATCTGAGCTGCCTCGTATTTTCATGCCCAGTCAGCCATGAAGGTCATATATTAGGTCAAAACAAAAGTGACTCACCTTGACAGAAGCAGTGACAAAGGTTATGTTGATGCCACTCAGGGCTCACTTAGAGCTGCAGTGCATAAAATATCCATTGTCATTATTATTAATTTGAGCATTCCCACTTACTGATTACCCAACAAAAAGTGCAGCAAATTATTGTTAGTTTGATCTAAGCTAGACGACTGTGCTGATTTATTCTGGATATTCAGTATAGTGTCATAACTCACAAACAAACCTGGCTTCCTTTCTACAATTGCAAGCACCTGCTTCACCTCCCCCCAAACCTCCCCCCTCCCACACAACATTATGTGCTGAGTCATTAACTGAAAATTTACTGGACTAACCCACAAGCTAAATCAATCAAATACCTCCCACAGAAACAATAGAAATAAGAATGAAGTAGCACTGCCCTATCAGTGTCCACAAGAGGTGTAAATAATATCGTAACAACAACAAAAACTCAAAAGCAACTGCTCAACTAACAATTAAATTGTATGTTTCAGATACTGTCATTGTCAAAAACAGAAACAAACAAAAACAAAAAAGCATTAACTGTAAGCTGACCTTTTACATTTTCTGAGGAGCATATTTGTCTGGTCTTTTTTAGCTTCTTATTTCTTCCTTCTAACCTTCAGATATGTAAGTTGCTGCATGTATGTGTAATCAAAGAATGGGAAATACAGTCATGGCTAAAACAATGCTTTTTCACAATATGCTGGTCAAAATTCATTTGCAGATTATATGGCTTGCAAAGCAAGATACCAGTATAAAAATAAAATATAAAAAAAGATTTTTAAAAAGTGGGGGTTGGATTCCTGAGCAAAAAAAAAAAAAAAAAAAAAGAAGACCTACGAACACAAACGTTGCACAATTTTAAGAACGTTCCTCTACTTTTACATCTTGATCCCAAGAGGTGCCTAAACTGTAAATTCCCTTCATTAAAAAAATGGATGGGTTGTTCCCCCCCCCCCCCCCCCAAGCCCCCACCCCAAAAGAGAGAGACAGAAGAAGACAATATCAAAAGGGAATGGATGAAGTCAGTAGATTTTCATGGCAGCTGTCACCTGTATAACTGACAATTTTCTGGTCCAGAGTACAGTGGAACCCATTTAGCCCTGTCACTCCCCACCACACTACTTGAACAATTCACCTTCAAGGCCCAGCACTACATTCACAAGTTCACTTTTACAGCCCCACTCCGCATTCGCAAGTTCACTTTTACAGCCCCACTCTGCATTTACAAGTTCACTTTTACAGCCCTACTGTGCATTCACAAATTCACTTTTACAGCCCTAGTCTGCATTCACAAATTCACTTTTACAGCCCTACTCTGCATTGACAAGTTCACCTTCATAGCTGTACTCTGTACGGACAAGACCACCTTCAAAGTCTAGCATTGCATTTACAATTATCTCTCCACAGTCTGGCACTGCATTCACAACTATACCTCCACAGTCTAGCACTGCATTCACAGTTATACCTCCACAGTCTAGCATTGCTTTCACAAGACCACTAGTCCACCCGCACAAACTAGCTCTGTGTTCACATGTCCATCTTCACAGTCTAGAACTGCATCTATATGTCCATCTTCACATTCTGAAGCTGCATTCACAAGACCACATTCATAGCCTAGCACTGCATTCACAAATTCACCTTCACATTCTTAACTTGCATTCACAAGCTCACCTTCACATTCTAAAACTGCATTCACAAGTTCACCTTCACATTCTAAAACTGCATTCACAAGACCACATTCATAGCCTAGCACTGCATTCACAAGACCACCTTCACAGTCCACATCTGCATCCACAAGTCCACCTTGCCTAGTGCTGCATTCACAAGTCCATCTTCACAGCCTAGCACTGCATTCACAAGACCACCTTCACACTCAACACTGCATTCACAAGACCACCTTCACAGTCTAGCATTGCATTCACAAGACCACCTCCACACTCAACACTGCATTCACAAGACCACCTTCACACTTAACACTGCATTCGCAAGACCACCTTCACAGTCTAGCACTGCATTCACAAGACCATCTTCAAGGTCTAGCATTGCAGTCACAGGACCACCTTCACACTCAACACTGCATTCACAAGACCACCTTCACAGTCTAGCATTGCATTCACAAGACCACCTTCACACTCAACACTGCATTCACAAGACCACCTTCACACTTAACACTGCATTCACAAGACCACCTTCACACTTAACACTGCATTCACAAGACCATCTTCACAGTCTAGCACTGCATTCACAAGACCACCTTCAGAGTCTAGCACTGCAGTCACAGGACCACCTTCACAGTCCACATCTGCATCCACAAGTCCACCTTCACAGCCTAGCTCTGCATTCACAAGACCACATTCACACTCAGCACTGCATTCACAAGTCCCTGATCACAGCCTAGCACTGTTCTCAAAATCCAGTGCCACTGAGCAAATCCACACCAACCAACTCATGCACTCAAAAATAAAATGTATGTGGTGAAAGTGTGTGTGTGTGTGTGTGTGTGTGTGTGTGTGTGTGTGTGTGTGTGCGCGCACGTGCGTGCAGTCTAGAATGTCTGTGCATGCCTGCATGCATGTGTATGTGTGTGTGTTTGTGACTATGTGTGTGTGTGTGTGTGTGTGTGTGTGTGTGTGTGTGTAAATATGAGTGTGTGTGTGTGTTTGTGCATGCGTGTGTGCATGTGTACGTGTGTGTTTATATTCCAAAACAGCCAGCAAACTGTTAAAAATGTGGAAGCGTGCTTCAGCTAATGTGAATTAAATGAGAGATACATGAACTGCATGATGCATACACATGTCAGGACTAAGACTAATTTAGAGGCAGCAAAATCACTTCTTCTCAATGGAAATGTGCCTTTAAAAACAAACAAACCCACAATTTTATACCAGGAAAGTGCACGCACAGCTGGAACCCCTGGATCACTGTACATAAATAAAGCTGAAGTGCATTCATCTTAATTTGGTTCCACTGTACTCTCTCAGTCTCTGAATGCAGTGGCTACTCCCTCTGGAGAGCGTACATGCACTGATATAACACACATATTATCAACAACATCAGTTGCTTCAATAAATAAAGTAACAATTGTTCATCAACAGTTATGCACACAAACCTGTGTGTGTGTGTGTGTGTGTGTGTGTGTGTGTGTGTGTGTGTGTGTGCGTGTGTGTGTGCGATGTCTGTGACATGATTATTTTTTGAAGACATAAAATTCAGGTGAGTTATAAAAAAAAGAAGCTAATTGGCACAAAACCAGTTTGGACATGATGCAAAGAATACAGCTACTCCGATACCACAGATCTGATGGAAAATTCTGGAAGCTGTTTATCACCATGATGGACAAGAATCTGTGGTGTTCAAGGTAGTGGTGGTAGTGGCCGGGGGGTGGCAGGCGAGGAACAATCTTTTCAGATTCCACACTGCTAGGTGCACTTGCAATCCTGATCTGCGGATCACCACAGGTCATCTGCAGGTTACTTCGGCACTGATGCCACCAGTTTTCAGCTCATGAACTCTATGCCAAGATCTATAACATCATCATCGGCTGATTGACTTCTTTCCCTGCCTGTTCTCAGAGCTACAGGCTCAGTGCTTTTGTGCGGAAAGGTCTGATGGATAAAAATGCACCACGAGAATAAATGGATTTTCATCCATCACGGTGATCGGTGATGATTAACCACTTCACTGCCATGATGTCAATTGAAAACAACCACTGAAAGTGCAAAATTCAAAACTCTTAAGCCTTTTTCTTTTCTTTTTAGCGAAAGGTTTTTTTCACTGAAACACACAGCATTGACAGTAGATGTGTTATAGGATTGGAAAATACACTGTTTGCAAGCACATGCATGCACCTTTCAGCCTGAACATTTTACACTATGGGGCAGTGAAGGGGTTAAGGAGAAGGGTTAGCAAAGCCAATTCATCATAATTATAGTGAACAGACAAACATCAATATCATCCTTCACAGGTGATGGGAAAGAATGGGAACAAGGGTGCAGATGAAGGAAGCATGGGGAGGCAAGCATGGGGCAAGGGGGGCGGGGTTTTTTTTTTGGGGGGGGGGGGGTCAGGACAAGGGGGACTTTTCTGGTGTACGAAGCTGAATGTGTTTGAACATCAAGCAACACTATTAAAGATAAGAGGCTGTCACAGGCACTTCTCCCTTTGCACTGTATTTCGCCCCAGAGCCAGACATATTAGTGCAACAATCTTCCACAGTGAACCATCTGATTAAACAAATGCATGTACCGGTAAGTATCCATTAAAATACTGCAGGGGAAAGACACTGTTCCATTCAAAAAATTATCCTGGAGGCTGTAAGATTCATGTGACCTGCAGTTTTAAATTATATGATGTATATAGTGAGAACACAACAGCAGTGCATAATTATGGTTAAAAGAAAGGAAAAAAAAAAAGAAAAAAAAGACAAGCAAATACCACAAAGGTCCACTGTAGTTAACCACCAGAACCACACTGAGTCAAGATGTTTAACTAGTTTTGCATAGCCCAGTTTCATGGCCAAAATCAGGTGACCATCTCTTCAATGTCCCTTCTGACGGTTGCTACGTACGTAACCTGCTCCTGAGCTCTGTCTCTAAAACACTTGTAAGGGCTTCTCTTTTATCAGCTGCTCTGCCGCTTGCTATGTGTTCATCTCTGTAAGGACATTTTGATGATGAGTTGATGCTTAATGTCCTCAGATGTCATTTGACATATTAGGGACAAGTTGTGACCAATGCCGAAGCACGGTTCAATAAAAGCCACATACGCAAGGTGTATGCGTGTTTAGCTGTAACCTGCCACCTGCACTTTTGGCAGAATGACCGGTATTTTTTACGTGCTACTGTGGTAACATGGGGGTGGAACGGATACCGAAATAAGAGTCAGCACAGAAAGTCGACCCTGGAGAAGAAAATTCTCCCGCCGTTCCAGCAGGGATTCGAACCCGCGACCTTTCAATCACGAGTCTGGCGCTCTAACCACTGAGCTATCCCCGCCCCCAAAGGACATTTTGTGTGGGATCATCTCTTTATGAGGGTCTCTTTCACATTTGTAAGGTAATTGTCTCTTTTTTATGGCCTCCTTGACATTTGTTAGTTAACTGTCTATGACATTTGTTACTTAACTGTCTATTTTTCAGGGTCTTTTTGAACATTTGTTAGGTAAAGGTCTCTTTGACATTTGTTAGGTAATTGTCTTCTCTCTTTTTTTTTTAAAGCCTCTTTGACATTTGTTAGGTATCTATTTTTCAGGGTCTTTTTGGACATTTGTTAGGTAAGGGTCTCTTTTTTAGGACCTCTGACATTTGTTAGATAATTGTCTAATGATAAACTGAAACTTACCTGGACACCGTAACACACATGTTTAACAGATGTAGATTGAGAGACAGGGGGGTGAGGTGGGTGGGGATGTACATGTATGAATGTGTGTGTGTGTGTGTGTGTGGTGGGGGGGGGGGTGGGGGGGGGGGGGGTCATGACTCTGAAATCTTTAGATGCTATTTACAGTTTAATTTTGGACTGTGCTTTAATGTATGAGGTCGAATGACAACTTTAATTTCCTCTGCAATGAATAAAGTATACTGTTGTTGTTGCTGTTGCTATTATTTATTAGGTAAAGATCTTTTTTTCAGAGCCTCTTTGACATTTGTTAGGTAATGATCTATGTAAGGCCCTCTCTGACACAGGTTAGATGATAGTGAGACCTTTTAGTAGATCATCTCTTTTAGAAGACCCTCTGACACTTGTTAGGTAATCATCTACACGTGGAACCCTCTGATACTCTTAGGTAAATATATCCTGCCTCAAACAAGCATTACAGATGACACACAGAAAGACATTTAAATTGAAATAAGCATGACATTTTTTATAAAGCAAACGTACAGATGTCGGTGTTGTGCTAACATTCAGCTGTCCCTAGGAATGGAAGGGAAAATAATCAATAGCACTTGCTTATGTGCCAAACACTGTCTTCAAATTGCATGTATTTTGCATTATGCCCACAGAAACCATACTAGGTTCTCCACACTTCTCCCTCCATTTCATACACACACAATCGATATGCTTTTCCGGTTACACACACACACACACACACACACACACACACACACACACACACACACACACACACACACACTCACTCTCTCTCTCTCTCTCTCTCTCTCTCTCTCTCTCTCTCTCTCTCTCGGCACTATACAACACTAAAATGATTATAAAGATGCATATATATCACAAGAGTTTTGTGCATACGTCACAAAATGACACAGAACTTGGACTGTTTGGCAGCGGGCTGGAACCGATTGGGTTGCTCATTCAAGTTGTAGTCTCTCAACACCATGTCTTGTGCCAAGTCAGGCAAACCAGAGTGTTTCTTCTGCACACGATGTAGCACAATCCGGTACGTGCCCGTAATACTGTTCCTGGAGTCTCTCACACTCATCTTCCGGAAGTGATCATTGGTTATGCCCAGATCGTTCAATATCATCCTTGCCTCCTTCTCCTCCTCGGAGATTTTGTGGAGGTCAGTGTTACTGGGGTTGAAGTTATACGGCTGCAGTGGCCCTGGGAAATCTTCCCCCTCCAGCCAATCACAACGCTTGATCTCTTCCAGCGTGAACCGATCCTGAGGAACGTGTTTGAGGATGCTGCGAATCAGGAACTGGCAGCTGTCGGAGACGTAGGACGGAATGGTGTAACTCCCTTCCAGGATACACTTTTTTAACTTGGCCACCGTGTCCGCCCGAAAGGGCATGATCCCCGCCACCATGAAGTACAGCATGATGCCCATAGCCCACAGGTCCACGTAGCAGCCGAAGTAGCTCTCGTCTTTGAAGAGCTCAGGAGCTGCGTACGGAGGGGAGCCACAGAAGGTGTTGAGCGTCTGGTCCAGAGATGCCAGCGTGCTGAAGCCAAAGTCTCCCACCTTGATCCAGCGGGGGTTGGCATAGAAAACATTTTCCGCCTTCAGGTCTCGGTGAATGATGCTGTTGGCGTGCTGAAACAAAGCAATTTGGATTTTGTGTGTGTGTGTGTGTGTGTGTTTTTATGGAAAGTTTTGTGTGATACATGGAGCATGATATTTTAAGTGATGATGGCGAGGTGCCATAATGTGTCTTTCATTCAGGTCTCAGTGAATGATGCTGTTGGCATGCCGAAACAAAAGGATTATGATTTATTTTTATTTTTTTAAGGGAAAAAGAACTAGGGGTGGCTGGTTCAAGAGATGAGAGTAAGTAAGTAAGTAAGTAACAGTAACTCTATGTTTTACGCCCAGTCAACCAATATGGTTATATCAAGACAAAGGGGGAAAGGGGGGATGGTTGGGGGGGGGGGGGGGGGGGGGGGGTGTAGGCTGAAGTATCTAAACTCAGCTGTGCAAATGCAGCATGCTTCAGTCATCCCACCATATTCTACCAGTGTCCACCAGTTCCACGGACACCCTAAAACTAAAAGTAAACCCGCTCACCATGTGAGAGACGGCGGCCACAACCTGAGCGAAGACCATCTTGGCCTCGCTCTCGGGCAGCTTCCCCTCGCTGGAGATCTTGGTGAAGAGCTCCCCTCCGCCGGCATACTCCATGATGATGTGCAGCTTGGCCAGGGTCTCCACCACCTCATAAAGGCGGATGACGTTGGGGTGGTGGAGTCGCTCCATGCTGGAGATCTCCCGCGACAGCAGGCGCTGGGTCTTCTGGTCCAGCTTCGTCTTGTCCAGGATTTTGATGGCCACTTTCTCTGTAAGAATGCAGGGCAGGGGGTAGGAGACTGGGTTAACTGAGAGACAGCTTTTCACTTCATTCCATATAATGAATATCACTGTATTGCTGTAACAACATTAAGGTTATAAGGTTTGTTGTGCATACACCCCTTCAAATGGGGCTGTGGCCTTACTGAATAAAATTTCCGTCTTCGGTATTGCAATAATGATTTTAAAAATCAATAATAGAAACAAATTTTAAGTGTCTGCCCCTGAGGCTCAAAACGCTAAACAATGCAAAACACAATAGAACACATATAACATATACTGAGATAAAGACGTCAGTTTAACAACTAACAAATAATGTACACATAAACACCAGTTCAAACATAGCTGACTATATATATATATGCAACACACACACACATACTCACACACACGTGCACACACACACACACACACACACACACACACACACACACACACACACACACACACATGCAAGCATGCACATGTGCACGCACACACACACATGCTTGCTTTCTGGCTCTCACTCTCTAGACTCTCTCTCACCTGCAGAAATTAAGGTCCCCTCTGTTAAGAGCCAAGACCTGACAAATGTTCTCCCTTTAAAATCTGGGAGTAGATCAGAATACAGCTACATATGCTTCACATACTGCCAGGCATTTCCTCCTGGGCCAAAATTGTACCTTCCCTGGTCCATTCACCTTCATTTTTACCAAAACCCTCTCCCTATTTTTTAACTACATTAGTTTTGGCTAATGCAGTTAT
>OY757545.1:14403474-14438474 GCA_963584105.1 Alviniconcha strummeri
CCATCGTCCGTCAGAGGAACATTAAAACGGGTTCAAAGGTAACGTTGAGGAAACTTCGGAGAGACCCGTAACTATGGGCTTTCCCCATCTTCTTACTCTTAGTAGGTACAGCTCGGCGGCATGACCACGGTTGAGAGCAAACGGGTGTGCACGCTTCACAAGACGATTTTTGGGTCATCATTCAGAGTTCTGATCAGCTGTTGGAAGGCGGGTTTAATCTTTGTAGTGCCAGTGTCTGCATCTTGAACGCTCAGGGCGTTGATGAGCGCATAATAAAAGTACATTATTAATATTATTATCTCTGCCTGGATGTCACTTAAGTGGCCAGTGCAAACTCACCGTAGGCGTTCTGGTGCAAATATTTTAAGTGTAAATTTTACAAACATACGACTGTTCAGACAAAGACTGTGCCAGTGGATATGTACGCTTTTATGTTAGAAGTGTTCCAACCGTGTGAGTGTGTGTGTGCGTGCGTGTGTATACGTGGTGTGTGTGTACGAGAGAGAATGGTCACTTGATCAAATTGGAATGTACATTGCTGTTAAGTATTTAAGCATTCAGATGGGACTATTTTGTGTCCAAGTTGTACAATGGTTATGGTACAAATGGCGGTTGCTTAGCTGGATGAAAACTGGCCTCTGTTACGTTAGTCACCTTAGTGTCATTGGGTGTGTTCAGATGGCAAGTTTATGTGCTTTGTTACTTTTGTTAGTTTGCAAACTATTAATATTATTGAGAGCATTACTGATTTAGCATTCAGAAAGATTTAACTTTCTGCTACACGTTTCAATATCAGCTGCAAGTTTTTACACAGGTAAAAAATTCATCTGCTGAGTTTCTGTTTCAGTTATTGAATTTGTCCCTGTTTCAGCTATTGAATTTGTTCTGTTCATTGAGATTGTAGATTGTGTTTCATTAAGAAATAAGATTTTTTCATTCTGCACTCGTTAGAATAATGTACTCACTTTCTGTGTGTTTTGTTTGTTTTCGAGACTAAAAGCACAGATAATATTTAACCAGAAAATGAGTGTAGTGCTGCAATTTGTGTGTGGTGTCACTTTAAGTGCTTTGCCTTGTTTCTTTGTTTTGTTATACTTCCCTGTAATTGGGTGGGTTTTCTTTTTCTTTCTTTTTTGGGGGGAGGGACGGGTGTTGGAATCATTCTTTTTCACAAAGCAAAATTGCAACATTTTAAACACAGCAAACTAAAACGAAATTTCACGTGAAACGTTTTATTTCAGTTTGATCTTCAAAGATCCATAACGGTCAGAAACATGAACAAATCTAACCACTTGAAACTAAATCATGGATGAATGAAGATGGTACATGGAAACGTTGCATTCAACTTGAAAAGTCAAATAAGATTCAGGCCTGTGTGCCTGTACATGAACTGTCAACTATTTCCTGGAATACACAAATTGATCGCCATCCTGTCAAACAACATTTACTGAAATGTTCACTGCACAACACTCATTCAAGACTTTTATGTTCATGCACATTTACACTGATTGATCTGAATGTACACTGCTTCTCTTACACTGTTACAGTCTTAGTATACGTATATAAAAAAAAAAAATTCAAACATAACTAAAAAGAAAAGAAAAAAACTTAAAATCAGAGACGAGGGAAGCCTACTGATAAAAAAACACAAGAAAATCACTCCATCAAAAGAGAAGCAAGCAAGACAAGAACAGTTCAAATCCAACTTGCATTCAAAACTAAATCTTTCATTCTTTTCAAACACTCTGAGCCTGATCTCAAAAATGGGCACGGGTCCAGATACTAATAACTGGCATGAACAAGTACAGCTCATAAGCTATTTGCTTGTGAGGGCCAGCTGCAAACCAGAAATGTGTGCACCAAAATCATGAACTATTTGACAATCACCTTGTCAGCGCAAGAAACAACCAAAAAGAGTTTGAACTTACCTGTATCAAGAGTCAACAAGGAAATTAGCTGACCCTCCTAATATCTTTGTGGCATTAAGTTTAAGGTAATCAAAACTGGTACGTACCAGTAAAGCTTGATGGAACTTTTTACTGCGTAAATTTTGAATATAAACAGCTCACTTGATAATGACTCAGAAAAATCATACAGTATGATATTTCTGTAGTGGACAGACAGCCAGACTGAAACTGCTCTTTACACTGACTGACACAATTTTTATGAGGCAAAAATCAGCAGCACATAAGAGGCAGCACATAAATGACAAATGCCAGCAAAGACAAGCACAACAGATAAGTACAAGAGACAACTTACATTAAACACACGAGCTTTTCCAACAAAAGCAGATGTACAGATACAGGGTGTTTTTTTACACCGATTCCTGCTGAGCCCCACAAATAAGCCAACTTTACAGGGTTCAGTGCTGATTGCTTGCCACACAATCCACCCCTTTTGAGGACAATCCAATTCTTGCATCACAACAGATCAATCCAGATTCAAAGCAACAGCATTTCCTGCAACTGCAGTCATACATTTTCTGTAAATTTACTAGCAGAAAGAGCTCTGGGCCCACATGTAAGAAGAGCAAATGAAGTTAAAGTTGGACAGCCCCTAATCCTGATTAACAAACCAGTCTATAAGTCTGTCTCTCCTTCCACATGCCCAAGTCATCAAAAGACTCCAGAATAGCTGTGTTTATTTTTGATCAGGAAAATCTCTGGTCTCACCAACAAGATGATGCAAGTGATGCCAAAAACCAGTTGGACACTGCACAACAACAGTGCAATGGGTTATATACTAAACATAGATCAAAGTTCATCCTGATAGCAGCAGATGTCAGCGACCCAACAGTTCCTTCCCATTCAAGACTTTCCTGTCTCCTCTTCACTATCTATGGTGAATACTATACGTCTTGATCTATTAATCCAAATTCTCTTAAATGTTGGTCTTCAATGATATACAAGTGTTCTCTTTCTCCTCAATAGTAGCCTGTTGGTAACAGCAGCATCAGAGCAACCATTTTTATACAGCAGCAGTTAGGCTGCTTTCATAAACATAGCAAAACAAGTCTATATATGTTTAAATGCATTTAGACTGGCTGGCTGGCCTATCTGCGCTCAACACATGCTCAGTTTTATCAACGATGTCACCATTTTGAAGATAAATATGATTAAGGGGGTTATTTGCTCCTCATACATATGGGCCAAGATCAAGATAAAGTATAAACAACACTCGCTTATCACATTGAAACCTACTAAGCAAGATTTTGGTAGCTGCTCTTGTCTTTGCCCTGATATATCCATTCTGGTTGACAGCGTGTCAAAAATCAATTATCTATGTTGTCCATGCCAGTCAAAACTGTTTTGTTTCTTCTTTCTTGTTTTATAAAGACCTAAAATTGCAATGATTCTTCTGGATATGATATGACAAGAAACAGTCGCCATTTTGGGGGGTGGGGGGAGTTGTTTTTCTTCCCCCCCCCCTCAAACTTTAAAAAAATGTACAACTGCCCCTCAAAGAAACAACAGCCACCTTCCCCACCCCCACCTTTAAACCGTAAACATGCTTTTTTGCATGAATTTCCATCATTCACAGTAACTGATGTTGGAGATGGTTTTCTTTAAGATCAGTATTTCTCATATTTCCAGCTGGAAAAAATGAAGTCTGTAAAAAGTCACACTTGTCAAGAACAATGTGCAACGCTGTCCTGCCTTATACATTATGACACCTGCATCACGCAACCAAATAAACACAAAATGGAAAAAATGGTGCTAACACCTTTGACTTCATAGCCATAAAACAATGATACAGTGAGATATTTTTTAAAGTTTAAACGTTGGGCTCTGGCTGCACATAGTGCTAAAGGTATGAATGGAGACTTGAATCACCAGGAAACATCAGCAAAACAGTCCACTGCTATTTTTGTTAAAAATATAAAATCGATGTAAAAGAAGAGATGATTTCAAACAGAAGCTATATGAATGGGTACTGTAACTCAAACATCCACAATGACAACCTATCAGGATTACTCTGGCGGCAAGATGCTACGGCAGGAGTACCCCCAGATTAATTTGACGGATGTTTCAACCTTCAAACAACTGCTGTCACTGGACTGTGAAGAAGTGACTGGCCAGATTATACACGTCAACACTGCCATTTGTATTCATCTCACAACATTTTAAGCAATGCACAGTTAAAATTCCAGGCCAGTGCCCCAAAATCTGTACACACCAAGTTTTAAGCTCAGCACCATTACTTCCCACTATGATAACAAAGAACCTGGAACCTTGGTCAATAATGCATTGAAGAAGGTCACAACCAAAGCACAATTACTTCCTCCCTGGTCCTGACAGAAAACCTGGTATCCAAATCAGCATATATAGATATTCAACAAGGTTTCAACTAAAGCACAATTACTTTGTCAGTTGTGACGAAAAAAGTTGCACCAAATTAGTATACATTCAACAAGGTTTCCACCAAAGCACAATTACTTTCCTGGTTGTGACAGAGAAGCCGTAGCCCACCCAAATCGGCACACATCCAACAAGGCTTCAATAAAAGCACAACTACATTCCCTATTATGGCAAACAACCTGGCCCCAAAATCAGTATATCTCTAGCAAGGTTTCAACAAAAGCACAGTACTTCCCCTGCTGTAACAAAGGAACTAGCCAGTGTGTGCCAAACTTGGAAGACAGCCAAGTAGGTTTTTAAACAAGCACAACCACTTCCTACACTACAACAAAGACTGAAGCACCCAAATCAGTAGAAATTCAACATTTTAAAGAAAGTACAATTACTTCCCCTGTCGTTACAAAGAACATAGCCAGAATCCACCAAATTAAACAGCCAAGAAGGTTTCACCCAAAGCACAGTTACTGTCCATTCTGTAACAAAGAACCTTCCTCCCCAGAGGGCACCCAGTTCAGGATACAGCCACCAAGGTTTTAACCCAAGCACAATTACCTCCCATGCTGCAACAAAGACCCCAGCACCAAAATCAGCATACATTCAACAAGGTTTCAAGGCAAGCACAATTAAATTTAAAGCATAATTAATCCCCCACTGTAACAAAGAACCATGCCAGGGTGCACCCAATTCATAATACAGCCAACAAGGTTTTGACCAAAGCACAATTACATTCACTTTGGTGACAAGGCAGCTGGCCAGACAATGCATCAAAAGCAACACAGTTTATGTCTATTTGTTCATTCATTAGACTTGTTTAATTCTGAGCTGTGTGTGTAGAGTTCCTGGCGGGGACTGAGATCCCAGGAAGCAGGGGAATTACACCTGACAGTGCACCGTCACCACCAGAATGATTTCTGCACTAAGATGGGCAGTGATGAGTGCCACCGGGCAGTCACAAGACACTGTCCATAAACCACAGCTATTGAAGAGAAAGGAGAGCCAAAGCAGGGAAAAGAACCAACGACATCCGCTTACCAGCCTAATGTCTTACTGCTAGGCCAGACTGGCTTACTTTTATGCTGTCTACCCAAAATGTATTTGCCCTGAAACCTTGTTGGAAAAATCCTTCATTTGAAGAGCTACAGCCAGGTAAGTCAATATCTCGAAACAGTTACTAAGTTAGTAGTCACTGACTGCTTTAACATGCTTGTCTATCAGCCTGCCAACAACTATGACCCCCCCCCCCCCCCCCCCCCCAACCAAATTCACATTATTAGTCTTGAGAGCATGCTGCTGTAAAAAAAGAGAAAAATAACACTTCTGAAGCATTACCTGGATGTGTGCTTAAACAGTGGGCCTCTTGTGGGAGGTTTTGTGAAACTGACAGGTCCACAATCACTATACCACCATGTAAACCAACCTGTGCAAACAAAACTAAACAAAATTTACCACCAATCTGTTTTGCACTGAAATCCACACAAGTCCAGTTTTAACACTCACAATTTGAGGCAGTGGGCCACAAAAAAACTTAAATAAATGAGATTCACATACTGTTGCATACACAGCTCTAAAAAAAAAAACCAATTACACAGTAGGACTAGAGAGTAAAAAAAAAAAATCACGCTAAAGATTAACCATTCTTTTTTCTTCTTTTCTTACACAGAAGCTTAATATTTATACTGTACAGACTATGAGCAAACTTGACGAAAGCAATGAGACACAGGGCAGTGATCAGTTAAAAGGTTAAAATCATTATTTACAAACAAATTAGAGCAAATTAGGAACCCAGGAAGTGAAGCATGAAACATTAACTAAAAAGCATGTTCAGAGCTAACTTTCCGTGTCAAACATAATCACTAATCTGTACCAGAAAGAAGACAACACAAACTGTCGTGGAAGGTGGTTTTGAAGACACGATAAGCAAAATCCTGTGACCTCTCAAGGCAAAATGCAATACAGTGGAAAAAAAGAAAGAATAAATCGTAATCACGTTAACATAAGTACATGCATCCAATAAGCATTTATGGCGGTGGTTGCTAACCCTTGTAGTGTATGAACCTCAATCATACACAGTCTCAGAACCCCTAGATGGTGGCTTTTAGCGCTCAGACTTTCTAAGTACTTCAATCGCACAGTTTCAGAACTTTCAACAAAATGAACATGTTATTGCTGAACACAAAAAGAATTTAAGGCAGACATATATCTCCTTCCCATCAGCTTTGATTATCAGTGATGATGATTTTTTTGTGCATGAAATCATCATTTGAATGGTTTTCAGGCCATTCAGCTTCCTGCCTGCACATTATGGTGATCCAATGGACAAAGACAGCAAGTGAAGTGCATTTCCCATCAGTCAACAAATCAGGGAAAGGAACTGCTCAACAGTACATAACAATAAGTACACCCACCAAAAAAATGTAAATCACACTTGCAACATACCTGCCACAATTTCATACTGAACAAAACAGTTGCAACCTGCCTGTGTAAAAATGATTGGGGTTTTGGTGTGTGTTTTTGGCCTCCAACAAACAAGTACAGTGCTATTACTAGTATTAGAAATAGAATAATACATTACCCTAGCTGCATGACAAACCTATTTGGCTTTCACTTTTGTCCCCCTCTGATGTCTCCCTGGAGTTAAGAATATCAAGTGTCCTCTGAGCTGATCCTAAAGTTCCAGAATCAAACTTGATTTTACACTGATTACTGTCAGATCACAGAAAAAAAAGCAGGCTTCACTGATTATTGTAAAGTCACACAGTCCTATGCTTGTATCATATATATATATGTGTGCTCAAAGCAATCTTATTCTTTTAATGCTAATGCAGCTGAATTCTTCGTTGTATGTTTATAAGATCAAAAACAACAGCTTTACTTTCCTACTGGGATGAATAGAGCATACTGTTGTTGATGTTATTGCTATGTTAACTAGATCTGTCTCTGCAGAGCAGGTCATTCAGTTCAATCCACTGGTGTGCAAGAAACATTCAGCATTATGGCATACTGACAGTAAAATAAAACCCTTCTTTTACTTGTACGATTACAACCGCTTCGAGCTCATCTGTCTAGTCATCACAATGGTCACAGAAAGCCGATTTGTCTCATCCTCAGTTTGTAGAGATTTGTGGCAAAGACTTAACCACAATGCATGTATATCAAACTTCAATAACAATGAATTTTTGGGATGGTTTGCCGCTATCACTGTTTGCACATCTCTTGGGGGGGATGTAGTTCGATCGGTAAGGTTGTTACAATATGATATGTACATATATGTCTGCAAAAGATTTCACATGTCATTCAGCACAGTAATGTCTACATCTCTCTGGAATTTGACATCTTTCAAAACCTTCACTTTCATTTCCCATTACCAACAGTAAACATCGGTTCAAATTGGTCCAGCAGTAGCAATATGTGTGCATTTTCACCTTTGTGTTCATGTTCAAATCCTTCCAGCATTACAACAAATAAACAAATAATAAGAGGGTGATATGGAAACATATTTGACAGACTTCGATGCCACTGAACTGTTCGTTGCCAAGATTTTGGCATGTGCCTGCTTACAATCTCAGTTGACTAACTTCAAGACACTGTTGCATGAGCCACTGTAGGGTTATACACACACACAAAAGCAGGTGGGGGTTCGGGGGGGGGGTGGGGGGGGGGGGGGGGGGGGGGGGGGGCGAGGAATGAAGACAACTGATGAAAATGTAACAGCTTCTTTTCAAGTTAAACAGTTGCAAAATACCTATCAAGCTCCTTCAATAAACTTTTGGGAAGTACTAACAGACAGGCTCATACACATGTTTAAATGAAAAGAAAAGAAAAAAAAACACAGAAGTCCAGACACTGCCCCCACCAAAAACTTGACTCTGATGTAATGAAATATGTGGTTTTTAAAGTCTGACACTGACAATATTCTATCAGGCCTGTGTGCCTTGATCTGTCACTGAGCAACTGTTTTGAGACTTACACAAATGAAAAAAAAGAAGAAAGTTAAACTACCTATTTACATAAATGGCAATAAAATGTGACAATCTCACTGTAGATTAACTCAGGCAATTGCAAAGCAAACACTGCCTCTAAAAGATGTCAAATCAAGATTTCTAAGCCACAAGGTCACTGACTTGTCCACTGACCTGTGAGTTATGCTAGCTGATGACTTGACTTTAACAGCAGCCCACAGCCTTAAGTGTTCTGAGTTTCAGTTTTTTTACCTAAGACAGTAACTCATCAGAAACAGAACCACAAGATTCAGTGATTAGTGTCAAGACCCATTTGCCCAGTAAAATGACAACAGCATTACAACTTTGTTGCTGAGCATTGCTCTGGGTTCACAGCATCTGTTCAAGCTGGTGGTCCTAACTTTTGACTTGGTGGTAACAAAACCACACACAATTTTGACACATGGGATATTGTCAGTCTGCATTTCCAGTATTATCAATGACGACATTCACTCTAGGACCGTGGCAACCCATGTATATAAAGTCACTAGTTTTTGTTTTGTTCAGTCACTCTGTTGACATATGTGGGTGGCTCTTACCATCCGAAAATTTAAAAGTTAACATCCACAGCATAATGGCAGCATTGAGATCAGCAGTCCGATAATTCTCCTGTTGACACCTGGAGATGACTGTCTTTGGTCTATGTTGATGAGTAAACAGCCAACATTCACAGCATGATGGCAGTAAAGAGATGTGGTGCCACAAGAAGATGCATGGACTTGCCTGCAATCAAACAACAGTTAACAATTTATTAACTCTGAATGGGAATTTTCACATTAGCTCATGACTGTTTAAGTCACTAAATCCTCACCAAAGTGTTTCAGTCTTAATCACTACCAATTGGAATAAGGACAATCAAGGATGCCAAAGCTGGAATCTTTTCTAAGCTGGAATCTTTTCTAACAAGACTAACAATAACTGAATAAATTTGCAGTGAACATCACTGAAATGTTTGAGAGACATGTAAACAGGTGTTAAGGAACAGAAAAAGACTGCAGCATTCACTGCAGGATGCAAAACAATGCATTCTCAAACTGTATGTGCTGAGACATCTGGCTCATTAAGCTTAACCATGAAACCCCTTTTGCAGTCTTTCAGCCAGGCTAAAACTAAGGAGAACAATCTCATTCCCTGTGAATGCACAAGTTACCTTTGATTACTGCTTCATTGGAGAGAACATGAACATTTCGGAAGAATGACTGCGGCACTGCCACTGTGCGTCTCAAAAGGCAACACTCTCGGCTGCCTGGTTTCCACTCTCTCCTGCAATGCACCAAACAGAAAATGTTAAATATCAAGCACCACATTCCTTTGCATCTTGAGTCAACATTACTGTCCACTTATATATCAGTACTGTTTAACTCTTTGTAGACAGCCACATGCTCATTGTGCTTAGCAAAGACAGTAACTGTGTCCCGAACTTTCAAAACTATCCTTTCTGTGGATGCCACTCTTTCCTACAACAGGAAAGACAAAAAGTTACAGATCACCAGACTGCACCGTGCAGGGTCCTTTACTGCCTTATCTCGTGCCTTACTCCCCTTTCTAGTGGAATGATTTGATCACGACCAGTTCTGACAAAAGGGTGACAAAGCATCAATTAGGTATTTCCAACTCCTCGATACCAACAGAAAGGTTAGCCTGAGCACTGCAGTGCCCAGTGCCACCTTGCAAGGGGAGATAATCTATTGCTGACAAGCTTCATTTAAAACCTCAAAATTAATGTGCTCAGCGCCACCAAAGTGAAGTAATGGCCATCACACCAAAGTAAAGTAATGACACCTGTAAATAAGCTGGCTATTTTGCGAGCTGAATGGACTTACACTGTTTAATTCACAGCTGATTTGTGTACTGGTAGTCTGAAATACCTTTCAAACATTTCTATGTCAAAATGTGCTGCAAACAGTGAGAATACAGTAGAACAGATCCTCTTCATTGTGCAAATGTTAAAAACATTCAACTTATACACTGTTCACTGGGCAATGTTTGTGCCTGTTATATCCTGATGTTCCAAGCAACTTCATCCAAATTTGATGAGCAACATTTCAAGATACACCTAACAACAAAAAGGACAACTCTTGGATGACATGATGACTCTTTCAGGACTGCATATGAAAAGAGCCCTTGCTTCGTTTCTCCTTTTTAAATACAGACATATAAATAACACCCAACACTTTATATGTATGCACTGTGAGTCAAGTTACTGGAACGCAAGTTCCCCATGGAACAGTTTATCAAGCAGTTGTAGGTATCACACCTAAAACTACTTTTGCCTTGAATTTACCTCTTATTGCACTACTTCCAGTATTTCAGATGAAACACAGTCAGATATTTATGCTGTATATGAAACACAGCACATTATTCTTCAGTCAGCGACTCACCCTCTCAACAGTTGCTCATCTGCTTCAGTTAGCTCATCAATGTGAAGTGTAGTGTATAGACCTGTGTGAAAAGTGAAGGTAAGCAATTTATTTGCAATCAGATAACCCCCCCCCCCCCCCCCCCCCCCCCACCCCCTTAAGCTGCATGCTACAGGCCAAGACTCTGGCAGGTTTTTTGTTCGAGTTGCACACTCCAAACAAATGCACTGGCATTCTTTCATAATGACAGGTGAAGATCAGCCTACAACACAATGGCAGACAAGCAACACTAATGTTCAACTCATTAGGACTTTGATCAGGTCATAGCAGAGTTTGCCATGCAAAGCCAAAGGGAAGAAAAGAAGTCATTAGGACTTTGATCAGGTCACAGCAGAGTTTGCCATGTAAAGCCAAAGGGAAGAAAAGAACCCATTAGGACTTTGATCAGGTCACAAAGAAATCATTAGGACTTTGATCAGGTCACAGCAGAGTTTGTCATGTAAAGCCAAAGGGAAGAAAAGAACCCATTAGGACTTTGATCAGGTCACAAAGAAGTCATTAGGACTTTGATCAGGTCACAGCAGAGTTTGTCATGTAAAGCCAAAGGGAAGAAAAGAACCCATTAGGACTTTGATCAGGTCACAAAGAAGTCATTAGGACTTTGATCAGGTCACAGCAGAGTTTGCCATGTAAAGCCAAAGGGAAGAAAAGAACTCATTAGGGCTTTGATCAGGTCACAAAGAACTCATTAGGGCTTTGATCAGGTCAAAGCAGAGTTTGCCATGTAAAGCCCCCACTACAGTTATCCCCTTTTCATCTTGTATTAACTTTTTTATAATTTGATAACTTTTTAAGTCTGCTTTAAGTCACATTGTTTTTAAATTTCAGGTGTGACTGTTGTACTTTTCTTCCACTTTTTTTTTATTGGGTGCCAGCACAAACTGTTTTTCCGAACCAAACATTTTCCAGTTGATCAACCAACATGAATCAATTTACTTCAGTCATTCATTCCCAAATCTATAGTAGATACAGATTCAATCCTTCAACGTTTCTTGTTGGCTGTTTTTGACCAAAACTGCCGGAGGCAAAAGCCAGTAGCTATACTATAATACATGTACAAGTTGCCCTCTCAGTAAAAATTAAAGAGTTACTCCATAACTATACTGATTCACCCCCTATTGGTCACAGCTCCCAACATGTACTTTCCTCTAAATGCCAGCACTTCATCTGAGTCAAACAGGCTTCATACTAAAGCTTGCAAAGATAACTAAGCAAAAGCCATGCTCACCCGTACAGAGGTTCACAGAAAAGGTGAAGCTGGTCTGATACAATTTGATCAAGCTTCTGGAAACAGAAAGGAATTAAACAAATAAAATAATAACTAAATAAAATCAAGGCCAACATATATTAAGTTTCAAGCTGTGAGGTGTATTGTAAACAAACTAAATAAAAGCCCATGAAAAAAACAGCATGATTTCTTCCTCCTTTTAGCAGAGGATGGGTATAAACTTAAACAAACTTAGCACCCATCTATCACCGTCATCAGCAAGGTTTAATTTAAACCCACAACAATTCTGCTGCATGGCTGTCAAAGCTATTTGCCAAATTGATCAATGGACAAGTTACTGTGATGGTCTGACAACAGAATGCCCTTTGTCCATCCCTAGAAATTAAGTGTATGAAAACTTGGAAATGAAGTGAGCAGTTTTCAATGAGAGAACTATGTCTGGCTGGATTAACTTGCCAGATCCAGTTATGCCAACAAACAGTGTAAATTCCTTCACAAATCACCTTCACTCATTCTCATGGAAATTTCTGTGTTTGACATCAGAAAAATGCAATATTTCTCTACAGTTTTACAGTAAGCGTAACCCCTCAGGAATTAAAACAAATTAAAGGAAAAAAAAGATAAAGAAAAAGAAAGCCCCCCCAAAATACACTTTTCCTTACCTTGGTTTGCTTCTGGTTTCCATGGTTTCTTTGGCCTGAATTAATGTGTACACAGTGCCGTACACACTTCTGTTGTCTGGACACACCTGCATTGTAAATGCATACAACCTGTATTAAAACCTGACTTGACATTCTGTGTGGCAAGACACATCCTTCTTCTTTGCTATTTCTTTCCAGTGTTTTCACATACAGAACCGCTTCTGTGATACTTCCCTTAGTAATTTTGGCTTTATCATTGCTCTTCATTAAAGTTGTTCTAGTATTGTCAATATACATGTATACACTGCATAAATAGTTTTGTACCAGTGTATAATCCTGGTTCATTGTAAGGAACAGCAGTACATAGCAACAAATAAAGTTTGTGTGCAGAGCAGCACTATACAGCAACAAATAAAGTTTGTGTGCAGAGCAGCAGTATACAGCAACAAATAAAGTTTGTGTGCAGAGCAGCAGTATACAGCACCAAATAAAGTTTGTGTGCAGAACAGCAGTACATGACAACAAATAAAGTTAATGTACAGAACAGCAGCACACAGCACCAAATAAAGTTCATGTAGAGAACAGCAGTACATGACAACAAATAAAGTTCATGTACAGAACAGCAGCACACAACAACAAATCAAGTTCATGTACAGAACAGCAGCACACAACAAATAAAGTTCACGTACAGAACAGCAGCACACAGCAGCAAATAAAGTTCACTACAGAAGAGCAACAAATAAAGTCAAAAGGGGCTCACATCCAGTATCTGCAGGTCATAGTTGCAGAAAGCGATGTAGCGCTGTCCCCAGTCTGCATCATTGTGGATGGCTTCCACCATGTAGTGCTCAATGTCAAACGTCATCTGCAGCACAGTGATCTGGAGGAAAAAAGAGCCTTGCCATTCAGTTTTATACGTTTGACACACACTGCAACAGTGTACTCAATAACCCAGCATGGGTGACTAACAGCCGGCACAGACATAGGTGAAATGCCACAGTGGCAGGCCATGCCACAGGCATAACATTGCTGAGACCTAAGAGATTTCCCTCACACACACTAACAAGAGAGATAAGCGAAAGGTGTTTGGTGATGTAAATAAACCTTGACAAACAACCTATCTCACCACCATGGTAATCGTGCCAATCATAATGGATGTAGGGATCTGTATTGTAAACAGCTTCTTGGTTTTGATACAAGTCAACTAGTCCCACCATTTCAGAATCAGAATGTATGTGTGATCTGTCATTATGTAAGCCTGTGCTGACTGTTGTTCTGTGCTGCAACTGTCAGTGCCAAAATAAAGTTTTCTGGCTGAGCTGGGAAATGTCTCCCATTATCTCCCTTAACAATATCAACCCTTTCAACACTGACTGTATACACTGTGTATTCTGCACAAGACTGATCTAGCAGCAGCAGTGTCAAGCTGATTTATCTGACTCATGATCATTTCCACATTACTCGTGGTCATAATACACAAATTCACTTTGCCTTGAATGAGTTTCATACATGGATGTTCACTCTAAACTTGCACATTTTGTCATTTGATTCAAAGTGAAAAGTTCAGCCTGTCTGCCATGACTTCATTACACTAGGCCTCACCAGAGACATGTCCGTCTTGACAGTACGTATGATGTTGAGGGGCTTCTTGTTCCACACCACTTGGACCGGCAGAATGCTGCGGTAGGCCAGGTCATACTCATCTGGAAACACACACATAACATTAAACAAATTAAATGACTGGACAACTTTTCTCAACATTTGTACTCTTATTCTCATTTCTACAACTAAATATCATCAACCCTTTATTTATTTTAAATCACACTTCAGTGTATGTGACTATGTCACTCACTTTTTTTTTTTTTTAAGTCACAAAATTCCAAGACCCAGTTCTGTAATTTGAACCTGTTAATTACTGGTATTCATGAACAGTCAAAAAAGTCACAAACATAAAATACAAACATATTACCATCCTGCCATACAAAATTTGTGAAAATGTCAGTTACATGAAAATTTCACTTACTTCATGTCATGTTCATCAACAGCTCGATCTTGATTTACAAGATGTTTTCTATGCTTGTAATCTATTTTGAGTTCAGCATGCTCAATACAACACTTCAGGAGTTACGTTCTCAGAAGTTAGAAGGCTGGGTTTTACAGGCGCAAAAAGATAAACATACACTGACCAGATTAAGTTGAAACCTCTGCATAGCTCAGAGAAACACATTATATAATATGTGCGCTCTAAGTTTTAACAGAGATACAATAATAGATATGGTTTCACAGTTCCGCAGCTGCCCTGGGATAGCATAAATTAATTAACGTACCAAATTCTTGTCTTAGCTATTACATATATATTAAGCATTTTATCCCTTGTGTCAGTAGCTGACAATCTTCTTTGAAATAAAAAGACAGGACCAATGTCAAAGAAGGAGAAAGGACCAGCATCAACTGGAAAACAGAGGCACGTGTATTTTGTATGGCTTCACTGATGGTTCAGACATCATCTTGATCTAAACAAAATTGTGACCTCCACCTAAAACTTAACAGAACTAAAAATCACACATTGTTCACTCACGCTACCTGCTATGCACGTCCAATCTTACCTTCTGCCAGCTGCGGGGAATCCACCAACTCCTCATTGCCCAGGGCAAATCTGCGTACAGAAAAAGTCAGTGTCCGTGCATAGTTTGTGTGCACAATAACACTCTCAGAACTTTGAGATCGACTCTCCCCACTGCTACTGGTGGAGGAAAAGAAAGAGCGCTGTGAGGAAGGCAAGCGAGATGTGCATGGCATGTTGTCCTCTGAGTCACTGGGCACATACTTGCCGGCACACACTTCAAATGTTGGGCTCTGAACAATGGTGGTAGGTGGGGAATGAAGACCGCTGGCAGAGAAGTGAGCAATGGGCTGGGTGTCTCTGTCTGACAGTGGCAGTGAAGCAGAGTTTTTGTCAGAAAGGTTGCCCCCATGAGCACTGTGGGGGCTGCGGGAGTTATCCGGGTACCCTGAGGAACTTTTTGGCGACTTTGGTGACTTAGGTGACAGGCACTCGTGACTAGAGACATAGTGGCTGTTGCCACCGTGACCGTTTTTGACATTTTCTGAATTGTTTGCACTGCCTTCATTTCTGGTGCGAAGGGCTGGGCGGTGCCCACTCACCACCAGCAAAGAAGAGCAGGAGCATTGCATGTTGGATCTGAGAGGACTGCGGCATTTTTCACACAAACGCTGAGGTTTGTCCTCCAATGTTCCCTTACACACATCTGCTTGGTCGTTATCGCTGTTCTCTGAAAAGTCTGGGGAGTAGAAGTTTTCCTCTTCACCATCGCTAGCAACAGCTGAGATCTCACACAAAGATGATCCTGAAGCCTGACGCCTTTTCTGACTTGAACTTTCTGATAATCTGTCATCCATATTTTCCTGAGTGTAGTACGTTGTCACCGTGCCAAGAATGGACAAGTCTGCTCCAAGGATAGTTCTGTTTGTGTTTTCACAATTCTTCCCTTCAGTGTCAGTAACTTTGGCAGAGAGTCTGCCAGCATCATCAAAGCTTTGCAGAGGTAGTTTGGTATCCACTTGAAGGGCAACAAGTGAGTCTCCGGTGTTCAGAACAACAATGCCATCTACACGAAGCTGAACACGTGGTGAAAAAAATGGGAATGGTGGCGCAAGGTCAAACTTGGTATGAACACAGTAGCTGTGGAGAAGGCACTGCTGAATGCTGGGGCTGGTGCATGGAGCTGCAAAAAGTAAAAACAAAACAAAGTGAGCCTGGTCAACATGTCATCTATATAAAATATTATACTCCCTCACATTGTTCAAGACTTCAACCAAGCATCCACTCCATCTGGTATCTACCACAAAGCATTCATAACACTTATTTTAGCCATAAAATATTTAAAATAACTATGTACAACTAAAAGTATGGACAATTAAGTACCATGTGATATAACACACCAAAAGCCTTGCCTTGCTGGTTACATTATATAAATTATAACACAACAATGAAAAAAAGGCACTTCTGTATTCCTTCTTTTCATCAAGTGAGTCAGACACAGCACTGTGAATGGCTACACCCTTTGCTTGTGTACCACACCGAAATGGCTATAAATAAATTAAAAACAAGTGCACATGTCTATAGATCATCTAGTCACAAGGACTGCAAGGTCTCAATCCTATACACATCACCCCTTCCACTAACAAAGTAACATGTTCCTCAGAATCAGCATAATAACTATGCCATGCACTCTCTCCCATCAGGCCCCTCCCCTTTTTCCAAAAAGATTGCGCTTTATCACAGGTTCATTAAGTGTTTTTTAAATATATATTTTTAATATATAATACATAATCAAGTAGCAGATTTCAAAGACAATGGATGAAACAGTCTCAAATACCCTAAAATCCCTAACAAAGTAGCATATTATGAAAGTCTGACTTCAAACAACTGCCTGAAGATTCTCTTGTTTAAATCTTTTCAAACGTATGCTGGAAAAAAGATTCAAAACTGCTAAAGTGCACCATTTTTAAAGTTAACATCAATGCAAGCCCAAATCAAAAATTAGTTTGTGCATGATCTTGTGAATGCCTGCAACAACCATGCAAAGTCTGAACTTGACTGAATAAATCCTTGCACACCTTTTTTGGCTACCAATTGTGGCAAATAATAAACAGAAAATCACATAAAATCCAGCTGGAGCAGTTTTTGTTTAATCAATATGTACGTTTGGCGCATATGGTGGAAGAGCCTAGCACAGTTTCAGCACTAACAGCTCTGTCAGTTGTGGTCTGTCAGTAGAAGTAGGGCAGTTAAGACTGCTTGCTTCTGTAAACCCTTTGAAAACGGAAAGCCTTAGGCTGTATTTAGCACTTAGACTCTGTGAAGTCTTTTATTGCACCAGCCACTAGTAATATATTAGTGTTAGCAGTTGCAACTGTTTTTTTAATGTTCTGTTAACAGCATAGGGTTGCCTCAGAATGACAGTAGTGCAACTATTAAAGGTTTGGCCATTCTGTGCTAGGAACAAGTTTAAGTTAGCTTACCTTTCCTGGCCGGATATTGGCAGTGTTGACAATTGCCGACAGAGGGGAGGGCAGTAACAGTGAGGAAGCACTGACACGAATCATCATGAGTACCCGGAACACTGTCACAAAACACATCTGATGTACACAAAATCAGTACACAGCATCTGTACACAGACAATACTTCTATAAATATATATGTATCACAGTTCAGTGGATATTGTGTTTTCTGATGAATAACCACTTTGGTGTGTGTGTGTGTGTGTGTGTGTGTGTGTGTGTGTGTGTGTGTGTGTGTGTGTGTGTGTGTGTGTGTGTGTTTGTGTGTGTGTGTGTGTGTGTGTGTGTGTGTGTGTGTGTGTGTGTGGTGGGGTTCTGTGCAGGCAATTGTGTAAGTGTGTGTGTTGTTGTTGCTGCATACCATTTCTTGCAAAAGATACAATAAATGAAAAGAGCATTCAAAACTCTTTTTTTAAACCCAAAAAACAACAACAATCTAGTAACAATCTACTCTCTGCATACTACTATGAAGTCATCCTTAAATAAATGACATTACTGAACCATTCAGAAAAAGAGAAATTATACCTGTGGCCATAGATGAGGATCTTGTCAGCATCCTGAGGCCATTCACAGTATGCAATGAACAGATCCTGAGTGATGTCTTCATCTCCAAACAGCCGCACCTCAGAGATCTACCAAGGTGACAAAAGTAGAATTGTTTTCTTTCTTTTCTTTTCTGAAGGACTCACACAGTCTGGTTTCCCAGGTTAGTGTACTAAAGTAGTAACTGTCCTACATTACAAACCAGAGAAGATCCATCTAATATTTGTGTATCCTTAACGTATTTTTTTTCTTCTGTAGGTCTCAGCTCTTGACAACTGACTAACAGAAAAGGGGTGATACAATACAACTTTATTGCCGAGTGTCAATACAACTGCACAAGGAATGTTTTGTGGTGCCAAGTACATTCATCACACATTTATGCCAATCATAAAACATCATTAAATTACAACAATTGCAAACAAACATCCAGGTAAAAAGTCATCCATAAATTTATAAATATATACATGATAGGGTATATATATATATATACTGACAGTGATACTGATAGCCTATCTCAGTATCTGTCTTACCAGCACAATTACAAACAACTGTTATTATATATAATATAGCAATGCAAACAATGGCCTTTTTATACCTGTAAGTAGCCATGCATAAAATATTATGGAATGTCTGATTACATGATGTTAAGAAAATATAATTTAAAAAAATTTAATTTAAAAAGAAATCTTTAAAAACCAAACTGTTGACAGGTGGTTTCCTAATACAGACTTGCTTCCTTAATACAGACATCTTTTGAACTCACTCTATGCTACGGTCATTACCATTTTTACTAATTAACAAACATAATTAATTATGTCATTGTGATTGCATTTTTTGGTTTTTACTATTTTAGTAATTTTACAAGATGTATCAAACGCAAACTGTCACTGCAAACATTTCTAAGCAATATAATAGTGGTAGCCTTAGCAAAAGAGAAAACAACCACTTTAGGCCTGTCGTACCTGATGCTACAGAATTACATGGTACTCACCAGCTGCAGAGGTTTGCATGGCACGAACAGCCACCACTGCAACTTGTACACATAGATTGGATACGCTGTGTGTTCCTCTGTGTCAAGGTACAGAGAGTAAGACAGAACAAACTGGCCCGATTTGCTGAATCCAAGGAACACATGCCTGGCAGATACAGAGAGAGAAAGAAAAGGGGAAAATATATTATATTTATATATAAATATCACAAAATTAACGTACTACTGTGAATTATAGTAATTCTTTTTAAACTAATTAAAGGTTGGACAGTTACATATTGCATCAATATACTATTTTTTGCAACTATGTTTTGTAAGTAGTAGTAGTAGTACTATTCCACAAACAAACCCCAGAATAGCAATAGTGGGTTATTTACTACTCTCTTCATCTTTTATTTGACCATAAGATTAAGAATAAGACAAAGACTAAGACTACAGAGTACTAAGACCAAAAACAAATTATTGAAAGTATAATATTACTATTATTATCAAACTCAAAGCTAACTTTACACCAGTTGGTGTGGGTGTATTCAGTTATGAAAATAACTGTCATCAGGCCTTTCCTAAACAAATACACAATGATACCAAAACATGTAGTACTTACTACTATACTAGTTGCTATTTAATAATAAACGTACACAACTCCATCACAACACTAAAACAGTTCATGAAACATTGATGAAAGATCTTTCCCAATGGCTGTATCATGCTGCGTCTGATACTGAACATCTTTTGAGGCTGTGCCTGAATCACTTGACTTTGTTCTCCTTGCCTTCATGACCTTTCACAATGACTGTTACAAATACAATATATATATATAATTATATACAAATGTCAAAGACACTGATACTGTTGGCAATGCTTGTGCGATTGGCCTAAGGCAGCTTCTGTCAAAATGTGTATGCATCTCATATCTGTTGTACTTCTACTAGTACTGTAGTAGTCACATCAAACGCAAATAACTTATAAAATCAGTATGGAATACCTGCACTAGCGGCAGTAGTATAGTAGTTGTAGTACTCATTAGTAGCAGTACTATTACCATCACAACCCACAACAGTTTGCCCTGATATAACCATCATGGTTGACTGGGCATCAAAAACCAATTATCTGTCCTCACCCCCAAGGAGCTGACACTACCAGTACCACCACAAGTGTATTGTTTGTGTGTATACAAAGGTTATAGATACAGCCACACATAATATCCTTGTAGTTGTACTTCTCTGCACATTTCTGTTTAAAATTTAATCTAGTATACGCTAATAATGCATGCTTACCCTTCTTCAAGCACAGCCAATGGTACCAATGACTTTAATCGGTAACACATTCTGCCTGGTATTTTTGTGAATAGTTTCCATGGCAGCTTGCTTTTTGATGTTCTCAGACCACCATGAATCTGTTGAATATGAACAAACCACAAGTGTCAAGTAAAAAGAACACTAAAAACAAGCCATTTTCTTCCCCTTGTCAACAGCACAAAAGATTCTCAGTTTCTGCATAACTTTACATTTTTAGTATTAACTATTATTGGATAACAACTGTATTACTACTATTAGTACTACAGATAATCAATATTATGCTAAGCTGTAATATCTTTCATCACAAACACACACATATACATTATCAAGAAGAAGATACAGTGAGCCAATGAGAAGCTGGAAACAATTTTCTGATGCATGTAATTACAAACAAGTCATTTGAAACAAAAGCAAAAAAAGTATAATTTGCAATGCACATGATTCATTCACTTAAGTGTAACATTTAACAACTAAATTTCACACTCAAACACTCTGAATTTGATTCAATGACAATGGCAGTTTGCACAACAATAAAAATGTAAGTTTCAGAATCAATGTATCATTGTTCACCATGTATGTCTGGATCAGTGGAACTGGAACTGGACTGAAATTATACTTTTAATATATATATCATTATTACAAAGACAATTACTGTAAAATATAGCAGCCTCATGGTCATAAAAAACAGAATCATAATTACAGTCCTAAGCACATCTATTTGATGACCACTGCCCTGGCATTAGTATTTAGACTGACTCACTGAGTACTCTGGAAAGTGAACTTGATGTTGTATGTCAGGCATTAATTAGTATGTAGGATGACTGATTAGTAGGATGACTGCTACAGTAACAATTGTAGCTTTCCACAGAAAAGCAGCCCAAACTTCTCCATTGTGGGGAGGGGATGGGGGTTCAAAATAAACTGAATGACAGCTTGGGGTGACTGACCCACTGTCAGGTGCCAGTAAATCATAGTACAAGTTTACTGTAAAGTTCTTCACTTATAAAAGTTATATTGTTTTAATACCCAACAACACTACTAGCAATCCTTCTTTGTTTCAATACTTTTATAGTTAAGTTTTAAGACCCGGTTATCATAATATTAGTTTTATTACTATTAAATAGTATTTGGAGTTGTCTGGGTATGTGCAGTTCAACCGTACTGATTACTCTTGACAAATTTAGTACTGAAACAAACAACATGGTTGTATTGATCTAGGATTGTTGGTCTTGACCTGGTGTCACTGTCAGTGTCACTATGCCAGATATCATATAGTGACATAACAATTAACATCAGAAACATCAGTTTCTGACTTTGCTAATTTCAAATATTTTCCAAGTATCAAGCATCATGTTCAAGTTGGAACAATGGTCATAATCACAATTAAACTGAAAAACTGAATTCCACACTCAAGTAAAGACTGAGTATGTCTGTAAAGTTGCCAACAGCCTTGTGGACAGTGCCCCCTGATCAGCTGAGGTCACTCCAGGCTCCACTAGAACCAGCTCAACACTTGCTCAAATTTGACCAGATCCAAAGCCCAGCAAGAAGAAAATATCTTCAAACTAATTTCTTTCCCCAACTCTGGAATACCCTTCCAGCATCAACAGCACAAGCTCACACTCTGGCATCATTCAATTTCAAGCTAAAGCTTAATACATTTTCTTCAGCAGTTCAGGGTATATGATGGCTGGAGCTGTATCAGTCAGGATTTGCCCTGGGATTGCTGCTAATACTATAAAGCTACTTGGACTGTAAGTTTATGTACTATACTACATTGCTAGTGCTACTGCCAGTACTGTAGTAGCACTAGTTAGTAATGTAGCTCATACTAGTACTAGTAGTAGTACTAGTAGTACATAAACTCTCTGGATACCTGGTAAAATTGAAATGTTTCTCCATTTTGTTTGTGTAGTTGCATTTTGTTTAATCTAGATTGCAACTACTGTATGATGACATGCATCAATTAAGTGTCATTATTATGCATAATAATACAATAATATTAACAATAACACATAACAACTTGACTTCAAAATTTGAAGACTGAACCTGAGGTCACATTCACAATGCATGGCTTATGTACAGTGTACATCAGTACATGTGTAGCATAGTTAATTTTAGGCAGGGGCCATGTTTCATCCATTAAAGCACCACAACAAAAGTGTGGAAATCCAGTAAAGGCCGCTAGCATTAATTATAATTCAGACTGGAGTTGATAATGAATGAAACTGCAGGTCTGATGTCTTCAAATTTCAATGAAGTTTACTTGTTCTAACTGACTGAAATGCTCTTAGTTGATGTCAGTGCTTATCATTATTACCGACTAAATATACCATTTATGACTAATGCATGGAAGCACCACAATCCATGTTACTTTACATTTAAAGATACAAAACAATGCACCCGGTTCAGTTGGCCTTGACTGTTTGATTACTTCCCTTAGTTTTGATATCACATTGTTCTTTCAACAACAAAACAAGCTGCCTGTGAATCCGGATGCTTGGATGTGAAATTCGCACCTTTGGGTGTCGCTATCCCAGTAAACGATCAATGATACAATGGAACACTTGAGCAATGAAACATTTCCAAAAATAAGAAAAACAAACCTCTCTTGCGGCCAGTTTATTCACAAGACTGGCCGCCATTTCAAACCCTTCATGAAGTCTTCGGTTTATGTCCCTTGAAAGTTAAGACATCGCATCAGTTCTGGATCACTCACGTTACTTTCACTAAATGCCTCAGGTTCCTATTTAGAGCAATTCGCGTACAGTTATCTTAGAAATATTAATAATAACGCATCGCGGAAACCAAACTACGTGGCGGTTATGCAAGAAAGGAGCAGAAATTATTTTCATTCAATTGTCGTCTGCTTCGACATAGAAGGGAAACCACTCTCGTACTTCCGGCACGCACTTCGCACGAGTAACGTTAGTTCTACGAACCAAAACATGGCTTGTTCCAGTCGTTTTTCAGAAGTACCCGTAGTTAATGTCACTGCCGATAATATAAAAGAGCTTTGGCCATCACTTGTACTGGCGTTAAAAACATCAACTTTTGTTGCGCTAGACACGGTAAGGATGTGCTTATGTACGGAAACTGAGACTGTGAAAGAGTACTGCCGATCGAACGACTACAAGTACTGTAATGTTTACAACCAATATATTTGACAATGACATCCAGCATTATCATTGGTAACTGTTGTCCAAATTGCAAGAAAATTGGATCTAACGTGATTGGCGCGAATGTGTGATGAGTGTACTTACTAGTACTTGCCATAACTTGGCACCACAAAACATTTCTACAATCCTAGTAGTAGTACTAAATCTACCATAAAACTGTTTAATCGACTGTCTATCACCATGATGTTTCAGCACACAGAAATGTGTCGAATTTACTGCCAGTGCCACGGTGTGACTTATGACTATGTAGAACTTGCAATATATTGATACAATGATAGTATTATAATTAATTTGTTGTAATTTATATGTTTTAAAAATCTCAATTTTGTTCTGGTTGTTTTGAAGTTGAACATTCCATGAGAGTGAATGGTGTTTTTCATTTAACATTTTACTCTTCTATTCAATTTTTGGTACAGGAGCTGAGTGGCCTTGGAAACAGAAAGCTTCTTGGTGTGAGGTAAGGGTGTGTGTGTGTTTTTCTTGTGGGGAAGGTGTGGGGGGGGGGGGATAACCTGCTGTTGAGGAGCAGGTAAGCTCCTCCCCCTCCCAACACACAGACTTTTTTTAATGTCCAGCTGCCTTGGATTGTTTTGTTTAGATATATATGGCCAGATCCACACATGTCTTAGCCTCAGGCCTTTCTGGTGAGCTTTTTGTCTTAACCTGAGGGACTAGATTCAGTGAGTCAGTACCTGATTATGAACGTCATGGACATGTTTAGTAAATTTCTGAATCCAATCCAGTTACTGAGTAGCAAAACAGTATCGTACTTTATAGAGTTTGTGTAATGTAGTTTGATGCTGAATATTTTTTTGATTCATTACTTTGTTCTCCAGGTCACTACCTGACCGGTACAAGAACCTGTGTGAGGTGGCCAAGACGAGATCGGTGCTGTCTCTGGGCCTCTCATGCTTCAAGCTGCAGAGAGTAGGGCAAACCTACATCAACAGAGAGGCATCCCCAGCAGAGGCCAACTCTGGTGCCGAGGTACAGATCAAGCAGTGGTCGTTCAGTGTCCAGACGTTCAATGTGATGTTGCTGTGCTCAGAAGACTACATGGTGGAACCTGGGGCCCTCAGGTTTCTTGTAGAGCATGGCTTTGACTTCAACAAGCAGTACTCTGCAGGCATTTCGTACCATCGAGGGAAGGAAAAGGTCAGCTCACAAGTTCTTAGACTGCAGCAAGCGACACATCTTGCCTAGCTGCTACAGCAGAACTGGCAACCAACTTGTGTATTCAGTGTCATGTATTTGTTTGTTTCATATCCTGTGTGTTTATTTCCTACCCAGTGCTACAGTTGAGCTCCAAGTACAGTATGCACACCTGTATACATGTAGACATAGCTCCATCAGATCCAAAATAGACTGGTAATTTATCCCACAGACAGATTTTGTACCATGATTACAGCAATTGTTTAAATTTTATCAGGTCTGATACACTTGAAGAAAATGCATTGCCATTGATGATTGGAAATGTTTACTGCAAAGAAGAATTTGTGCAAGCATTTATTTTAACTGTCTTTTCACAGACTATTTTTTTTTTTTTTTATTAAATCCCTGAAATACCAGTGAATTCTAGTATAGCTTAGGTGAACCCTTAACTGCTTTAATGTGTTAATCCATTAGCTCTCAGCTCACTTTGTGTTGCAGATGGAGACAGGGGATAAAGGGTCAACAATAACGGGTCCAACAGCCAGGCAGCTCTTTGACATTCTCCTTTGGAGTGAAGTGCCTTTAGTTCTACACAATGGCTTTGTCGACCTGGTCTTTCTGTACCAAAACTTTTACACTGACCTCCCGCCAACCCTGCAAGTCTTTCTTGCTGATCTGGCAGAGATGTTTCCACATGGCATTCTGGACACCAAATATGCAGTGGAATTTGTTGATCGTCTGCCAGCAACATACTTAGAGTATGTCTTCAGGAAATGGTAAGATTTATACATAGTTATAATTATGCAGAACATTTTTAGTACTTACAAATTATAGACTGCTCTGTAGACCATGAAATGTGGCATGTTTTTGTTTGTTTGCTAGCGTTCCTCAGCTAAAACCAGTATATGTTGGTGAGAAGGTAGTGTGCGCAACTGTTTCCCCACCCCTGTACATACTGTTGTACATAACACGATACAAGTGCAGTGTTACCCACCACACCAGCATTTGCACTCCTACTGTGGGGGTCTCAGTGGAGTTTGCCATTCTGTGTAATGAAGGTTACTATGGTTGGAAGTAATCCAGACATAAAACTCTTAAGACAGCAAACATTTGCTTTAGGCTAGCCCCAACATTCTGGCTAGAGACGGTAAGGTGCCAGTAATCATAATGACAATATCATTTGTGATAGCATTTGATTGGGGCCATCATTTTGTGTGAAAAGTGTCTGATACAGTGATAGTTCTTAACTATTAAAGTGCAGTAAAGAATAAAATTGACAGAAAAAAATAATTCAAGAATGGAAATTATGCAAACTGACTTACACTAATGTTAGAGGGGAAAATTCATAAGATTACAATCATCATCCATTTGTTTACTTTGTGCCCAGTCCTTTTTTTTCTTCTTCTTTTTTTTTTTTTTTTTTTTGCAGGTCGATTTTGTTGTGCATTATTGCCCACAGTGATACGTTCCTACAGGTTCATGTGAAACCATCGTTCATGACTGAGATAAGACATGCCTTTACCCATTGTTTTTAAACTCAGGATCAAAACCATGATTTTTTTTGTTTCTTTCACAAGGCAAAGGAAAAATGCTCTTCAGGCCAGCATTGAGCGTCGCGAGGTGTGCCTGGAGTTTGGTCGCCTGCCAGAGAACAGCTCTTACATCAGCATTAGTCACTGCAGTCTACCATCCACCTGTGTCGAGAGGGACTTCATCCCCAAAGCTTCTGTCCTGCAGGAGCTTGTCTGTCTCTGCTTTGCTGTAAGTGTGGTGACAGTAGGTAAAACAAAAATGAATGTATACCAGAAAAAAAGTTTGACTAAAGGGAGCTGGGTCACAGATTTGAGCAGCTAATATTATTGTGACTGCGAGTAGAAAACAAATACCACAGGAGCCGAGTGTTCTCCACCTATTGTTTGTGCAAGTTTTATAAACCCTACTTGGTATGTGGAATAGACCACCCACCATATTCTTTACCCACCTGCACAATGCCATCAGTCAGGTGAACACTTAAATGGATCATCAGGCAAAGGATAGCTCAATAGAGCACTAGACTCATGATCAAAAAGGTTGCAGGTTTGATTCATTTCTGGAGAATTTTCTTTTCCAGGCTCAACTTTCTGTGCTGACTCTTATTTCAGTATCTGTTGCACTCTCCGTGTTGCCCTCATATAACCACTATGGTTGACAGGGTGTTAAAAAGCCAAGTTCCTTCCACCCCTGTTATCACAGCAGCACCTAAAATATCCTGGTGATTCTGCCAAAAGGGCAGGTTACAGCTAAACAGTAAAAACACATGCACCATATGTATGTGACTTAACTGAATAACTGTAAGCTGGTGCATGGTGTACACAGAATGTGCACTGAGATGGGAGCAGTTTTTCATGGTACCAGCAATGTAATGTTCAACCAAAACAGCACTTTTCCACTGAGGTGAATCTTCAAAATATGCTGTGTAAATCTACAGTCACTCATTCAGTTATATGCCAAGATGTGGCCATATGATGGGGTAGAAATAAGTGTGATGCTTGTTGGTAAATATAAACTGCTAGACTATATTTTAGACTAGGAAAGCTATAAAACTAAACGTATAATGGCTAGCAACTTACAAGCAATGGCACAAGCAATTTCCACCATGCAAAATATTTTCATCTAGTTGATACAGTAACCAAGAGGTAGTGGTTTTACTCATTTGCTACCAAGAATTACTTGGATTCCTGTTTTCACTTCACTGTAGCATAACAGTGGTTATGTGGTGTTTTACAGGGACATGGATGGTGCGCCAATGGAAAACGATGCCCCAAGTCTCATGCCATTGACCTTATCCTTGACCTTGATGGCACCAAGGCCGCCAAGAATCGCAAGCGTCGTCGCAGGCAGCGAGAAATGCAGCAACAGCAGCACCAGGGTGAAGAGGACATGGATCTGAGTGGTGGTGATCAGCATAATTTATCGACAAAGTCAAGCAACAAAAGGATTTGTCTGAACTCCAACACTGCAGATGATTTGAAAGACATTTCAGCAAGCCAGAAAAGAAACCCAAACAACTCTTCAGTTGAAGGTGCCTCCCCAACGGACGCATGGGAAGACTCTTCAGACAGTGTAGCAAATAGCCAAAAGAATGGCACTGACGACATCGACTATGATGTCATCACAGATGCTTACCTCAAATCATCACTCCAGCTGGAAGAAGGTCGCAGTGGAGGGCACAGGGCAGGTTTTGATGCGTTCATGACAGGGTTCATTATGGCATGCTTCCTCAGCAAGCACACAACAGTGGACGACACAGTGGACAGAGTGGTTGGTTCCAGCTTCAAACTCAGCCAGTTGTCAGGGATCGAGAGTCTGAGCAACAAGATCTATGCCATGGGCAAAGATCAACCCATGACGGTGTCCAAGAGCAATTTCTGCAGTCCATCCAAAAATCACAGGGAAAGAATTCAACGACTGAGAAAAGCTTGACTGTTTGCTTGTTAAAGTTGGAGCTTTTTGTTATTGTTCTTTTATATGCAGTGAAAATGATGCAAGCGTTGTCTGATGATGAATGTTCATTCAGTTGTAAGGCAGACTGGTTTCAATCTTTTGGCTTATTCATTGCCAGCCTGAGTGAGCTCTTTCAAATTTCACTTGATGACGGGCTGAGCTCAATACTTTACTGACCTAGTAACTTGGTTATGTCAGGGTGATTTTACTGACCTAGTGCCAGCAATACTGGAAAGGTAAAACTGCAAAGTGTCCATTCTCAGCAAGTACAACAGGGTGTTTTATACCAGAATTCCCAATTCTTTTATTTTAATCTCTTGCACCTGATGGGGAAAATGATTTTAGTGACTTTCTTGAATGGAACTATTTAATGCCCCTTGTTTTGTCAAAGAAGGCTAGGCATTCTCTCACAGGTAGAAGAGATCAAAATATAAACTTTGAATCAGGGATTTTACCTTGAAATGCTGCATGGATTTTGTGTTCTACTTTTGTTGTTCTTCAGTGCTGCTGACACCGACAGAATGTGGGAAATCCTGTCCAAAATCAAAATGCAGTGTCCAAATGAGTTCTTGTGCATGTTGAATAAAAGACTTGTGGTTTTGTCCTATTCCTTCTTGTAGAAACTTTTAACTCAAAAATTGTGCTGATTTCTCTTGAGTACTGTGCTGTATTGTGAGCCCATCAAGAGCCTGAAGTTTCCATTTTCTAGTGTGACAGTTATTAATCCAGAATAACACTTAACCACACTGGTCTTCCATTTTATTGCTTACTGAATCAGCACAGCATCCACGGCAAAACTCAAGCCATTTGAAAAGAACATACATTGTTTGAGCAGTTTTTATTCATTTCCGTAGTATAGCACAAGACTCACAAGCACTGAAGAACAATTCATCTGCAGTCCTCTTGCATCAGTGATGGTTAGTGGGACAATCCTCTTGCATCATTGATGGCTATTGGGACAATCTTTTTGCATCAGCGATGGTTATGGGGTCTTGGACTGTAGAAAACATGGTCAAGTGTCATCGCCAGCCTCACACTTTGATCATCGATTTTCAGCACCTTCCTCCAAACTCTATCAGAATTGGTTACAGTACTGAAAGGGCACTCTTTATCTCCATGCAACTGTCCATCGATGCTGTCTGTGCCCTCCACAAAGTTTGGATACTATTAAGACTGTGGAAACATCTTGTCGAAGCATACACATAAACACAAGGACAGGGCAACAAAAAAAGTTCTCTCGGTTAAAACAATTCTGGTTTTATTTATGCTGGCCAAGCAACAGGAACTGTCATAAAAAAAAAGAAGATATTATTTGAGCTTACTGCCATTTGAGCACCAACACAAAACAGTCCATTAGCCAACAGTTTTCCAAGACCTCTGGCGTAATCAGTGGCAGTGGTTGGAGGAAGGTTGCTGTAAACAAGTGCTTGGAGTTTGAGCCAGCCTAAGTAACAGCTTCCCATGACCTCTTTGGTCTTGTTCCTTGAATGACAAGAGCACAGACTTCTTGTGTCAGATATTGAAGAGGCTGTGCGTGCAGCACAAGCAAGTTGGGACACTTCTGGTGGTCGTGAGCAGTCAGTGCCACTAGGCATCATGAACAAAACCCAAGTCCAGAAACTGAATGTAAAATTTACTGAGCTTTCTGGTTTTTTTTTACACTTTTTGGAACCTTTGTTTTCCATTGTTAAAACAAGACAATGAGCCTCGTTCAGTCAGAAAACTCGTTTTGCACTTTTGCCATTCCAGAAAATGTGCTCCCTGTCACACCTTTTGTGGCCAGAAATGATGAACATTTTCCAGGGCATTTGTGAATTAAAAAGGTTACCAACCTACCCCACGTCAGGTTTAGTCTCTGCTAACTTGTTTTAAGTTTATATGAATCACTTTGTTTTTAATCTTTCTTTATCCACACAAAATAAAGCAACAGATATAGCTCTAACTTTAATTGCTCAAGAAGTGTTTGGGTCCCAGAACTTGTGACTTTAATTACAAACTTTCTCTACAATCAACTAGGCACCAGTGCAATGGAAAGACGGTGTCACAACTGACATTGCAAGTTCAGCAGCACATGTCCATCGCCAGCTAAAGCAGGCAGCAATTTTTCTTCACAGTGCAGGAATCTGGATAGCAAGAAGGCCAGGAAGGACTGCACTCCAGGTGCATCACATTGATCAGAGCTTGCTGTCATCTTGTGGCTTAGCCAGCTGACCCAGTCTTCATCTGGTCGCACAGGTGATGAGTTGGGGGACAGATCTAGCTTAAGATCTCGCACATCGTTGGTATGTTGGCAGTGTGCTCACCATGGCCACGAATGCAACTTCAAAGTAACAAAAACAAAACCAAGATAACCATACACCTTTTGAATGCACTTGTGCCTAACAGAAGAGATGGAGTTTTGCCACCTTCTGTATCCCATTGTGCATCAGAACGTAATCTAGTTTGTGATAAAAATGAATTGTGTAACACACACATTTTTTGGGTCAGTTAAAAGTTAGAACTAGGGTGCATTACTTTATTTTACTTTTAAATACAAGAAAAGTTTTGAATTATGTGTTTACTTACAACAGTTTGATCATCCTGAGGTGATCCTGTTCAAAACTGCCCATTTAGATATTCTTGACTAGCTTCCAAGTTGAAAACACTGAAGAGACATCAACAAAGAAAACACAATAGATCACACCACAGCCATAAAATTATAACAAAACATAGTAAGTTGCCATGACTGTTTTATTCCTTTGAATTACACAGGACTTGATGTCGGATCTCGCACATAACATTGGAACAAGCAAGTCATGTTGACGAAGTCCACAGTCACACCTGAAACGAGATTAAAACAAAAAACCTTTCAATGTAATATTCAGTCAGGGTAGTTGCTAACTGCAAGCAACTAAAAAAAAAAAAAAAAAAAAGGAAGACCACCAGTAACACAAATAACAATTTAGAAGAAAACTTTCCTACAAGTATGATGGGCACCCACAGTTGACAGTGATGAACTGACAATATCCTGAATTATTGGCAATTCCAATAGGCAGTCATGAACTGGCAATTTCCTGAATTACTGCAAATGCTAAGAGAAGCAGTGTTTCTGCTTTTGGCAGAGCATGAACAAAATCCCAATAAAAGAAAATGAACTCAATTCTAGTATTTGTTCCCACAGCACCAAACACACACAAAATAGAATAAAGAGCAAAACCAAACACTTAAAATTCAAGCCATGCACCTCAACAAGTGCACCGCTTCCACAAAGCACCTCAGAGTTTAATTCTTTTGGTCTTCTTCAGATAAATGACTAGCAGACATTTCTGGGCATTTGAAAACTGATTTGTGCACTCTACATTCAACTGCGTGTGCACAGAGTGTAGGAGGCTCAGTGTTACATCAGATTAACCTCCACTTGGGCACCCATTCTTTCACTCAGCAGCTCAGTTTCTTTCTTTCTGATGACACCTGAATAAAACTTACAGTACTCCTCAAGTATTTATATCTACACTTGATGTGACCATATCAGAACCCTGTTTAATTTGTAAACATAAATAAACAAAAGGTGACCATATTGTTACAGAGACCTTGAGCTATGCGTTCCTCACCATAGCCCTGATATAACCCTTTGTGGTTGACTGGGCTCAAAGCACCAACTAACTCCTCACCGTATGACCCTGGGTGCTTTACAATAACCACTAAGTACTTGCAGTCAGTGTCCACAGCTGAGTAGACATGTGGTAACAGTGAGTTTCTGCCTCTGTCATGAAGTATTGTTAGGAACAGAATATTAAATTTAAAGACACTGACGTGTTTACGTATTTGAAGCATGGCACCTAAGTCATCACCATCTGACAGATCAGGATAAACCGCACTTTGCCTCTGTAGTATGTAGAAAGCAAAGTCAAATGACAGCAACTCTGCTGTGAAAATGGTGCTTTTAGTTTTAATCCAGTGTGCTTGCAAATATTTAAAATTCTGCCTTCTTCATTTCAGTTTTACAATGGTCCAAACAGAAATGTTAAAACTAAGACTTACCATACTGAACAGACACAGAAACAGAAGGGATCATCTTAATCTTCTTGCTTCACGCTCAGACTCTAGAAGTGTCAGGATGTCTCCTTCTCGGACAGGTCCCTTCACATTGCGGATGATGGATCGGTTGCTGTCATCCAAGAACTCAACACGCACCTGAAAGTAATGCAGCACAAACACATTCAAGTTCTTGTAACAAGGTAACTATTAGCATTACCAAACCACAAAATGCTGTTAGGCAATTTGTGGATGGAATAGTTCTCTAGCCATATTGGAAGTTGTCCTGAGAACATTTCAAAGTATCATTTTGGATATAATGATTAAAACCTTGTATTTTGCACAAAATGAAGAGATAAAATAATTAAATGGCACTCACAGTCACACCATATTGCAATTATTGACTAAGTCTTGTACCATACTTATGGACTGATGTTACCATTATACTTGAGGTATTTCAGTAAATATACTTGCCTGTACATGTCAGTGTTCCCCATTTGTTGACAAAAATAAATCAATGAATCCAGAACAATTTGTGTTAATTATTCATTACAACCACACAAGGAATTATTTATTTGCCAGTGACATTCAGATATGCATAGGAATTTGTGACATTCAGATATGCATAGGAATTTGTCTTGATGACATTCCATTCACATTTGTTAAGGAACAGTATAAAACATACAAGCCATGTAACTTACCAATAAATTATGCACCAATCTCATTTGTGCAATATAACATATGTGATGCTTTGTAAGCAACGTACCAAGTTCTGCACATCAAATTATCTGAAATTGAAAAGTGGAAGCAAAATAAGCACTTGTTATTAATTAAATAATATTAATGCTCTAACTTTTACAGTTTCCTCACAATACAAATGAAATACTCTCAACTTACTTGCGTACACTGGCCTTGAGAACCTGTACGACCCAGAACTTTAGTCACCTGCACACACACACACAAAAAAGTTTGTCACTTTTCCATTCACATATTATTCATTCCCAGAATATATTTTTATTACCTGATATTATAGTGACAAACAACTTGAACATGCAAAAGATGCAAATAAAACATCCTACAGTGTTTTTCTGCACCTCATGATGACTTGTTTACAGTTTACTGTTGCCTATTGAGTACTGTACCTGCAGTCACATACACTTACAGATAAAGTGATTCAGTATCAGTAACATTAATACTGTAATAGCAAGTACTAGCGCAGACAGTTGTACCCTGGTGATGTGTTCAATGCGTAGCGCATACAGGGTAGATGGAATAACTATTACAACTTGCGCAGAATAATTTCATGTTGAGTTCTGTAATAATACTAATGGCCAGCACAGATGTAGGCAACACACCATACCAGCAGGCAACACCATAGGTGTCAACAGAGTTACTGTGGCCTGCCACAACTCCATTGCACACACAAATGACAGCCAAGAGACAGATGATCAGCAGTGCAAATAAACCTTGACCAACAACCTCACATTTATCTTCAACTAATCTTGCCTTTTCTGTACCAGCTACACCCAATCTGCCACTGTGCAAGCCCTAGGCTGGTGTTCTGTGCTGTGACTGGCTAGAACAGCTCTTCATTTTGAACAGGTCTTATCCTTTCTAGTAATTCTACCCGTGTTCCCTGATGTGTCACCACAGCCAGGCATCCTTATGCAGTGTGCCTTTAACCTTGCAAACTGCCACCCCACAACAATTTTACCATTTTGCTGTTACGCTGTCTACAGCTGTGGCATGTCACCTATGTTTGTGGTGGCCCTCCTTAAGTAACAACTAACATCCATGGAGGTGGTAGAAAATTTATGGAACATTTTAATTTTTAAATGCCATTTTGGATCACAAATATCAGATTCAGAATCAAACACGTTTACATAGAGCAAATGAAGCCAAATTCTCAAGAAAAAGTTACTTTGATTACAGTTTACAATTACAGTCCATGAAAGGCAAGTCATCGGTACACGATTGATCATCTTGCCATCATCAGCACCGAGGATTAGGATTCTATATCTTGGAAATTAACTCCAGGTCAAACCTCAAAAGCGCATGTGCAAACTAAAACGAGTAAAAGACACAAAAATAATATTTAAAAATTGCTTTTTCCTGCAAATGTTTGTTATATTCCAATCCGAGACGAATCCGTTTAACTTTGGTAAGTCTGAATAATTCGAATTATTGTGACCCCAAATGACGTTTAATGTCCCAGAAATGTCTTCTTATTCCATAAAGCGGCCAACATAATTTTGTTGATGATTCTTCCGCTACTAAGTACCAACTACTATGGAGGTTGTGAGGATCTGGGTCATTGTTGTAGTACTTAGCGAGCGTAGGCAACGGAATGGGGGACTGGGAATGGTTTTAGACCGCTTCACTGGATATTATCTAATGTTCTAATGCTTTAGGCACGCATTCATGCTTATTCATTATTTTAACCAAGGCCCAAAGTATTCAAGCCAGTAGAAATTAGAACATTTACCAAACACTGAAACACTACACGTGCTCGTAAATATGATCTGAAAATTATAACCGTAACCCTGTAACTACAGCATAAACCCAGAATCTTCTAGGACTAACGCATAGCAAATGAACTTGTATTTCACCCTG
>OY757545.1:14443955-14458955 GCA_963584105.1 Alviniconcha strummeri
GATCTGATTTTCCAGCAACATTATAACGTAAACCCTTATTCATTCATGATTCGGAAATCCGCACTGTCGTTCGATCCTCCATTCAAATGTTGACTGGAAATGAAATTGTACTTGACAGCTCAATAAAACCATTCACACGCGTACGCGCACACGGGCACGCGCGCGGACACGCGCACGCACGCACGCGCTCGCGCGCGCACACACACGCGCACACACACACACACACGCACACACACACACACACACACACACACACACACACACACACACACACACACACACACACACGCACACACACACACACACGGCCCATGTAATCTCCATTATCACCAGGAACACAGTGAGTAATTAATTAAGTCACCGTAAACTTCGCCAGGAAGGTCGGTTTCCCTTTCCCGCGCCATAATGGAAATAATAGGTGAGATGATCCACAACGTCACTGTAGCCAACAAGGGAAAGTGGCCGTCATCGTCATCTGATTACACGCACAGAAAAGGTTGCCATAGCCTACAATTGCCTTCACAAACAAACCGCAGCTCTCTGTCTCTCTGTCTATCTCTGTCTGTCTGTCTCTTTGTGTTTCTCTCTCTCTCTCTCTCTCTCTCTCTCTCTCTCTCTCTCTCTCTCTCTCTCTCTCTCTCTCTCTCTCTCTCTCTCTGTCGCTCTCTCCCCCCTCCTCCCTTCCTTCCCCTCCCCCCACCTCTCTCGATTGTTCTTTTTTTGTTGTTTTCTTCTTCTTCGCTTTCCTCCTTTTTTTCTTTTTCTCCATTTCCCCTATGTGTTTCGGCTTCATTGTTGTTCGGCATTGGTTGGCCTAGTTTTGATGCTGGTTTTGAAGAATTTAAACTATGTTATGTGTCTGGACAATGCCTGGCACGTCAGTTCTATTGTCCTTCTTCTTCTTTTCCTCCCGTTCGCTGAACCCGACCCCTTTGCCAATATCGACCACAGGACGTGAAAACAAATGTAACACACGATTGCGCTGGACGAGAGGTGACTAAAAAATAAATCAAAACTGGGGATAAAAAAATGAAAATTAAAAAGGTTTGTAATTGCATTTTTAACATCCTGTCAACCGGACAAGGTCACCTCATGACGATCAAACTGTGTCATTTAAAGCCCTTTTTTCTCATGTGTTAACGATGATGATTTAGAGCTTAACGGGTTTGCCAGCAGGTTGACATATTAGAGACAAACTGTGACCAGTGCGAAAGCATGGTACAAAGTTGCTTTACGTCCACATAAACCATAGGGCTCATTAGGAGGGGGAGCCCAAGACGGCCACCTCGACTTCCACACAGTTCTTGAACTCTGAACTGTGTTAACCCTTTCTCAAAAACAAAAAACTTCCAATACACAAACACAAAATTTCTAATTACTGCAAACTTTTTGAAAAGCATACGAAGCTATAAGGCATGCTGGAATCTTCGACCACTCTGTCAAGACTTATCCGATACCAGGAAAAGAAACGCTTTTTTTACGCCCAGTCAACCATGACGATTGTCAGAGCGAATTGTCAGTACCAGATTAATAATTAAAAAAAATAGTCTCATAGTTACACTGAATGTAAAAAGCCGCTGAAATCGTGTTGTCTTCATTCAGTCGTCGATTGTCTGCGTGCTTCGGTGGCTTTTCGCCACCTGTCTGGTCCCGGATTTAAACAAAAAACATGAATTTCTATTGGTGCATCTTGCTGATACACAATAATTGTAAAAACAGTCTAATATCACTTATGTGAAAAGACTTTTCTTTTTTTTAAATTGAAGAAGAAGAAAATGGTCTGTCTCATACCTGTCAACCCGTACAGTTTACCGGTATAAAATACAGTTTTTCATTTAAAAAAAAAAAAAAAAAAAAAAATGGGGGGGGGGGGGGGGGGAGATATGGCCATATTGGAAAATGGATACAGGAAAACAAAATTTTCTATGAGATTTTGTTGCTGTTTTAAAACTGAGCAAAAAGATTGAAAAACTGTTGAACGAGCAGCCGACACTCGCCATCGCCAAATGCAAACTGACTGGCAATAGGCTAAGAAATCTCGTTGGAAGTGATATTTGAAATCGTGCATGTGTATTTAGCACAACATTGCTTCTTCCTTCCACTGCCACACATGCCGTTGGAATTCAAAATGTTGCTGCCACCAGCAAAAAAAAAAAAAAAAAAAGACCCTGGCCTGCAGAAGGGAAATACAGGTTCACAAACACTGGACTAAGGTTTACTCCCAAAAGGGGGTTGACATGCAGCTATGCTGTCTGTGTTCCACGTTTTCGTCCGTGTGCCTGCCACCTTCACACAACTTAGGCTGCGTGACGCTGTGTACTTAACGGTGCGTGAAGTGTGAGCAGAGCAGCCAGCGATCAAAAAATAAATTGCGGAGGGAGAATCCTAAAATTCCGAATGCAGCTGGGAGTGGTACTGACATTGTTGGTTTCTTCTTTTTCTTCTTCTTCTACTGATTATTTTGTTGTTATTGAGCGGTTTGTGTGTGTGTGTGTGTGTGTGTGTGTGTGTGTGTGTGTATGTGTGTGTGTGTGTATATATATATATATAGAGAGAGAGAGAGAGAGAGAGAGAGAGAGAGAGAGAGAGAGAGAGAGAGAGAGAATAAAAGCGCGCCTACGAAAGGGAAAGAACTACATATAGCTGCACCAGAGAGTAACGCGCACTTTTTGATGAACTAGATCTAGTTAATTATGTGCTTTTACAGCTGGCGTTGGGTAAACGATACCTTTAAAAGCGGTTCGCACACTAAAAAAAAAAAAAAAAAGGGGAGAAGAAGAAATCTATGCCCTTCAGAGAAAATCCACTTGGAGCAAAAAGCCCTTTCCGGATCCGATTCAGTTCTTTATGCTTTACATACATCTGATCAAATTTTTATCTTATTGTGGCTAGGGATTTGCCTTAAGATCAGTTTATTTTGCTGGGCCCACCTCTATGGAAGAGCGCCAAATTTTATCCGTGGCATCGATTGGTTGAAAGTTATGGCTACATGTTGCCCCGAAGAGAGGCCGGGCATGTCTCTACCCGACTCCTCCGCCCCCCTCCTCCACCACCCCCCCTTCCCCGTCCCCTAATAAGCCTTATGGTTTCTGTGGACGTAAAGCACCATGTTTTCTTCCTTCCTTCCTTCCTTCCTTCCTTCCTTCCTTCCTTCCTTCCTTCCTTCCTTCCTTCCTTACTTACTTGCATAGTTGCCGGGCAATGTGTGATGTCTCTCCTCCTGTCTGGAATCTCGGGGTTGTCGATCGATTCTCTTTTACTATCTCCTCTCTTGTTCTTCTGGACCCGATCCTGTTGATCTTTCTGTCTTGTTCTGTTTCTGCTACTTGCCTTTCTCATCGCTCTCTCCCAACGAAATATTCAAAAACGTACGACCAGTTTAGTGTACTTAGGCTTACCTGGGTAGCTGCTGTATTTCTGGAGAAGGAATAAGGACTTGTGCGAAATAAGAACTAATGATGGCAGCGAAGTCATCAACAACTTAGCCCGACGGGACTGAAAATGGGCGGAAAAGGGGAGGGGGAGGGGGGCGGAGGAAGGGCTGGGAGAGAGGGAGGGGGTTACTTTCTGTCTATAATAAGTCTTACTAAAAGGCTGTGATAAACAAATAAAAACTTAATCAGGTTAAAATAATAACCTCGGCAAATACGGCTTAAGCAGTGTCACAACACATCGACACCTGCATTAAAATGTCGTTGTGCTGCATCATTTTGCGGGGATTATCATCAGCCGTTATGAGTTGCTTTCATAAATGCAACGACCCTCCAAAAATGGAGGTGAATCCTCCAAAGACGGTATGTATATATTATTATGCTTGGTGAGTCCCAGACTGTTCACCGCTACGACTACAACACCAGCATGTAGTGCACATCGACAGACAGCCAATGGATTCTTGAGAGAGGAGCCTTCGTGTGGTGGTCTCTATACGACGGTCATCAGAAAGGATTTGTCTCAAGTAGACGCCGGGTCCATGAATGATTTAGCGCGAGAGTCCCCCTGCGGCAGCTATATAAGAGGGCGGCAAAACCAGAAACTAATTGTGACGGAAAGTGAAGGGGAAGAATTCTGCGGGTTGTGTGCTGAAGCAGAATCGTAGCACGGGCTCCGGGGCTGAGGTCTGGGTGATCAGGTTAGACACGGGGACAAGGTCGCACGACCTTTCCCGTCTCTTCTTCCTCCTCGTCATGTCCTTCTCCTCCTCCTCCTCCTCCTTCTTCTTCTTCTTCTTCTTCTTCTTCTTCCTCCTCCTCTTCCTCCTTGTCCTTCTCCTCCTCCTCCTCCTTCTTCCTCTTCTTCCTCCTCGTCCTTGTCCTCCTCCTCCTTCTTCTTCTTCAGTGGTGGTGTTTCGTGAGATTGAATAGAGATGGGATAGTGTTGATTGACGATCGTGATTTTAACGTGTGTGTGTGCGCGCGCGCGCGGCGTATGTGAGAGACAGACAGACAGACACACAGACACACAGACCCAGAGAGAGAGAGTGTGTGTATGTGTGTGCGCGCACGCGTGTACCGATTTTTTGTTGTTCAGATAACAGTCCAGTCTATGCATGCTTAATGTGTCTTCAGTCTTTCTAACTTGTCCTTTTCATGGGAGAAAAATACTGTTGAACAATAATTGTAATATTTTGTAAAGATACGCGCACGTGGCGGCCAGCGACCCAGTGACCCATGACACTGTATAAAGAATTGCCTTCAACAAATGGGTTCAGTGAATCCGCAGGTTTTATGAGCGACACATCCGTGAATACAATCGAGCGAGAAATGGTGAAGTAACTCAGTGCAACACCGCTAAACTCAAACAGCCAAATCCAAACATGGCAGCGTCCTTGCGTCCAGACACGGCACGTGGAAAAACTGTAAAAAAGGGCTACCCTTTTCTGTACCCGTTATTTATCAAAGAAACAAATACAACGTTCTGGGAATGAAACGCTATACTGACCATGCTGTATGGTGAAGGCAAAACTATGACTGTTAGCACTAAACGCAGAAAAGTAGAAAGTGTTTGTTGCCAAAACTGACTGGAAATGCACTAAACGCAGAAAGTGTTTGTTTTCAAACTGGCATAAACAGCACTAAGAGCAGAAAGTGTTTGTTTTTAAAACTGGCTAGAGCACAGTGCAACTCGAATCCCATTTAAAGTGCTGCGGTTGGGTACAGCGGGTGCAGAAGTTGCGGTCCCCTGTGGAGAAATCTAAGAGGTTGTTTGTTCGTTAGACTTATGTAACGCCGGGCTGACTCCGGAGTGGTTCTGACGGGGACCGGGGTCTCAGTGTGTGTGTGTGTGTGTGTGTGTGTGTGTGTGTGTGGGGAGGGGGGGTTGTACCTGACGCTACTCTGTCATCACCAGAATAATTTTGCATTAAGATGGACAGCGATGAGACTGTGTCCATAAACACAACTTTGAAGAGAAAGGAGAGTCCCCAGACGAGCCAGGTGCCACCAAGCGTGTGCCGGGTGTCCCCTGAGTGTTCAGCTGGCGATGGTGATGTGGGGCTTAACGACCTCGGATGTCAGGCTGACATAATTATCATGGACAAAGCTGCGGAAAGGAAGGCTGCACCAACAACCAGCACTGTTATAAGCACGTACGGTCGTAGCGGCATTAGGTCACGCAAACAGCGCGTGCATCGCACTTTTAGCTGTGCGTCGAAGACTCTGTCCCGTCCTGATGTGACCGTCGTGGTTGGCTGGGCACTAAAGAGATCACGAATCCATCGACCCACTCACATGCAGCAGACTTCCGTGGTGAGGACGAAGGCATTGACAGTTGTCCATTCTCTGGATGGCACGGAGGAAAAGCGTCCAGGCATCCAGAAGATGACATCCATATTCGGATCCACCGTATGGATTTCTTCACTACTTGAGTGCTCGGAAATGTTAACATATGATTATTAGCTGTTGCTCTCGGGAGGGGGAGGGGGTGAAGATCGGGTGCGGGGGTTGGGGAGGGAGGGGGGAGGAGTTCCCGGAAATCTCGACCTGCCTGGACACCACTCCCTGTCAGTCACAGCTGCCTTACTGACCTTAAATTTCCTGCGCTTAAAAATGCCCTTCTGTTGCTGAGAATACTAATGTGATGATGCATTTCTAAGATCACAGAGAGCAGGAAGAACGGGGGGGGGGGGGGGGGGGGGGGATAAGAGAGGATGAGGTGCCTGTGTGTGTATAATAATGGTAAGGGAAAAGGAAGAGACGGGACAGGTTTTTTGTTGTTGTTGTTTGTGGGGTTTTTTCTGTTGTTGTTTTTTTCATCACTATATAGATAATAAAGAGGACACAAATCTTGGTAGAGTGGGGTTTGTGCACCCCCCCCACCCCCCACCCCCACACACAAAACGTGTGTGCACGCTTGCACGCACACGCACGCACGCACGCACGCGCGCACGCATACACGCACAGATTCTTAGTCTTAGTAGGCTAGGTTTCTACAAAAATTCCATACACACACCACAGAGACAGAGAGAGACAGAGAGCAAATGAGCGGGGACACAAGGAACCTAGAGAAGCGCCGTTTGTCATTACTTTTTTTCCGGCAACAGTCGGACCTTGTCTAGCTGTACTCCACTCACAACCACATTCTGGCTGCTCACAAAAGCCAGAGAAGAGAGCTGCAGGCATCACCACAACGAAGTGATTGTCTTCTTCTTCTTCTTCTCTAATTGTCTTCTTCTTCCGATTGTCTTCTTCTTCTTCTTCTTCTTCTTCTTCTTCTTCTTCTTCTTCTTCTTCTTCTTCTTCTTCTCCTCCTCCTCCTCCTCCTTGACCGCCGCTACACTGAGAGTCCAGTCTGCAAGATCAGTGTGGCCGTCTTCTCCAGCTTGTCGTTGCTGCCGTAGGGTTTGGTATCAGTGGAGCTGCGTTGCTGTTGGCCACACATTGTGTCTTGCAGTCTGCAGAGGCGGGCATCTCTGCAGTGCACACTCGCCCAGCTGTCTGGTCTCCAAGGTTGCAGGCTGCATGGCGATGGTGCCAGCTTCATTTTCCTGTACTGAGATGTGGGCGAGGAGTCGGTTGTGGCATGTGCGCAATCTCACGACCACAACCTGCTGCCACATTAACCCACACCCACACAACCATACCCAGGAAAGTAGGCTACAACCATACATAGTAGTTAAATTTAGAAATATATACAGAGCTAAAAATATTTATTAAAAAATCAATATTTATGGCAGTGTACACCACTCCACACAGCACACATCACACACACTCGGATCGGCACCGTCATCACACAGACTACCTGCCTGGGGGGGGGGGGGGGGGGGGGGGGGGAGACTTAAGAGAAGCTCTTAAAGACTAGATGGAGTCCTCTTGGTGCTCTCGGGGAAGAAGAGTATGTAGTAGCAGAACATTCTCCCGCAGTGAGTCGTCTAACCGACCCGCGAACAACCGACCCGGCAGCAGTCCAACTTTACCATCCGCGCCATCGCGGAACGAAACTGCTGACTTCCGCGTCACTCGACGTGCTGGTTATGTGCGAAGAACTGAGGCTGGGTTTTGGAAAATGTTATGTGAGTCAGTGTCGGTGTTTGGGCAGAAAATCAATAAGTATGTTCGGTAAGAAACAAAGCATAGACAAAAATGAAAAATAAAACAACCGAACGACAAAACCGAACGATCAAACAGCGAATCACTCTGTGAATAAACCAACAGCAACAAAACAAAATACAAAAACAAAGAAGAGGATACATTAAATGTGCACGAGTTCTGCACAGGTCTTAGCATGACACCACAGAGGCATCATCACTCCGTATTCCGTGGTATCGATCTGGGCCGCGGAATGAATGTGCGACAGAATAGTCGTCAAACAATCGTTTTTTTTTAAAATGCATAATAATGATGATCATAACATTTTTTGTTTGTTTTTGTTTTGTTTCTCTCTCTCTCTCTCTCTCTCTCTCTCTCTCTCTCTCTCTCTCTCTCTCTCTCTCTCTCTCTCTCTCTCTCTCTCTCTCTCTCTCTCTTTTAACGCTCAACGGCGCTCTGATCGCTTACAAAAAGACATGTTAGATCTTAGAAACGGAGGCTGAAAGGGGGTGGGGGGAGTTGGAGAGAATACAGTATGTATACTCGCGCTCTCAAACAGCACTCACGCACGGACACACGCACACAAAAACACACACGCATGCACGCACACACGCACGCACGCACGCACAAAGGGATGAGGAAATTGGATACTGTTTGTTGTTTGTTTGTTGTTGGTTTTTGTTTTTGTTCTGGTTTTTTTTATTTTTTTTTTTTTTATGGTAGAAGTATTGTGAAAAGAGGGTGTGTTTAAAAAAAAAATCGTTTTTAAAGATGAAAGAGTTGAGCAATGTCCGAGATCAGTGTTGTTGTTGGTGGTGGTGGTGGTGGTTGTGTGTGTGTGTGTGTGTGTGTGTGTGTGTGTGTGTGTGTGTGTGTGTTTGTTGTTGTTGTTGTTGTTGTTGTTTTTATGAAGGACATTGCTTGGTATTGTTTTTTACTACTTTTTCATTTCTTTTTTTGTTTGTTTGTTTGTTGTTGTTTTTTAAACTGTTTACTAACAGTTTATACTATGTTTGGCCTTTGTGTAACCTACATGCTTGACTGGCCGTTCAGCATTAACTAATTAACTAACCAGGAAACAAAAACAACAAAGAAACAGACAAACAGAATATCTATCTCAATTCTCGAAAGGAGTTTTAAATTCCCTGCAGATCCAGTCAGTCCACATTGACGGCACGCTGTCTCCGCACGATCCGCGTTTAAACAGCTTTGTGCTATGATTGCAGATATATACCGCCATTGTGATGCACTCCGTCGCCGACCCGCCTCGGACAGCTGGACGCGGATTCCGACAACACGGGCAACGCGGCTGCTTCCGGCACCAGGAGTACTGCAGCGCAACAACAACACCGCCACACCGGCTGTCAACCGCACACTTACGCCCATCGAGCCGTTCGATCTGCTTTGTCGTCAGTGACTGCTCTTGTCCACTGGAAAAAAACCGATCGCGCAGTGACACTTCTGTAGACTCTAGCTCCACACGCAGCTCGGAGCCGGAAGAACAAAGAGCGCGTGCGCTCGTGTGCTAGTTACGACGGTACTCCGCCACACACCATGCGTGATCTGGCTGTGCTGCTCTCTCGGGCACCCAGAAGCTGGACTGTGCGGGGCGTTGTTTGACAGTATGTGGACATAGGTGGTCACACGGTCTGCGCTGTAGTCATAGGAAAGGACTCTGTAGGCCTTGCTGTATGTGGACATAGGTGGCCATACGGTCTGCGCTGTAGTCATAGGAAAGGACTCTGTAGGCCTTGCTGTATGTGGACATAGGTGGCCATACGGTCTGCGCTGTAGTCATAGGAAAGGACTCTGTAGGCCTTGCTGTATGTGGACATAGGTGGCCATACGGTCTACGCTGTAGTCATAGGAAAGGACTCTGTAGGCCTTACTGTATGTGAACATAGGTCGTCACACGGTCTGCGCTGTAGTCATAGAGAAGGACTCTGTAGGCCTTACTGTATATGAACATAGGTCGCCACACGGTCTACGCTATAGGTCATAGACAAGGACTCTGTAGGCCTTACTGTTTGAGGACGTAACTCGCCACACGGTTCACGCTGTTGTTATAGAGAAGGACTCTGTAGGCCTTGCTGTATGTGGACATAAGTCGCCACACGGTTCACGCTGTAGTCATAGGGCAGGACTCTGTAGGCCTTGCTGTATCTGGACATAAGTCGCCACACGGTTCACGCTGTAGTCATAGACAAGGACTCTGTAGGCCTTGCTGTATCTGGACATAAGTCGCCACACGGTCAACGCTGTAGTCATAGACAAGGACTCTGTAGGCCTTACTGTATGTGGACATAGGTCGCCACACGGTCTACGCTGTACTGATAGAGAAGGACTCTGTACGCGTTAGTGTACGTGGACATTAGGTCTACGCTATACTCAGAGGGAAGACGGATTCTGTGGACGTTACTGTATGTGGACATTAGGTCGCCACACGGTCTACGCTATACTCAGAGGGAAGACTGATCTGCGGACGTTACTGTATGCGGACATTAGGCCACAGCTAAGATCTATCCTGCTCAGAAGGAAGCTGGACTGTGTCGTTTGACTATACGTGGACACAGGTCGCCACGCGGTCTACGCTGTACTGATAGAGAAGGACTCTGTGTGCGTTACTGTATGTAGATAGAGAAGAAGGACTAGGGTCTATCCTGCTCAGAGGAGAGATGGACTCTGTAGACATTACTGTATGTAGACATTAGGTCGCCACGACTAAGACCTATCTGGCTTACTGGGAAGGCGGACTCTGTTGTAGTCGTTTGACTGTATATGGACACAGGTCGCCACAGGATCTACGCTGTACTGATAGAGAAGGACTCTGTGGGTGTCGTTTGACTGTATGTGTCCATTAGGTCGCCACTGGGCTTATGCTGTTCAGAGGAGAAGACGGACTTCGTGGGCGTCGTTTGATTGTGGACAGAAGTTGTCGTCTGCTCTTTTCTCCCACAAGTTCTGTCGACTGAACTTATGGGCTTTAAATGTCTTATAATCGGAAGCAGAGGTGAGGTCGCTGATTTTTTTGATTTTTGATTTTATTTTTTAAATTAAAGCTTTATGTTTGTTGGATTGCTCTTATTTCATTAGTTGTGATGCTGAAATACGTGATCTGAAATCTTTCAAAGTAATTTATTTCGATGGAAAATGTGAGCAACGCCACTGTCTTATTCCTTTTTCTGTGAATGCCTATATAAAGCAAACAAACTCAAGAACAGCTGCAGTGCCTAACTGTTGAACTGAACGGGGAGTCGAAAATAAAGCTGGCCGAAAAAAGTGTACACTGGAACTTAAAACAAAAATCCACATTTGCATTTCGGGTTGTGTTTTACTACAATAAATTTTGTTAAAAAATAATAATATATAAAATAAAAATGATGTGTTTAAAACATTCAGCGAACATCTGCGCCAACGTGTCAGCAGCAACCTCCACTGTACTGTAATCCTGGAAAACATGTTTATGTTTTGCAACGCTGTGATGTGGGCAGAGTCCATTGAGGTTAAAAGTGTCAATGACCTTTTGAGGGCTTTTTTGTGTCCGCGCCTCCTCAGCTTCTAGCACATAACGCGCTTAACTGCCAGCACTAGCAGTGTACCTGGAGCTGTGGCTGGTTGGTGTGGACGTTAGCTGTTGCCACATACAAGCCCAGGCTGGAATATTAGTCTCAGAATAGAACAATCCTGTCTCTTTGACAAGCGTCAGCGTTGGCGTCTTCGTCAAGGCTGTGCTATTAAAGGAAACACGAAGGACCTCTGTCTTCATTAGAGACACTGGCAGACACCGGCCCAGCTTAGAGGGGTGCAGATGGAACTGCCGCAAACAGCGAGTTAATATCTCTCGTTTTGTCTGTACACACGCTGTTCTAGTGAAAACTCACAACAGGCTGTGCACGTAGTTACGTTATTGCCATAACTGTGGGCTTATTCAGTGTGTACCGGCCACGTTAAAGCTGGAGCGAGTTAATATGTCTCTCTCGTTTTGTCTGTAGACAAGCTGTTCTAGTGAAAACTCACAACAGGCTGTGCACGTAGGTACGTTATTGCCCTAACTGTGGGCTTATTCAGTGTGTACCGGCCACGTATGTCTCGTTTTGTCTGTACACACGTTGTTCTAGTGAAAACTCACAACTGGCTGCGCACGTAGTTACGTTATTGTCATAACTGTGGGTTTATTCAGTGTGTACCGGCCACGTTAAAGCTAGAGCGAGTTAATATGTTTCTCGTTTTGTCTGTAGACAAGCTGTTCTAGTAAAAACTCGCAACTGGCTGTGCACGTAGTTACGTTATTGCCATAACTGTGGGTGAAAACTCACAACTGGCCGTACACGTAGTTACGTCATTGCCCTAACTGCGGGTTTATTCAGTGAGTACCGGCCACGCTAACCCGTTCTCGGCGTCCGGCGAACTGTCGGTGTCATGAGTCTGGTCTTGGTGGAACAAGCAGGCTATTGCTTTTTAGCGCGGGCGTTCGCAGTGAACGAGATACTGCTCTACAAATTGGATAACTACTGCATGGAATATAATTATCTGTGTGTGCAGAATCTACCATGTCATTCTTGGCACTGATCGGGTAGATTCTATACACTACGTTTCGAACAGTGTCCACAAACCCCGAACTGAGCAGCTTTATTCTGTTTAAGGAAAACGGGGACAACATCAGCAGCAGCAGTAGTAGCAGCAGCAACAGTTACCACTGACAAAACAACGAAGAACAGCTACAAAGACTTTGTGTAGTTCTGGAGGTGGGCGAAAACCTCTTCTCTTACCGACTGAAGGCTGCAGCGGAACCAGTTCTGCGCAAGGGCTACCAGCCTTCTCCGGCCGCCCTCTTGACTGACGCGTCGCTCAGTCCGCCTCGGAAGGCGTCATCAACTGGTGCAACGTTCATACCCTGACGCAACGGCTGCTGTCTTCTCGACGGGCGGGACTCGTCGCTCGGCTGGCCCAGCAACACCCGGATGAAACCGGCCGCGGAGCGCATACAGATGGTGACCACGGCCATCGTGAGCAGAATGCCGCCCAAGAACAGCACCATGGCCGGCTCCCTCCTGCTGACCACCCTGCTGACCAACTGTCAGATCCTGCCCGTCACACAGTCCCTCCTGCGTGCCGAGACGGGGGGTCGTTACGGGCCGTCTCCGGAAGCCGCCAAGGGCGGGCGAGACTCCTGGCGGGTGGCTGCAGCTGCCGCTGTGGCAGGTGGCGTCGGCGTCGGTGGCGGTGGCGGTGTCAGTGGGGACGTCAGGGGTGAGAGACTGGCTGGTGGCGAGGTGGGCGGAGCGGCCTTGTACTCCAGGGACTCGAGGACCGAGGCGAGGGAGGGGGAAGGGTCTGGCGAGGGGAAGTGGTCCACCTACCGGCACCTGGATGAGGAACTCTCGTCCCTCAACAACAACACTCAGGTCATCACGGTCAGCTTCTTGGTTTTCTTCTTTCCTTCTCTCTCTGTCTCTGTCTGTCTGTCTGTCTGTGTCTGTCTGTCTACCTGCCTGCCTGCCTGCCTGTCTGTCTGTCTGCCTCTGCCTGCCTGCCTGCCTACCTGTTTGTCTGTCTGCCTACCTGTCTGTCTGTCTGTCTGTCTCTCTCTCTCTCTCTCTCTCTCTCTCTCTCTCTCTCTCTCTCTCTCTCTCTCTCTCTCTCTCTCTCCCTCCTCCCCCAACCCCCACCCCTACCATTCTGTCTGTCTTATTTCTTTATTCGTCTTTTTCTTTCCTTCGCCTGATGTAACCGTACTGGTTGACTGAGTGTAAAATACCAAATGACTTTTTACCGTCTTTTCTTTTTCTTTCTTTTCTTTCTGTTTTTGTTGTTGTTTGTTTTCGTTTTGTTTGTTTTTGTTTTTTGTTGTTATTATTGTTGACGTCTTTCTTTCTTCTTTCCTTTCCTTAACTTATTCTTCCTTTGCTTTCAGTTACGTTTCTTTTCTTCTCTCTCTCTCTCTCTCTCTCTCTCTCTCTCTCTCTCTCTCTCTCTCTCTCTCTCTCTCTCTCTCTCTCTCTCTCTCTCTCTCTCTCTTTTTTTTTTTTTTTAACTTACTTTCTCCTTTCTACTCGGTTTCTTTTTTTGTCTGTCCTTATTTTCTTTCTTTCTTTCTTTCTTTCAGTCTGGTAAAATGGACGTATCCTTATGTTGTATGTCTTTGTAAGCGCTCTGGGCTCTTACGAGATGGGGCGCCATAAATAATCTGTTATTATTACTGTTACCACCAGAACGATGTCTGCGTTAAGATGGGCAGTGATGAGAGCCGTTTTAGTGTTTCATTAACTGTGAGGGGCAAAGCCACAAACACAGTGTCCATAAACCACAACCTTTTGAAGAGAGAGGAGAGCCGATACGGAATCGAACCGAAGTCCTGCTGAATTACCAGTTTAACACTTTACCGATGGCAGAGCTCAGGGTCGAGTTGTGTGAATTGAGGTGGACGTCCTGGGCTCCCCGTCCCTAATGGTCCGCAAGGTCTCTGTAGACGTAAAGCAACACTGAACTTGAATGTCAGCAGAGCTCAGGAGCTGTGTAAATGTCGAGGTGGCCGTCCTGGGCTCCCCGTCCTTAATAGTCTCTCTGGACGTAAAGCGGTATTGAACTTCAACTTGCCGCTAGGCCAAACCGGTTCACCAGCCTTTCGAGTCTCAGCCTACGCCCCTTTTTTTGTTTGTTTTTTGTTTTGTTTGTTCAACTTCATTTTTGCCCCAGTGTTCTTCCAACAGAATAGACAGCTTTTTTTGTTGTTGCTTTTTTTTCTTCTTTTTTTAATTGTGATTTGATTAATTGATTGTGTTTTTCTCTAACATGACCTTTATTTTTGAATGTGTTCCGTCATCCGTGAAAAATAAAATGCCAGTCAGACTTTAAACAAAAAGTGATCTGGTTAGGTTATATTTCGGCCCGATATGACCTTGGTTGTTGTATGGGAGTTTAAATGTCAGTTTAAATGAGTTTAGCTTTTTGTTGTGTTTTGTTGCTTTTTGTTTTTGTTTGTTGGTTGGTTCGTTGGTTGTGTGTGCTTTTGTTTTTGTTTTGTTCGTGTGTGTGTGTGTGTGTGTGTGTGTGTGTGTGTGTGTGTGTGTGTGTGTGTGTGTGTGTATACATGTGTGTGTTTGTTTGTCTGTGCGAGCGTCTCTTTCTATTAATGCAGAATCATTCAAGTAGATGTAGCGAATCTTTAGGGGTATACTTTCTGTCGCCATTCGAGCCCTCCCCCCACCCCCCCACCCCGCCCACCCCAACATCCGCCACCGCCACCACGACCATCACCCCTCTACCCAAACTTCCGCCTCTCTCCCCGTCCCTGCTCCTCTTCCTAGACTCTCAGCCGCCGTCAGCACAAATCAGCGTTAGTTAGTCAAGTCTAGCAACACTAGTCTTGATGACATCATTGTGCTAATTTTAGACTACGATACCGGTCATGACGATAATAGTCTCTGCAATTTTATGTGCACGTCACGGTGCCTTCAGATATGTACGCACACATTTC
>OY757545.1:14463955-14585390 GCA_963584105.1 Alviniconcha strummeri
CATGCGTGAAAATACAAGGCACATAAATTCCAGTACCTCTAGTGGAGTTTACGTACGTTGTATTTTTACACGTATGCCAGGAGAGAGTTCCCGTAGGCGACTCATGCCTTTGTTGTTGTGCTTGTGTGACGACTTTCGAGCGCTTATTAACTCCCTTGTGTGTTGATTCTGCACGAGCGCTAATTAACTCCCCTGTGTGCTGATTCTGCAGTAGTGTGCTGTTCCGTGTCTGTACATTTATTAAAGCCTTGCACGGGAAAGCCAAAGCCGGAATTCTCAAAATGAAACAAAAAAACACCCCGGTCATAATTATCATCTCTGACCGCTTACAGCCATTATCATCATTCGTCACGATCACCGTCATCAACTGTGACGACGATATTTAGGAGGAGGAGGAGGCTTTAGCGCTGATTCTCATTTGTCTTCAAACGTTTAAGGTGCGGGACCATCGTCAGGAAAATCTCTCTCTCTCCCTCTCTCTGTGTGTGTGTCTCTCTCTGTCTCTCTGTTTAAGTCTCTCTCTCTCTCTCTCTCTCTCTCTCTCTCTCTCTCTCTCTCTCTCTCTCTCTCTCTCTCTCTCTCTCTCTCTCTCTCTCTCTCTCTCTCTCTCTCTCTCTCTCTCTCTCTCTCTCTCTCTGTTTTCCCAGACGGACGACGGGTCGGACCCTGCATCATCATCATCATCATCATCATCGCCAACACAATGTTTTCACCTCTCCTCCTCCTCCTCCTCATCATCATCATCGCCAACACAATGTTTTCACCTCTCCTCCTCCTCCTCCTCATCATCATCATCATCGCCAACACCATGTTTTCACCTCTTTCTCTCTCTGTTTTCCCAGACGGACGACGGGTCGGACCCTGCATCATCATCATCATCATCATCGCCAACACAATGTTTTCTTCTCTTTCTCTGTTTTCCAAGACGGGCGACGGGTCGGACCCTGCATCATCATCATCATCATCGCCAACACAATGTTTTCATCTCTTTCTCTCTCTGTTTTCCCAGACGGACGACGGGTCGGACCCTGCATCATCATCATCATCATCATCATCATCGCCAGCACAATGTTTTCATCTCTCTCTCCTCTGTTTTCCCAGACGGACGACGGGTCGGACCCGGGGGCCGTGATGTACATCATCGTGGTGCTCGTCTTCTACTCCACGGGCGTGATGGTGATGATCATCCGCTACCTGCGCACGGAGAAGAAGGAGCTGGAGGAGGAGGTGACGCTGGAGAACTTCTGGAGGAGGAGGTGACGCTGGAGAACTTCTTCAAGAGCATGCCGGACAAACGCGCCGAGAAGGAGCACCGCGTCAACCGCATGGCCATCCGCGCCTTCCACACGCTCACCTCCATCTCCTACGACGACGAGGAGCTGGAAGGCCTGGGCCTGGGCTCGGGCTCCGACGGCGAGGGCGACGCGGCGGACTCGCGCGACCCGCGCAAGGCGCTGAACGCCGCGACGCCGTCGTCGTCGTCGACGCAGCCGCTGCTTGTGACGGATTTATGACGCCAGAAGAGGCGGACGAGGTTCTGCAAGGTGTTCTCCGTCTACCACGAGAACGAGGACGACGCCGGGCAGCTGCAGCAGGGGCCGGGGCCGGGTGCGGGTCGGGAGCGCGTGGCGAGAGGGTCCCCGTCGCTGTCGCTGTCGTCGCGGGTGAGCCCCGGGCGGCAGAGGCTGCGGCAGGTCACCCTGGCCCCGCGGAAGGAGAGCTCCTCCTCCTCCTCCTTGCCTCGCGGGGACTTGAGGGTCCACGAGCCCAGGTTCAAGCGCCACTCGCTGCAGGGCAACGCCCCGGCTGGGCAGAGGAAGCAGGCCTTGTACCGCCCTCTGATGGAGAGGCGGAGAGACGTCTGGTGCAGGTCCTTCACTGACGTCTCACCCTCGTCCGCCGTGCGGAAAAAACACAACGACGACGTCGAAGACGAAGACGATGATGATGATGATGCCGACGACGATAGTGAGGATGGTGCTGAGGTGTATCGTTCTCGCAGCTGCGGCGGTGGTCCGACGGCTAAAGACGAGGATTCGCAGGAGAGGGAGAAGTTGCTGCCCGCCGCGGGCAGTGCCGGCTCGGACGGCGTCGCGGCTTCTTCGTCACCAGGAGCCGCCCGCCGCGCAGACCCCACGACCGACGCGGACGTTCACGACGACAGCGCCGACAGCGGCTCCGAGTACACGCGAAGGCTGCTGATGAAGAGGACGTCGGTGCCCAGGCTGATCCACATGAAAGCCGTCATCAACGAGTCCCCGTCCACCAGCATGTCCTCCAGCGAGCTCAGCTCACCGCACGTGGAGACCGACACCTCCCTCAGACAGTGTCTGCTGCCCGGCCACACGACAACCGGCGGCGGGACAAAAACGGGCTACGCCGACACTCGCGTCGTTCGGCTGGCGGGCATCGACTCTCCGTTCGGCGGAGAGGCCTCCGACAAAAGCACGGACCTTTCTCGCTCGGGCTCAGCGCCCGAGGACGACGGCGACGGTGAGAGCGGTGTCAACGACGCCGGCTTTGGCGGGGCCCACACCGCTTTGCACAACCTTCCCTCAGGACTGCCTTCCGCCCGCTCGGCAGCGGCGGCAGTGTCGCCGGAAGAGTGCGTGAGCGGGCGCGCTTCTGCTGCCGCCGAGGTCGGGGCTGGCCCGGAACCAGACACGGACACGGACGGGCCATCGCTGGGGTCCGGCCCCTTCCTCGGTGGCGGCGGTGGTGTCCAGCCCAGCTCCTCCCGTTCAACGTCTCCGCCGCCCGCGTCGGAGCGCGCCTCAGCGACTGCGGCTGGTCAAGCCAGCCCCCTGGTGGACAAAAACGCCGTGGCGGGCAAGAAGCGGTCGGTTGTTGTGACTACGCAGCGTCCGCCACCCGGGGCGCTTCAGCGGCTGGCTCCGCAGGCAGGGCCCGGATTTCACGCGGGAAGTGGCGCGAGAACTCGAGACTCGCGTGCCGGAAGTGCGGTCGTCGCGCGAGGCGCGCTGAGTGACCCCGCCGCTGAGAACCCGGAACTGAACTCCGCCTGCGGGGAGGTCTTCCGGGCGAGCGGGGTGAGGCGAAGTTCGGGTTACACGAGTTCGGACGGCAGCCACCCACATGGGCCTGGCGGGCCGCGAGCCACTTTCAGACTGCCCTTCGTGGTCACGGATGTTTAGTAACGCCGAGCGGGACTGAGCGGCGTTCTGTACCAAGCACTGGTTCACGACATCCTTCCTTCAACCACTACCGTATTTAGTTACGCCATAGGTTCATGAAAACTGTCAGCTAACGAGCACTTTTTTCGTTGGTGCTCAGACAGTAGTAAGTTTGTTACAAACAACTCAAATTATACCAGACGTTTGTTTTATAACTGACCATGTTACTTACGCCAGCTCAAATAGAACCAAAATCGTTTGAATCGAGAGGGAACTCTTTTTTTTTCTTCTCTTTTTTTTACCAGGGGTGATGATGATGAGTTGATGCTTAATGTCCTCAGATGTCATTTGACATATTAGGGACAAGTTGTGACCAATGCTGAAGCACGGTTCAATAAAAGCCACATTCGTGGATGCGTCTCACGTTTACATGGGTACTTGGGCACTAGGTTGCTTCTACAGTCATATTAGTACCCAAACCTTTTGGAGGGCACTGACTGTGTCGGTGGACAGCTGCGCGGAGATAAAGAGTGCCCCTTCAGTGGCGTAACCAAATCTGGCAGAGTTTGGAGGAAGGTACCAGAAAGCGATGCTAGGAGTGTGCCAACAACACTGACCTGACTCAGCGAGTAAAGAGCTGACGGTGGAGTGTTCCAGTTTCTGGGGAATGAGCTAGTCTGTGATTCAATTTTTGAACCCTCGCAGCTTTTGTCGGTTATCAACTCACCGTTCTCAGTGTTGGCAAGATGCTGTGCGTCGGTTGTTGTTTTTTAGTTGTGTGTGTGTGTGTGTGTGTGTGTGTGTGTGTGTGTGTGTGTGTGTGTGTGTTAGTTATTGTATTTTATTTATTTTTATTGTTGTTGTTTCATTTGTTGTTGTTGTTTTTAGGGGGAGGGGGGTAAAGAATTTGTTTTTACTTGTCCGTTCACAAAAATGCACCACTGAGAAACCTTTGTATCTTTGTTATCCTCTCTCTCTCTCTCTCTCTCTCTCTCTCTCTCTCTCTCTCTCTCTCTCTCTCTCTCTCTCCAGAATAATGGTTTAATTCATGGAAGACAGACGCAACATTAACTGTGAGTCGTCTTCATTCAGAAATGAATCAGCTGCTTTCATTTTGACAGTTCCTTCTTGCACAGATTGTGTAAATTTTAAGTGAGAGTGGGTTCCTTCATAGTGATGATAGTCAGGTTGTTGGAGTCTTCGTTATAATGAATTGTTAGTTGGTTGGTTTTCAAGCTGATTGTCTGCTTTATTTGTCTGTAAAATGAAGGTGTATCTCGGTTTATTTGGACATTGGTGGCGGTATACTTTGTTGTCCACCACTTTTATTACACCTTTAGGCGGGATCACCACAGCACGACTCACAAGTCTTCATCTTCTGATTTTATTATTGTTGTCTGCACAGCCATAGACGCATGTAACCACATTTGCTAACCTGAGTCGCGGTAAGCTGCATGTGACGTAATTGCAATCCGAAGCGGTGGATTGACTGCGCGAGTTCGAGTTCAGTGCAGCTCTGTATCCACAGAAACCGTAAGGCTTATTAGGGACGGGGAGCCCAGGACAGCCACCTTGACTTTCACACTGCTCCTGTCAAAATGAAAAACGATGAGACTGTGGCTGCGAAAGTGTGCAAATATATCAATGGACTGCTCGCGAAGGGTTCGTCCAATCAGAGAAAAGAACAGAAGTTGTTCGCTCCAACGTCATGGAAGCTAATTAGCTATGCTGATATAGATCTAGTTTATAACAACGAAATTATGATTTCCAGATGCAAATGTCACACGCCGGCGTTGAATTGTTTTTGCACCAATCTGTAATGCTTTTGTTTGTTTTGTCTCCTGATTCCCGGTTGAAAGAAGAAGAAGAAGAAAGATGAACAGAGCCAAGCATCGGTTGACAATTGTAATTGCTGTTTGTCGTTCTAGATTTATTGTAGTTATACTCACTACACGACTTTACTGGAGCTGCACAAGCAGACTTTTAGACCCTGTGTCATTCCTCAAGTCTGGATGCTGTTCCTCGAATGGTTCCTTCCACCAACCACTGCCGTAATGTTCACGTTAACAGTCTCCGAAAATTGTCATCTAACGGCCAGTTTTTCGTTGGTGCTCAGTTAAACTGCAGTAAGTTTGTAACCACAGAGACAGCTCTGAGACAGTTATGTACCAGGCAGCGTTTCACGTTATTATCGGTTACAGTGCTTTCGCCAGCACACTTCTAAAACGAAAATCGCCCTTCCTTCCGGTGTTGCTTAATGTCCTCGGATGTCGGTTGACATAATTATTAGGGACAGGCTGAGACCAATGCGTGAGCATGGTTCAGTATTGTTTTACGTCCTCGGAAACCACAAGGCTCGTTAGGACGGAAAGCCTGGGACAGCCATCTCGATTTTCACACAGCTCCCGAACTCTGTGAGAAAATCGCCCAAATTGGATCTAATTTTTCATCCTTGGCATTAATCGCCGTGTGCTCCAACACTACGTGTCTTAGCAGATGATTTAAGCCATGGACCTACATATACAGTATATATAGGTATTTGGACAGAGAAAGATGGTGGCCTACATGCGGTATATGGAGGTCTAAGCCATGGAGGTGATGAGTTGATGCTTAATGTCCTCAGATGTCATTTGACATATTAGGGACAAGTTGTGACCAATGCCGAAGCACGGTTCAATAAAAGCCACATATGTAAGGTGTATGCGTGTTTAGCTGTAACCTGCCACCTGCACTTTTGGCAGAATGACCGGGATCTTTTACGTGCTACTGTGGTAACACGGGGGTGGAATGGATACCGAAATAAGAGTCAGCACAGAAAGTCGACCCTGGAGAAGAAAATTCTCCCGCCGTTCCAGCAGGGATTCGAACCCGCGACCTTTCAATCACGAGTCCGGCGCTCTAACCACTGAGCTATCCCCGCCCCCTAAGCCATGGACCTACATATACAGTATATATAGGTATTTGGACAGAGAAAGATGGTGGCCTACATGCGGTATATGTAGGTCCATGGTTTAAATAGTATACTATTTGCACGCAAACGTTGCACACTAACTCCACGTGATTTAAACCTTTAGCAAATCTTACGGAGAGGACTAAGCGCATGAGACTTGGGGGAAGGGGGGGGGGATCATGTTTTGGTAGACAGATGTGTGGAGATAAAGAGTGCCCCTTCAGATAATGCTGATGGCAAAGTACTACATCTTCAGATGCAGGTGGTTAAAAACCATACCAAACTTTACTTGCTTTTTGAAAGAAGTTAGGCAAAGAGCAGCTATAGAGAAACACGCTTGGGCATTGAAGGGAGACCTAACTGCGTATTTTTCACTGTGGTCCCCATATTTCCCGCTGATCAGTGACAACAATGTACGAGTGAAGGGTACGTAGAGAGTTGCTCACGTGCATACGTGTGTGTGTGTGTGTGTGTGTGTGTGTGAGTGTGTGTGTGTGAGAGAGAGAGAGAGAGAGAGAGAGAGAGAGAGAGAGAGAGAGAGATTAACATAAGCACATATGGAGTTTAAGAGGGAGAGAGAGAGATAACATAAACACATACGGAGTTTAATAGATGACTGGTAATTGCGTTGTTTGCATGCATATTGTGCAGTTTGGAGTGTAATTAAAAACAATATAAAAAATATAAAAATAAAGAAGATTGTTCCTTCATTTCTGTATCAGTTACGGCAGAGTTTGGAGGAAGGGTTTCAGAAAGCGAGGCTAGGAGCAGAGCCTGGAATTGGACTTCCTAATTAACTCTGAGGGGCCGGTGTGTCAGGTTGTGATGTTATGATACAATGCTGGTTCGTTGTCCACACATTGGCCATTGTCGCTCATCAATGCTGCATGTGTGTTCATTTCACCCATCTCTTTGTCACACGTATGTCCATGCATCACATGCCTCGACCACAACCCCGAAGGGAGGTCGGGATGTCTGGTGACATCCTGCTGTCTGGAATCTCAGGGCTGTCATTTGATTCCCCTTTCCTGTCTCCTCTCTCGTTTTTCTGAATATTAGCCCTCTTACTCTTTCTGACTTGTCATTTTTCTGCTAATGATCTGTTCTCCTGATGATTAAAAAATCAATTAAAAAATCTCCCTTGTTAAGCAGCTAGGAAAATAGTTGGTAGGTAATAGGTGCAGTTTGCTGAAATATGGCACTGGTATTTGCCGCTATGTATTTATATGCTGTTGGTTTTGGGTTTAAAAAAAATTTAAAAAAAATTGTCCATTCTTTCTCTCTCTCTGGTATTGATAAACTGGACAAAATGGTCAACGATACCAGCATGTCCTAGACTAGTCAGTTACATGCTGCTTTTTTTTTGTTGCTTTTTCTTTTTTAAGAAAGGGAATGCTGAAGGGACTAACTGAAATTTTGTGTTTGATGTTTGTGCATGTATGTTTTGTTTTATATTTGTGAAGGGTTTGATTCTGTTGATTTGATTGAGGACAGGTTTACATATGAGACTGACGAGTTTTAAAACATGCATTTTGCTTATGATGGAGTTTGGTCGTCCTGAAATTAGTCAGACTTTGTCATAACAGACGCATATTTCAGAAGTCTCCTCGTGTGTAAACCCTTCATCGTTTGAAGTGCGGTTGACAGGACTCTAAAATGCAACTACTAACTAACTGATCCTGCAGTGACGTGACCACTGGTAGCGGCTGAGGGTTCGATTCCAGTCCAGGGTGTTGATTGCTTCTGTCTAAGTTAGGCCAGAATTATCGGGGCAGATGATCGGGCGGGTTTTCCTCTGCCCCCTACCACCCCACACGTTTACCCAAACTCCAGGGACTGGTTTACGACAGCCTTCCTTCAACCACTGCCGTATTTAGTTACGCCATAGGGTCCAGAAAACTGTCAGCTAATGAGCAGTTTTTTGTTGGTTCTCACACAGTAGTAAGTTTGTTACAAACAACTCAGATTATATGAGACGTTTGTTTTATAACTGACCATGTTGCTTACGCCAGCTCAAATAGAACCAAAATTGTTTGAATCAAGATGGAACTCTTCTCTTCTTTTTTTTTTACCAGGGGTGGATGCGCCTCATGTTGACGTACGTGCTTGGGCGCTAGGTTGCTTCTACAGTCATATTAGTACAGGAACCTTTTGGAGGGCGCTGGACAGCTACGCGGAAATAAAGAGTGCCCCTTCAGTGGCGTAACTAAATCTGGCAGAGTTTGGAGGAAGATGCCGGAAAGCGATGCTCGGAGTGTGGGTATTAATATGACTGTAGAAGCAACCTAGCACCCAAGCACGCACATAAACATGAGGTGCATCCACACCGGGTGAAAAAAACAGAGAAGAAGAGTTCCGTCTCGATTCAAACGATTTTGGTTTTATTTCAGCTGGCATAAGCAACATGGTCAGTTATTAAACAAACGTCTGATAGAATCTGAGTTTTTTGTAACAAACTCACTACTGTTTGAGCAACAACAACAAAACTGCTCGTTAGCTGACAGTTTCTGGACCCTATGGCGTAACTAAATACGGCAGTGGTTGAAGGAAGGATGTCAACCAGTGCTTGGAGTTTGATGTTTACCATCACCATCATGCACATCAGCCCCCCCCCCGCCCCCCTTTCCCCACCCCCTCCATCTCCTCCTCTTGGGAACGGCAACTCTAATCATTCTGATTGGTCTATATAGTTGCTGTTACGTTGTATCTATGTGCTTTCAAGTCACGCCACCGGTCGTCAAGTCTTCTCTTAGTTTTTCCGACAGGTGGATGCGGCATTTTTAATGTCCGCAACGATCTTAGTGAGTGCAGTGCACTCGAAGGTGAGACAGGTTGTGCATGCGGGGTGAAAATACCAGTGCTACTAACGTTAACAAGACCATGACTATACATGTGTACGCACTCGCAGGATATCAGTCTAATAATGTGATGGTAAGACTGTGTACATATACATCACTCGCAGGCTAGTGATGTGACGGTAAGACTGTGTATGTATACATACTCGGAGGTGAGTAATGTGGCGGTGAGACTGTGTACGTATACATCACTTGCAGGCTAGTAATGTGACAGTAAGACCGTGTACGTATACATACTCGGAGGTTAGTAATGTGGCGGTGAGACTGTGTACGTATACATCACTCGCAGGCTAGTAATGTGACGGTAAGACTGTGTACGTACACATACTCAGAGGTTAGTAATGTGGCGGTGAGACTGTGTACGTATACATCACTCGCAGGCTAGTGATGTGGCGGTAAGACTATGTACGTATACATACTCGCGGACTAGTAATGTGACGGTAAGTATGTACAGGTATACATATTCACGGGCAAGTAATGTGATGGTAAGACTGTACAGTATACATACTCGCAGCCGGTCTAGTAATGTGATGGTAAGACTGTGTACGTATACATAATCACAGGCTAGTAATGTGACGGTAAGAACGTGTACGTATACATCACTCGCGGACCAGTAATGTGATGGTAAGACTGTACAGGTGCACACACTCACGGACTAGCAGTGTGACGCTGCTGTGTGCATGCATACATACTCACAGGTTAGTAATGTGACGGTACTGTGTACAGGTATACATACTTACAGGCTAGTAACGTGACGGTAAGACTGTTTACAGGTATGTATACTCACGGACTAGCAATGTGATGGTAAGACTGTATACATACTCGCAGACTAGTAAAGTGACAGCAAGACCATACAGGTATACATACTCGCGGACTGGCAACATGACTGTAAGTCTGTACAGGTATACATACTCACGGGCTAGTAATGTGACACTAAGACTGTGTACGTTTACATACTCACGGGCTAGTAATGTGACGGTAAGACTGTACAGGTATACACACTCGCAGGCTAGTAATGTGACGGTAAGACTGTGGACGTAGACATACTCGCGGACTTGTAAAGTGACAGTAAGTCTGTACAGGTATACATACTCGCAGACTAGTACTTTGATGGTATAAGACTGTGTACAGGTATACATACTCACGGACTAGTAATGTGACGGTAAGACTGTGTATGTCTCTGCAGGCCTGGTGTTTTTCTGATGTTTCTTCCAAGTCCATTTTGTTATTATTCTTCATTGCATTCCAATGAACGGAATATGTTTTATGATGTGAGAACGCCAAATCTACACCGACTGCAAGTGGATAATTACGTGTGTGTTTCTGTTGTTTTTTGGGGCGTTCACATGGCTCGTGATGATATTCTTTTTTACTTGACCTTGTGGTGTTGTAAAATCATGAATATGCCTCGGATACATTTCATACTGCTGCACCAAATCATGGTTCACGTTTTTGCTTTGTTTTGTTTATTTTTTTAATTATGATATTTGTCTGATTTGTACTTTTTAAGAGTGTACTGTACTTTGATAATTGTTTTACCAAAAGATACCTGAATGGTTGTACATTTATTTTTATGTCAGCAAAATAAAGTTGATAAAAGTGAGACGGCAGTTGTGAGAAAGCATGTGTTTGCATGATGAAAAGGTGTATCACGATTGTGATGCAAAAGTAAACGAATGCATGATAAAAAGGTTTCATCCTTTCTACTTTTTCGTGTGGAAGTATTGACTGTAGATCAGTTCTGCCTTGACCATTTTTTTGTTTGTTTTGTTTTTGTTTTGTTTTTTTGTGCTTTGCTGTTAAAGCAGGCATACTGTGCAAAACATAATCTGCCATTGTGTCACATGTCACTTCTGTTGACCGGAATCAACGTGAACAACAAAGCAAAAGTAGAATTATGTGATTAATCTACATCCAGTTGCAAAACCGCCATCTAGCAGGCCTCTGAAAACTGTAACATAACCGACATGCCATCTCAAAACCGCCATCTAGCAGGCCTCTGAAAACTGTAACATAACCGACATGCCATCTCAAAACCGCCATCTAGCAGGCCTCTGAAAACTGTAACATAACCGACATGCCATCTCAAAACTGCCATCTAGTAGGCCTCTTGTAACACAACGCCCTACATCCCGTCTCAAAACTGCCATCTAGCAGGCCTTCGAAAACTAACACAACGCCCTACATCCGGTCTCAAAACCACCATCTAGTAGGCCTCTTGTAACACAACGGCTACATCCTGTCTCAAAACTGCCATCTAGTAGGACTTTGAAAACTAACACAACACCCTACATCCCGTCTCAAAACTGCCACCTAGTAGACCTCTGAAAACTGTAACACAACGCCCTGCATCCCGTCTCAAAACCGCCACCTAGTAGGCCTTTGAAAACTAACACAACGCCCTACATCCCATCTCAAAACTGCCACCTAGTAGGCTTTTGAAAACTAACACAACGGCCTACATCCCGTCTCAAAACTACCACCTAGTAGGCCTTTGAAAACTAACACAACGGCCTACATCCTGTCTCAAAACTGCCATCTAGTAGGCCTTTGAAAACTAACACAACGGCCTACATCCTGTCCCAAAACTTCCACCTAGTAGGCCTTTGAAAACTGTAACACAACGTCCTACATCCTGTCCCAAAACTGCCATCTAGTAGGCCTCTGAAAACTTAACACAACGCCCTACACCCTGTCTCAAAACCGCCATCTAGTAGGCCTCTGAAAACTGTAACACAACCTACTTAGATGATTAGGCTCAAACACTTCCTCTGTCGTTTCCTGTTAAAAAAAGCATCTCTCTCTCTCTCTCTCTCTCTCTCTCTCTCTCTCTCTCTCACACACACACACACACACACACACACACACACACACACACACACACACACTTAAAAAAAAAAAGAGAAAAAAAAAGAGAGAAAACAGCAACGATATAATGTTACTGAATCACTTAATTGGTCTTCAAAGCCATCTGGAAATGAAAATTGTTCCACAGTTCCTTTCGATGTCGATTTCCTCAAACGTCATTTTCTGTGGCATTTCCTGTCAAAATCCCCTGGACGCCTAGAACCCCCCTACCCCCAACCCCATTCCTCACAACACATTTTCTCATTTGCTTCAGGCAAAACTGAATATCGTTGTAGAGTTTACAATTCAGTGCACTGGATTATTCCACTTTCATTTTGTCTACTTGTTTTAGTTTAGTGGGTGTTTTTGTAAGGGAGGATTTATTCGAGTAGTTTCGTTGGCAGCTTTGGTCTCACAGCAAAACCACCCAGTTTGTAAAACAAAACCTAGGCGTCTATCACCAGGTTTTCATTGTTGGTGTTGTTTCTTCCAGAGGGTGATACTGCAGATGCAGAAATTTAATACCTCTGCAGAAGGCTTGGAGCTGTCAAAGGTTCGCGTAGGCTGCACCTTGCGTAGCTAAGAATTTATACAAATTTGCATATTTTGCCTCCTTCCAAGATTTGTTTTCTGTACAAATATGCATGTCCTTCCACTCGTACATTTTCAATACTATCAATTCATTCAGTCGGCAGTCAAAATAAAACAGGAGAGCAATAACATAATTATGTTGCAGGGTGCGTTGTCAACGTTGTTGCTGACAGGATCTTGTCAGCGTAAAACTCCCAGAAATATTTATTCATTCATTGTGAAACTGATGCCACAGGGGCATAGTGTCGGTCTGTTGGGTTATCTTTGTAGTGCAGCTCTGCATCTCGTCTTTGTCTGTATGTGTGTGTGTGCGTCTGCGTGTGTGTATGTGCATGAGTTTCTCTGTGTGTGTGTGTGTGTGTGAGAGGGAAAAAGAGAGAGGCTTTCTTTTATTCATGGTCTCTTCACAATTGTGACTCACACTGGAGTGTGCCTGTGTGTGTGTGTGTGTGTCGCCCTAATATAACCGTCATGGATGACTGGGCGTTAAAAATAAATGATCTGTGTGTATGTGCAAACCCATGTCACTACTTAAGCTGCATACATCCATTAAAAAAACAAAAACAAAAAGGTGATGAATAATTTCCCTCCTTTATTAAGAGCACGTTCATTGCCCGGCGTCAACACATCCAACATGTGCTGACACATCCATGCTTCCACTTCTTCAATAACGCATGCTCTCTGCACACGATGTCCGACACAAGTCTCACCAATACCTCATCATGGTACGTACATACAATGTACAGCAAATGAACACACACACACACACACGCACGCATACAAAATGATTCCTTACACACAGCACAATAAAAATGTCTGCTTATGTACATATCACTGAGCCAAGTCTAACAGTCTGAGCACTAACATGATAATTATTATCAGGTGACAGGAAAAACAGCAACCCTACTACTACTTCTACAAGTGCAGTGAGTTTGCTCAAGAGCGGAGAATAGCACTATATAAAAGCGATCAACCACCACCACATGTCTTATGGTTTATGTGGATGTTAAGCACCATGTTTACTTACTTAACCACATGTCATTTCTCCATGTGGTGACATGTAAGTAACTTGGTGTTTTATGCCCACTGCAGTTATATCCGGGTCAAATGCGCTGGCAAGGAATACAAGAGGTATTCCCAAAGCTCATGAACTTCCGGCCATTGGGTGATCTTCCTGTCCGGTCACCCCCAGGTGTCTAACCTCTTCAACTACCTATCTTTTACCAAGGCAATCTCTCCTTCACACCTGTGCTGGAGAAAGAAAGTGTTCAAAAAAACTGGAGGAGAGCTGACCTTTAGGAGAACATCCTGTTTATTCTATACTGGACAATTTTGTGTTTTCAAAATAAGATCCTGACAAACAAACAAACAAAACCTGCTAATACTGATCCTATGCAAATAAAGGTGCTAATGCCAAGAATTTCTCCAAGAAGAAAAAAACAACAAAAACATTAAACAAAAAACACAGCTGTTTTAAAATGAACAGTTCAACTTCAAAGGAAAAAACAAACACCCAAAAAAAACACAGGCAGCTAAAAACTGAACTACATCACACTGAAAGGCACATCACTAACATATATATATATCACATGACTGTAAAAAGCAAAACTGATGATGGCTTCTAACCCCAAAGCTCCTTATTCACAAAAAGTGTAACAAAATGTCCAGCAATACCCCATCATCAAAAACGACATGAGTGTCAAGACATGGCGTCCTTTTCATTCATCCAGTCCAGTTTGCAATCTGGAAATAATCTACTCCAAGACTTGATGCTGTGCCTAACACTGTGAACCAATTCTGAGGCCTATAAAATTATTGCGAGGTATGCAGTCATGTACTTGCATCTTGGCATCCCTCATCTTTGTGAAACTGCCAAAGCATTTACATAATTATGCAGTCAGCAGGGTTTACCATTTACGAAGTTCATGGCGACTCCATTTGCTCCCCCCTCCCCTCCCCCCCACCCACCCCAACCCCCCTCTCGAATAAGTAAAACAACAACACTCCACCTTTTGGGATTCCTGCAAGTCACTAATCCTCAAATAAAATAAAGGAGGGAGCAAACAAAAACAAACTTTTAAAAACAAACAAAAAACTTCCATTTTCCATTGGAAGGATAATTAATGCACAATATAAGCAAGTATTGCAGTTTAAACCATTTACCTTATTTTTAAGCAGTGAGTCTGAAAAATCATTTTCCAGCACAAGCGGAGGCATCAGCCGCATTTTAACAAACAAAACACAACTGTCAAAACCTGGTGCACAAAACTGACTCCAAACTAGCAAATGCATGCTATATACACATCATCATAATTCCTCTTTTTCAGTCTGAATAATACAAGAATCATCAGAGAAGCAACTGTCTAACTACAATGAATCAAATTTAAGCACATTATGATCAAATTACACTAGATTTTCCTCTGGCAGTTTATGGACTACTTCATTTCAAAATGTTCCGTATTTCTAACCTATCAGAAACGGATGCCAAGGTGATGGCACATGAAATCAGGTACAAACATTACAATCATCATAATCATAATCAGTGACAGACCATGAGTGCACTGCTCACTGCCAGCCTTCAAAATGTTGCAAAAAAAACAAAAACAAAAATGACAACAACAACAACAACCCAGAGCTAGAAGAGACGGAAGAAGTTGGCAAGCACAACCACATGTTCAGCAGTTATGGCACACAAGATTAAGGCATCATCCACATGACACAAAGCTTCATAAAAGTGAATGTACAAACTTAAGGTGAATGCAACTGTGACGCCATTGCTCAGGGACAAACACTACTTGACAATGAGAGAACTAGTTTATTATGTCACCTTTTTTGAGGGGGGTGGGGGTGGGGGGGCGATGGGAGGGAAGAGGAGGCTGTGGTACAGCTTCAGGCGATATTACCTGAAAATCTAAGCCTTGCTGCAGTGCATTAGTCATTAAACAATGCGCAAGCAAGAGAGAGAGGTTGCAAAAGGTTTGTTCAGGACAGCTTTAGGGACTCGAAGGACTACCAAGGAGGTGTGCATATTTTGTGTTCTCAAGTTACAAATTATGGCTGTATTTGGGCACAAAATTACAATAATCTACAGCAAATATTTACTTGCTGATAAAAGATGATTATAGTCAGCAAAACTACTCTTTCATCGTTGTTTACAACTTGGTCAGTGAATATGCATGCGCCTGTAGCACCTCCAATGCAGTTATGGAATCAACTACCAAATATTCACCGTGAAACAATTTCTCCTGTAGCGTGCAGGATTTTTGTAATCACAATCTATGGAGTTGGATGACAGCCCTGTGCTGACCAGTGATTTAAACATAATTGTTTTTAATAAAGATCATACCACCTGTTTACAAGATATTTGTACAACAAAAACATGCACACATCACACACACACACAGTACCAACTTCTGCCAGATCAGTACACAGTTCTGGGCAGCAAAATAAACAGAGCAGCAAAAACATGCATACATCACACACAGAAAACCAACTTCTGCCAGATCAGTACACTGTTCTGGGCAGCAGAATAAACCATGCAGCAAAAACATGCACACATCACACAGAACCAACTTCTGCCCGATCAGTACACTGTTCTGGGCAGCAAAATAAACCGTGCAGCAAAAACATGCACACATCACACACACACAGAACCAACTTCTGCCAGATCAGTACACAATTCTGGGCAGCAAAATAAACCATGCAGCAAAAACATGCAAGCATCACACACACACAGAACCAACTTCTGCCAGATCAGTACACAGTTCTGGGCAGCAAAATAAACAGTGCAGCAAAAACATGCATGCATCACACACACACACACACACACACAGAGAACCAACTTCTGCCAGATCAGTACACTGTTCTGGGCAGCAAAATAAACAGAGTGGGGGAGAAATGAGAGCAGTGGGAGGCACACTGAACAACAGGGCAACATTGGGGAAGCTGAGAAGAAGAGGAAGAAGACTGAAGCTGAAATCCAATCTTTCTCCTAACAAAGGAATGCTCTGCAACTCTAAATCAACAGAGTACCTGATGAATATTCATGACCCTGCATGTCAAATCACAGAAAATCAAGATTGATAAACTGGGCTGTTATCGTCAATCACCACCAAGCTTGCTGCCAGCTCTCTAACAGTAACGGTGTGCGAATTAATGCGAGTATTAAATGCAAAGCATGACAAATTATGTGGGCTTCAGCTAAAAGCAAAAACAAAAAAACTACTCCTTACCAGTGTCAATCAGCAAACACAGGATGCACATGCAAGTATTTCACTGAATAAACTTGCTCTTCTACACTGAAACAGCAGCTTATAAAGCTGCACTTACAGCCAAACAGGGAGAGCAAATGCTCTGACGACTCACATCCAAATGGGAAAATACAATTCCCACCATCACTTCAGACGTTCCCATGGTATCAAAAATGGGCCTATTTCATAAAAGCTGTTATGAACAGATAAAATCCAATGGAGTTTATGCTTTCACTTAAACAGAGTGTCATTATTATTTCTCTCTCTCTCTCTCTCTCTCTCTCTCTACAGTTCCGTTTTTGCCAAGTCAAGAAAGGTGTCAACACTATCCTATGAATGAACACCAGTCACATGTTCTGTGTGGATACTGCCTCCACGCATTAGAAGACAATCTGAACAATCAAACTGTACCTGATTCAGAAACAGAACTGTAGTTTAAACAATTCCCATAAACACTGCTTCTCAAAAGAATTGTTTTGAACAACCACAGTTCAATGACAACAATCTTGTTTCTTGCCCTTCAAAACTGATTGAAAAATCACACAGACATGCATAGAACTTCACTGGATGTAAGATACAGATGCCGTGTATGATCTCAAGAAGCCACCTACCTCTGTTACAGAATAATCTCTCCAATATTTTACATATTACTTGATACTGTATCATACATACATGTATATTGGATTCATATTTTTTTAGTCTTTTATTCTAGGGTTGTATTTATCAACAGCTGATGGAAATGACATCCACGACAAGTGACATTAAGACTCCCTTTCCGTGTCTTCTTTCAAGCATGTGAATAGACAGTCTTCAGAAATCCAGGGGACTGCACCCAGTAAGTGCCTATGGGCATGGACCTGTACATAGAGGTCCAGGCCTGCGGGTGTAGCACTGAGTAGGCGTGCTTTGGTTGGGGGTACAGTGAGCACGTGGGGAAGATGACGGATACCCGTAAACAAAAGGCAGAAAAAGCATCAGAAATGCTGATCAAGCGCAACATGCAGATCAGATGGTAGGTTCCCCCAGCTGGAAGTCTAGCATAAATTTTAACAGGTCCACCCTGAAGATCTAAAACTGTTGCAGATTGGCTCTTCTCCACTGGCGCCCCCATTCAGAGGACTTCACTCTCCCAGAGTAAGAAAACACTGGCATATTATCTTCGTGTGTTATTTCTGGAAATCGTCTATTCTGCCAAGCTGCAACCCACAGTGACCTTGAAGTAAGTTCACTCATCAGAACTGGTATGAATGGGCGCAACTCACCACTAGTGCTAATAATCATGACAAGTGTTGAAGCCCTTGACTAAACTGTGTCACTGTCGGAGAAAAACCCAGCCTAAAGTTCCCGTAAAGTCTCCAAATGTGGAAGCTATCTTTTTCAAAAATATGCCTGTGTAAATAGCAACCATACATGCATGATGTATTTCCATGTCTATGTATTTATTTTTAACAGAGAAGAAAAAAACAAAAACATGTTGAGTCTGGTCCTTGGTCAGATGATGAACTGACCAGGTTATTGAATATAAATACTACTTTCAGTTCTAACTTTCTGGTTCCTCTGTGTGTGACCTAAAATTATACAGTCAAATCAAGGCTGACGGAACTGATACAGAGAGGCAACATTTACAGGGTCCAAGAAAACTACAACATGAAGGTTTGTGCCATGTGCTAACAAATGATCATTACATGGGCTATTTTTTTTTCGTAATGGGCAAAAATCACGCAATTCAAGGACAAAGCACCAAATGCAAGAGTGAGAGAGAAACTACCTGATACAATTAATTATATACAATATAATACATTCTTCAAAGCACATTGTGCAAGATAACAGGAAAGATTTCACCAAAGCAAGTACAAATGATGAAATTCACCTATCTACAAAAAACATGCAACATTCTGTTAAACTGAACACATTACTGGTGAAGCTGTTCCATTTTTCCCCTATTAATGTCATGATTGAGCAAATTTGTAAAAAAGCAACAACCAAATGTTCCATTTTATTCACAAAATTTTGTTTTCTCATCTGTAATTTCCGCCATGAAACACCACCCCACAAAAGAACACACAAAACCTGACAACCAGCACATGGCTTAGCCTGAAAATAAATAAACTGCATACTGCTGACCATATTGCATTAGGATCAGTTTTTGGCACAGGTGCTGGTGACAGCGGGATTACACTCAACCAAATTCGGCACAACAAAGCCTGTTTCACGAAATCACTTTCGAACAAGTGTCAGCACACACTACATAGTTTGGCAGTCATCGCAAACCGCAATGACTGCGCACTATGATGACCTCACCATGCATTTCACTCACAGCGATTGCCAGACTGGGAAATGGGCAGATGATGAAGAAAGACTGTACAAAGGGCCAGTGATCAATCACAACAATGCAAATGAAGGTCAACAGTGATGAGGACAATGGTATGTAATCAATGTACAAGTCAGTCAGTTTTCAATGGCTTATCACTGTACCAAACAAACTGCTCCCCACCCCACCACACCGTACCCCTATTCAGGCACTATTTCCCAGGGTGCCACTGCTTTTCTAACCCTGTAAAGGTGTGACATCAGAAAACAGTTAACCTTCTATTACAAACTTGTCAACTTACACCACAATACATCTAAAAATGGACCACTGCACATGCCTGTAACAGAAACGTTACCTTCTCAAACAAACCCGTTACATGCTGCGACTATTCTGGCTGTTCGGTTTGGAAAGCTGGTTCATATTCAGCAGCATCACGGGTGTATGTCGTTGAGGAACAGCCCGAAAGGTGAGTAAAAACAGATAAAATGGGATTGCTCTCACCTGACTACGCTGCGTAAACTAGACTGCATCAAAATGTTCCCGCAACTCTTCTCCCACTGACTGTTTTCCACTGAACAGGCCACCTGCTCCCCAGGCCAGCTTTGAGGGTTGAGAAGGGAGTGCTGGACTGAAAAAGCATCGGCGCCCCCAGCCACAGGAACTGGGCCGTTCCCAGCTGACCAGGAGACGGCCGGCTGCCCCATCTTCAACTTGCCTGGGGTGAAATTTGGCACATGATCTGGATAACGTCTTAACCGAACCAAGGCCCTAGCCTGCCAGATATATGCGCAGCCAAGTCCTAGAATCATGGGCAAGTCTCCAAATGCTGATGACTGAACCTCAACAGTAGGGTATGAACCAAAGCTCACAACAGTTCCATCAGCAAAGGACCAGAGAAAGATATGTCAGTTTCCTGCTGGGCAATATCACATGACCACGATTTGTCTGGGTGGTACCCAACCATGACTTGTCTGGGTGGTACCCACATGACCACAACTTGTCTGGGTGGTACCCACATGACCACAACTTGTCTGGCCCATGACCACGACTTGTCAGGGTGGTACCAATGTGACCACAACTTGTCTGGGTGGCACCCAGCCATGACTTGTCTGGGTCATACCCACAATTTGTCTGGGTGGTACCCACATGATGACTGGTCGGGGTGGCACCCACATGACCACAACTTGTCTGGCATGTGACCATGACTTGCCTGGGTATATCACTAAGTGGTGCCTATATATCCAAGAAAGAAAAAAAAAGTACATATTCAAGTAAATAACTGATCTGGAGAATGTGCCCTGATTAGTCAGATATAATCACAATAATGCACAAGCTAAAAAAAAAATCTTAAGAGAGAAAAATGTAGTTTTTTTGTTTTTTTTGTAATCATAAAGTCAACAAAATAATCAAGATTCTGTTACATGATCAAGAAAATACCCATATCCATATTACACAACTGTGATGAAAACAAAAAGTACATTAGTCAAAACAGCCAAAACTAAAAAAACTTCCATGCAAAAAACTGATTACGAAAATGCAAACATCCTGTGCCTAAAAACATCCAGCGAAAAGCTGTATGATCAAGAACATGACTTAATTTCAACTAGTGCAATCCAACAGTAATTAAAGAATTGCTGTTCAACAGGAAGTTTTCATAAAAGAAGACGAACTACAACACACATTCATGGACAGCTAACTCTGTCCAGTATAACAAATACAAACCAAAAATCAGCAAAACAACTTTTTTCTTCCAAATTTCAATCTTGCTACATTTCTTCCCTCACAGCTACAGAGTGGTCCGTGATGAACTGCAGAATTTTAAACAGATTATCACCTTTCAGAAATACAATGTTATAAACCAACAGCAAAGGGGCACAGATTTGGTTAGAGCCTTAGAGGGTGAAAGCATTGTGCTTTACTACAAAATATGAAACCCTAAATACTGATGGCTGCTTCAATGAACAGAAATGTTGTCCACATGAACACCCCCCCCCACCCCCCCAACCACAATATGCGTTACTGTGTAATGTGATGTGGTTAATGTTCAGCCACATTTTAATTTCTCTGATGAGACAATAAAGTAATCTTGATTCTCCATACCAAACAAAACCTAGACTGCAATTAGCATACTGAAAATGAGGAAGAGCACACATTGTGTTCTCCTACAATACACCGTGTCGCCTTTCAGCACAACCACCCAAACAATCATTACAAATGAATACAACATGACCTCAAAACTCACCAACTGAGCAACAAAGTCAGGAAAAGCCTGGAACACCATCATAAGGGGCACAACCCCTGTCTAGGATATGCACGTAAATGTTACGCAAGTTTCAAATTGGTACACAGAGACCTTAAAGCTTTGAATTTGAATTTCTGGCCGATCACCATCACCTTACTGTCTCCACTGACAACTGGGACTGTGGATTTTCACCAAAACAAGGCTGCTGTCATCGCCTTCATCATCTATCAGGACTCTGTTGTTTGTTGAAAGAGAACGATGCTGTTGAAAATCTTCAAGGCAGGTCCCAGCTTCACGTTCATGATCTTAACGATGTCCGCTTGTGTCAGTAGCAGAAAAGAGTCGCCATCAATTTCCTGAGAAAACAAAAACAAAAAAAACGATACAAGTTCATTTTCACTGGCAAGCAAACAAATAGCTCCATTACCATGGGCAACTGTCATGAGTCTTGCATTCCTGTGAGCTGTCTACCCAGTTGTCAGTGTCACTAGTGTCAGCATGCATCATTTTGTGGAATTTCTCCTTCGCTACCATTCATTTATTCTACTCAGCCCTCTATTATAGTCTATATGTCTGTATAAGGACCAGCAAACACAGGGTCATCCCAAATCACCACCACCTATCTTCACCTCTCTCAACTTGCTTTACCTGCTGTTTCATACTCTTCATCCTTCACCTCTCTCAACTTGCTTTACCTGCTGTTTCATACTCTTCACCATTCACCTCTCTCAACTTGCTTTACCTGCTGTTTCATACTCTTCACCCTTCACCTCTCTCAACTTGCTTTACCTGCTGTTTCATACTCTTCACCATTCACCTCTCTCAACTTGCTTTACCTGCTGTTTCATACTCTTCACCATTCACCTCTCTCAACTTGATTACCTGCTGTTTCATACTCTTCACCATTCACCTCTCTCAACTTGCTTTACCTGCTGTTTCATACTCTTCACCATTCACCTCTCTCAACTTGCTTTACCTGCTGTTTCATACTCTTCACCATTCACCTCTCTCAACTTGATTACCTGCTGTTTCATACTCTTCACCCATCACCTCTCTCAGCTTGCTTTACCTGCTGTTTCATACTCTTCACCCATCACCTCTCTCAACTTGATTACCTGCTGTTTCATACTCTTCACCCATCACCTCTCTCAACTTGCTTTACCTGCTGTTTCATACTCTTCACCATTCACCTCTCTCAACTTGATTACCTGCTGTTTCATACTCTTCACCATTCACCTCTCTCAACTTGATTACCTGCTGTTTCATACTCTTCACCATTCACCTCTCTCAACTTGATTACCTGCTGTTTCATACTCTTCACCATTCACCTCTCTCAACTTGATTACCTGCTGTTTCATACTCTTCACCATTCACCTCTCTCTGATTACCTGCTGTTTCATACTCTTCACCCATCACCTCTCTCAGCTTGCTTTACCTGCTGTTTCATACTCTTCACCCATCACCTCTCTCAACTTGCTTTACCTGCTGTTTCATACTCTTCACCATTCACCTCTCTCAACTTGATTACCTGCTGTTTCATACTCTTCACCATTCACCTCTCTCAACTTGATTACCTGCTGTTTCATACTCTTCACCATTCACCTCTCTCTGATTACCTGCTGTTTCATACTCTTCACCCATCACCTCTCTCTGATTACCTGCTGTTTCATACTCTTCACCCATCACCTCTCTCAACTTGCTTTACCTGCTGTTTCATACTCTTCACCCATCACCTCTCTCAACTTGATTACCTGCTGTTTCATACTCTTCACCCATCACCTCTCTCAGCTTGCTTTACCTGCTGTTTCATACTCTTCACCCATCACCTCTCTCAACTTGATTACCTGCTGTTTCATACTTCTTATACAATTTCCCCTCCTCCTGTGGCAACTGTGGCTGAGAGAATGTTAAAATCCAATTGCCAACTACCCCCCCCACCCTACCCACCCCTGCCCTACATCAAATGCACTAAGCCCCTCCAACAACACACCTCTCCTCTTCCTGAGTGGTCACGCTCTTTGCACAGTAGCTGTCAGCTTCACCACACTGTTCAACCCCCTTTCATTCTGCTCCACACTCTGCACAGCAAATCCCCAGTTGCCTGGTGCTACTCACCAGTGATTGTTTGTACCACTGTTCCTCCCCCACCCAACTTCACCTCTACTCCCTGAACAGTCTCCCTGTTCTTCCAAAGGTGGCCACTACTCATGCCACATTCTAGCCACCTTGAGCAAGTGACCCCCATCTCCCCTCCCACCAAACTTCCCTCTTCAACTTTCCCTAACACACACACTAGTCACTCACTCCCCCCCCCCCAAAAAAAAAAACCCACCTACACCTCCCTCTTCAACTTCCCCTAGCACACACACAATCTAGTCACTCACTCACTCACTCACTCATCCACCCCACCCCCCCCAACCTCCCTCTTCAACTTTCCCTAGCACACACACACACACAATCTAGTCACTCACTCCCCCCCCAAAAAAAACCAACAACAACACACCCCTCCCTCTTCAACTTCCCCTAGCACACACATACAATCTAGTCATTCACTCACCCACCCCCACCAAACCTCCTTCTTCCACTTTCCCTAGCACACACACACACACTAGTCAATCGCTCCCCCCCCACCCCCCCAACCAAACCTCACTCTTCCACTTTCCCTTGCACACACACAATCTAGTCACTCACTCACCCACCCCCACCAGACCTCTCTCTTCAACTTCCCCTAGTACACACACACACACACACACACACAATCTAGTCATTCACTCACCCACCCCCACCAGACCTCTCTCTTCAACTTCCCCTAGTACACACACACACACACAATCTAGTCATTCACTCACCCACCCCCACCAGACCTCTCTCTTCAACTTCCCCTAGCACACACACATCCCCTAGCACACACACACACACACATAATATACTCATTCACTCACTCCCCCCCCCCCCCAAACCTCTCTCTTCAACTTCCCCTAGTACACACACACACACACACACACACACACAATCTAGTCATTCACTCACCCACCCCCACCAGACCTCTCTCTTCAACTTCCCCTAGCACACACACATCCCCTAGCACACACACACACACACATAATATACTCATTCACTCACTCCCCCCCCCCCCCCCCCCAAAACCTCTCTCTTCAACTTCCCCTAGTACACACACACACACACAATCTAGTCATTCACTCACCCACCCCCACCAGACCTCTCTCTTCAACTTCCCCTAGCACACACACATCCCCTAGCACACACACACACACACACACATAATATACTCATTCACTCACTCCCCCCCCCCCCCCCCCCCCAAACCTCTCTTCAACTTCCCCTAGCACACACACAGTCATTCACTCACCCACCCCCACCAAACCATTGTTTTCAACTTCCCTTAGCACACACACCCACACACATCTAGTCACTCACTCACCTGTTCTCTAAAGTACTTGGCATGATCCTCACAGCCAGGCAGAGAGCCAACAAAGGCCGACACCCGATCCACATCCCAACCTTTGACCTCTTCCCCCCTGACCTCGCTGACACCTGGCAAGAGCTTGGCGTGGTAATCCCAGAATGCGGGACCTTCCTGTGACGGTGTAGCCGGCACGGACGACATAAACACAGACTGGTGGACGTTCTCCATGAAAGATGCTGAAGAATCGAACCTCTCTGAAAGTAAAAGACAGGGGGGAAATCTGTTTTGTGACACTGCTGAATCTGGCTTGTTCCAGAAAACTGGGGAAAATATGCTAGCATCAAAAGTTTACATAAAATATCTTTTGATAGTGACACTGGCCAATTTTAGAAATGTGCAGTTTTTATTTGGTAGTGTACCCCCACCCACCCTTGCCAAGCAGAAACAAAGATTAGCCGACAAAATGAAATCTTTTTGAGACCAGCCAGGTACCCCCCACCCCTCTCCCCATCACTGTTGCTTTATAGATGTTTAGCTTAGCACTTCAAATGTTTCAAATGTTGAGAAGCATTCTGTCCATAAGCACTGAAAGTACGGAAGTACACAAAGTCACCAGGTGGTCAGAAGTTCCACAGCTGCTACATTTCACACCCCCGCTGTTAGCATCACACACAGACATTTCACTGAAAGGAGGGGAAGGAAAAAGAAACAGCAGACAACACACAGCATGCATTACCTCTCTTTATTCTTGGGCCATTCACATCTTTCACATCCGATTCATCAAAGTTGAAATGCTTCCTGTAAACAAATGAAAGTAGATGAGTGTTCAGACATGAAGCTGTGGCAGAAACACAGAATGATGTGACAGAAACACAGCATGACGTGAAAGAAACAGAATGATGTGACAGAAACACAGCATGACGTGAAAGAAACAGAATGATGTGACAGAAACACAGCATGACGTGAAAGAAACAGAATGATGTGACAGAAACACAGCATGATGTGAAAGAAACAGAATGATGTGACAGAAACACAGCATGATGTGAAAGAAACAGAATGATGTGACAGAAACACAGCATGACGTGAAAGAAACAGAATGATGTGACAGAAACACAGCATGATGTGAAAGAAACAGAATGATGAGACAGAAACACAGCATGATGTGAAAGAAACAGAATGATGAGACAGAAACACAGCATGATGTGAAAGAAACAGAATGATGAGACAGAAACACAGCATGATGTGAAAGAAACAGAATGATGAGACAGAAACACAGCATGATGTGAAAGAAACAGAATGATGAGACAGAAACACAGCATGATGTGAAAGAAACAGAATGATGAGACAGAAACACAGCATGATGTGAAAGAAACAGAATGATGAGACAGAAACACAGCATGATGTGAAAGAAACAGAATGATGTGACAGAAACACAGCATGATGTGAAAGAAACAGAATGATGTGACAGAAACACAGAATGATGTGACAGAAACACAGCATGACGTGAAAGAAACAGAATGATGTGACAGAAACACAGAATGATGTGACAGAAACACAGCATGACGTGAAAGAAACAGAATGATGTGACAGAAACACAGAATGATGTGACAGAAACACAGAATGATGTGACAGAAACATGGCATGATGTGACAGAAACACAGAATGAGTAATCACTCCATCAGAGATAAATGCACGATTTGAAATGGCGCCAATTCTTTGTCCTGAGCTAACTCTATGCCACTGACAGGCTGATACAATTCAAGAACTGACTCACTCAGTGTCTGAGTGTTTTGACAGTTTATTCCAGGGTAAGATTCACAAGCCACGAGTCACGGAACTACTAAAACCTGCAGCAAGAGGGTAATGCTTGTGATGAATACTGCCGTATCAATGCACATGAAAATTTAAATCAACTTGCAATCTTCTGTTCATCTAATCAAATCAATAAAAACCAAAGTGATATTTAAACCTGCAGCTGTTTACTACCTTGCATGAACATACATACACACCTAGACAGACACACACACGCACAAAGCACTCACACACACACTCACACTCACATACACGTGCAGCATGTATGCACGAGACAACTCCAGACGTACCTTTTTCTTCCTCTCCCCGGGCGCACTGTGGGTTTTGCAGCCAGTTCAGCATTCATGCGCAGGACGTTCTTTTCATATAGTGGACAGCCTGACAGACGGTGGTGTGAGGTGAACTTGCCTGTGATGTGGCCCGAGCTGTCACAGCCTGGGGTGGGGCACTTCCTGCAATCACCCACATTTTTACCTCACTGCTGTAGCATCACTTCAGCTAATGAAAAAGGATTTCCTCTGGAAAATGATGGAATTTCCACAGGAAAATAAAAATCTATACAGGTACTGTAGTCACACATTTTATAAGCAAGCATTAAAATGATCACAAAAAAATCAGCAGAAAGACTGACACTGAATTCTGTTAACTTTCAGTGAATAACAAAACCAATCTATGCAAGGGCACAGTAAGTATTTTAAAGATGGCAAAAACACAGTCCCAGTACTGGTGTAACTGGAACACTGGTACAGCGGAAAATCAATGAGTGCTTCTTTAAAATTAAACAAACAACCAACAATTTTGCAGACAGTTTCCTGGAGTTCTCGCCCGATCAATTAAACTGAAAAGCCCTGTTCCTTCCAAATCTCTCAGACTGGAAGCTGCCTCAAAACGCCCACTAGCGGACAAAAACATGGCACGTCTCTGGAGCTGATCATCCAGTTGCACAAGTGATCAATGTCCACACATGCCAAGTTATCCCATCAGGGCAGAAAGCAAGGGGTGTGTACCTGATTTCCCCACTCTCCAGCTTCACGCGCACAGCCAAGGGAGCAGCTGATCCTTCTTCATTGCGTGTAGAGCCCAGGCGATCCTGAAGCGTGGACTCTTTGTTCATGTTGACGGCGGAGTACGGGCATCCAAAAGTACTGCAAACAACACAAAGCGTATTGCAAACGGAACACATCTAGAATAAGCATCTTCTCCCCAGACAACCAGACTCCTGCCACAGTCCACCCCATTCGCTACAGATCCTTCTGAGTACAGATCACCCTCATCAGTCGTACGGACTACAGATCGCCTGACAGTAACACTGAAGGCTTGCGTGTTGTCGTTTATAAGCAATTCAAAATTTAAAACATACAACGTGCAAACTGGAAAATATATTCCATACAACAGGCCACCCATCTGACCACTGCACTGTACTCTCACAACAAAGTGCGAAAGCCACTTGAAGAGACCACAACCAAAATGCTTCAGATAACACAACCAGCTGAAAGTAGTCAAACATATTACTTATTACTCACACTCACAAGACTTTAAACATAAATTATAGCCTCAAAGAAAGCCTTGACCTGCTGACAACATTCTACCGCAGAAGACTGAGCACACAAGCGCATCTAAGGCTGTCACTTGTAAGCATTTTAACAAACCTCCACTATCAGGAATGCTAGGCACCTCTCACAAATCCTAAAACAAAACAGGAAGAGGCAAACCAAGAACAGGCAGAGGGGATGGCAGTCTCTTTGAACTGACCTCTCTCTACCCTCTGACTGACTGACCAGTGTGGTTTGGCCAGTCAGCACACAGGAACAAACACACCTCCATGGGATGTCCAGGCACCACTGTCATGTAAACAAAGCATGTGCTTGTGCTCTTTTTCAAAACAACAATCCAGCAAACAACACAGGGTCTGTCAGATGTAAGGCAGTTTAAACCCACACTGTCTGTTCTGCTTGGCTGATGGGCAGAGCTAAGCCCTGGCCAAAAGCGAGAGGTTGGTTGCTAAGAAATGCCATGCATTCAAATCTGGTCTTGTTCATCACTTTTATATAGCGCTCTCATGCAGACTCACTGCATCCTTATGACTCTAAATGAGTGACTGTCGCTTTTACAGTGCGCTTTAAATATCCACCCCAGTGGTGTAGTTGCAGTTGTGTTTGGTCTCACCTGTGATGACCGATGTACTTAGACCCCTTGATGTGCCCCACACCATTGCAGCCAGGGGTGGGGCAGCCGCCCTCCTTCATCGTGTCCTCAACTGCAACATACAACCACACATTTGTAACTAGATTCCAAGCTTTTCATGGTGTCCTCTACTAGAATGTACAGTCACCCATCTGCAACTAGATTCCAAGCTTTCCATAGTGTTAGGAAATGTACAACCACCCATTTAGTGTCACTAGGCACCAACTCTTTCACGGTGTCCCAAACTGGAATGTACAATCACCCATTGTCACTAGGCACCAGATCTTTCATGGAGTCCCAAACTGGAATGTACAATCACCCATTTGTCACTAGGCACCAGCTCTTTCACGGTGTCCCAAACTGGAATGTACAACCATCCATTTGTCACTAGGCACCAGCTCTTTTTGACGGTGTCCCAAACTGGAATGTACAACCACCCATTTGTCACTTGGCACCAATAGGAAAAAACCATCTTGGAGCTCATGTTATTCTGCTGAAACTTACAACCACCTATATCATTCTTTCCAAAGGCTTTAAAAGCCTATTTACAGATAACATCACTCAAAGTGGGCTCTGACACCCTCCCTCTCCAAAATGCATGACAACAGTCATGTTCATCCTTCTGCATGATTCTGTTACTCAACATTTACTGCTCAACCCTCCGTGAAGCTCCTATCTGGGCGAAATACAAACCCCCGGGTCATTGGTAAAAGTCTGGCACACACATCATTTCACGTTTAAAGAGGCTCTGGACAAAATCTAGTTGAATAAACCACAAACCTCAAAGGGAGGAATCAGCCAGAAAAGCAGAATTGCTGGCAGCAGGCACACCAGGGAAGACGGGGAAAGGCCAACAACCAGGGTCTACTCACCAAAAGGAGGTTGCAGCGTGCCCCCGGTGCGACTGCACCAGCCAGGTGGTTTAATGTCCGGGGAGTCATCATCCACCCAGTAGTCGTACATCTCTGGCCAGCCATCGAAGTGCACCAGCACCTGGTGCTCCTTCACTTCCTGTATGGAAGCCACGCGCACCAGGATGGGGTTGCGACGATCCACCACCTCCACCCTCATCCCCACCTCAAACCCCACTGGTGGCCTCTGCAATGAAGAGCAAATGAGAGCTCTGAAGACGGGCCGCAAGCTTTCCATGGCACCAGCACACATCATCAACAAGACACTGATAGCACAGCATCTCCACACACACCGTCTCTGGGATTTATCTGAATACATACAAATTCCATCACTCAGGTCCATCACTCAGGTCAGACTTAACTTGGGATTCCCCAAACAGTTCCTGGCTAGCAACAGCAGGTGGTGGTGGTGGTGGTGGTTGGGGGGGGGGTGAGAAGTGGGGTTCCAGCAGGCAGTAGCAATTCCACAACAGCTTTGGCAGAGCATTTGTATGGATCTTATTTCTCCTTTGTTTTTTGTATGGGGCTTTTTTCTTCTTTTTTTGACAGGAAACATTTTTCTTTTACAAATAAAGGTGGAAACAGAAAAGAAAAAAGCCCAACAGTGCTGGAACTGCAATCCCACTGCATATAAGATGTGAACAAATACCCATGCCTAGCATGCAGGCAGACCTGCAAATGAAAAACACATGCAGGTCTGTGTAACTGAACACACTGGATTCATAAGTGAACTACTTTCTGTTCAGTCCTGATGATTACTTTCTGTTCAGTCCTGATAATATTTGATCACATGGTGTCAACTGTATGGATACACCAGTTTCACACACAGACAAGTTAGCTGTTGGATCATTATCTCATATCTGCATCAACACTTAGCATGATTTCCTGTAAATGCCAACTTAAGTCAATAACTGTGTCTGGAATCCAAAACGCGTTTCCAAAAAGTTATATTAGGACACTTCTACCTGCCAGGATGTTAAAATCCTGACAGACCACCTCCACCTGTCAGGACTTTAAAATCCTGTCAGACCACCTCCAATGGCCAGGATGTTAAAATCCCATTACTAACTCGCTCACTCCACCAGCCAGACAAGGTCCCACTCACCGGTTTAAAGGCGCGGGCCGGCACAGCCCCAGACTTGGTGTGAGCCAGGTAGTCTTCCCAGGTAAAGTTCTCTATGTCTGGCCAGTCTGAAATGCACACACAGCAACATCAACAGCATTTTCCACCATGACAAACATGCTCCCAACTGATCTGCCCTGTTGAGAAAAGCAGAAGAAGCGTCCACCTGCTCAGTACTGGCATGCCCTCATCAGCAATGAGTTTTACTTAGCTGAACCCAGCCTGCATGCCCTCATCAGCAATGACAGTTTTACTTGGCTGAACACAGCCAGTCTTAGGCCCTGCTAAAGTTTTGTTTGACATAAAAAGGGTACAGTCTCCATTCTCAACCAGATCTGGCCTCGCGTTTCTAGCACAGGACTGAGACCGAGAACAGTGACCTATCCCAGAAGGCTACTGGATGTCACAAATCTGTGGAAGTATAGTGCAGTGTGTCCCCTACTCAGGCATGTCTCGTCAAATGAATCCCACCAGACTTTTACTTACCACAGGTAGCAGTTTCAGAGTTGTCTCTCTAAATCAAATGATAAACAAATGATTGGCTCTTAATGCTCAGTCAACCATGACATTTATATCAGTGTGGTCCATCAAAATCAAATGTGTGTTACTTACCACAGGGAAGAGATCACATGCACAACATGAGAATTATCTCTCCAAATTAAACATTTCACCTACGCCAGCAGGCAGATGGAATACCACTCTCAACACTGTCTGCTCACCACCAGCAGGAAACAAAGATTTAGGACTGGAATACATTTTACTTACCAAAGGGCAGTGGGTAGGGGGCTTGCATATAGAGCTCTCTCTCTCTCAACATTCTCTTTACCACGGTGACATGTCACTTACCACAGGGAGGAGAGTAGACAGAGCTATCTCTCTCAACACTTTCTCCTTACCACGGTGACATGTTACTTACCACTGGGGGGGGGGGGGGGGGGAGGGGGGGCAGCAGACAGAGTTATCTCTCTGAACATTTTCTCTCCTTACCACGATGACACATCACTTACCACAGTGGGGAGAGCAGACAGAGCTATCTCTCTCAACACATTCTCCTAACCACAGTGACACTTCACTTACCACAGGGAGGACAGCAGAAACATTCTGCTTACCACAGTGACACATCACTTACCACAGGGAGGACAGCAGACACTTTCTCCTTACCACAGTGACACATCTCCTTACCACAGTGACATGCCTCTTACCACAGGGAGGACAGCAGACACTTTCTCCTTACCACGGTGACACATCACTTACCACAGGGAGGACAGCAGACACTTTCTTCTTACCACAGTGACACATCACTTACCACAAGGGGGAGAGAGGGTGCGGCCATTTTCCTGGCACCAGCCCACGGGGTGGATGTAGGGCGAGGTGATGTCGCACCAGTAGTCGTACACGTCCTCCCAGCCATCAAAGTGCACCAAGACCTTGTCGCCCAGGATGTCCGCCACAGTGGCCACGCAGATCAGGACCGTGTTCTTGCGATCCACTGCCTCCAACTTCATGCCGACACGAAAGGCGCTGGGGGTCACCGTCTGCTGAAAAGGGGAAACAGTCAGAGTTAAAGCCTTGCGCATCACAGTTCTGGATGTGGTGGCCCGTGCAAATTTTGCCTGAGGGAAAACGAGGAGAGAGTTGCGTCAGACTGGAACAGCCTGTGAGACAGTTGTGTGACAGTAGACAGGGTCAACACGGTTTACACCATACTTTCAACCCACAAGGGAGTTAATCAGTGCTTGAAATACACAAATACACAAGCACAACAACAAAGACCCGAGTCGCCTACTGTAACTTTCATCTGGCATGCATGTAAATACAAGGTACATGAACTCCACCAGAGGTACATCCTCTAGTACATTCTGGATCTTGTTCTGTCCCAAAATTTTAGCATCATACTTTGATTAGACACCTTCTTGAATGGTCACAGTGTTTAAAAACAAAATGGTACAAAAGCTGTGAAACAAAATTCTAGTCAGAAAAAACAAGCTTATCAAGTATAAAAAAAGAAAAGAAAAAAAAGGTTCTAGCCACGAGATTCAGTTAAACACAGCCCGTCACATAGCACATCCAAACAAATAAAACTCTTCTTACGGTTGCAGGCTGGTTGACAAACAGAGTTTTAGGAGCTGCGATGGACTTTGTAGTTCTCAAGTAAGTGGCCCAGTTGAAATTCTGGCGAAGAATATCTGAAAAGAAAAATCAAGACACAGCATCAGTGAACTGCATGGGGTCCGAGCAGTTGTACCTGTATCAGAGGATTTCTTCTGCTGTAAATGTGAGGGTTTTTTCTGCACATTTCTAATCCCCAGTTTACACTCTGCTTCAAATGACAGTCGGTTTGTGTGAGTCTATTGCTGCTGACTGATGTTGTGACGGTGGTCATGGGCAGTGGCCTGGGGATGACGGTGGTGGTGGGCAGTGGCCCGGGGATGTTGGCAGGGAAAGTAGGGACCATATACAGTCTCAATACCCAAGAAGTAGGGACCATTTACAGTCTCAATACCCAACACAAAGACAACATTAATTTTCTTTTCAGCTGCATCTGAACGAGCCTGTTATTTTTACCTCTTTAAAAAAAAAAAAAAAAAATCACCCGTGATGGCAGCATAGCCAGGTTCACTGGCCCTACACGCCACAAGCACTCACATTTAGGGGGCTGGAGGGGCTTGTTGTTCTTCTCACACCATCCCACGGGGAAGATGAAGGGCGAATCGGCATTGCACCAGAAGTCGTAACACTCAGAGAAGCCATCGAAGTGAAGACGCAGCCGGTAGCCTTGGATTTCGGCCACGCTCAATACACAGAAGAGGCTCTGGTGCTTGGGGTCAATGCCCTCCAGGCGCATCCCTGCCTTGAAGCAGTTCTTCTGCGCAGGGAACGGCTGTTGGAAGACAACAGAACTGTGTCACTCATCCGTCCTCACCACATTTTGTTCAGCAGTAACAGGCAACGTCAACATAAACACCACAGGCCCCAAGAGCAGAACATACAATGTAGGTCCAGCATGAACACCCGTCAAGAAATCAGTCCAAAATGGATGTTTCATCCCAATTCCAACAGCTAAGCAGCTACAGATGACCTCCCTTTGGAGTGGCTTGCTTGTCACTCAATTTCTTTACTTTGTTGACACAGCATAGTACTTGCTAGTTATGGAATGGAAGTATTCACATAATTATGAAACAACATTCCTGAAGCCCACCTATAAAATAAAAAAAATGGAAATATGCATTTGCCACAATGCTGGCTGCAACTTTGACTAAAACATAAAAAAAATATTCCATGGAATGAAAGCCACGCAGCTACAGAACAGAAGGATTCACAAAAATTATGAAACAAAAGCATTTCCAAAGCCCCCAAAAAATCATAACAAACAAAAAGATGAATTTGCTATAATGCAGGCTGCAAATTGAACCCATGGAAACATAAAAAATGCATCACTTGCCAGATAAAAATATGATATGAAGACTGCAGGCCCATCTTGTTGACATGTTTTTCAATAGTTTCACTACAGGTTCTACAGTACACACAGACACATACATGTGCATGTGTGGACAGAACAGCACACACCATGCACAGAGGCAAGGAAAAGTGAAAATGGCAGGCTAATGCTTACATCCTTGAAGAGTCTTGCAGGGGCACCAACTGCCTTCTTTTCATCTAGATACGCCTGCCAGTCAAATCCCTTTGGCTTGCGGCCTGGAAAGCAAGTTTTGAAAATAACACAATGCTTACGTATGCTGAAAACAGCTTTCATCTAGATACGCATGCCACTCAAATCCTTTTGGCTTGCGAGTGGCAAGCAAGTTTTGAAAATAACACAATGCTTGTGTATGCTGAATTCACCCTGACACAACCGTAATGGTTGACTGGGCATAAAACACCAAGTTACTGCTACTGTTTGTGTATGCTGAAAACATACTACCAAAGTACCATACTTTTGAGACTACAAAGCAAATTCTATGCCCCTCCAATTTGGTTCTTGTCCAAAGTGCCTATTTATGACTAAAACCTGGCGTGCATGCTTTTCTGAAGAACCCATCAGTCAAAAACAGAAACTGCAAATCCTGGCAAACTGAACAACCAAAAATGTCATCTCAACAGCAGGACAGCCTCTAACAAGGATTCAAGATTATTATTTCATCAGAGAAATTAAAACTTGGCTGAGCATTAACCACATCACAGTACACAATAACACATTTGTATATTTTAAAACTCAAAGAACAGTTCTTGAAAATACAAAAGTTTGGCCACACCCTCTAATACAGTAGCAGCAGAATTACTTAATCAGAATGTGTTTGCCCTAGCCACCAGAGCTATGGCTGCTACCAATGAAACTATACAAAGTGCATGTATATAAAAATGCACATCAACAATTGGTGATAATATTAAACAAACAAAATCTGATCAACCAGACAGCTTGATCAAACTCAAAGAAAACTTGATCAGCCAGAAAGCCAATCAAATTGAATCAAAACTCGATCAGCCAGAAAGCCAATCAAATTCTCAAACGAAACTTGATCAGCCAGAAAGCCAATCAAATTCAAACAAAACTCGACCAGCCAGAAAGCCGATCAAATTCAAATAAAATTTGATTAGCCAGAAAGCCGATCAAATTCAAATTCAATCAAAACTCAATCAGCCAGAAAGCAAATCAAATTTCAACAAAACTCAATCAGCCAGAAAGCCGATCAAATTCAAATTCAATCAAAACTCAATCAGCCAGAAAGCAAATCAAATTCCAACAAAACTCAATCAGCCAGAAAGCCGATCAAATTCAAACTCACTTGGCACAGAGGCAGGCACTTTTTCTTTTTCAGGCAGTGCTTCTGATGACTCTGCTGCTGAAGGCGTGATGACCGTTATCTGGTTCTCCTCGCTGGTCATCTTCTTCTGCTTCTTCTTTAATGTCAGCAGCATCTTGGACGACAGCAAACTCTGTCCTGGCTGTTTGTTTTTCCTGAATGTGGACGCAAGATTTCAGTTAAAGGTATCCTTTACACACGCATATAGGTTTAAATTAACCGGTAACCAAAGTTCATGGCATTTCCAGTATTTTACTGGTTAAGATCAGCACATATATCAGAGAAAAAATCGGTAATCAGTCATACATGTTATTCTGCTTGACCTCTTCTTCAATAAATAAATAAATGCAGCACGCAAGCGAGAGAGAGAGTGGTGTGTGTGTGTGTGAGAGGGTGGTTCTAGATAGGGAAGGGAACAGGATGTTTGCTAGTAGAGCAGCAGAGCTCTACAGTAGGACCTATAGATGGCAGTGTATCTGACTGATTACGGTGATTGTCTGGTTTCCGTGAACCACTTTCACTACCTTGCAGATGTCATGGTGGTTTGAAAAATGTCTAGTGCGATCACTGAACTTGTGTTACAAAAATATGTGCAACTTGCGCTGTGACTATGCACTAGCACCCAAAAGATGTATGGGCACCCAAAAGATGTATCAACAGGGAAAAATATGTCTGAGGCATAATCTACTGATAAATATGAACAGATTATTCCACTGTCCACAACAGTTGATCAGTGTGCCGACCCTGCAAAATCTGAAGATAATCTATTGATAAATATAAGCCGATCAGTATCATCTTTGCAAGCAATGATTTACGTGAAAATGATTACTTGACTAACAGAACCTACACAATGGGTTTGAGTGGTACTCTGCAAAATGAGAAACATGAGTTGTGTAAGTTTTGCCATAACCAGTGAGCCATGTGGTGTTATCATTTGTTCTTTTTGTACTGCTTTTGGACCAGAACGCCACCGCAGAATAATCAACTTGAAAAAAAAAAGCTTTGTAAAGTACATGTATACACGCTGAGTATACTATTTATAAATGCAAGCTGCAGCTTCTTTTCTCATGATGCGGCAAACACAAAATCACATTACTGGTATCTAAACACCAAAGTGCTTCAGAAGAAAGCACTCTGAGTCTGGCAGCCCATGTCTTTGACACCAAGAACAAGTTGCAATGTATGGCACGTGTCTACTTACACCATAAGCCCATCTTTTTCTGCTCCCCACTGATGATACCAATTGTAAAGTGTGTTATTTTAGAAGGACAGAAATTACAACACACCTTCCAGCGTAAGCACCAACACAGGCCTGGGAACAGAAGCGCCCAGTTTTGCAGAAATCACGCAAGTAGCCATACTTTCCGCAGTTTTCACATTTCTTTAATGGCTCCTTTTCTTTATTGGACATCTCGGCCTGAACATCTGAAACTAATTACAACACATACATGCAAACATGACTGTAGAAATGCTTGCTAACAGTAACAGGCTGGACAGCAAAAATGGTTAGGTAAGTGTGCTGTGCACATGCACGTTTGTGGACATAAGTGCAAATATGACATTGTGTGTACACGCGTAAATGTCTGTTTGTGCAATGAAGAATCAAGAATATTTATTCATCCTCTGTAAACACTGGACATTTGTGCTGAAGTGTTTGGGAGCACATGTCACTTGTGTGTTGAGGTGTTTGGAGGAACAGTTTTGTTGTTGCTTTTTGTCATTGGTTCTTGTTGGGGTGTTTTTCTGGGGGGGGGGGGGGGGGTATATATACGTACAAACAGGTGCTAGTGACAAAGAAAAATGGAAAAGATAAAACTTTTTTTAAATACCTGGGGGACAAAGATGCAATGAACAGAAGCATACAACATTTTCTTTCATTACCAGGGCTCTCATAACAAAGGGCCAATGTCAGAAACTGTGCACAAATATACTGCATAGGAGTAACCACCATCTGCTTAGAAATAACACCCACAGCAACACACACACACACACACACACACACACACTGCATGCACACACACACACATACCCACACACAGAGTACCATACCAGAAGACATACTTCTGTTCAAGCGACAAAATCGTACCCCTATCAGAAGTCAGGGAGGCTGTGACAGTGAAGTCAGTGGTGTTGACGCCAACAGCTGAGTCTACCACCATCTTCACAGCCTGGGGCGAATCTTCAGTCACCATTTCCATCAATCCAAACTCATTCAGCTTAAACTGAAACCCAGTGACACAAGCAAGACATTACACTTTACCTGTTAATATAATTTCTGCCTGCACAAGCTATGCTTTTGCACCAGTAATAACCAGATGATTCTATGCACTGATACGGTTTGCCCATGAAGAGGTAAGCAACAAAACTCCATACCCCCCCCTCCCCATTTTTAGCATTCCCCCCACCCCACCTATTAAATTACAGCACTCAAACTCACCTTTAAATTGCTACCAGGCAAGCTTGCAATGCCGTCAGACCATTCCATCGCCTTGAGGGCATCAATCTCAGACGCCGTCACAGGTGTGCCAGGGTCAGCAACCTGCCCCTGCTTTCCTTCAGTTGTCCCCCCTTGCATGCCACTCCCCGCAGGGGATTTTGGGGCCACCTGGGCTGCTGGCCCCTGCACTGAGACGATGACGCTCTCCTGGCCTGTGGAGGATGCTTGCAGAGCAGAGTTTGCAAGTCGAACTTGTGGTTCACCTACCAACGATGCGGAGGATTCCAGATTTTTCTTGGCAGATGCCTGTGCTGTGTTGTCAGCCCTAGATTGTGGCGCAGCCCCGGCTGTAGTGTCCAGAGGAACGCTCTGTGAGGTGCTGAGAGCAGGCTCACTGGCCAGAGTGGAACAGGGCAAAGAGGTGACAGCCACTGACCCAGCTGGCCTCAGGAATCGGTTGACCGGAACACCTGTCAGAAGTCTGGTGTCTGGAACTTTCTGTGGGCGTTCAAGGATTTTGGTGGTTGGAACGGTAGGTCTGAAACTGATGTGGGTCATACCTGGCACGGTTGCTGCTGCTACCATCTGCAGAAGAGAAGGGCAAACTTCCTTATTCCTTACCCTTGCTCAAACTTGCTAACATCAGCCAGGCATCAAGTGACCTCGTGATAATTCTGTACCAAGCTCACATGCAACTTTACTGTGTCTGTGTAGAGAAATTTGCCTTTGTACCAAACTCTCATACAGCTTTATTGTCTCTGTGTAGAGAAATTTGCCTTTATAATTTTGGTCGGAGAAACATCGACTGTGATCTCCAAGCTGTACTCCTGGGTGTTTTTTCAAGGGAGCCACCCACCAAAAAAAAAAAGAGGATCAAACAGTTTCTCTCCATGACATGCAAAGGAAAGTGCCTGCATGCATAACTGCTCTCTGAACAGTGCAACTGTTGGCAGGGCAGCACCGGGCCAATACCCACTGCACGGAAATTCTCTTCCTTTCCCAACCACCACCTAAGGCCAGGTGATACCTTGCACCTAGAGTTTATACCTGCATGCAGCAGTGTGCCCCACGACTGAGGAAACCATCCTGCATCAAGTTCAGGGCTCTGACCATGAGGCATCGCACCGATCGCGTCACTTTTGGTTTTTGTTCACTTAATGTTCAAAACGTGAGAGAACATTGTAAAGCGCAGCAAGTTTGTTTAGACTGGAGAATGGCGCTGTACAAAAGTCACCTATTATTATTATTGCTACTGCTGTCAGCAGTGTACATACTACCAACGCAGGCAAGTGAACCACAACATGCCTTACCATAGCCCTGCCATTGCGTGAATGACATCCTCTTCAGGGGGCTTAAAGCATGAAATGCATGCAAACACAAAAGCTGCATCTTACTTTGCTGGATGCACCCAAGCGCACATGGCAGAATGCAAGCTACCAAAAAGAACGCAGATTAATTAATCCTTAAAGTATTTCCTTCTGTTTCACTGCTGGGTGTGCCAATGAAGGTCACAAACTCCAGACAAAGGGTGCACCACCACAAATTTATGGGATTACCTGGTTACAGACAAAAGGTGCGCCACCACAAATTTATGGGATTACCTGGTTACAGACAAAAGGTGCACCACCACAAATTTATGGGATTACCTGGTTACAGACAAAAGGTGCACCACCACAAATTTATGGGATGACCTGGTTACAGACAAAAGGTGCACCACCACAAATGTATGGGATTACCTGGTTCACAAACTGGGGCTGTGTGGCCTGAACCTGGGTGCTCATGACTGCATTGGACACAACAGGTGCCGCAGCAACACTCATGGCTTTCGCTGGCTGGGTGGGCCGAAAGATCGGCATGATGGTCGCTCCTGACACTGGCTGCTGGCCTGCAACTTGCAGCGCTACCTGGGTGCCAATCTGTCGAGGTGCTAGACGGGTAGGTTGGGCTGTGATCAGCTGTGGACGCCCTGTGACAACAGCAATTAAAGTGGTGAGACAAAGGGTAGCAGATCCTCCAACACAAGGAACGTGGCAGCAGCCAGCCAGATGAAAGAGAAACAAAACAAAAAAACGCTGTTTCCGGCAAGTCATTCAAACCTCCAGATCTAGCACATTAGTGCTCAGTCAACTTGATCTGAACAGAACTGAATCAAAAGAAAAGAAGAAAAAGAAAGAAGGAATAAAAAATTTATACCACAGCATCCACAAAATCAAAATGCTGCATGCTTTTTCTTCCGACAGGACAGCTTTTCGTTAAGACTGGGCAACTTTAGATAGGACGCAGCATTGGGGGAGCTTATGGAGTAACTTCTAGTCAAAACTATCTACTCATCTGGTGCATGCATTTAAACAGTCTGAATTTTAAGTCTGAACTTCACTGGACAAGAACTGCCTAAGTTATTTTCAATTTTAACAATCTGACACTGTTTTGACCTTCAAATATAGTCAAAGCCTGGCTAAGTACCATCATCAAGCAAAGTTAGATATTGACGGCACAAGTCTACAGGGTCCAAGAACATCACAGCGCTAAGGTTCGTGCCATGCTGGCTGAGCAGCCAAGCAACCAAACAGCCTTTTAAACATGGACCATTCAGCAGATGCCGATTTTCTTCAGGTGAGTCAAACTGGCCACAGTACCTGTGAAAGCAATGGGCCTGTTGAACAACAAGGGGAAAGCAGCAGCAGGAGCTGAGCGGATGGACATTTGCTGCGCCTGCGCCCCCTGCTGCTGCCCAGGCTGACTGCTGGTTGCAATCGTCACGCCACTCCCACGAAGCGGAGCCATCGTCTGGAACTGCACTTGCTGAGACAGAACAGATGTGGCTGGGATTGACCCTGGGGCAAGCGCACGCAGCGTGTTCATCGAAGTGGGTGCAGCCAAGTTCTGGGACCCAGTTGTCTGGAAGGGTAGAGACAGACGGTTCTGCATTGCCATGGCGATGTTGTTGTTCTGCAGCGTGTTGTACATCTGAGGTCGAAGCTGGATGGTGGTGGGGTTGGGCACTTTGAGCTGGGTGTGGCTGTGGGTCACCTGGGTGTTGCCTAGCAATGATGCTGTAGGTGTTGTCATGGCAACAGAAGCGGCTGGGGTGGACACCAGTGGCAATGTTCCTGTATGCAACCAAAGCAAAGAAAATATACAAAGAGACCAACATTTACCAATATCCAGAGAGCCATTTCAAAACCAAACTATCTTCCTTCTAGTGGAGAAAATCTGCCAGTATTTTGTTTTATATGCAGGATAATCAGTGACAGCTAAACACAAGACTAACTGTTGATCAGAAGCTACATACTAGTGACTGAGTGACTTCAGAACTGTTCACACTAATAAAGTTGTTTACCAATTAAGAAAATGTTTTTCCAGCTTACTCAACTGAAGTAAAAACACCCATTACCTACCACTCAGCTGATTCAGGAAGTGTCATGAAAATTTCTCCTGAGATTATCAAATGAAAGTTTTACATCAAATTAAAAACCACTGAAATGTTTCAGAACTGCCATGAAGTTTGATGAAGGCACTACAATTGCCTCTTGCTTTGAATAATTGAAACCTTTCAAAAAATGGTTTTAAGTCAAGGTACTGAATTGTCTGAAATCATGTCAAATGTTGGCTTTGCCTTTGTAACATCAGTATTAAACTATTTTGAAATGAGCTGATCAACAGTAGTGTAACTGTAAGCAAACAATCACATGCACTTTGCATTGGGGGAAAAAACTCATAATGTCACTTTCATTTTTTGATTTCCTTTAAATGCATCATTATCGTCTTCTAAAAACACACGTGATACGATTCAGTGTTATTGTTGGACCCCCCTCCCCTCCCCCATTAAAATGGACCAGCATAAAGCGAAATGAAAAACTGTATGCGGGCGTTGGGGAAGGGGGGTGGGGATGAGGTGCCACAAAGAAAAAGGCTTTTAAGTGGGTGTTTTTTTAAACTAATCAGCCTTCTCAGAAGATGTTTTGTCCAAGAAACAGAACAATAAAAACTCAAAATCAATACATTGTTTTAAAATTCTCTGATGATTATGACTGGGCCATTTGAAAACAAAATGATCATGACTGGGCCATTTGAAAACAAAATCTTTCATTCTCAGTTGCTGTTTTTTTGTTTTTTTAACTCTCTTACATGTTGGACAAAATACATTTTGAGAGGGCAGCTTAGTTTAAGGCAGCCCCAAAGGGGAAAGCAACAGCTAAACAAATGTAAACAACAAATTCAAACAAACAAAACAACAGAATGACAAGATGCTATGGGGCAAAGTATTCAATCACCAGGGTGACTTGTTTCAAACAGTGTTCTTCTTCTTCGTCATTTCAAACAACTTTAAAATGACTGCATATTTATCATGTTGAGAGGATGTTAAAATTGAAGAACTCATTATTTGCAGTCAGTGTCATGCAAACTTTCAAAAGATCTCATTTTAACAGCACCCAAGTTTATTCCAGGCCAGCCAGGCTAACACTGCATCATTACAAAGACACAGACAACTTTCCAACTTCAAGCAGGTGGAGAGAGGGAGAGGGGAAAAAGGAGGCGGGGTGAAAATAATGAGCCAACTTCGGGTGAAAACAGATTCAACAGGAAAAAAAGATGAATACGACAAAACAACCAATGAGATGGAGTGGCAGTTAGTTTACCCTTCACCACGGTGTTGGGACTGGGGGTTGTTGCACAACTAGAGGGACTAGGTGTAGACAGACTAGCAGTGGCAGGAGCGACCAGAAGAGTGCTCTCCCCTCCATTGCCATTGGGACTCTTCACATTAATGATGCCTGGGAGGATGGAAAGGACACCAGTATTCATTATTATGTTTGTTGAATAAATTCATAGTATGCAAACGCATGCTTTCAGGGTGAACAAGATTCAAAGTTACAAGCTCAAGCACAATCTGACCACTTCAGGTTTTCAAACAGACTGGTAATGGTATTGCACCAAAATCCAACCAAGATTGAAGCCTGAAGCACAAGCTCTTTTTAATTACTATTTTATTTGTACATGTTTTCATAACAACATTAACAGCGATGACTGTCATGGTTTTAATTTTACCATTGCTTATAGTCAAGTTGATTCCAGTTGGAAATGCCACAACATTTTGGGGTGAAGACACCTGAGAGAATGGCATTGAGGTCACTATGGCAGCAGGACTGGCAACTAATGGCACTGTCCCATCGCCCATACTGCTGACTGTTGGAGCTAGCAAGCGAGGTCCCTTGGTAGCATTGTTTTCATTGACATCAGAATTCGTCCCAAATGTAGCTGTACTGGTGGATGGACAAGCATTCACAAGTACACTCTCTGTGGTTGATGAATTCATCATATGCTGAAGAGGTTCCTGGAACATAAATGAGAATTTTCACAATAATAGGTTGCAGCTACAAATGTGTACAGTGCAAGCGAAATTCCCTCCCCAAACAGTTGTTTTTTGAGATAAACGCACTACTTATAATTTATGAAGAATTATGTAAAATGGTGTGATACTGTAACTGTGTAAGTGTAACCCCTCACTTTGCTGGAGAAACATTCCTTTCACCATTCTTCAAAACACTCAGAACACACTACAGCTGAAACCGGACAAGTATATTGACATTTTTCACTGTTTAACTGTTGTTTTTGTTGCTTGAAAAAGGGGCTTACCCTAAAATGTGCACAATTTGTATTGTCATATTAAACTTATAAGCGCACCACATAACTGTTCCCATGTTTGAATCTTGTTTCTGTATGCTAGCAGTCATCCTTATTTCAGATTTTTTCTTCATTCCTTTTTAACTTTGAAATGAAAAAATGAAAAAATACTATAAGTATGTCTGAGTCTTTCACATAAACTGTAACAAAAAGTGCAAGTCAGTATAAATCAGCCCATATCCAAGCAAAACATCATTAGTCCAACAATCTTTGTGTACAGTTTTTACAAGAAAACTGCTTTTCTCCAAGTTCATGGTTCAAAATATAGATCTCTTGGACAATGTTACTTGTTAGTGTCAAGAATCACTCAATTTGCCAAAATTCATGACTGTTACTCTGAAAGGTACTATTTTTCTCAAAACCTGCATTGTCCCAAAGACAGGCTTTTACTGCAGCAGGTATAGGAGATCAAGCCTAAAACTTTAATTTTGAAACCAATGATTTGGTTTTCTGATGCCCTGTTGATTTTATCTTCAGTGCAGCTTTTAGAATTTGCATACAGGAAACACAAGGTATTGAATACAGCTGAAAAAATGAGTTTGTACAACCAAACAAATTGAAACATGCTGCTGCTCACCATTTTTTATTCTAAGAAACATCCTGCACTTACATAGTTGAATGTGTACCTCTTGCACCTACTGCAGAATTTTTGTGAAAGTATCTTTTTCCCATCAAACTTAAAGTTAATGCACCAGATACAGAACAGTTTTTTTGCTTCCACTGTCATCCTCTTCTAATTTAAGTCCTGGGTATTCTGACAACCACTCAGTCTTAACATTTTTCACAAGTGCCTGGTTGTATAACTTGGCCTTTCATTGGTGACTGGCTGATTCCTGGCAGTTTGTTTACCTCCTTGAGTAGGTGGTCAACTGGCTGACTGTCAGATCTAGTGGAAGGAACTGGTTCACAGCAATCCTCACCACTACAAAAGTACAAGAAAAGAAAAGAAATCAGAGTTTTCTGCATTGTCGTTTATGACATGATGCTGAGCTGCGAAATGTGGTCAGTCACGTATGCAAACAGTCAGATACTGACATGGGCAGTTAAGCACCACTGATCTCGTTCGATGCCACCCACACTGGCATGGCAACTGTCAAAGTTGATATGTACTGAAAACCAATTTTGCACCCAGACATCACAGCTAGACCAGAAAGACTGATCAAATTTATACTTAAAGCTTTTAATTAAAATAATAAAATGCACAATCAGATTCTGTCATACAGATCTGGACTTTTTTGTTTATGCATAGTATGCATGGAGTTTGAGCAATTGCACCAGAGGGCCTTATTTTGTGTTAAAAACACAGGTTTTGGGGTATCTGCAACCCCAGATGTACATTCAGTTTTTTGTTAGGAAGGATTACACCAATTAGATGGAGTGGATGTATGCTGCTGTAACACTATTACAGTATTACTATTAGTATTATAAATGAAGTGTCAAAGCTGGCGCTATGGCAGGTAACTGTTAGGCTGTAAGTGTCATACCTTAAGTTTTCTTTGTTTTTGTTTTTTGCAGTTGTTACAGATAAATCAGCACATGACACACGATGAAAACAAAATCAAATTTGGCATAAACAAAATCAGCCCTTGATCTAGTTTTTATTTTATCTCTTGTGCCTCATGGAGAAAGGCTGGCCTTCTTGGGCAAAACATGTTTTGAGAAGTGGGTCAGTTCCTTTAATACAGTTTAAGTCATTGATTTAAACAAACTAAAAAATAACTCTAACAGTTTGTAACACACTAGGATTAGGAAACTCAGGTATGTTCAGTCCATTAAGGCATTATGTCAATATAAATGTTTCTTGAAAAATATAATCAAATACAAATATTTCCTCAGCTAAAAATGAGCTGTACATGTACCTCACATATTATACAAAACAAGCACCAAAAAATAAAACATCCAAAAAACAACCAGGCTACAAAAATAAACTATAAAACAAAAACAAATGGTCAGTCATCTGACTGCACTGGGGAGCCCAACAGTTCCATGATAATTTCCATATAATTACATCTAAACAAATAAAATACATTCTGTGCAAAGGTAGGATGTTTACTGTTTTGCTGTTTGTTTACATTTGCAAGCAACCATCTGTCAGAAGAAGAAAAAATCATTAATAAATATTTTTACTTTCAAGTTTTTATTAGTTTCTGTCAGGTTAAATTGTTTTTAACAATCTATTGGCGTGTATTGCCAATGATTTTCCACGTTTTCCTCAAACGGTGAATGACAAATAAGCTGATGCAACTTGCTATTTATTTCTATTGCTGTTTACTGCGCATTTTTATTCAGCTCCATTTTTGAAGACTTGTTTTTGCACCCCTAAGGCGAATAGGTGACACTTTTTTTCTTTCTTTTTTTCTTTTTTAACCAATGGCGGAAAAACAAAACCCAGTTTCTAAAATCAAATACTGGTACAAAAATATTTCAAACGGATGCTATAACAATATCGAATTCTTTTTAATGAGTTTCAATGCGACATTTGAAGGAAAACAGTTTGTAAACCAAGTAATTTCGCGAGTTAAAATCATTTCAGGGTAAGCGGAAACCCGGGAAAGTATACGCGGACGCAGCCTCGTTTTCGATGGCCTACTCATTCTATTCTCGCAAGGCACTTTTTATCAAATAAACTTTAAAAAGATCCAAAGAAAATATGAAAAACAAAAACTAAATATTAGCTCAGCATTCAAGGATACCTAACGAAAAGCTTACCAATCTACACAAACGTTATCAATGCATAAAAATTAAGTCAATTGTGTCAAAACTTAATCAAGAGAACGCTAAAAACAAAACTTTCCTCATGTGTGCCTAAAAATTCTCGATTTACAACAAAAATAACGTTTTTTATTCTAGCAACAATATTCTAAAGTGTAAAACAACGTCTTACAAGAGCGATAAATAATCTTTTGTAACCTGAACAGAGTTATGCAGAATAAAAAATAACGATTTCTTACCAATGAGTTAGTTCGATACCTCCATCAGCCTTGGCCATTTACCGCTGGGGTAAAAGGGAACAGCCGATTGGCCGCTGTTCCATGAACCATGTAGACTCCTAAAGAAAAGTATATATTTTTTATCTTTGGAAATTTTAAAATGTTTAATATTCATAATCTCGGCTGATGATTTTAGTGTCAATAGCTAGTGCTGTGTCGATTTTTTTCGGTATTGCGAACATAGTCTATGATAATATTGTGACGTCATAGTCAATGTTGTTGTTTTGTTCTGAGCCAGCTGGGTCTTGCTGCAAAGAGGTTGTTATTCTTCCAAACACGAACATTTGGGTAAAACTGATTACCTGATCTCAAAGGTGAAATGTAACATGAGCTCTTTTGATCACAAGGCATTGGTTTGTTGTGCTCTGTTCGATTTCGTTTGAGCCGTTCTATGGTTTTTTGCAGTGTTCCAGATATTTTTGCCTCGATGATGTTTCGTGTTTGACAGGACCCCACTTGCGCATATTGGGCTTCGCTTTGTTTTTTCGATGTATGAATTTATGAACGTGATTTTACGTGTGCATTCTGATTGCAATGACTGCACAAACCCTTGCTGGTTTTGTATTCTGGAAGAATGCAGCAAGTCAGTTTTTGTACGAAATACTGTGCACACTGGATGTCAAAACAAAGTTGGACAGTGTTTGAATCGCAGCCAAGTGGTCGTTAGTCTGCCATGGTGAACCACAAGGAACAGTCAGTGTACCCTTAAACTAAACGTTGCAAGGTTTATCTTTCACCAAGGAAAGTGCTAAATCACGGAGTGTCGGGCTCGTAAAATAGCAGCAGCATTGGGGTGGCCTGCGAACAGCAACTGCATTAAAAAAAAGCTCCATAGCAATCTGCCAGGATCAGCAGGTGACATTAGGTCATGACTAAAAATAGGACGCTTTCTTCTCTTCATTTTTTTTTATCGTAAACAGCAAGTATATCAGGTTAGAACTAGAAGGTTATGTCGTACTTGAAGTGGAGGTGAAAGAGGCTGAGGGGAAATTCATGCTATGTACAGTTTTCATCACAGTTTTCAAGTCATGACTAGGAACAGTAGCACCAGTATAACAAAAAAAATCAGATTCTCAGCTTTGTTAGTTCAAGGAACTGCAAAATTAGCAACAGAAAGAAAAGAAGAAAGAAACAAAAATATGCACACAGGGTATCACAGGCCACTGTAGAGTCTAAGATGAAGTCCAGAGAAGAGCTGCATACATGTGCAAGGATTGAATTGTTGTTTTGCTGTTTGGTGTTCACACAGAGCCCTACACTTGTCACTTGACTGTCAGTGTGACTGTGAGGTTGTTGGCCCTTTTGTTTTGCCCCTTCTTGTGTCAGGTTCCCCAAAGTGGCAGTGTAATGGAAAAGCATTTTTCAGTGACTGAGTGTGGATTTGTAATGGATGAAGATGAAGAAACACGGTTGGGATAGGCAGGCCATTTCACAGCGGTAGTAAAAGACTGTTTAATCCATTGTAGTCTTGTATGGTTGTGTATCCACTGTAGTCTTGTGAGTTGTATAGTTGTGTATCCACTGTAGTCTTGTATGGTTGTGTTGAACAACATTTTTTGGTGCTACAGAGCTGGGCCTGATGTGGCCTCAGTTCTTCTTTCTTGCACTTAGACAATGGCAGATCATATATTTTGGTTTCAACCTGGAACAACCCAGCTGACCATTCCAGTGTGGTATAACTCAATGAGTATGACTCTATGAGGATGGACAATGGTTTATTTCACTGTGATAAAGTGGTATGGTCCTGATAAACAGTGCTTTCTGATGGCAGAGCTGGAATCTGGTTCTGGCATTGTATTTTTTTTTTTTACTATTAATATTATATAGTATTAATATATTATTTGTATTCAGACATTAGCAGATATTTTGAGCCTTGATCAGAGGATGTACCTCTGGTGGAGTGTATACATATATGTACCTTGTATTTACATGCACGCCAAGTGAGAGTTACCATAGGCGACTCAAGTCTGTTGTTGTGCTTGTGTGACATCTTAGCACTAATTAACTTCCTTGTGTGTTGATTCTTGATCAGTGTTAATCAGTTTACAGTAGTGCTAATTAAAATGTTTTAAAGGCAGAGCCTAATTTTTGTTTTTCACCTGCATTAATGGAGGGAGGCCCGTTACAGCTTGTTGATCATGGCATCTGCACATTATAACAAATTTGAGGTTATGTTTAACAAAGCTGAGAATTTGATTTGAATTTAGTGTTATTTATTGTTCATGTGCTGTCTTCACTGATCTGGAGCTCAAAGTCATGGTCTGCCTCATACTGACAGTTGGTCAAGGATGCCTGGTCACCACTGGTTAAACATGCAGAGCTCTGCAGGCCTCCCTTGTAGTATTTTTTAAGTAATTTGCTCATGTCTAAGATCACAGCTTGTATGCTTTATTACCAATAGGTAATACTGGCTGGCTGCAAACAATAGTTCAGTGTCCTAGCTCTCCCATGTGGTTCCTCTGGGCATGAAAGCTGTATGCTCACAAGTGACAATAGCCTGACCAGAGGAGCAGTTTCAATCAAAGAGGCTGCAGGAAACTGTTAATGTTAGGCCAGCAGTGACGCCACACTACAAGCCTCAATTTCCAGCCCCCTTCCTCCAAACTCTGGCATATTAATAATAGTAGATTATTTATGGCGCCTCATCTCATAAGAGCCCAGAGCACTTACAAAGACATATGGATACGCTCATTTCAACACACACGCATGCGCACACACACGCATGCATGCACACACACACACACACACACACACACACACACACACACACACACACACACACACACACACACACACACACACACACACACTTGTTTCATCACACACACATACACACACACATTTCATCACACACACACACACACACACACACACACACACACACACACACACACACACACACACACACACACACACAATTATGACAGTTTTTGGAGGAAGGACATCATAATCCAGAGCTTGGAGTTTGCTGTGACATTTGGCTGTTCACATTGAAGCCCTCTAAGTGTCACTGATGCAAGTTGGATTCTGAATTGAAAATAAAACCATTTGGTCGTTTTTAAATGAAGGGATCAGTTTATATTTTTATCTTCACCTCTTTTGGGAGAAAGGCCAGATTTTTGGACAAAATGTGTTTTCAGAAGGTTAGCTTTGAAGATTGGACAGTGGAAAGCTGGGACAGTGCGAAAGGTCTTTCCTGGGTGTTTTGATGCTATTTTGCACCTCACTGTACGTGAGCCAGTTTGGCCTAGCGGTAAGGCGTTAGGCTGGTAAGCAGAAGGGCATCGGCTTGATTCCGCTTCAGCTCTCCCTTCTCTTCAAAAAGATTGTGGTTTGTGGACACTGTCTTGTGACTTTCTTCCTCACAATTAATGAAACATTAAAATGGCTCTCATTGCTGCCCATCTTAATGCAGGAGTCATTCTGGTGGTGACACTGACAGTGTAGTGATAGGTATATAATCCCCTTCTTTCACCACCTCCATACCCCCTTCCGCTCTTCTTCCCACCCTAATAAGCCTTATGGTTTCTGTGGACATTAAGCACCATGATTTTTTACTTAATTACTTCACTGTCCTTTTGAGTCTTCATCTCTTTTGATTTCAGACTCAGGCACATGACAGTGTGCTGTAAAACTGGATGAACTTGTTCACATGTCAGATATTGCTGGTGACCAGCTGAAACCTTGCAACTCAAAGTTTCAAGTTTTGAAGAAGAAAAAAAAAACTTAAATATTTTTGAAAAATTAGTACAGATTTATCTTTTATCTAAACACACTCATCTTTCAACTAGGGAAATTCTTCTGGTTCACAAATGTTGTGGTGAATATTGACTGCAAAAAAACTCATCAGCAACAGCTGTTTCTCAGGGTTTTTGTTTGTTTGTGTGTGTGTGTGTGTAGTCTAAATCTAATCTATATAATATGTATGTTGTTGTATGCTTGTTCTGAAATGATGACCTGAGGTTCTGAACTTGTTTGTTTGAGAATTCAGTTCTTAACAAGAATCCCCCCCCCCCCCCACAACAGTGCTATTTAGAGCTTTGAGATGTTCATTGGAGATGTACAAATAGGTTTTTAAATGTGCAGCTTTCTACTCTCCCTCACCCTCCACCCACCATCCACATACACAGAGGAAGAAATAGTTACATGGTTTTAACTGGCCACCAGTGATATGCTTGTTTTGCAAGGTGCAATGTGGGTCAGCTGTGTTGATAGTAGGAACTAGGATATAATACAGAAAACATTTGACCTCAGTAAATTTGCATGGAACTTGGAAGAGGGTTGTTGCACTCACTTGGTGGTCAGTAAATATCAGGATACTTGTTCACACTGTGAGATTGAGGGAAGTGTTTAAAACATTCAAACCTGTGTTGCTGATTACTTAGAATGAGTGCATCAGTTGTACTTGGTTCCTGTGGACAAGGTCATGCACAAAGTGGTGTCTTGTGACATTGGAGCACCCGCATTTACTAGGGCCAGGGAGATTATGAACCTGTTTAGGGTCTGGAGAGAAACCTTAAGTGGTGGTATTTTCTCAGTTTGTTGAAATGAGTTCTGTGAAATTTGGCATGATGATTCACTGAGCTTGATTGGTTCTGTTGACTGATCCATCTTGAAGGTTACAGGAGAGTGAAACAATTGACGCATTGTTGAAGGCATATTTTTTTAGGTTTGAATCAGTCATGAATGTGTGTCAAGCATTTGCTCTTGTATAGTTTTATGGATGTTTGAACACTGGTTTTCTTTTTCTTTCTGTGTATGTATTGAGACTATTTAATTTAAAAGAACAGTACATAGAGACAGTGTAGCAGCTACTTAATGACCTGCAATCATCAGTATTCTGAGGCATTCAACAAGTGTCACTTTAAAGTTAAGTGCATGCAGGTGGAATGCAAGAATGACAAACCAAAAATGTCCAAAGTAAGAAGCAGTTCAAATGCATTTTGCTCAGGTTGATTCAGTTTACCTTCTTCTTGATCTCCCTCAGTCCCTGTTGCAATGTCAGAAAGTTCCAGAGATTATGACATTGATTAGATCTGTTATTTCCCTGCCTGTCTTTCACAGCCGCACTTACACAGTAGGACTAGGAGTCAGCAAGATGGGAGGTGCCGTGAGCACTGGCGATGATAATGACGAGCTCGTAGACAACCTGGTTGACGCTGACTACATCAAATCGCTCAAGACAGAGCGCATCTTCCGCGCTGTGGATCGAGCAGACTACTTCCTCCCTGACCACAAGGAAAGTGCCTACAAGGACCTCGCCTGGAAGCATGGGCACCTGCACTTGTCAGCACCTTGCATCTACTCAGAGGTTCTGGAGTCCCTGGAGCTGGAGGAGGGCCAGTCATTCCTCAACTTGGGGAGTGGCACGGGCTACCTCAGCACCATGGCAGGGCTGATACTGGGTGAGCTGGCCACTTGCTAGAGTAGAGTGTGTTCACTACACAGGTGTCTCATCTCTGACCAACCCCCTCCCCCTCTCCCAAACTAGAGAAAATTTATTATAGTATGTATACGAGAAGTTAGGAGTCATTTTAAACTTGTGTAGCTTTGTTTTCAGTGTCAGGGGTGGGGTTGGGGAACCTGTAGCTGGAACATCTTAACCTGTTCATTGCCATGCCTGCCACTCCGTTACTCGGAAAACGACCAATAAAAGTGCCAAACTTGAAACTGTTAAAGCTTGTTTTGCCCCCTTCGTATGGGCACATGAATGGATTTCTATCAAAACGCACAGTATTGAAAGTAGATTTGTTACAGAACCATCAAATGTACTGTTTGGAGGCGTGTATGTGTGCATTTTTCAGCCTGGAAATTTTACAGGCTGTGGCATTGAAGGGGTTAATTACCAATGAGGATTTTCTTTTTCTTTCTGTGTATGTATCGCCCTGATATAACCGCACTGGTTGACTGGGCATAAAAATGCCAATTTACTTACTCTTTGTATGTATCACCCTGATATAACTGCACTGGTTGACTGGGCATAAAAACGCCAATTTACTTACTCTGTGTATGTATCGCCCTGATATAACCACACTGGTTGACTGGGCATAAAAACGCCAATTTACTTACTCTGTGTGTATATCGCCCTGATATAACCGCACTGGTTGACTGGGCATAAAAACGCCAATTTACTTACTCTGTGTATGTATTGAGACTTTAATTTAAAAGAACAGTACATCATCTGCATGCATGCCTTGGAATCTTCCAACGCCTATTCTCTGTGGGTGAGGCTCGTGCCCATTTTTGTGGTTGAGGGGTGAGGGTTGTACATGTAGCAAAGAGCCTGGGGGTGGAGGTGGTTCTGAGAGGTCACTCTTATTGAAGAAAAGAATAAAATTCTGTTAAAAAAAAGGGGGGGGGGGGGCAGTGGTTGGCTTCATATTTCCATATATATATAGACATAAATTTATGAACCCTTGACCAAGAATCGCTCTTCTTTTGAAACCACCTTTGTTTGATTTTGGGGCTGGTCTTGATGGAATGCTTCCACTGTGAAAACTTACCTGCAGCACTATCTGACCTGTAAGAATGTTTGTTTTGCTTTGCCACCTGACCTGAAGGGCAGAATTCAAACCGGCCGAGACTCTCTGATCAGATGAACTGGTTTTCAGAGCTGTGGATGATCTCAATGAGACTAACATCTGCAGAGCTTTTTGTAAATTTTATACCCCAGTAATGGGAGCCCATAACGGTGGTGTTTTTATTTCATCAGTTGGAATCACCTTGTCCATGTGCCTTTTTTTATTTGTTTGTTTTGGTTTTGGTCTGAATGTCTTTTGAACTGCTGAAACTTTTGCCGCCAGACTTGATATGATCAAGTTTCATCAGGGGCCAAAATATCTTGCAAGTCATTGGAATTGCTATTTATTCATAGCCAGTGTTGCATTTGAGTTTAAATTCTGAGGTAGAGAAAATATCACTCTTTTGTCTTGAAACCTCACAGCTTTTGCAACTGATAATATGCTGGTGTTGCATGACAGAGTGTGATGCAAAAAAACAGCCATTGATAGCTGTCTTCAGTTTTTTAAAAACAAAAAAACTATGCTTTTGAATAGCTATCAATTAAGATCTGGTGAAATTACATTTTTAGCATGTCCAAGGCAATGCTCTTGAAGACTCGTTGGTAATTTCTTGCCTTGCAGTGCACAGCACACACTAAGATGATTGTGCTAGAGATCACATGTCCATTCGGGGGGGGGGGGGGGGGGGGGCAGAAGATGACAGATAGCTGATGATATATATAGTATCATATGGAAAACACATTACTTCCAGATAACAGTATATAGTATCATATATGGAAAACACATTACTTCCACATAATAATGCTAATACTAGTAATAGCAGACTTAAATGTGTATCAGAGGGGTGAATGTAGTTACTCCCCAGCATCCATAACTTCTGAGTTATTTCACAGGCATATATGGAGTATTGGGTGATTCAGCGAAGCTGGTTTGCTAGAGTGAATGCACTTTGTAATCTTTCATGCAAGAAGTCGCGAGAAGTCGCAGCGCACTTCCGGGCCGATTTCTGAGTAGACGTTGCTTCACGCTGTGTATAACCATGGAAGTTGAACCTAGAATTGCAAAGCAGTACAAATGCCAATACTGTTGCAGTTGCATAAATTACCATGGAAAGGGGATGGAGGGTGGAAAAAGAGTGTCTTTGCGTCATTTTTTGGCTGCCCAGAAGATTGCAAGTTCATAGAAAAAATGCGTTTTGGGGCATCCTGTAGCACAAGTTATTGCTTGTTGCCAGACACATTATGACCATGGGCCTCCAAAAATGCCTTTAAAGTTGGCAGTGTAAAATTTGCAAATTCACTGTCACCGCCTTCCATTGTGAAGAAAGTACGCACCAGAAGTAAAAGCAGCCAAGGGACTTAAGCATTGTCAGGCAAAAGTCAAGGGAGTTAACAACAACACCTGAATTGCCCAATATGAAAAACACATTACTTCCACATAATAATGCTAATACTAGTAATAGCAGACTTATATGTACATGTATCAGAGTGATGAATGTACTTACTCCCCAGCATCCGTAACTTCTGAACTGAATTATTTCACAGGCACGTATGGAGTAAACCACGGGGTGGAGGTTCACGAGGATGTGGTGGAATACGCACGTGCAAAACTGGAAGAATTCAAAGCAAACACCAAAGCATTTGAGGAGTTCGACTTCAGCGAGCCCCAGTTTGTGGTCGGTAACTGCTTGCAGCTCAACTCTGCTTGCCGCCTCTATGATAGAGTCTACTGTGGGGCCGCCTGTCCAAGTGAGCATGAGAACTACATGAGGAACTTGATCAAAGTCGGCGGGATACTAGTCATGCCTCTAAACGACCAGGTGAGGTTTTTACATAATTAGAAAGAACAATTTTCATCAGTATTAAAGGTTGCTATCATGGCTAACAGGTTATGTCATGCACCTGAATCACAGGGTCACAGGGAGCAAGGATAGCTCAGTGGTTAGAGTGCTGGACTCGCAATTGAAAGGTCGCGGATTTGAATCCCTGCAGGAGTGGCAGGAAAATTTTCTTCTCCAGGATCAACTTTTTGTGCTGACTCTTATTTCGGTATCCGTTCCATTCCCATGTTACTGCAGTAGCATGTAAAAGATCCCAGTCAGTCTGCCAAAAGTGCAGGTGGCAAGTTTGCATGAAGTGAAATGGTGCATGGTTGTATGGTGTACACAGAGTGCACAGTGATGGCAGCAGTTTCGTGTGGCACCAGCCATGCCAGCGCTTACCCAGATATTAACTGGCACTGATAACTCACCTTTTCTCAACATGATACTGATTGATGTGTGTGTGTGTGTGTGTGTGTGTGTGTGTGTGTGTGTGTGTGTGTGTGTGTGTGTGTGTGTGATTTAAGCAAGTTATATCTGCATGACCCACTGCATCTGTGATGCTTGTGCATTTTGTCATTGTAAATGTTGTTAATAATTGTAAAGTGCTAGGACTGTATGAGCTCCTGTGAGAAAGGAGACTTTATAAAAATAAGTTATTATTGTTATATAACCATCACGGTTGAGTGGGTGCTAAAAATCAATTATCTGCCAGCTGATGATGTTAACGTTGCAGCTGGGTTCCTATAGGTGGGCAACATTTGTTTTTGAAGTATTCACCTGAAACACCTGGTCTGCTGTTACACTCAGAGGGTTGGTGGCATAGGTTGATGGTTATCATGTGCAAACGTTATTCCACTGATATTATTTTTAGGTAACCTTGACATTCTTTTAAGGTCAGTCACAGTGGTGTCAGAAAGATGGATCTGAAAATTATCTTTTAATTTTGCTGGCACATTCTTATGCGACCTAGTTCAAAATTTGTATGGTAGTGGTATATATATATATAATATATGTAGACAGCGCCACACCAGTAATGCTATAGATACATAAATAACATACGCACGTGTGTATTTTCTCCTGCTGTATGTTGTTACATATTATACTGTCATGGTCATACAGATCATGGTTTCTGTGATTGGCACATAAACTAGAAAAAGATGATAACTGTATATAATGTATTTCCTGCCATATCAAATTCAAAAACATTATCATGGGCATTTTCTTCTACACTGTGGAAGTCAACTTTTTTTCAGTCTCTTGAAGACAACCTCCATTGAGCTTTGTACATTTACTGCACAAGTCTGGCCAACCTTGATCCATTTTCAAGGTCAAGGTAAAGCCTGCAAGTTGGATATGTTTCTAGGGGTTTTGTGTGTATGTGTACGCATATGTGCATTTGATTTATGTGGCTGTAATTAAGACTGTGGGTTTGTGAAGGTGCCTCAGTTGAACTGATTTCTCTTTTTTGGCAGTTGCTGCAGATTCGGCGTGTTGCAGAAACAGACTGGACCTCAAAAAATGTTCTTCCAGTGTCCTTCGCTACCCTGGTGGCTGCCAACAAAGATAAAACAGACGTAGTAGATTTGCGTAAGTATGATTTGTCCCAGTGCTAGAAAAAGAAAGAGATAGATCTTTGGGGTTTGAGTCTCAGCAGGTGTAGCAGCTTTCTGTGCTGACTCATTTGGTATCCATTTTAGCCCTGTGTTACTGCAGTAGTGCATAAAAGATCCCGGCCATTCTGCCAGAAGTGCAGGTGGCAGGTCACAGTTAAACACACATGGGCTCAGCAGGAGTAGCAGCAGAATTCTTTCCCCCAGAATCAACTTTCTGGACTGACTCATTCAATGTCCATTCCAGCCCTGTGTTACTGCTCATAAAAGATCCTGGCCATTCTGCCAAAAGTGCAGGCGGCAGGTTACAGCCAAACACACATGGGCTGCAAATAAAATGATGCTGTAAACTGGTGCATGGTTGCATGGTGTCCACAAACCTTGGACTGAGACAGCAGTAGTGTCACATGGCACCAGCTGTCACGGCTTTGATGGATATTCAGAATGTGGTTGTATGGTGTCCACAAACCTTGGACTGAGACAGCAGTAGTGTCACATGGCACCAGCTGTCACGGCTTTGATGGATATTCAGAATGTGGTTGTATGGTGTCCACAAACCTTGGACTGAGACAGCAGTAGTGTCACATGGCACCAGCTGTCACGGCTTTGATGGATATTCAGAATGTACTGTGTAAAGCAAGAGAAGAGGAGACTGCGTTTGTGTCCGACAAATACCTTTCAGCAGCTGTGTGCAGGTCTCTAAACAGATACTGTCAAGTGTGTTTGATGCTCCTGGTACAGTGGTGGCATCTCATTTAGAACAGAATAGAACTTGCACGGCTGACTCTACCGAAACACTTGATTCTCTTTTGCAGCGGACTGTCAGGTGCTGAGCCTTCAAGACGTGTGTCGACACAACATTCGCAGAATTATACGCAACAACATCTGCCTGGAGTACCCCAACATCAAGCGCTCCCTTCGCAAGCAGCGGCCCCCACGGCCGAAAATGACAGGGGAGCGCAGAGGTCGGCTCGTCAGCCTTGTGCCCATGCAGATGGGCATGATGATTCTTGACAACTTTGACAACAGCAATGATGATATTGATGACGATGAGGATGACGACGATGATGAGGATGATGATGACAGGGTTAGCAACGATGGATCGGGGCCTTCAAAAAACAGTGACGATGAGAGCAGTGCCACTCATGACGATGATCATGAGGGGGGAGAGGGGGAGGGGGAGCTGAAGACGGCTGAAGCAGCCAGCAACGGCTCAGCCGACGTTTATCCGAAAGACAAATTTGAGCAGAAAGTGAAGAGAAAACCCCGCCAAGACTACATCAAAGAGGAGCCTGAGATCGAAGCCGCTGCTGAGAGCCAGAGCGATGAGCCCAGCACCAACAACGGGACCGACTCGGATTCCAAACCCTCCCTGTCCTCAAGCAGCACTGACAACAAACGCAGCTCACCGAGCTCCCTCTGCCAAGAGGCCCAGGGGGACAACGCCTCAAAGCGGATGCGCTGCGTGGATACCAGGGAGGAGGAGGGGGGAAAAGACGATGACCATGCAGAGGAAGGAAACGGCTTGAACTCCTCCCCAATACGAATCGAGCAGAGGTCGCAGCGGCCCCAGCGAGACTTGTCGTTGGAGGATTCCGACATGGAGAACATGGACATGGACCAGGCAGCAGCAGCCTTCCAAGCGCCTGCCACCCCCACCTCTGTCCTCAACGCCCTTCACCTTCTGTCCATCCCGCGCAAATTCCGCTGTTCCTCATCCACCAGCGCCGACACGTCGGAGACCTCCGGGTTTGGCTCATTCGGGGAGGAGCCCCTGGACCTCCCAGGGATGGGTGGTGACAGGGACTCTCCTCCAAGCAGCGTGGAGGAGGAGGAGGAGGCGGGGCTAGAGGAAGGCCTGGCCTCTTTGACCCACAAGATCGTCATCGCCAAGACCAGCAGCAAGGGGGAGGCCAGCGGGGAGAGCGCCAGCACGGAGCAGTACGAGGGGCCCACGTTAGCGCAGCTGATGAAGGAGCGCATCAAGCTGCTGCCCATGCCCCACGCCCTCCGGTCCTACCTGGCTTACTACAGGGACTAGCTAGCCAACCAGTGCTTCTTACTTTTCTGTCCAGGAGGAGGGAGCTAGCCTGTTTGACTGACACACCAACAGTGGAAACGGAAACTGCGTTTAGATTGGTTGGGAAACAGGAAGCGTTGATTGGTTTGGGAACAGGAAGTGTGGCCAAAGATGACATTTCCAGCATTCAATCAGTCGCAGCTGTGGGCCTGTGGGGCAAAAAAAAAAAGAGAGAAAAAAAAAGAAAGCCCTCTCACTGGGGTCAGTTTAACAGGCTGTGGAGTAAGCACGTGTCCGAGGTCTTTCATGAGTGATGTTTGTTTGTGGCTAGTTTTGTGTGTTTGAAAAAGAAAGAAGAAAACTTGGTTTGAGGATTGGAGTTGATGAAAGTGTAACAATGTAGTCTCTGGCCTGGTTGGCATTATCGTGCATGGATAGTGTCTGGCATTTTTACGTATGGATATATACGCGCTGCTTGATCCTGCTGTGTCTGTGTAACTTCGCAACGTGTTCAAGGAGACATGCATTGGAGCACTTTGAAAGAGAAAGCCACTACTGGTCTGTCACTTGATACTTATTGCTAAGATCGTAATCTCAGATTCTGCATAAGGCACACAAGTTGGCATTTATTTGTACAGTGTTTTGAGTCATATAAATGTGTTTCTGCCTGGGAGATTTTGATGTAAGCAATTGCCAAAAGTAAAATGAATTTGAGCCTTTTCTGTTTTTTCTTTTCTTTTTTTCTTTCCGTTTCTTTTTTGTGGGGTGGGGGTAAGGGGGTCTCTTTCATGAAGTCAGAGACAAAGCTCCAGGCATGGATTTTGATCAGTTTGAAAGGGGGGGAGGTAAATAAATACATTTGTGTTTTATGCCCAGTCAACAATTGCGGTTATATCAGGGTGGGGAGGCGGGGGGGGGGGGGGGGGGGGGGGGTCTTTCATGCAGTCACAGACAAAGATCCAGGCATGGATTTTGATCGGTTTGATGAATACATGCAGCATTCAAGAGACTAAACAGTGGTGGGGTGGGGTGCTTGTAACATGGTGGACTTGTTCCGATTTAAAAATGTTGTTGCTGTTTTGAATATTCAAGCAGGACTTGAAATAAACAATGCATCTTACTTTTCTCAAACTTGTATCCAGTGATGATCACTGTTGAACTCATAAGAAAAAGTTCTGTATGCATAAACAGTACATGTATATATTTTGTCTGAAGAGTACTGAATTCTTTTAGCACCTTCCCCCTCCCAACCCCGTCCCAAAAACAACAACAGATTATTGGTGATGTTTGAACTGAGTGTTTTTGTTGTTGGTTTTCAAATGATGACACTTTTTGTCAGTGATTTTTGTTTGTTTCTTTGTTTGTTTGGCTTGAGTTGGGCATTTTTACTTGATAATATTTATTTTTTTGTGATCAGCTATACTTTGGTTTGGTGGGATGTTTAGGTGAGCAGTTCCACTAAATGAGATTACTGTGCACCGGTATTCAGAAAGTTATCTCCTTTTGCTGTAAAGCCAAGCCTTGTGACTGTGTGAAATAGAATCAGTTTAATAAGCTTTGCTGTGTGCATGTATTTAAAGTCAAGTAAGCTCTAATTCTTAATCATTTTTGTCAAATTATTTAATGTTTCCCTTTTTTACATCTTTATGATGTAATACTTGTGCTGTCTGCTGCTTAAGGTGTGCTGTCTGCTTCTTTAAGTTACTTCAGTCTTTATTTCCAGAAAGACATATTGCATGCTTTAGAAAAACAAACATGTTTTTGGTCTTGTTTTTATGTGTTGACTGTAAAACTAATTTTTCCCTCAAAATGAAACATTGTGTCTATTTTTGATAAGAGCTTAGATACAGATGTTTAATATACAATGCATGCAACTTTAGAGGTTTCTTTTCTCCAAGTAGTAATGTTTTTTGTTTGTTTGCACAGTACATCATTTGCCCACCCCCAATGCCTCAGCCATTTTGACAAAGGATTGATTTATTCAAGCACTGTGATCATTCCTCTGATGCAGCAGTGATGGAGGGTGTTCGACTTGAGCTGCTTCTTCTTTTGGGTCAGTCCGGTGGAAACTGGTTGTCTGCACGAAGGCCACTGTCCACTGAAGGTTGTCCAGGCTGCCCTTCTTCTTCGGCATTCAACACTTTTGTCTGGCATCAGGCCTGCTGATGTTATGAACTGGAAAGTCCTGCGCAGGTCCTCAGTGGTTCCCCACAGCTGCTTCTGCAGCGTGCTGCCCTCTGGCCGTGTCTGGTCGCACAGCAAAGTGAGGAGAGGACGTTCTTGTAGAACGTCCATGCTGCCCAAAGGCTTCTTTGCCAGAAGTCAGAACTAAGCATCAGGACAGGGTGACCACTGGTACCTTGGATCGTGTCCCAGCACCACCACCAGCCCAGAAAACAGAATACCATCTTGCAAAGATCCATTGTTGTCTGTTCATGAGTGAAACTCATTGCATCAGTGCTATGCACCAGTGACCCGAGCATCCGTCGTCATCGTTGGTTTTCACGTCCATGCTTCTCTCTTTTAGGTTGTCTGTTCACGAGTGAAATGTGTTACACTGGTGCTCCGCACCTGTGGCCCAGTGCATCTGTTGTCAGCGGTGGTTTTCACACTCAGGCTTCCCTCTTTCAGGTTGTCTGTTCACGCGTGAAACGTGTTACACTGGTGCCACACACCTGTGACCCAGTGCATTTGTTGTCATAGCTTCCCTCTCAGCCCAAGCTTCCCTCTTTCAGGGTTGAATTGCGGCTCAAGGCTGACGAGCATCCCCTTGCCAGGCTTCGTTTCTTTGAGGTGCTGTTTCCCATGGCTGGAACTTTTAAGGCAGCCATACTTGCCCGATGAAAACACTGCAGGATGTAGGGGGCATTTTTTTGGTGCAGCACTGCTGCCTGCCCCCCCCCCCCCCCCCCCCCATGCCCCATTCTGCTGTAAACACTGCCAGCTGGTCTGTGGCTGCTTGTTTACTAGCAAGCAAGCCTTTTCACAGCTAACCTCCATGTCTTGAGTCTGGACACTGTTTTTGAGGTCATGAGCAGGTTTGGCCTAGTGCTAAGGCATTAGGCTGGGAGGTAAATGGATGTCAGTTCAAGCCTGCTTCAGCTACCCCTTCTTAAATTTAAAAATTGTGGTTTATGGACACTGTCTTTAGACTTTGCCCTTCGCAATTAATGAAATGCTAAAATGCAGAATCATTGTGGTGACAGTGTAGCATTAGGTGTGTAACTGCAGGTGAACAGTTACCTACCCTTAATATGGGGGCCACAAATATAAAAAAAATTTTTTTTTTACCAGACCCCATATGACTTTCATTTTTGTAGTGTTCACCTCAGTTGCATGAACTTCTCATGATGTATTGCAGCAGGTGAACAGTTAGCTACGGCGCACCCTTAATATGGGGGCCACAAATGTGTTTTTTACCAGCCCATGTATGACTTTCATTTCTGTAGTGTTCATTTCAGTGGCATGAACTTCTCATGATGTATTGCTGCATGCAAGAAGAAGGGTAATCTATTGGGTTAACCCCAGTCTATTTTTAGCTCACTGTTTGGTAATCTTTGGATAAAATTAGCTGGCAGATGAAAAAATACTACAGAAAACTCATGACATACAAAAATATAATAACTTTTTTCTTCACTTGTAACTGGGAAGGTTAGCTCCTTTAATAGGATGACAGTAGTTCGTTGCAATGCCTTGAAGCCTTTTTGAATTGTGATGCAGAAATACGCCAGCAGTCCTCTAGTCCCCCACGTCTATTTTTAGCTCACTCTAATTGGTAATCTTTTGGATAAAATTAGCTGGCAGATGGAGGAGAAAAAAGAAAAGAAAAAAAAAAACTACAGAAAAACTCATGACATACAAAAATAAGAACTTTTTTTTCTTCACTTGAACTGGAAGGTTAAGCTCCTTTAATAGGATGACAGCAGTTCATGCCATGCCTTGAAGCCTTTTTGAATTGTGATGCAGAAATAAGCCAGCAGTCCTCTAGTCCCCCCCCCCCCCCCCCCCCCCCCCCCGCAACCTTTTCTTGTCCTGTGTTGTTGCAGTACCAAGCATCTGTCACAAAAAATGAAGTTGCAACCCGATTCCTTCAAGCTGACTTGTGTATGCGTCCAGGTTGAGATTGCATCGTTTGCAGCTTGTGCATGGTTGCAATGTTCATCAGTGATTGTGTGCCAGAACTGGAAGGTACTGTGCCCCAGCAAAATATGCCTCCAGAACTATATATATCCCCGATTCACTGAATCAGATGTAGGGTATAGAACGTAGAGCTGTTCACAGGTGAACTGTAGTGTATTGTGAGCCCTTTCATGATTGTGAATCAACCCAGAGTGTGCAAATGGGACTTGTCAGAATAATAATAGTCATTGTGCTGTTGTGCACTTCAGTGATCACACACACACTGTACGTTGCATTGCACCATAGCCTCTTGAGAAAAAAAGAGAGAAAAAGGAGGGGGGGTTTAACCAGTTCCCAGTAATTGGAGAGCTCACAGCACAGTCTTATTTGTCATAGTTGTTATACAGGAATTTGTCTTTTTGTTAGGGCTGTGTACCATTTGATACGCCTTCCTGCTGACCAAAACACACTTCTTTATCAGTAGGATAGTACAAAGTACAAAATTATGGGCAAATGTTCCATGCTTTCGCTTGGCAACAGACGAGTGGTTATGGCATGGTAATGAAAACGATGAAATAGTAGAGAAAACTTTGACGGTTTTGCAGGGACATGTTCCTGTGGTGGCAAACAGGTGATGGAATTTTTCCGCTGGTATTTGCGATGAGATTTTCATCATCTGGTCCTGAAGAGCCAATCTTTTGTTGTGCTGCAAACATAACTAAATCACATTTTGGCTGAGGTTTTGCATGTGCAAATGGTGTACAGTATTAGTAATATGCTCATGTTCCACTTATTTATGCTTTTCGGGTTCCAAGTTAAATCCAGTTGTTTTGTTTTAGTTTTTTTTAGTTTTTTATTTGCTGTGTAACAATTTTTTTCTTTCTGAAAACGATTTGTGGTGTACTCACCAGTTCTTACTGGACATGCCACTGGAGAGACTTGTTGCTCTGACACTGTTCAATGATGCTTGTTTATACAATGCTTGGTTATATAAAGTAAAATGTCCTGTATAGAACCAAATAAACCAAATGGAGTGACATAATTTCTTGGTTACACAATGTGTAATAACCTTCCTTGTTTTGTGTTCCACTATTTTTCCCTGTATCACAAATTTTTATCCTGATTCTGCTACATGCTTATTCTTACCTAGTACTTTTCTCCATGTTACCAGGTGTGTGTGTGTGTGCATGTGTGCACATGTGCATGTGTTCATGCCTTGTCACCCATCCTTTTTTCACCACACTAACGTTTTTACCTTCAGCTTGATGTGTCAATGTGCATCCAAAAACAAACTTTCCAATGTGCATACAAAAACAAACTTTCACAACAAAACAGCACAGACGTAATCTCATCCGTCTCTCTACCTACCACGACACACACACAAACTTCAGAAACCAACAACAGCAGATGTAGCGCGTTTACTGGTCTAGACATAGCAAAGTACAGCACCAGAAGTGACATCGCCACCAGTTAGCCACGAGACGCATGGAGTGGAGTTTTCACCACTGACTCCACCCCCACTGACAACTTACTATACAGCATGGCAACACAGAGACCAAAAGCACGTCCCCTCCACTCTCTGTGCTCTCTTCTACTGCCGCAAGATGCAGGACTAGGAGATTTACCTTCTGGGTCCATCTGCAGACGTATATGTTACTGTACAGCATCGCGGTTTGACAAGACGAGGCTACTTCAAACACCTTTGCTTTGCAAGATGCACGACTACGTTTGGCATGACAGAAAGCAGGTTGGTCAAGCATTTGATGTTTTGCATCAGCTACTCTAAGGGATGGGAACTGTTGTTGTTGCTGTGGGTTTTTTTTGTTTTTTTTAGAAGAAAAAGCTCCAGAGGTACAAACTGTGCTTCCATAAAACTGAGGAATGAATTTAACGGATGAATAAACTGAAGATGCACAATGAAAGCAGCAAATGCTCAGCGTCTCCATTCAAGTTCAGAACCATGGTCTCACGAGTTGCTTGGTGAGATCTGTTGGCCCTGCAACGAAGGCTGTCCCCAACCTCACATGATTGGGGACAGTGGGAAGTGGCACCCAATGCTACACTGCCACCACCACAATGACCGTGTGTTAGGTAGTACAGCAATGTGAGCCGTTTTGATGAATTATCTCATATAATTGGGAGGGGGGGTCACACAACAGTGTTGCTAAACCGCAACTTCTGAAGAGGGAAAAAAAAAAAGTGAACAGAAGCTGAACCAGATGTGGGGTCTGCTTACTGTTCCCTCAGTATAAAAAAAAAAAAAAAGGAGACCTTTTCGCAACTATTTTTCTCAATACCCAATGTGTGCATGCAAGTGTGGATTAACGCTTTTGATAAGACTTATCTGTTTTAAACATAAGCACCTTGCATTCAAATGAGAGATGCAAATAAATATTAATTAACATTACCAGCTGAGTTTCTATGAGGAATGAACCTACATACTAAAAATTAATATATTTCAGTACCTGCCCCTAAATGCAAAGGAATCAACTATGGTCAGTGTGAGGAATTCATTATATTATTCCCAGCTGAGCTTCCATGCATGTGCAATTGACCCAAAGAGTAGAAATAATTTCAGTAAATGCACTGGAATCAAATGATTGATGTGAGAAATTCACTACTCTTACCAGCCCCCCCCCCCCCCCCCCACCCCCTCTTCTCCCCCATCAAAATATGAAACAGAATGTTATTACCTTTCAAAAAACCCAACAAAAAACCCCATTAAGTATAGAAAGTAAACTTTACAGTTCTTGACCAGCATCTGATTATCTCCCTTAGGCCATATACCACCCCCTCACCCCCCCACCCCCCCCACCCCAAAATAATTCCTGCACATTCACCAAAAAGACCCTCACTTTTTTTATTTCTGGGGCATGATGATAACTTTCTGACTGGCAAAGAAGACCATAACTTTTGTTTTCAGAGGTCCGTACTACCTTGGAAGAGGAAGTTAACATTCACATGGATGACTCGCAGTAAAACTTGTGAGTTCTCATATTCTGATACATCGCATGCTGTACAATCCTGACCATTCACACAGGCTTGCTTCTCATGCCAGTCAATACACTGTTCTTGACTTTCATCAGAATCTGTTCAGTTTAACATGTTCTCAGAATGCGCTTCTGTCAAATTTGTTCGATGACTTGAATTTGGGTAAACCAAAGAAACAAAACAACTGCAAAATTGGTGCAAAAGTAGACCTTTTAGTATTTACATTTCGAAGCGGCTAAAAGAAGAAATAATGTGCCATTAATATCATTACTATTATTTCTAAATGTCTGTTATCTACACATAAAAAGATAAACAGACAACTAGCATTGCACGGCTGGATTTGTTACCAGAAATATCAATGACTGGGTGAACCTGTCAATAACGAAAAGAAGAAAATGTAATGCAGAGCAACGTTTCGCTTTCAGTTTAAAACATGGGAATGGAATGATATTAATACAGGTTATAAAGAATGAAAAACTATCTTTGGCTTAATAAAATCCAGTTGTAAAACAAATCATGAACCGTACACACATATATATATGATATATACACAGATAAGTTATGGCAATGTAATCATTTCTTGATTCTCATTTCTCCTTGTATCATAAACAAATAAAAAAAACATACACATACACAACTGTCACGATATATTAGCATTTCAGCATCACTTGGGAAAAAAAAGGTGTTTGGCCTGGTGTGTTTGCCATTATTCCATACTCCAACAGAGTTTGTGAGTGTGAGAGTTGTCCCGTAAATGTAGATCCATTATGATTCAGAAGTGGACGAGTTGTGGACAGCTAATCACACTGACATGGAATACTGCATTCACACAAAAGATGTGACTGCAAACCAATTCATTACATTAAATAAAAAGAAATAAGAAAGTAAATGCATCAGAATTGCCATGATCTATATAATAAAAATAAAAACACAGCCCCCCCCCCCCCCCCCCAAAAAAAAACACACACACTCAAACAAAACAAAACACCAATTAGAATATAAAAGTCCAAATTTGCTCAAAGTTTCTGAAAATACAACAAAAAGAAACTTTATAATTAACCAGTTTAAAACCTGGCCACCCCATGTCCACAAAAACACAGCAAAATCAAGCAACTTAGTAGTAGATTTCATGCAAAATCAAACAGAAAAAAAATATCGGCAAACACACAGAATCATTTGTTTTGATCTTCAGAAATACATTACAGAATTATGCAAGAAAAGTCAGTAGATTACTTCACAAAGTGATTGACAGCTCACCAGAATGTTTTACTCTATTCAATGTTTTTAAAAGAAAGAGGGATAACCCATCAATATATTAATTCTGTTACAGTACCACAGAAAATGTATAACAAAGTTTATGATATGTCAATATTAACTTAGTCACTGATATGATTCAACAACAGCAAAACCAGTATTACAAATAAAAATTAATAAGCACAAATACGAAACAAAAACTAAAAAGAAAGAAAAGCCACAGCAAATGACTTAAGACGATCAAACAGATGAGACTACCAGATCTATGGCAATGAACTTTTGTTTGGAATGAATCATACACAAAACAAACACAACTGATCCTGTAAACACTGGAATGTCTGGATCATATTGTTAAGTGCTGGTAAACCACAACTGACCAGGGTTGTTTGCTTGGTACCTCATCTACAAACAGAATGGCACTGGTTTCTCTGCTTGGGTCAGCTGCGAGCAGTCAGTCCTACAAGTGGAATTTCTTAACCCTTTGCTGATGGCGTCCCCGCATATCTCTGCAGCAGTGCACTGCTCGGTTATGGGTAAGTGGGCCACAGCCAGGAATTCGCGCAACAAAAATGATACAATAAATTACCGTGTGCTTTCAATGAGCTGTAAAATTTAATTAGGAATGGTACCGGAACTGCTCCACGCAAAGTGTGTGCAAGTGGAGGCAATCAAGGCGCTGTGAGTGCGTCAGCAAAGAGTTAATGCAAAGGGAAAGTTCTCCTTTATGGTGAAACACTACTGAAAGGTGAGGTAATGCAAACAGAACTCCTTTAGGGTGAAATCCTGCTGAGAGGTGATGTGCGGTGCTTGTGGCACCATTTGAGCTCAAGCCTTCAAACAGTGAGCATCACAGATCTGCCCTGACCAAGTTTCACAAGTTCTGGAAGTGCCCACAACTTGGCACAGGATGAGAGTTCATTGCTGGCTAAAAGGACCCAAAAGGCTTCCACTGTTACAATATTCCAACAGCACTTTCTTTGGGTTGTCCTTTTCAGGCAAATTTCTGTTCGGAAACAGTAACAGTGACCTTTACACCCCTGACATAGTCAAAAACAGACATGGGTGTTAGTGAAAAAAAGAACATAAATGTGATGAAACACTGCACTTGTTTGGTAAATCATCCCCCCCCCCCCCCCCCCCTCCCATATGCACTTTTCTTTCCTCTTTTCTACTTCATCATACAGTCAAACACCCTTTCAAGTTCAACAGAAACAGCCTGGGACCACGGGAAAAATATGCAAATGGAGTTGCCCAGTATTCCTGGTAAGTGATATGCCATTAAAAAATAACTGGTATGATCAAATACTAGTACAATACTGGTATGTTGTTGTTTTTTGTGTATCAGTACACACCTCTACACAGTGTCCAGCAGGAATTTTTCAGTCACTGTCTTAAATCAGAATTTTATCTTAAAGGAGTTCTTGTTCAGAGGATTCCATTCAAGAGGCCCTTCTTGGGCTAGGGACCAAATAAACGACCAAGACCAAAACAACAACAAAGGCTACTCAGCTCCAACAGCCGCAGCAAACACAGATGTAGATGATCTATGGAGGTGGAATGCAGTTGCCTCAGGACAGCAACACAAATGGACAATGAAAGTATTAAAACTGCTGCAGACACAATATGGTTGCAACTAATCTTCCAATAACAAATAAAAAATTAAGCCTGTACACCAGTGAAAAAACACCTTTAAAAAGATAGCACTTCTGTCACATTGGTATTGCACAAATAAATGCTGCACAGTATTGCACTTCAAATGATAAACAAAAAAGAAACTGACACAATGGGAAAGAAACATATTAGTACGGCCAAAAAGGGCAAAAAGGACATGATGGCAAACTGAGCAAATCAAGGTAAACTCACTGGCAGTACAAAGGAACATAAAACAATGCATGGCAAGAAAAATGGAATGGCTTCACGAAACCGAGACAGCACACAACTTTCCAAAGATGAGCAAATGCTGACCAAATGTACTGCTGATGCAAGGAAAACGTCTGTACCAGCTCCCTATCAACAGCGTGAGAAGAAATCTCTGCTGGCTAACTGTTATTGAAACACTGCTTATCACAAAGTTAACTCTTGTTAATAAGCTTCAAACCTCAGTAGCAATAAGAGCAAAATAAAAGGGGCCCTTTACCTTCAAACAGGTGACAAGTTCTACAGGTCATACACTGGTAACATTTTACCAACAAGAGAAATATTATCTCTATATATATATATACATGTACGGTAACTCTCGAGTGTCAAAATATGTGAAAGCTAGAGACGGACACACTACAGCTGACACAAGTCACTGGCCCAGGGGAGCGTTTTACTGTGTATACTGGGGAGCATTTTACGGTGTACACAGGTGAGCGTTTTACTGTGTATACAGGGGGGCATTTTACTGTGTATACAGGGGGGTGCAACATGAACAGTGGAACTCTATGAAGCTCAAACACCGAGCTGTAGTATGTACACAGCATCAGGCTGACAACTCCAGACAACAACAGCACATTTCAAAGATACAAAAATACAATGGATGCCCATGACGACACTTGGATCAAAAACAGAAACAAGTGGTTCGACAAAGACTGAAACAATTTGTGAGGTCAGATATGAGTGGCACTTGGTATTCATGATCTACAGCAATAACGTTTCCAACACAGTTACTGTGTTGCAATCAGTCCTTGGACAGCTAGCTAAGAACCCTGCGTATTTCCTTTTCTGCTTACTTCATTCCATCACCTGCACAGGTGAGAAACTTGCACCTGTGGGATGACGGAGTAATGCTTCCAGTTCCACAGCATACCCCAGAATCAAGACAAATGGAGCAACACTTCCACAGCATACCTCAGAATCAACACCAAAGCTGTATCATTCTCTCCAGACACAAAGTGCCGTGAACAATAACAGACTATAAGCTACTTCTGTGCATTTTGACACAACAGTTTTTGGTTGTTGTTTTTTTGTTCACCACAAGCATGCAGCAATTGGTTACCACATAGAGAGTCCAACACGGCAACAAAATACCTTATTTTCAAAACATTTAGGCCAACAAGACTTGATGCATCGTCCCACCGACTATGTACTGCTACTGTTCTGGGCATGCAGTCCTTGTCTGTCAAGCATTCAATGGTGAGAAAACAACAACTGCCATTCAATGCTCAAAAACAAATATCCAGCAATGAGAAGAAAGGAAGATAAAAAAAACTGGCACAGATGACAGAGAGTGATACGCTACCTATATAACAATTACAGTTAAATCATGATAATCTTATAACAATTTTTTTCAAAAGGTAGAAACTAAATATTTCTCAAAGAGTAGGTCTTGTCCTCAGACACAATACATCATTGCATTATGCACAGTTATATATATATACCTTTAATATATATATATGAAAGAAAGAAAAAAACGCACATAAGCTCATCTGCAGCCTGATTTCTCTCAGAACTGTTGGAATCGAAGGTTCTTCACAGCACACCCCAGCAGTGGTTCCTTCTGCCTATGTGGACAATTCAGCCACGCTCAGCCAAACTCTACCTTTGTGCAACAGTTATCTGAAGAACTTCAGAGGATACACAAACAGCATGAAACATTTTGCCAAGCACATCAACTGCTCACAACACAGCCATGAGTGCTGTAACTCACCAAACACAATGAAGTCCATGAGCATTTCTCATACACTTTCGGTAAGGGAAAGTGACTTCTTTTTTAACCTCCTGTTCTGCAGATCCTTTTTCCCTTTCACATGAAAGTATTGCCCTGTTTTTAGACCAACAGAACACCTAATTTTCCATGAGAGAGTAACGAGTTACAATAAACAAGTCTTTTGTGGCATGTTTGTCTCAGCCAGAGCCAGGAATAATGTCCATGGCAGATATGCATGGCAGAAGTGGTCTTCAGCATCTCAGGGACCCAATCTGTGGCTGCAGAGGATGTCATTTCTGGCATGGGGAGCAGGGATAGCTCAGCGGTTTGAGTGTCAGACTCGTGATCAAAAGGTCCTGGGTTCAAGTCCCTGCAGGAGTGGCTGGAGAATTGTTTTCTACATGGTCAACTTTCTGTGCTGACTTATTTCCAGTATGTGTTCCACCCCTGTGTTACTGCAGTAGCATGTACAAGATCCCAGTCATTCTGCCAAAAGTGCAGGTGGCAGGTCACAGCTAAACACACATGCACACTACCTATGTGGCTTTGAATGAAGTGACACTGTAAAGTGGTGCATGGTTGGTGTACACATAACTGTCAGTACACCACTTCTGTGGATATTAAAAATATATCTCTAAAAGGGTACAGTTACTCATTCAGAATCACATGCAACATGAGTGCAGTCTGCCTGCTCAAGAGCAGAGAATAGCGCCATATAAAAGCAATCAATAATAATTTTACCCATAAAGCCACCACATCGGGGCTGAAGCAAAAGTGAAATGCTTGCTTAGATTCCCACGTTTCCTTTCAGCCATACTAATCTTCACAGCAATAGCAACTAGTGAAAATCCCCCAAAACTGGAGTGCAGTTCACCAGAATGGTGGATAACACTGCACTCATATGAAGGACAGTGCATATAAGCGTTCAGGAAAGTGCTGCACACTCTACCATCTAACCCAACACTGGGTGACAGTCAGGGTTGTAGCTCAGGAAAGCAAGCACATAACACAGCGAAAGCTTCTTCAGAAAATCAGGGTTTTGTAGGAGACTGCAGTTTTTCCCACAAATACCTAGAGCTGGGGGAGGTTGTAAGCATGAAACAGTTGGGTTTTTCCCCATGTCCTACAAAAAGTAAGTAAACATGGTGCTTAATGTCCACAGAAACCATAAGGCCTATTAGGGACAGGGGAAAAGGGGGGAAGAGGGGTATAGAGGTGGGGGAAGAGGGAGATTATATACCTCTTGCTACACTGTCACCACCAGAATGACTCCTGAATTAAGATGGGCAGCAATAAGAGCCATTTTAATGTTACATTAATTGTGAGGGACAATGTCACAAGACAGCGTCCACAGACCACAACTTTCAAACACATCAATACATATACTGTGTCCACCCACCACTGGGCAGCATCTGCTCTCTGACTTCAGGTAAAAGGGTAAACTTCAAGTTGTCAGGTTAATAACAGCTAATATGCCGCAAAATCTTTCATTGTGGGTTTTGAAAAGATACATTTACATGTAAATCAAATGTCTAGCATATCTCTAACACAGATCCGACGAGAAAGTAATGCAATGTGCATGTTAATTGAGGAAACCTGTTTACTGGGGTTTACAATGCTGTTCACCTGTGTTATCAACTGCTTTCATTGTTAAAAAAATATATATTCATATAAAACTGTGCATCAACTCTGGCTCCTGTCCTTAAATTATTTTGAAAATACTGCTTTTTTCTTCTCCTCTCTTTGAAAGTCCTATCAATCACATGACCCAAATGTAAACAACCCTTTTGCCCCCGTCTCAGTCACCCAAACTTCATTAAGTCTACCCATCCAATAACCAATCATCTTTGAGGTGAAGCCAAGCCTGAGACGAATCAGCAACACTCAGTAATACCTTTCAGCCTCTTGAGAGCCCATTAATTCTGAGCTCGCACGCCACATCAGTTGACTTCAATTTCAGCCAGCGCTGATTTGATGGCGCTGAAGAGGGACGAAGTCTCCGTCGTGCGACTGCTGCCCCCACCGTACAGCCGCTGAATCTTGCTGACAAAGCTCATCAGGTTGTCCCCGGTCAAGTCCGCTGGGTCGCTGTCTGGGAAGGGAACTGTTCGGAGACATGTGACCAACTTGGTCTGCAGCTCGGCCAGGTATTCGTTGATGCCGGCCTCCCTCGCCTCCAGGGTGCTGACCTGCGTCTGGTAGGAATCCAGCGAGGACTCCAGGTCTGTCACCTCCATCCTCAGGCCCCCAACCTCCTCCTCCATCGCTTCGTTGGCTGCACGGATCTGTTCGATTTCCGCATCCAGAGTGGCAAGGTCTTCTTCACTGAACAGGTCTGGAAGCAAATGCGTGTTGGGGAATCATTGGAATGGAAATGAAGCTTGCGTCAATGTATGAGCATGTTTAGAGGAGAATGGTTGGAAGTAGGAGATAAAGTTGAAACTGAACCTGTGTTAGCGCCTGTGGAAAATAGGAGATAAAGTTGAAATTCAACCTGTGTTAGCACCTGTGGAAAACCTTTATAAATGATAATTTACTATCCAAAGGAGCATCATGTGTGTAGCCACATACACACAGAGTTAGAGGCACACACCATCTCTCTCTCTCTCTCTCTCTCACACACAAACAGCACAGTGAGACTGCCTGAGAGAAGAGAATAGCACTATATAAAAACCATCAACAACACACACACAATCTCTGACACACACTCACATACTCTCTCTTTCTCGCAACACACACACACACACTCTCTCTCGCACACCCATACCCACACACACACACACTCTCTCACACACCCACAAGCACACAAACACACTCTCTTGCACACCCACACAGACACACTCTCTCTCGCACCCCCAACCCCCCCCTCCCCAAACACACACACACACACACACACCTTCCCCAGCCTGCGCCTTCATTTGTAAGTGGGTAAGTTCCACGGAGGAGAGGCGCGCGCGTCGCATGGCTGACGTTGCTCGGGGGCAGCCTGAGAGACTGCGATGCGACAGGAAACTGCCATTGATGTGGCCAGACCCGTCACAGCCAGGTGTGGGGCAGGTGCTGCAACAAGGACACCCCCTCCTTCATCACCCACCCCAACACTACTACACTGTTGGAGTCATAATTATAACAATAAAGGGGATCTGTATAGCACCCACATGGAGCCTTTCAGTTCAACTGACAACACTCAAATGTTATCCTGGATTCCTAGGTCTGTTCCCTGTGAAAGAAGAAGAAGAAGAAAAGGAAAACTACACTGAGCCTCCTAGTTTGACTGATATGTTATCCTGTTGTATGTTATCAAATGTTATCCTGGTTTCCTAGGTCTGTTCACTGTAAATGAAGCGAGAAAAAGGAAAAAACCTACATGGAACCTTTCAGTTTGACTGATAACACCCACCCCAACACTACTGGATTTATAATTATAATAATAAAGGGGATCTGTGTAGCACCCACATGGAGCCTTTCAGTTCAGCTGATAACACTCAAATGCTATCCTGTTTTCCTAGGTTTCTTCACTGTGAAAGAAAAAAAAGGAAAATACCTACGCAGAGCCTTTCAGTTTGACTGATAACACTCAAGTGTTATCCTGGTTTCCTAGGTTTGTTCACAGTGAAAGAAGGAGAGAAAAAGGAAAACCTATGCTGAGCCTTTCAGTTTGACTGATAACACTCAAATGTTATCCTGGTTTCCTAGGTTTGTTCCCTGTGAAAGAAAAAAAAAAAGAGGGAAAAATCCTATGCTGAGCCTTTCAGTTCAACTGATAACACTCAAATGTTATCCTGGTTTCCTACGTTTGTTTACTGTGAAAGAAGAGAGAAAAAACCTACACTGAGCCTTCCAGTTTGATTGATCGCGCTAGAATGGGATCCTGGTTTTCGATGCCTGCTATCAGCTGTCTCTGAAGACGCTGCTTGTTGGCCAGAGGGCAGCCCGACGCACTGAAACACACGGACACACAATCATCAAGCTTGTGCAGCACGTTCAACTTTTTCCCTGCCAGCGTGTTCACGGGCAGGGGGCAGTCAGACCCACCTGAGCAAACTGATGGCACGCACACTGCACAGATACACCGCTGACCAGCCCTGTCTCTGCTCTGTTTAGTCTCATACACTGACAGCCAAACACTGCACACTGCATACTTATACTGGAGTGGCAGCGTGCTCAAGAAGCGCTTTAAACGGCCTGTTTGTGGCCACCTAATGGATGCATATGAAGTCAACTCTCTCTTTGATTTATGCACTGAAACACAAGCACATCAGTGCTGCACTCTTTAGACTGAAACACAAGCACGTCAGTGCTGCACTCTTTAGACTGACACACAAGCACATCAGTGCTGTGCTCTTTAGACTGAAACATAAGCACATCAGTGCTGTGCTTTTCAGACTGAAACACAAGCACATCAGTGCTGTGCTCTTTAGACTGACACACAAGCACATCAGTGCTGTGCTCTTTAGACTGAAACACAAGCACATCAGTGCGGTGCTCTTTAGACTGAAACACAAGCACATCAGTGCTGTGCTCTTTAGACCCCCCCCCCCAACCCCCCATGAACCTGACACACTGAAACACATATACATATATTTAGTGAGAAACACTTTCGCTCTCATGCAAAATGCAGTCACAATCATTCATATCTGTCTGGCTATTAAAATTCCCAACAACAAATCAAACCTTATACACTGTGAAGCGCACATTATTCACCAATGCCTAGAACATCATCTTTTTTTTTTAAAGCACCAAGTCCCTTGCATTTTCAATTACCCACAAGTCTCCATTTAATGCAGTCACAGTCTTTCATATCTGTCTGGTTATTCAATTCCCAACAGCAAATAAACTTTATGCGCTGAAGCACACACTCACTGACATGTGCCTTGAACATGAACACCCCTCTCAGCAACCAGTCCACGAGGAGCCGGTCTCATTTCTGTTGGTACGTCCCTCACTTTCAATTTCCATCACTCATGGATTTTCAAAGACTGGTCAAAACTGGCTACCCCTTCCTTTTTTCCTCACCAAGTAATGTTTCTTTGAAAATAACCACTATCTCATATTACTTTAAAAATAGTAACATTAAAAAATTAAAAAATCACAATCCACCACATAATGTTATGTTACTTTAAAAAATATTATATATTTTTTTAGTAGCATTAAAAATAATCCTCTTAAAAAGTAAAAACTCCATTTTTGTGTTGAAGAATTGGTACCCACTCTGGTTTCAAACAGAACCACTGCCTGGTGTTCATGGAGCTTTTTGTCCGAGAAGAGAAAATGTGAGCAAAATGAGCTAACAAACAACTTGTAAGGGTATTGGTGCTGGAGACCAGAAAAACAAAACAAAAAAACAAACATGTCAGCTCAATCAAACCTGCCAACTGTAATGACAAGAAAGCGGAGTACAAGCCAGCCATTTTCACTGAGAACTGCAGAAACGATCAACCATCCCCACTATTACCACCCAAACCACATGTACACACACATACACACACACATGCATGCACACACACACACACACACACACACACACACACACACACACACACACACACACACACACACACACACACACACACATCTGTGCAAGATACATAAAGATGCAGTGTTCTGAAATCATTTTCAATAAAATATCTGCAAGGACCAAAAAGACTACAGATGATGGAAGAACCAAAATGGTCACAGAACAAACTACTGTGCTTAGAACAACACACACTAGCATAAGAAATCACAGTAAAAAATAAACATAAATATATAAATAAAAAAGGAAGTGGAATGACTACACAATACCCACCACAACACAGTGAAAACCAATGCGACTGAATACAGAGAACAGTTCATATTCACAATGATCCAAAGTCATAAGAGGCTAAATTTTTGTTGTTTTTTCGTGACAGCTGAAACACTATTTTTAGAGCCAGCGCCAACTACTGCACTGATGGCGCCAAGGCCAGTAGAAAAGAACTTCCATAGGGGCATGTTCATTCAAAACTATAAATAAGGCAGCATACACTTGGACTGCTGGGACCCACAACAGCCACATGCTTTCTTGTACTATTACCGGTATGACATGTACTTATATTTTCGACAACAAAAAGACAGAAAAGGTTGACCTTGTTTTGTGGGAGAAAAAGCCGAGGATTACATGAAATTCTGATCAACAGGGTGAATGAATGGGACAACAAAGCGGCAGATTCTTTGACAACGATGGAGGGAAAGAACTGACAGGTCTGAATCACAACACCGTGTAAAGAAAAAAACAAAAACCCAGTGTGATCAACGCACGTACAAAAATACAACAGGTGAAAAATTCACAACCCAAGATCAAAATGACCGGGACTGTCAAACTGATGGTGAGTGGATAACAAATGGTCAACAACAGAACGTACACACCAGCACTGAAAAACCACAACACTGCAAGGTGAACCAGAGAATACCTGCGATGAGTTAGATATTTTCCCGTTATATGACCTGTGCCATCACACCCAGGTATAGGACATCTATATAACAAAGACCATCGACACAAGAGTTTAAAATTCAACCGGTTAGAAACTTCACACAATCTCACACTTACTCAGTTATCAAACGCTGCAAAAAGTGTCAGTATCAGCAATCACGCACAGCAAGCACAATATCACTGGACGTCAAAAAGGTTGAGATGTATGATACGAGCCAAAAGGCTGGATTAAAATGAATACAACAAAAATAATGAAAAAAGAAGCCAAACTTTGCGGATATCCACCCCACCCTCCTTTTTCTCTCTCTTGCAGGGATGGGAGTCCCCAAACCCGTCATCACGCCCCTTTCAAAAGTTTCAGGTATCCAGTGTGCAGAATACACCCTGAGTGATATCCAGCAGACACAAGCGGAAAGGCTGACTATACCTGAGAGGTTCCTCCACATCTTTCTTCTCCCCATCCCGCATCATCAGCTTTTTCATCTTGGCGGCACGAGGACAGCCGGAGAGGCTGCGATGAGAGGCGTAGTTGCCCGTCACATGACCAGACCCGTCGCAGCCAGGAGTAGGGCACCTGCATGGGCCAAGGCTAGTTCAATAAGCTGCGTTGTGGCAGCAGGGAGCATCCTCTTTTCGGGCTCCCACTATCTGGGATCAACTCCGTTTCTGTCCATCATGCTACTACTCATGTCTGTTCTTTCGAATCTTCCTTGAAAAACGTTCTCTTTTCACAGACCTTTAGTCCCATTTCCCCCCTGAGATACATGTGTGTGTGTGTGTGTGTGTGTGTGTGTGTGTGTGTGTGTGTGTGTGTGTGTGTTGTGTGTGTTGATGCACATGTGTTGGTGTGCATGTTGAGTCTCTGCATGCGAATCTTTGTTGCCAAGTTCACAGGGTGCTAAATCGATTAATTTGTACGCGCTTAGGGCTAGGTCAGGCGCGTTAAGTGCCCATCATTATGATTATATCCATCATCGCCATGAGCTGAGTCAGACCATGCCAATTTCAAGCTATCGTCACTCAGACCAAAACACCAGCACCACTTCAGAAAGCAGCACTGGGGTAAACTTTGGAGAGACAAAGCTGGGGTGGATCTGAACCTTCCTGCCTGGTGCAGATCTCACCTTGAACTGAACTGAGCTGGGCCGCTTTAGTTTAAGCCCCTTCTTAACTAGGCAAACATTTGTTCGCGAACATAGCTGGGAGTATTTCGGCAAATGTAGTTGGTTCTTCAGCAAACTTTTGCTTTGTGAATATAGCTGGGGGTATTCATCGAACTGCGACAAAGATATATTCAGGGTCCAAAAAGATTCGCTCAACATGTTCTGGGAATATCTGCCCTATTTAATGAACCTTGCCTCTGATTGGCTGAGAGCGGAGAGCTCTCCTGTGGATGAAAAAGAACAAAAGAAAATGTCTGATGGTATCGCTAGGTACTTCACTCGCTTCAGAGGGAATTTGTTTATTTGATGACTTGCGGGAGGCGCAGCCTTGTCTCTGGGACCCAGAATGATACAGTGGTTAGTTGAATTAGCCTGTGAGGGAGGATTAAAGTAGACTGACTTGATGACTTTAGCCTACATTTTGGATCACACTGTCTGCCGCGCTTCTGCCACAAGTTTGGGCCGAAGCTTGAATCTCATTATAAGCCCGTTAACAACACAGTATAGTTCACTGAACTGTCCAAACCATGTTCGGCGAACTATGAGCTCAATTAAGAAATGAAGTAAAAGTTTGATAAATACCCCAAAATATGTTTGGCGAAGCAAATGTTCACCCAGTTAAGAACGGGCTTTACAAATCCAAGAACCAGTGCTCAACAACAATACAACTTTCCACTCGCTTACTTCTGCTCCACTTGATTGGCCTGCACAGTTGCGCGATCAGCCATTGGACAGCCAGACAGACTGCGGTGGGAGGTGTAGTTGCCAGTAATGTGGCCTGAGCCATCGCAGCCAGGAGTCGGGCACTGGATGAGGTCACGGGCACGCTGGGACTGGGACAGAAGGGAGTGTGTGTCCGGGGAACGTGGAGGACTGGAGCAGGGAGATCTGGGGGAAAGAAAAAAGGTTAGTTCACTCTATGGTGGTGATGAAGAGGAGGAGGATGGTCCATTTGTAGTGCTCTGTAAAAAAAAAAAAAAAAAAATCATCAAAACTCTACATTTATTCAGCATGTTCACGGCATTTGTCACAAAGTCACTCTTCCCTGGCACCATCAAAGCGGTCAAGATCAAACATTCACTGCAGGTATTATACTCTTACGAAATATCACTGAAGCTGGTCAGATCAAATGTTTACCAATATCACCAGAAACAACAACACTCAACACACAAAAACCGAACACAAACTTTAAACACAGGAAAATCACACAGCCTACCCAAACACAATTAACAGACAAAATCCCTGTCACCAACATGTAATGGCGCACAAGTCTGGAAAGGACTTCCTTTCTGATCCCCCCCCCCCCCCCCACCACCTGGAATGAAAATTCTAACCCAATCCTCAATATCCATGCAATATTTTACTTTTCAATTCAACTGTCTTCTTCCACGAGGTGCAGCCATTATCTCCATACTGAGCTTTATGGCGCTTCATGAAGCACCGCTGATCGGTCAGGGTGTTCTCTGCCTGCAAGGTCGACATGGTCAGTGGGACCTTGAACAAACACAGCGATCTTTGTGCACGCTGCGTGCGTGGCAGTAAAACAGGCCCGGAACAGCCTGCACAAGCGCTGAACATTAAGAGCTTAAAAAGGCCTTCACCCTGTCTCGACCAGGAAGCTGAGCCCACATCTGTCGCTTTCACTGGATCATGGTGCAGTGCAACTGACAACTAATCATGCCGTGACACTCAAGAAAAGCTCCACGCTAGTAAACAGGGTGAGGGACATGTTTACACTTTCTGTGCAGCATGCAGAACCAGGAGTCGTTAAACTCTCATTATCACCATGGCTGGCTGTCAGTGACCATCCCTGGCTGTTGTCCGATACAACCATCTGGTCTCTCAGCAGGCAGACAGCTTGCGCCATTGGGCAGTTTTCAGGGATTCCGACACCCCTTGTTGTTGGCCATGCAACCATTCAAAACTCTACCAATAATCTGACCAATAAACTCCAGCATTTTCAAAAAACACACAACTTTTTTGGTTGTGCAACCACTGAAAAATCCACCAATAAAATCCATCCTTTTCAAAAACCAACATTTTTCCCTAAGGTAGCAGATACATACTACTTGCACACTGTTTAGTATTCCATTCAAACAAAAAATACACTTTGCAATAGGCAAGACAGGATCACTCTTTGCATACTATTCAGTCCAAAAACAAAATTATGTACGCACTTCATCATACCAAAATACTACAAATTTGGTCTCATTTTTCCAAGAAAATGTAGGACAATGAGGTTGCAGGACAAACGTCAGGCGGATAAGTGTAGACAGTGACCGGACATGCAGCGGTCAGTCTACATCTGGACAGCGTCAAGCAGGTGGCCACTTTTAAACTGGCTGGCCCACAAGGGCACGGAAAATGTAAACAAGCCCTAAGAATCACTGTTCCCATGTTATACGTCACATTCTAAGGGGTGGCGGGTAGATCGAGAAAGGAATTCCTGCCTAAATATGCATGCATGTATTATATACATATGTACATCTGTCAATCAAAGCATCATACCAACCTGTCAATGTTTACAGATTCCATGGGCACAACCGTTTTGAACCTGGTCAGGTTCTTGTGTTTCTGGACATCTCTAGGTCTCCCCTAGCTAGGTCTACCATCGCATCTCAACAAGCTTCACAGCACCCATCTCTCAGTCTCTCCTACCTTAGATTATAGACATTACTGCTCATTAATTGGGACATTTTGTTGAGGCCAGCACACAGTTTGTAGCACCGGTGACATGCATTGTTTGGCCTTGCTCCCCTAGCATGTGGGGTGTTTGTTTGTTTGTTTGTTTGTTTGTTGCTGTCGTGTCACTGCACTGCTGCTGTTTGATCTGTGATACCTGAGCTAGCATGCACCAAGCAGCCCCATCTTTCCTTTGGCTCCGCTATTGTTTCTGCTCTTCAGTGAGCTGATCTTTCCCTGCGCGCTTCTTTGACACCTTCAGGTGGCTTTCCACAGGAACAGCAATCAGCTGCAGGATCAGTCTAAAACTGCTCTACAAGTGCCAGCATCATTAACACCATGATGCTGTTCCAACAGTACACTGCCAGAGTGGCTGCTCCAAGCATCTCACCACAATTTTAAAGTGTTGTGGGGTCTTTAACCACAGCACCTGGAGTGCCCATGCCTCGAGACAACAAGAGGACAGAGGAGACTGAACACAAAACCAAACAATGTAGAAATGACACAGAAAACAGCATGCAAACTAAAAGAACACACACAAACAACCAAAGTAACAAAAGCGACAAGTTTTAATGTAAAGTGCAAGAAGAAGAAAAATCACATCTCCATGACATTTACCTCGACTAAAACATCAAATTGGCCATGAAAATTACAGGTGCAATGTCCTGCAATGCCTAGAAGGTTCCTGGTATTAATGGTTACTTAGGAAAATCTACACCTTTTTAGCTATAAACCACACTGCTATCAACACATGCAGCAGCTAAACTATTTCACCATGCCACTATCAACATGTGTGCACCTTTTAAACTATTCCATCACACTACTACTAACATTAAAACTGCCTCAGCATCCTTTAAAATCTATTGTATCACACTACAGTCAATCCAATCCTCCTCCCACCAAACCCCTACATATGGACTCCTGCAGAAAGCAAAGTCAAAAAGTATTTTGACAAAAGGTACAGCCCTTGTGTCTCCACGTAATTCTTCCAGCTACATAACTATAGGTACAAATGCCGCTTTAACTGTTTCTCCTTAAAACCTTTGCATTTGTGTTCTACAATAAACATGCGTTGATTAAACACTAAAATATCTCCCTTTTAAAACTGGACACTTAAATTAATGTACAATCATGTGAAGGGGTGAAATGGCTCACAAACTGCAAAGTCTGAGCCAGTCTTCCCAAATTTCATTTGTTTGCAAGACATTTCATCTGAGCAGCAGAACAAAATAGATGGAATCAAATGTAATAAAAAGTCTGGCATCCCTTGCCTCCTCTTGCCCACTCCTGTTTTTATTCACTCTTCTCCAGTTCCAAATGAACATGTACTTTTATCAAACATCCCAACAGTTCACAGTAATAAGACCCGTTTTCTGAAGCTACTGTTTTCTCTTGGGTGGTTTAAATAATCTCAGCACATATTTACACATGACTTACAACTGTAGCTCGTGTCAGATTTTTGGATATCAAAATGTCCAATCATTTACCAATCACATGTTTATATATGTATACTTTTAATGCTTCGTTAATCCCTTGTGGGACATTTTGGTCGTCTTACAGTGATCTCAATGGGTAAAGCCGCAAGAACAGCACTACCCAGTCCTACACTATAGTGTGCACAGTATTTTATGTCCAAAATGATGGTATGGCTGCCAATGTTTGGGATGTCTGGGTCACATTTTACCACTGTGACCAGTCTTACACTAAAATGTCTGATCATTTGACCACTGTTACCAGTGATATACTGGAATGTCAGATTTTATCACTGTAACCAATCATATACTGAGACTGGCAATCATTTCACTGATGTAACAAATCATATACTGAAACTGTCAACCATTGCACCAATGTAACCAATCATACACTGAAAAGTGGGATTGTTTCACTGCTGTAACCGAACAGTGACATCCAGCATCTGTTCTAGTTTTCACACTGATATCCAGAGCACACAAGCGCAAGGGGCTGCACTGCCACAGACTAGCCTCCATCGTATTATGCCAAGCATTGCACAGAAAGTGTGTCTGAAGTGCAAAAGACGCAAGCTAAGCAACTGACTTGAAAAGAGTCTAACAATGCAGACTTGAGGCATGTTCTGCCTCCAGCTCCATCCCTCAATTCTCAATATTTGAGGCATGTTCTGCCTAAAGCTCCATCCCTCAATTCTCAATATTTGAGGCATGTTCTGCCTCCAGCTCCATTCCTCAATTCTCAATATTTGAGGCACATTCTGCCTTGAGCCCCCATGAATAACATTAAGCAGGTGTCTTTGCCACCTTTTCACTGTCACCCACTTGTGACTAGGAAACTGTCTGGCAAATGGCAATGCCAGCATCAAAGAACTGCTCAAACAGTAGGGTGAAAATTGAGATTTTATGGCACTATATGTTCATTTACTGCAGGACATCCTGCATGCAGCTACAACGTAGCCCAAAAAACACAAACGTCTTTGAACAACAGTCTGAAGAATGTGTACAGCACTTCACAGCTGTGCACAACCAAAATGTCTTGGATTAGAGAGAGAGGGAAAAAAAGAAGAAAAAGGAGCCATGTTTACACACAATTCTGCGACTGCTGTGCATATATAAAGTGTCATGGTCAATGTTCACGGACCAGTGTCAGAAAGTAAATCAATTTTTCTGGATCAACACATCCCTGCTGATTGGGACAACCTACCCATGTCAGAACATACCAGATGTAGAAAAAAAACTTTCAAAACAAGCAAACACCACAACAACAGGTAATTAAATCAAGTAAACCATTCCTTCACTAGCAGTTTTTCTCTCTGTCGCTCAGGGCATTTTCCTCTTCCTGATACAAACACACCTCATCAATGGGACAATGACCAGAAAGCACTGTGACTAACTGTTGCTGGGTTATTTTTCAACAGAATCAGGGAAACACTCCCGACTGGTGAACAGCAACACCAAAACTATACCAGCTTGGGCTTCAGCCCAAGACATCTTTCTCTCCTCAGCCAGGCGAGACGAGAAGTGCAAAACTATATCACAGCCACCGCGGCAAGAGACCGCACGACCTACCCGCTGTAAGAGCCCATCCCACCGCCGGCATCGTGGGAGAAAACATGGGGACTGGACGAGCCAGCGCCCGCGTTCATGATGGCGGAGTTAGCGGTCAGCGTCTTGCTCATGGGCTGGGGGACGCTGAGGGTGGCCAGGCAGGGGGCGGCCTGCACCATGGCGGAGGCAGGCAGCGAGGCGCCCTGCGTGGGAGGCCCCGCACCGACGTGCATGGGGCCCTGGCCGAAGGCCTGCACGGGCAGCACCTGGGGCTGCGCCGCTGGCATCAGGCCCTGCTCTCCCACCCCGCTTGCCATGCTGCATCCGCCGCTGGCCGCAGTGGCAGATGCAGTGACGGCGGTGGGCGGGGAGGGCGAGTACCCCGTCACCATGCTGCTCAGCGTGGATGACGGGGTGGGGATGTAGCTATATCTGGGCTTAAAGTGGGGTCGCCGGCTCAGAATGTTGGGCCTGTCCGGGGCGTCACGGGCCCTCGGTGGCTTAGGGTGGTTGCTGCCGCTGCTGCTGCTGCTGCTGCGGTCGGGCACAGACGTCTGACTGGCAGACTGAGTACTGACAACGACCGCGGGCACGGGCTTGGAGGACAGGGGAGCCTGGATCTCCACCGTGGGCCGGTTGTACTTCTCCAGCTCCTTGGCCAGGTTGCTGCGGGGCGTGGGTGTAGGAGTGGCCCCCTGGTTTGAGTCCTGCAGCTCCAGCTGCTTGGCCAGGATCATGGGGCGCAGAATGCGGTCGCTGCCTGCTCAAACACACAAGTCACAAAACATCCCGTTCAGCGACCTGCTCATTCCACGACCACCTCTTAATTCCATATCTATTTCATCAGCAGAATGCTCTGTTGTGCAACAAAGTGATTTTCAAACTGATGCTATGTGCAACGTGTGTGAGTTTCAGCTACCTGGGGTGCAGCGACAGGCTTTAAATTATACACATGCATTCAAGACAGTTCTCAGTAATGTACTGTAATGGAAGAGAATATTCGTACAGTGCTTATACCTTGCATGAACACACAGCGCATGTGACAAAAACTTCAGTAACACCCTTACGTTGCAGTGTTAAGTCACCCATGCCATGGAAACTTACCTACACTGTCTAAGCGATAATGGTGGCAACTGCAACCATGACTTTACATCCATAAGGCTGAGAGAGAAAAAAAAGCATTTATTCTACTGACATGTGGTGAACCTCTCTGAGGGTTGGGTCAACTGATTACTTTGGCATGTGAGCTGTACTACAACAGGCATGGCCATACACACTATACGAGATTATAACAAATATCAGTAGTAATAATTACACAACAATATATACATATATAGGCAATTTCTTTTTCCAAGAACAATAAGAACAGAAGGAGGAGGAAGCATCAGAGAGAAAGAAAGACAAAGAAATGAAATATAATTATATGTGTCTCTTAAAGGGGAGTGCAGAATGCAAAGACACGTCACAGGCCCAACTGATAGGAATGGATTTTTTTATTTTTTTAGTAGACACACAGCAGCATTTCAACTTCACTCAATTTCTGGTCTGATTTGTTAAAAACTGACACTTAAAAGCTGAAAAAATGTAACTATCAGTGCAGCCATTTTGTTTCCAGCAGTCTGTGACTGTGTCAGTGGTGTCATAAACAAGGCCAGACTGTGTGGCAAAAATATCAAATATGTCACCAGCCAAACTATTTCTGCTTTTCATTGGTAACGAGTGGACCAGCATGGCTGCATCCTGAGAAGCTGAAATCTGGGGGGGGGCTTTTATGTAATTATTGGTAGAACACCCAAGTGAACCTAGCAAAAGGGGAAACAACTGTACATTTTCATGCCAGCTGGTATCTTTTTTTCTGTTCCTCTTTAAGTGCCGCCTACCTCAGACTATTGGTTCTCCTTAAAGTGCCTATCTCATACTACTGGCTCCCCCGTAAGTGCCTATCTCAGACTACTGGTTCCCCTCTAAGTGCCTATCTTAGACTACTGGTTCCCCTTTAAGTGCCTATCTCAACTGATACAGCTTTATTGTCTCTGTACAGAGAAATCTGACTACTGGTTCCCCTTTAAGTGGCTATCTCAGACTACTCATTCCCCTTTAACTGCCTATCTCAGACTACTGGTTTCCCTTTAAGTGCATATCTCAGACTACTCATTCCCCTTTAACTGCCTATCTCAGACTACTGGTTTCCCTTTAAGTGCATATCTCAGACTATGTTCCAAGCTCTCAACATGGACCTGAAATGATCGAAAGAGTACTCATCAAGAAAACTCCCACATGCATGACCAATCAACTCTGTTTATGCTATGAAAACGTGTTGTCTTTTTTGCTCCTGATTACCTGAATAACTTTCCATTCTTCTTCTGATGGGTACATGCAAACACATTTTTCTTGTAAGGTTGTGTTAACTGGCATTCACTGATTTGGTCACCGCATGCAGTGTAGAGTTAGTCATTTCTCTTCTCATTCAACTCATAGCTTATCTGTGAGCCTTCGTCTACAAATGGTGTCAAAATGGGTGAGCATGTTACACAGATGCAAGGCAAAAACTGCTCAGTAAATTTTGTCTAGATTCGTCTTCGTTACACATTAGTTTCACATCAACATTTTCATATCAGCATTGACTTGTCAAACTGACCTTTCTACTCAGTAATTGTCTAGATCCCTCTTTGTTACACATTAGTTTCAAACCTACATTTCACGTCAGCACTGACCTTGTTAAATAAACTTCACTAACTGTGTACCTGATGAGTAAAGACTGAACATGGTTATAAACAGCGAGAAGGAATGATAAATTCACTTGATTTCAAATCAATCATACAGAAACATCTGCTTGTTTTCTCTGATTGCTTTCAAGCATTGTCATGAATAGAACAGGCAAGTGTTTGAAATTTGGCACAGAGTCCATGAGTCATTACATCCCAGAAATGTAGTAGCAACAATGCTACTCTCTCTTCCTTCAAAAGTAAACTCAAGACATTTCTCTTCTCAGAATATTTCAGTTAAACCACATTGTCCTTCACTCCCATCAGTCTGTACAGTGTGTGTGTGTGTGTGTGTGTGTGTGTGTGTGTGTGTGTGTGTGTGTGTGTGTGTGTGTGTGTGTGTGTGTGTGTGAGGGTGTGCATGCGTGTGCATCTTTTGCATAATTATGCTAGAACACTTGTCGCTATATACATTAAAAATTAAAAATAAAAAAATCCATCTCGATGTACATTATGTGTTTATGCTTGTTCAGCGCTTTGAGCCGCAGGGTAGGCGCTTTACAAATTTCTATTATTATTATTATTATTAACACTGCAATGTGAACTCAAGATGTGAGTTCAGTGAATGTGAACTCAAGAAGCGACTTCAATGAATCTGGCATGAACATGATGGAAAGCACACACTGATGTCCATTATCACACACAAAAGTGTCCATTATCATAATACAGCCAGTTCAACAAGACCAGTATCTGCCCTTCTCTGGACAAAAGTCATTCATTTTTTACATCATCACTTGTCTGACATCAGCATTTGTCTGACACACACAAAAATGTATCACATAAAATACAGTAATACATACAGCAGGTCAAAAAACATAAAGTCTGTTCTTAATTGGGCAATGTTTGCGAACCTAGTTGGGAGTATTCAGCAAACCTAGTTGGTTCTTAATTGGGCGAACTTTTGCTTCGCAAACCTAGTTGGGAGTATTCGTCGAATTGTGACAAAGCTATATTCGGGGTCCAAAAACCTTCGCTCAACATGTTCTGGGAACATTCACCCTATTCGACAAACATTGCCTCTGACTGGCTGAGAGCAGAGCTCTCCTGTGGATGAGGAAGAAATAAAAATAACGATGACGGCATTGCTAGGTTCTTCACTCACTTCGGAGGGAATTTGTTTATTTGTTGACTTGTAGGAGGTGCAGCCTGGTCTTGGGGACCCAGAATGAGATAGAAGTTAGTTAAATTACCCTGTGAGGGATGATTAAAGTATACTGACCTGACTTGACTTGAGCCTACGTTTTCGATTATGGGCCACAAGTTTGGGCTGAAGCTTGCATCTCATTACAAGCCAGTGGAGAATGAAGTAAAGTTCATTGAACTGTCCAAACCATGTTCAGTGAACTAAAAGTTCAATTAAGAAATGAATCATAGTTCGCTGAACTGTCCAAAGTATGTTCGGCAAACAAACAGTTAAGAATGGGCTTAACATTAAGTAAACCATTCAGATCTGTAATAAATGATTTACCATTTTGTTTTCATGTTTTCTTCTTCAGCTTCCACACTTACAAAGACATTTACATGAACATCTGAACCAAACACATCCAAGCAAAGCTGAAACTAGTCAGAGTATGACAACATCACACACACAAAAAAAGCTGAATAACTTAACAGTTCATGCAGACAGACAACATCAAATGCAAAGGTTAGGACACACACACCTACACAACAAAAATAAATACTGGCCACACCTCAAAACTCAAAAAAAGGCAACCTCACAAAACTGAAGAAAAACAAAATCAAGCCACAAGAAATTATAGTTTATACATTTCAAAAGAGATGCACCATTCACAGGTCACAACAATAATCTAGAAATTTATGGATATTTAACAATTTGATGTCGGAACAATCCTTTGCTTTTTCCAGCAATGGTTAAAAAGGTAGTTCAACATCTTTTCCTTTTCTTTCTCAGACTCTAGCAATGGTTAAAAAGTTAGCTGAACATCTGTTATTTTTCTTTCTCAGACTCTCTTTCTCTCACTCTATCAAACAGACCTCACAGCTTAGTTTCTAAGCATTTTTCAGTCAAAACAAGCACACAGGGAGAATGCAAGCATGTGGGTGATGAGTGAAGGGGATGGTGATGACGATGATGAGGTAGATAACAGGACTGAGGAGGTAGGTAGGTAGATAACAGGCATTGAGTACTGACCCTGCAACATGTCTTTAGCGGCCAGTTTTATGAGCTCTGCCTCAGTGCAGGTGGAAAGCACGGCCTTACTCGGGTCATCCGACTTGGGCATAACAACTAGATGGAGGCCTGACACCAAAACACAAGAAGAACAATTCGATAAATCAAACCAAAAAAATCACACGCAAAGCGCTGCCATGCACAACAGAGTACAGTCAAACTTGTGTGAGAGTATGCTCGCTGAAGTGTTCCGTGAGAGAAAATAAAAGCAATAATCATAACCAAGTGATCCACCTTGAATTATTTTTCAGACCACAACTTTTGATATAAAATTAAAAGTAACCCACTGAAAATCAGTTTCTTGACAGTTGTTGTTCAAATAGAATCTTTGTGTAAAAGGCTGAAAGGGTTGCTGTCTGGGCTCTGGTACAGAATTCCCAGTTACCAATAACTATAATTGTGTAGATGTTCAGCTGACCTCATGTCAGAACAATCTTTTGTTTTTTGCAGCAATGGTTAAAAGTAGTTGACAGCTTTTCTTTCTCTCTCTCAGATTTTCACAAAAAGTTGGATATTTTTTTTTTTTTTTTTAAAGTTGCAGATTTCATGTTTACGTACAAAGCTGAAGTAGGTTCCTACTGGCACTGGTACAACAGGTAAAACACCCAGTTTCTGTAGCAAGCCCGACCCCTGTGACTATTTGAAATTAAAACCCCTTACACCAGACCCATTCCCACCATCTGAACACTACATGCTGTGTCATTCAATTCTCACCATTTCCATGTACATTCCATCACTGACATCTCGCCACCTCAGCCTAAACCCTATGAGCCCAGAAAAAGATACTTAGTGAAGTCTGGGCCAGCCAAACATGTTCATTTTGCATGTTGCTCCCCTCCACATTTTACCACTATCCACATGATTTGTGTGTGTGTGTGTGTGCGTGTGCGTGTGTGTGTGTGTGTGGTGGAGGGGTTGGGTGGGTGGGCAGCAGGTGAGGAGCACTACCAAGTAAATGGTTTGTGCTTGTGCGCTAGGAGCTGGGCCCAGTTCTCCTTCACTCAGGCTGAACAAGCAAAACCTAGATCTGATGAAAACTGACAGCTGTAATATCCCAGTGTGCAACTCTGCTCAGCAGGCAGGACTAGGCCTTCAGACCGGTCTGTTCAGCAGGCAGGACTAGGCCTTCAGACCGGTCTGTTCAGCAGGCAGGACTAGGCCTTCAAACCGGTCTGCTCAGCAGGCAGGACTAGGCCTTCAGACCGGTCTGTTCAGCAGGCAGGACTAGGCCTTCAGACCGGTCTGTTCAGCAGGCAGGACTAGGCCTTCAGACCGGTCTGTTCAGCAGGCAGGACTAGGCCTTCAGACCTAATGGAATATTATTACCAGCTGTTTCTGACTACCAAAAAAAAAATGCTGCCTCCTCATCAAGTCAGCCACTGCCAAATCAGGGTTTTCCAGGTGAAAAGGCTAAATCAAGCCAATACAAAAACAAAAATGAACATAAATAAAAGCTGCAGCAAATTAACCACTACTAGAAAGCTTATCCAGTTACTTCTCATGCCTAAAATTTCAAACTCTGTCTCAAAAAGCTATAAAAATGTGACCCACAATAGCAATGGCTGTAAAGTTGCTGCAAAGATCACAAGGCGACTGACGAGAACATTGTCTGAGAGGCATATTTTTATCATTTCGTTGTTGTTGTTTTTTATGACAGCAACATATTAAAGGCTGGCTGTCAATTACATATGAGCTGCCAATCAAGCCACTGCCAACAAGTCTGACTGTACTCAGCACTAAAAATGAACATGAAAACAAAAACAACAAGGTTAAACTTCAAAAGACAGCAAAACAACACACAGAAGGAACAAAATATTTACATCACCGACAACTGAACTGATAGGGACCCACACCTTATGGATTTTCTTTACAATGCATTACCTTGAAATGTTTACAGTGACTCTTGTAAGAGCCATGTATCATTTACTATGGCAACTGCACTGTGCTTACAACCCTTATACTGCATGACAACTCGGAAGGAAAACACAAGGCTTGGGAAAAGCCCAAAGGGTCAACAACAACACAAACTAGAACAGAAAAACACCCAAAAGGAGAAAAGAGACCCAAACTGCTTCAACCATTTTCCACCTGCATTTTCTCCTAAAAAATAAAAACAGTTCTCCTCTCATGGATCAAAATCAAGAAGGATGCAAACAAGTATGCAGGTGTGCCCACAGTGGCGTACGGACAACCATCATTGTGGAGCTGGCGCTCACGTGTGTAAACACAGTCACCAACAGCAGACACTACACAGAACTGAAAGAGAGAGGGAGAACCATCACAAGAACCACAGAGATAAATGAATGGACAGTCTAACTGAACAGAAGAGAAAGCATGCAGACAGAGCACTGTCTCCCACTCACCAGACTTTTTTTGCTGTGCCTGCGATATTAATTTACCCATAGCCGCCAGAGGACACCCGGACAGGCTGCAAAACAAGCACACAATACATACAGGTACCCCAGTTGTCAGCAAGCTTTTCTTCTTCTTTTTATTTGTTGAGCCATTTACACAACAAAGACTTCACAGTGCTGCGGTACAGTGCAGTGTCCTTCCATGAGCATACCAAAGAGAGAATACATTTGATAATAATTTAAATAAATATGTAGTTTTCAGCTGTTGTGTCTGGCCATTTTTGTGAGACTGTACAGGCACAGATCTGTTAGTGTTACTCCTACACTTACCTGACATTTCAGTTCTTTGCCTTTGAACCATAAGGGTATGTGACTATGATACTATGTGTGTGTGTGTGTGTGTGTGTGTGTGTGTGCGCGCGCACATGTGCATACATGCACATTGTTTCTGTTTTCAATATGTTACTCCCCAGAAAAAAAAGGGTATGAAATAAATGATGAAGTGATGCTTAATGTCCTCGGATGTCGGCTGAGACCAATGCCGAAGCATGGTCAATAAATCTTTACATCCATGGAAGCCAGAAGGCTCATTAGGACGGCCAGCCCAGGACGGCCACCTCGACTCTCACACGGCTCCTGAACTATGTATAAAATAAAATTCCCCCCTCCCCTTTTCTTCTTGCTGCAACAGTCCACAATTCTAGCTGTTTTTTCCTTCTTCTGAACTGCAAACTTCAAAAACCCTGAGCAGAAGCCAAGGCAGCAGCAGGCACAAGACTGTGATGGCATGGAAATAAAAGTCTGAAACCATCCAAACTCCCCATCAATCACAATCAGAGGGTGGGGTTTGCATGCTTTCAGTTTCACACTCTCAGAACAGGCTTCGACACTCTCAAAATAGCCTGACTGCATTCCCAGGTTTCCCAACCCCATAAACAAAAGTGGCTGGATCTCATGAAATTAACATGGAACATGAAACCCCAGTCAGAACTAACACAGGACCAAAGGACACTATGGAAGACAAGCTGAATCAACAGCATTAATAATGACAATATGCAGGTGCACTGCTAAACTGCAGCTCAAAGTCCAAGTTAAAGTGTTACGAGCACGTTCAGATTTGATAGTAATTTGTACTTTGGAGTCAAAGAGCAGAGATGAAGAGGTTCTCAATCTCACACCAACATGAGATTTTGTTACTGTGCTTCATGAGTTTGGGTGTGTGTGGGGTCAACACCGGGCACTGAGGAGAAGAAAGTTGTCAAACAGAAGACTCAATGAGTTAATAAAATACAGTGAAACCCATCTTTGAAGAGTGCAAGATCACCCTTTAAAAAAAACCTAGCAATGATGGTCTTAAAAAGCAGGCTTGCTGCTGGCCAGTGTATGTGAAAAATGAAAGGCAAGGTCTCAGGAGGAAAAAAAGTCTTAAAGAGCTGGTTCATTTGTGTTGTATGAACAAAATGACATCTGGAGGACAAGCTGACTAGCAGTAGCAATAATAATAATACATAACTGTACTGCTAAACAGCACCTCAAAGTACACCTTGTCAACACCACTGGGTCACCTCAGATAACAAACTTCACCCAAGGCAGATCCATGAACTCAGTGTAAACAAAATACATGAGCCCTTAGAGTAGGTAGCGGCAGCCTCTCATCGCCTGTGCGGGAACATCGGAACTTTGCTCAATTTTACTGTATTTCAGTCACTAATTTCTCCACAGTCTCTGAATGTATCCTCTTGGAAATTATATGAATAAAAGGAATGTTTTCTTCGCATTCTTATGGTTGTTTTTATGTTTGCATGCAATGTACCTCGAAAAATCGCCAGTTGATTTTCTACGGGAGGTATTTGCCGTTTGTCCGGTGCCGATCACGCGGTCCGAGACTTGAACGAAAACAGTCGATGTGTTTATCCGCTCGGTGACAAAGCGATACGCGTTCTACACAGCAATATGTGGTATCACTGGATCGGAAATTGAATGCCGATTCCAGTGGTGTAAACGCCGTGGTCGTTTACAAACATCTCTGGTCGCTAGAACGCATTTTAGTCGGAAACTCGCAAACAAATTCAATTTTAAACCACAAAACTCCCTCAAATGTCTAAAATATCCCCCACAAAATGAAGCTGAATCCGTACCCTTTTGATTGAAGTATGGGGCTAATGGACTGATGACCTGTGGGTCTTTCACAAGCCAATAAAAGACCGCAATAAAGACGCTTTTTTCAAATTGAGTTCATCCAAGATGGCATCGACCACGTGGAGTTTTTGTGACTCGATTGCCGAGTTTTGGCACAGGATTCGTGAGTATTCTCTTCACCTGGCTCCAGTTTACTGAATTTGGTGATAGTTTATCTCATAATTTAGCATTTTTATATGATATTTTGATTCATTCTTGTAGGATTTGCCTAAAATCTTACGATTTTCTCGACCGACTCATAGTTCTGTCTTTGTTTACAAATACGACTAACCGGAAGTTGTCGATCACTCGCTTGTTCTCCTAAATATTGCCAAAATTTCACAAAAATAGTCATTGAAATACATTCTCTGATGTCTTCTGGAACAGTATTATTTGGGGGGGACGAACCTTTGATGTAAATTCGTGGCGATGGCTGTTTTCGTGATCAAAGTTCTTCATCAGGGGAGGTAACTAAGATGCTGAGAAAACAGTCGACTTCATAATAACTTCTGCACTTGAACTCTGTTAAAAGTCTTTTTCGTTTTTCAACGATCGTAATTAAATTCTCAAACTTTAATAGTATGTTGACCAGCATTTCTAGTTCAAAATTATAAGTGGATTTCTGCTTTGCTAACGGTAGCCAGTCTGATATTGTGATAAGTGATGATAAAATCATAACAGATAAGACTAAGAGTTAAGGCCTGAGTGATAATGATTATTATTAATTATGCTTTAGGCTGTAGATCATTCTGTCAATGAAGATCAACAGAAACAACAAAACTGTGTTGTTGTTTTCCTGCAGATGATGACCAGTTTTCCAAACTGAAGGCTGTTTTCCTGGCAACTGGGAGAGGATGCCGGCAAGACCTTCCTCTGGTTGAAGTGGACAACCGACTGTTAGTGCAGCTGCTTCTCCCGAAAGATGAGGGATCCAAGACTTTGGATGAGACTGTATTCTTCCAGCAACTTCTCAAACCAGATCTGGTCAAGACAGTGCTGCTTTCTTGTCTGCGGTATTTATGGTCAACAGACTGAAGGAGCTGTTTGGAGGCGAGCCACTTCCAGAACTTCCACCTCTTCACGGCCATGGCAGCTGCCAGCAGCGATGTCAACAAGTGGAAGAGGAATCTGACCCAGGAGATGTCGACTGAACCAAATGATGAATCAGAACCTGATGAACCTGAGTTTGAAACCAGCTTCAGATTTCAACAGGAGGGTGACATTGTGGTAGTCTACAATGTAGAAGATTTCTTTTTCAGCAAAGTCACCAGGATCATCAGTGAGGAAGAGGCAATAGTCAATTTCTTGGAGAAGGCGGCAGTAAAGATGGAGTTGCTGTGTACAGATGGCCATGCTCTGAAGATTACAGTCAAATCTCCTCCGCAGTTGTGTTTGCCAAGAATCTGCAACTTGCACCTTCATCATTGTCTCCAGGGATGTTCGTTCTTTGTTGAATCTTGCAGGAATTTATTTGGCAGATATCAAGCACTCAGATGCTATTTACAGTGAAATCACCTGTAGACCGTGTCAACTGACTCCAAATCACAGCTTTGTAGACCTGTGTGTTCATGGATGATAAAGGTGATACTGCTGTACCATGTTTTCTTTAGCATACATGTCCTTTTTCTGCTGTGAAAAGTGAAGATTTTGCAGACTTTAAAACTAACACTCAAAATAAGTGCAAATGCTGCTGCAAATGTACTTCACACTTAGTTTAATGTACATGCAAAGTTTCATGGCTGTATCTGTAGTAGTTTTCAAGTTATGAGTTAAAGTATGAAAACCATTAGATTTGTCCTTTTTTTCCACTGTGAAAAGTGAAGTTTTTGCAAGCTTTAAGATCTATCACTCTCAAAATAACTGCAAATGTTGCTGCAAGTGTACTTCACACTTAGTTTAATGTACATGCCAAGTTTCATTGCTGTATCTGTAGTGGTTTTCAAGTTATTACCAGTTAAAGTGTGGCAACCCACATATTTGTGTTTTTTCCGCTGTGCAAATTGAAGATTTTGCCAACTTTAAGACCCTGTAACTTTAAAAGTAAGAGTCAGAGCTGCTTAGAAAAAAATAAGTGCAAAGACTGTGATAAACCCTGCTTGGAAATCCATTGGGAAAGCTGTCATTGCCATATGTTACCCACTGTGTGGTGTCAAAAGTGCTCTTTCATGCAAATTGGCAAGCTCAGAATTGCTTTTTGGAGCAACTTCAGCCCTCTGCCTATGTTTTATCTTTCTTTGCTGACCATATGATTTAGCTGTGACAAAGTGCAACCAAGGTATACTTTTGAAAAGTGTAAGTATTTGGATTCTCCCATGTTCATGAGAACCACTATGGGGGGGTAAATTTGAGAAAATGTAATAAACTGTTTATTGTCGCGCAAAACTGTATTTTCGAATGGCTATATCTTTGGAACTAATTAAGATAAACAGTTACTTTTTTTTTTCATTTTCTTGTATCAATATGGCCTGTCTGAAAATGCATAAATTAAATTGCTGTTGTAAAATTTAAATTTTGGCTGCCGCTACCTACTTAGAGCAAACAAACCAACACTGTCATAATTCAATACAATCTTCTGAAATACCAAACTTCACCCAAGTCAGATCTATTAACTCAGTGTAAACACAAATACATTAAACAAACCAACACTGTTATAATTTAATACACTCTTCTGAAATATCAAACTTCACCCAAGTCAGATCTATTAACTCTGTGTAAATACAAATACATTAAACAAAAACCAACACTGTCATAATTCAATACACTCTTCTGAAAATATCGAACTTCACTCAAGTCAGATCAATGAACTTAGTGCAAACACAAATACATTAGCCCCCCACCCCTCCCCCTTTTATAAGAGTGAAAAAGAAAAGCAACATGAGCAAAGCACTGCCTACCTCCTGTGTGAGCTTCGATTGTTGTTAATATGACCCTTCCCAGTACATCCCGGAGTAGGGCACCTGTAGTGAAAAATACATATATATATAAACATTTAATATTACCCAATTAGCATCAACTCTTTGTTAAACAACGGTGTGAATAACATCTTGAACAGTCCGCGTCATGCCAGTTCTAAACCCTTCAAAGCATGCATTAAAACTGGTCATCCTTTAAAGCATGTGTTAAAACTGGTCATCCTTTAAAACATGTGTTAAAATTGGTCAACCTGTCAAATGTATTAAAACTGGTCATCCTTTAATTTTAAAGCATGTCTTAAAGACTGGTCATCCTTTAAAACATGTGTTAAAATTGGTCATCCTTTAAAAATGTGTGTTAAAACTGGTCACAGAACCACTTAGTGAGGCTCTGATCTGAGCACCAAAACACTGCTGTTTAACTCCAGCATTTGGAAAGTGCAGTGTAAAACAGGTCAGACTCTTTTCTATCCAAGCCGGAGGCATGGGGCTGTGTACAATACCTCACTGCCTGATCATGAATGGCCAGCCCTGCAACACAGCAAAAGAACAATGCTGTCAATTACAGGCTACATGGCACCAAGACACAAAAGTGACAGGGGAGAGGGGTGTAGGGGGAGCAAGTAAGTTTGTATTTCACGCACAGTCAACCGGGAAGAAGGGGGAAACATACAGCAAATAACAAAAAAAAATCTGATTCTTTATTTTTATCATTAACAGACAAAACTACATACACAATAAAAAATAAATAAATAAAAACATTACATTAAATGATAATTCCTTATGACTATTTAACTCATGGGCATGAATAGTGTCCATACATAAACAAGAAAACAAAGGAGGGTGTACACCTGGCACACAAACAAGGGTGTCCATATAGAGTAAACAAGAAAACAAACAAGGGTGTCCATACACAGTAAACAAGATAAACAAACAAGGGTGTCCATACACAGTAAACTAGAAAACAAACAAGGATGTCTATACACAGTAAACAAAACAAAAAACAAGAGTGTCCATACACATTAAACAAGATAAACAATGGTGTCCATACACAGTAAACAAACAAACAAGAGTGTCCATACACATTAAACAAGATAAACAATGGCGTCCATACACAGTAAACAAGAAAACAAACAAGAGTGTCCATACACAGTAAACAAGATAAACAATGGTGTCCATACACAGTAAACAAAACAAACAAGAGTGTCCATTCACAGTAAACAAAACAAACAAGAGTGTCCATATGCAGTAAACAAGATAAACAATGGTGTCCATACACAGTAAATAAGAAAACAAACAAGGGTGTCTATACACAGTAAACAATAAAACAAACAAGGGTGTCTATACACAGTAAACAAGAAAACAAAGGAAGGTGTCTCTATACAGTAAACAAGAAAACAAACAAGGGTGTCTATACACAGTAAACAAGAAAACAAACAAGTGTCCATATATAAATATATATTAAACAAGAAACAGGAAGACTAAAGAGAAAACAGAAGGACCACTCACATTCTGGTGGTACACGGTCTTTTCTCGGACACCCAGACAAGCTGAAATCAAAGAACACTCTTAAGTTAAAAAAAAATCAATGAAAACACACGTCCTATAACTTTCTTTGCACATACTGTTCCAGGGGGATGCATGACTTTTGCCATAAAAAAGAAAATCTAAGCGGTTGCTTGTTCTAAATGATTTCTTGTCTCACGTTAACAGGAGGAAGTGATTAAGGAACCTGGGACTAACATTTCCATAAACTGATTTATTTTTATGTGCTGTGGCCTCAGCCATAAGTGAAATTCGCTGTCTGCAAACAGAAAATGCAGTTCACATCCTCCCTGCTCTCCTCAGCTGAATGTAGAAGCAGTCCAGACTGAGTAATGTGTTTAATGAAAATCAGCTCAGAAATGTATATTTCAAATGCTTGAAGGACAAGTCCAAGGTTAGGGGTGATTTTTGACACGATTTCCGTTAAAGCTCGCTGAGATTGAGAATGATGATGTAGGTGAAACTGTGGTCTGAGGGTTATAAATGCACAAAAAAAGGCATTTTCTGTCATACCAAAAGCATCGCCATGACGCCCAAATCACGTGACCATATGCCTACTACGTCACTCTGGGGAGTCGTTGCAAAATGGCCAACTCGAGCTCCAAAGACGAAACTGATACTTTGCCCGAGAGACCCACAAGGATACAGCCGTATCAGTTTGAGCCTGTCAGGCAGGATTTTGAAAGAGTACTGGAACATCATGTCAGCTTTGACATGCGGTATGCCATGAGGTTTGGAAAATCGCATTCACTGAAGTGCTCGCTACACAAATGGGCGTGATGCAAAAGTCAGCTCGTTTGAATTGTATAAACGTAATCCACTTTCACCTCACTGCGGTCGATTGCGCGGGAGCTCATGCCTTGTTATACCTGGGGTCGTCTGCGAATTGTTACAGTTCGCGGCAACACAGTAGGCTGGCACAGTTAACCTTTTTGTCGACCACACACATACACAGTTTACTGAAGAATCTAAGATGGCAACCGCACTGACTCCCCAGACTGACGTCACTTCCAGGGAAGCCTACGGAAAAGAAAATCGATTAAAAACTCAAACAAAAATAAATATTTTTTATTTCATTAAATCTGAAACTAGTGACCCATTTGTCAATCATTTTGATGGTCATTTTGCATACTTAAAAACCTTGGACTTTTACTTTAATGAAAAAACTCCCACACACCACTCATCATAAAAATGTTAAAAAAAATAAACAGGAGTAGCAGACTATCAACAGCAGGTCACTATGAACTTCAAAAAAAAGCTATAACAACACGCTGGGACCTTAGTACTGACAGTATAGCTAGCATAGTTTTAGCATGGCAATGACCCAGTTCAACTGCTTTATAGCCCAAGTGTTTGATGAATACATGAGCATCATGTAATATTACTCATTTACTGACAGTCCAAGACAAAAAGTAGATAAAATAACACACAGACATCACCTGTGTGGCATGTCTAGTCAGGGTACACCAACCCCAAAATCAACACACAAAAACATCAGGGTTCCACGGCAAAGTCAACAAATATCACACTCAGTTTAACTCCTCTTGCACTCACAGCCACAGTCAAACACAGTCAGAGACACAAACCTTGCTAACACAAATATCAAGGGAAAAGCATGTCCATACATGTTTAGCAACACACTTTGTCAAATTACTAAGAAAGAAAACAAGCAAATGTTTAGTTTATTTTTTAAACTAAAAAAAAAAAAAAAAAAAGACTGAAAAGGTATAAAAAGCAGCCATCAATGAAACAGACAAAACAAACAGATGCCAATGTGAGAAGCCAGCTGTCATGTGACGGTGCACGCATTCCAGCATCAACTTTGGGCCTGCCCTTCTCCACACCTTTGACCTTTGCCATAGCTGGTCAGGCTACAGCTACACAAAAAAAATTCTCCTTTTTTCTGTTAGCACACACACACAAAATGGCAATGAATGAACGAAGTAACCAATTATGGCAGTGGGAAAAAGAAGGGCAGGTGAGTAGTTGCTGCTGGGAACGGGGGTATAGTGGTTGACATGAATGTCAAGAGACTTTTTCTTTTAAAACACAACCACAACAACCCACCATAAACCAGCAACAAATGTTTGAGAATGCAACTTGAATTAAAAAGCCTTGAAGCTAAACAGTAAACTGCACAAACAAAGCAAGCATTCTTGCCTTAAGCTCTGGCAACATTAACTGATTAAGCAGACAAAAAGCAGCAGTAACAAACTGAGTATCAATAACAAACTGTAACTTTGAAAGCTCTGTTATTACACGCATAAAAACTTTGCTTGGTAAACATTTGTACTTACACACAGAAATTCAGGAAATACTCCTTTCAAAAACAAACACAATAGCTGCAAACTGCCAATGTCACAAACCAAACACAAACAATTCACACACTTCACGCTAACAGCAGAGCAACAAGGAGTGCGCAGCAGACCCAAAACAACCACACACACACACAGAGGAATACTAGACAGTTCCACCAGGACACGAATAAAACTATTTCCACACTGCACTAAAAGTACACTAAAACTTAACACTTAAAGCCCTTCTAACTCCAAGATGCTACAGAGTTGTTGCTATAGTCACTAGTGGCACACCACAAAGACAATGCTACACTTTCACTCTCCTCAGTATTGTCAGCAATATAAACAAACATAAAATAGTCTTACATCTGCTTTTGTTCCAGTTACAAAGCACAACAGTCAAAGATGATGAGCTCCAAGAATCCAATTTCCAGCCTCTGTTCCACTGAACTAGACTGCTCACTCTTTGCTCTGTCATCATCCCATGCTGTTATTTTCTTCTGCTCTGTCATCATCATCCCCGGCTCTATCATCATCCTCTGTTACTGTTATCTGCTCTGTCATCATCCTCTGCTCTGTCATCATTGTCCCCTGCTCTATCATCATCATCCTCTGCTCTGTCATCATCCTCTGCTCTGTTGTCATCGTCCCCTGCTCTATCACCATCCTCTGCTTTGTCATCATTGTTCCCGGCTCTGTCATCATCAACCCCCACTCAGTCGTCATCCCTGCTCCATCATCATCATCCCCCAATCTGGCATCATCCCCGCTCCATCATCATCATCATCTGCTCCTGCTGTCACTGTCCCCTGCTATGTCATCATCCCCTGCTCTGTCACCAAATTACTTACTTACTGTCACCATCCTCAGCTCCATCATCCTCCCCCCCCCCGCTCAGTCATCCTCCTCCCCTGCTCCGTCATCATCTTGTCATCCTCTGCTCTGTCATCATCATCCCTTGCTCTGTCATTGTCATCCCTGCTGTGTCATTGCCATCCCCTGCTCTGTCATGATGTCACCATCTCCTGCTCTGCCATCATCATCCCTGCTGTCATCATCATCCCTGCTCTGCCATCATCATATGATCATGTCACCATCTCCTGCTCTGTCATCATCATCCCTGCTCTGCCATCATCATATGATCATGTCACCATCTCCTGCTCTGTCATCATCATCCCTGCTCTGCCATCATCATATGATCATGTCACCATCTCCTGCTCTGCCATCATCATCCCTGCTCTGTCATCATCAACCCCCACTCAGTTGTCACCATCATCCTTGCTCTGTCACCATGTCACCGTCTCCTGCTCTGCCATCATCATATGATCATGTCACCATCTCCTGCTCTGTCATCATCCCCTGCTCTGTCATCATCATCCCTGCTCTGTCATCATCAACCCCCACTCAGTTGTCACCATCATCCTTGCTCTGTCACCATGTCACCGTCTCCTGCTCTGCCATCATCATATGATCATGTCACCATCTCCTGCTCTGTCATCATCATCCCTGCTCTGTCATCATCAACCCCCACTCAGTTGTCATCATCATCTTTGCTCTGTCACCATGTCACCGTCTCCTGCTCTGCCATCATCATATGATCATGTCACCATCTCCTGCTCTGTCATCATCCCCTGCTCTGCCATCATCACCCCCTGCTCTGTCATCATCAACCCCCACTCAGTTGTCACCATCATCCTTGCTCTGTCACTATGTCACCGTCTCCTGCTCTGTCATCATCCCCTGACCTGTCATCCTCATCCTTGCTATGTCATTATGTCACCATCTCGCTCTGTCATCATCATTGTCCCTGCTCTGTTGCGGTCTTCCTGCTTTCAGTACAGGACCTTACACAAAGCACCAGTCTGTTCATCTCCTCAGGCCAGTCATCAAGTCACAGTCTTTGTTCAGCATCCTTTCCTTTTGAACAATCCATTCAGGACGCTGCGCTCACTGTGCAGTACCATCAATATTTCCCCTGAGCCCAGCCTACACAAGCAAGAAAAGCCCATCTAAAGGACCATCTGAAAAGGTATCGCTGCTGCACAGTATAATAACAGCATCAGGTGAACACTTTCTCACCTTCTGTGATGAGAGTAGAGTCCGGTCACATGGCCGGAACCATCACAGTCTGGAGTGGGGCACTTGCCGCCAATGCTCTCCCCACCTGCAAGCAATTGCACCACCCTGTCAGCTCAGCATGGCGACACTGACTGCACAGATTGTGCGGGGATCACTGCTGTCCGTCTCATGACCTTTTTCTTCTTCTCTGTCTCTGTTTCTCTCTTACTGTTTGGTTTTCACTTAATTTCTCTTAAGACTTATTTTTCATTCCAATAATCATCATGCATATGAGAGAAAAAGACAAGACTAAAGACAAAGAGAGCACAGAGAGAGAAATAGACCAACAGACACACACACACTTTCTTGGCTTACTCAAGTTACTGTCTCCAGCAATGCCAATGAGGCTGAACAAAGTTTATAAGTCAAATACAGTAGACCCTGAGGGGTGAGGGGTAGATGGGAGGGGGTGTGGGGGGACCATAACCAAGAACCAACAAATCTTATTGATAATTTTGTAGATCATACTATATTACAGGAGTACACTTTTCAAGAGAATCATGTTGAAGTGTTAAAACAGCTTTATGCGTAACAGTACAGTCTCTTCAAGTAAATTCCCAACATGCCAGCCAAGCCAAATGCAAAGGCCACTTTTGCAAATTAAAAATTCGACAAACTTTGTCTTCGCCCCCCTGGTGTGGCCCCACCCCATCCCCCAATTCCTTCCTCATGAGCAAAGTTAATCGTTATACCACCCGCGTTGAAAGTAACCTTTGCCATTATAAGCACCGTTGTTGCTGTTGCTGCTATCTTCGTTGCTGCTGGAGCTATAGATGCTGTCGTTGGTATGTTCATCATCCACCATGGGGCTGCTGGAACTCATCTGCTGGTGCGCTGCCGACATGCTGCTCCACTCCGCCAGAACTTCAAACGCTGCCGCCTCTTCCACCTGCAGGTCAGAGTCCTGCAGAAAGCCAGAGGCAGGCGCGGAGGAAGCAACAAGCTGATGGGGCTGCGGATGCGCCACAGGCTCTGCCGCAGCCTGAGCCTGCACTGGAGGCTGTGCCTGAACCTGGGCCTGGGAATGAGGGGGCACAGTAGCGGCAGCCAGCACCTGGTGGGGGTTCTGGTGCGCATGAAGGAAGCCCCCCTGCACGGCACCGGTCAGAACGATCTGCTGGGTGTGGGCTGGGGAGGAGGATGCCAGCTGGATGAGGGTCTGGGCGGCTGGGGCCAGGGTGGTCTGGGTGAGGGACTGAGCACTGGGCTGCACAGGCAGCTGCACCACCAGCTGGTGCTGGGCCACCGGAGGCTGACCCACCAGCGGCTGGCCCACCGCGGTGAGCGCCGTGGCTGCCGTCAACCTGTCCACACTCTCCCGCTGCAAGGCAGCGTCTGCAGCGTACAGGCCAGTGATGTGGAGCTGGTTCGACTCTTCAGCAGTGCTGTCCTGTTTATCACTCGTCTCTACAGGTTCCTCTTTAGGCTCCACTTTCTCAACTCCCATCTCCTCCTTGATACCCCCTGCTTCGATTGGAGTGCTCTCAAAACTGCATTCATCTTGGGGTTCTGTTTTGATGTCTGCCACTTCACTAACAATACTCCACTGGCTGTTCAGTGGTTCACACTCTCTTTCTCGCTCACACTCTCTTTCTTGTTTGTCTCCCATCACCTCGGCATCTGGTCGACTGCTGGGTTCAGTCATCTGAAAACTTTCATGAGCTACTACGTCAGTGACATGATTGGAATTTTTGGAGGAAGCGCCACCCGTACTCTGAATGGTAGCACACTGCTTCTGAATCTTCAGCAAAATGTCTGCATCATCACTGTCTTCATCTTCATCTTTTACCTGTTCAATGGCTTCAAATTTTACTTCCACCTCCCTACCTTTTGCTGCTGTCGCCACCTCACTGTCTTTGAGGGAACAGTCTGAAACAGCCTTGCTGCTGTCTTCGTATCCATTGTCCACTTTCTCTTCCTTCACTCTCACTTCCAGGGCTGAGCTGTCTTTATCACGCGATTCAGAGTCTTCCGCTGCCACACTTGGCATACCTTCTAAGTCCCCAGAGAGAGATCTCAAACCTAACGCAGCTTGTCGAAAACACTCTTCTGTCGGCTCTTCACTGGGGTTCTTGTCTGTGACACGTTTGGATTTCTGGCTGGAGGCTGCTTCTGTTCTGGGGGCTGCAGACTGTCCCTGTTCAGAGGGTTCCTTCTTCACTTTCTTCCGGCTCTGCCCTTGATCCTGTTCCTCCGCCTTGCGTTTCTTAGCGGCAGCAGCCATTGGGCAAGTTGATAATCTGAAAAGGAACAGGACTGTCATTGTGCAAGGAAGTATCAGAAGTACCCAGATTAATCATGAAAAAGATTACAGTATGTTGTTGCAAGACAGACGATTTGGGTGGAAGCAGTGTAGCGTGTACAATGTCTGAGAAAAAGGTTTTTTGACCCTGCAGATCTTTAGTATCAAAAGTTCAGCTAGGGTTGCTGTTTTGAAATGACATCAAAGTTTAAGCTGTTTCAAACCACTTGTTCAGAGGAGTAGTTTTTAGTTTAATCTTTTTGTGAGTAGATTTTTTTTTAAACATTAAACAACAATGTATTCATCTGGAAGCATGCTGAATCAGAAAAGGGGAGATAAACATACGATTTATGTCTGTTGTATCTGTTGACAATATGACCTTGCCCAAAGCACCCTGGGAATCCGCATCTGCACAGCACACAAGGTACACTGACAAAATCATCTGGATTTAGTGCAAAATTATGATAATACTAGCAATAATAGCTTTTTTAAAGGAACAACTTGCACAACATTTCAAAGGCACAAAACAAAATCTACACAAAAAGCAACTTCCTGATGCTGTGAAGCAAAAGCAGGCTTTTCCACGGGACAACCACACAGGGGAGTTGATTTGGCTCATTCTGATTTTTCCAGGCTGCAGAGAATTGACTTGCATACTCCTCAAGCAGCCAAAGGGTTTAATGACAATGAATAAACCATGTCTGAGGGCCAAAGAAAATCACCACAACTCAGGCCTCTAGAAGTTGACATTTTTCTACCAGCCCGTCAGGATAATAACTTGACATTTTTCTACCAGCCCATCAGGATAATAACTTGACATTTTTCTACCAGCCCATCAGGATAGTAACTTGACATTTTTCTACCACTGTACCAGCCCATCAGGATAGTAACTTGACATTTTTCTACCAGCCCATCAGAATAGTAACTTGACACTTTTCTACCAGCCCATCAGGATAGTAACTTGACACTTTTCTACTAGCCCATCAGGATAGTAACTTGACACTTTTCTACCAGCCCATCAGAATAGTAACTTGACATTTTTCTACCAGCCCATCAGAATAGTAACCTGACACTTTTCTACCAGCCCATCAGGATAGTAACTTGACACTTTTCTACTAGCCCATCAGGATAGTAACTTGACACTTTTCTACCAGCCCATCAGAATAGTAACTTGACATTTTTCTACCAGCCCATCAGGATAGTAGCTATACTATAAAAATCCACTAGCCTTAAGGAAATATTCCTAGCTCATGACCCCCTCCCCCCCCCCCCAACCAAAATTTAACAATGAAAGCCCAAATTTTAGACTAGATTTCATGCTCACAGAATTGTAGCTCTAGCCAAAAGATAAAGTGGTGATGACATTGTACTGCAGACATGACTGCTTTAATTTCTTGTCTGATGATTAAAGCTTTATCAATTTACAGTAATCATGAACGCAGATGGCAAAACTCTGACTTGCCTTAGGGGCAAGTGGTTTTGGGTTTTGACTCAGCCTGATAAACATCTACCCATCTCAAGCAACCAGGCGAGTGTACAACTACTCCAGCCCTGACTATTGCACAAAATTCCTCTTCTTTTTTTTAACAGTGATAGCCAGGCTAAGCAAATGGTACACCCCGTTTGACCATGTTTCACTGCTTTGGTAATATACTACTAATAATAATAATGCAGATTTATCTGCACTTCTCCTCAATGAGAGCAAGGTGCTTACAATCAAAATACAAATACATTTATCAAAACTACTCCTGATTCCTGTTTTCTCTCTCACCCCACCCCCTCACCCCCATCTCTCTCCCACTCACACACACACACACACACACACACACACACACACACACACACACACACACACACACGCACACACACACACACACACACACACAGAGATTTGCATTATAATGCTGAAATACTTCAGTTCAGTATTCAGGCTTTCATCACAGAAATAATTGCCAATACCTATCACTAGAGACACTAGGCTTACTTACCTGCTTACTAACAGTAATACTAAAGTACTGGTGTTTTTCTTCCAGTTCCCAACAGCAACCAGTGTTATGAATATGCCACAAGGATTACATTGCAGAAGAATGATCAAGGTTACAAGTTCACTCAATGCTAAACAAACCCTGCAACTGTATCACTTTACTGGAGTGTGATAAAAAACATGTTTAAAAAGTTTACCATAAAACAATTTTTTGTTTTCTGGACTCATGCAAACCTTGAATAATTGAAAAAAAATAAGGTCGAGGTTAAGCAGTCTGGATCTGTAGTTCATTTCATTTAATATATAATAAGGTATAACTAAAAGACAACCATGTAACTTGGTGTTTTACACCCAGTCAACCATTATGGTTATATCACCGTGACAAGACACTTAACATGCTAAATTTGATGATAAGACAACTAACATGCTAAGTTTGGTGACAGACAACTAACATGCTAAGTTTGGTGATAAGACAACTAACATGCTAAGTTTGGTGATAAGACAACTAACATGCTAAATTTGATGATAAGACAACTAACATGCTAAGTTTGGTGACAGACAACTAACATGCTAAGTTTGGTGATAAGACAACTAACATGCTAAATTTGATGATAAGACAACTAACATGCTAAACTTGATGATAAGACAACTAACATGCTAAGTCTGGTGACAGACAACTAACATGCTACGTTTGGTGATAAGACAACTAACATGCTAAGTTTGGTGATAAGACAACTAACATGCTAAATTTGATAAGACAACTAACATGCTAAATTTGATAAGACATCTAACATGCTAAGTTTGGTGACAGACAACTAACATGCTAAGTTTGGTGATAAGACAACTAACATGCTAAGTTTGGTGATAAGACAGCTAACATGCTAAATTTGATGATAAGCCAACTAACATGCTAAGTTTGGTGACAGACAACTAACATGCTAAGTTTGGTGATAAGACAACTAACATGCTAAGTTTGGTGATAAGACAACTAACATGCTAAATTTGATGATAAGACAACTAACATGCTAAGTTTGGTGACAGACAACTAACATGCTAAGTTTGGTGATAAGACAACTAACATGCTAAGTTTGGTGACATACAACTAACATGCTAAGTTTGGTGATAAGACAACTAACATGCTAAGTTTGGTGATAAGACAACTAACATGCTAAGTTGAAATGTTTGTCACATGAGCTGTGTCTGACAAAATAAACCAGCACTGAAGTCTTCGCCTCATGCAGTTACGGTCAAACAGAAAGAAAAAAAACAGCATTCACGAACCATTGCTTATTAGAGTTAAACTCAAATTAGACAATGGACTGATCAGAACCCGAAAAAGTACTTCAATGCAGTCTAAAACTGTGCATAACTGAGCGTAGCAGTATCATTTTATGTAAATTTGGTATGCTCTGCTTTGCCATGATGCTCCTCTTCTAAATGTAAAACCATACAGTCGTACCAGATACACAGGACACACGTACATACCCAGACCCTGAAGATGCAGACACTGCTGGTGCAGCTGCAGCAGTTACTTTGGCCGAAGGTGGGAATTCTGTCCGAAAGAAAAGAAGGAAAAAAGCAAAATCAGTTGGTTTTCTTTGCCTGTTTCACACAAACCAGTCCGTGGTTTTCTTGGCTGATTTCAAACAAACCAATCAGTTGAATTTCCTTGCAGTGATTCACACTGGTGTGCCTAAACTCCAAAAATTTAACAGACATTTCTTCCTTCATTGCAAACTTTATGTTCTCCTGGTAACAACACTACAGGACAAATACTTGGGGCCATTGAACTCCCTTGTAATGATTCACACTGGTGTGCCTAAACTCCAAACATTTAACAGACATTTCTTCCTTCATTGCAAATTTTATGTTCTCCTGGTAACAACACTACAGTACTAATACTTGGGGCTATTGAACTCCCTTGTAATGATTCACACTGGTGTGCCTAAACTCCAAAAAATTAACAGACATTTCTTCCTTCATTGCAAATTTTATGTTCTGCTGGTAACAACACTACAGTACTAATACTTGTGGCTGATTTATCACTACAGCATGTTCCATGTTTGACTCACACAACCCCATAGGAACTTTAGCAAAAGTAGATTTTTGACACTTTTGAGATTTTTCTTCCTGTATTTTTTACTAAAAATAAAATAGTAAAAAATATTATTATGAAGTGGAATACATTTTTGCAACTGATACAATGCTACTGCTAGTGATACTCACCAAATTCCAAAATGTTCTGGTTTAAAAACTGCAAAGATCTAAGCGGTGTTAAGTCATACAAATTTGGAACAATTTTAAACTTAAAATTAACTGATTGCCTCAGTCATTAAAAAAATAAATAAAGATGAAGTTTCGCTGTGAAGTTGATAATGTTCGGGAAATCTGTCACTGATAAGTGACAGAAACTGCACTGATCAATTTGTTTCGCTTTTCCCCTAGTTGATTATTCACCTGTGAATGCGATAATAATCCACTGATCATACGCTTATACTAGTTATAGCATTTGAGTAATTTACCAATACCAATCTTTTACATTTAGTGTTACACTTACAGTCATACCTACTTTGACTACAAAATGGTTTGCAGACACCACTTCGAAAGATACTGCAGGACAACAGCCAATTTTGACACATTGTAAGTCATTAACACTATAACATATTCCAGGTTTTTTTCAGTACGTACAAATGCAATTCTCAATTCCAATGTAACAAGTATGTGTACTTTTTAACTAATAAAAGTAAGCACCTGTAATATAGGGTAAAGTGTAATGATATCATGATTTATAAGCTATCAGAAAATTGTTGCAACCACCACACCCACACATTTGAGTCAACAACTTCTGGTAGGTGGCTATTCACTGAGGTGGTGGTCAATTCACTGTAAATTAAGGTAATATTATAATATTGCATTTTATCTCCACAATGATTTTAATCACCAGTGTGTACGGGAGGGTGAAGGTTGCAGGGAAGGGGGTTGATATGGGGGTGTTAAAAAGCACTACTGCAGTATTCATCTCACTACTAAGTGCTACTACTAGTATTATAAATAGCTCATTCCAAAGTTCTAATCAATATTTTTCTAAGCATCATTTTCCACTTTCTGTGAAACTAACAAGATAAAACTAAAACGACCGCACCTCACAAAAAAAATCCAACAAAATCAAAGCTCAACCTAATCCTTTAAAAGTAAACCAACAGGTACACTTTCTTTGCCACTGCATAATGACAAAAGTTAGCTGAACTGAATAATACTTTCATGGTAAGTGCAGTTAAAAAATCCCAGAGTTATAAAATGCAGTCAGCTCCTCTGCCGGTGAAAGCCTACGACTCGACCATGTTCCCAAAGTAGCGAATCAGCTTCATAATATATTCTTCATCAAGATTACATCATAGATACTTTACATACCCGTGTATACACGGCCATTTTTTTGCACAGTTCCATTTTACTTAAAACAGAACAAACAAGTCAAATACCTCAGATGGGTCCACATTAAAACTTTTTCAACACTGCAATCAAGTTCAAATCAAGAGCACTTTTCTAACATTTTTCTTTTTTCAAATTTAAACGGCTTCACATCACAACTCATTAAAATTATCGGAAAAAAATGGCGCACACTTACAGCGAAAAAAATCCAGGGCAGACACCAAGTTTACCAAGGCTGAACATTCAACTACTGGCTCAAATCAGCACAGTATCATTATTATCACACATCAAGAAGTAGGTCAATACTTACAGACAAACCCTGTCAAAAAGTAACTTTGGCCAAAGAAAAGACAAAGAGCGAGACAGGTCGACGTCATGGGGGACATAACTCCAGACCCGACCATGACCTGTCTGGTCACGCCAGCCAGCTGAGCCAGTGTGCGTCGGAGCCGTCAGAGAGACGTCGGAGAGCAAGAAGAGAAAGAGAGAGAGAGAGGAAGAGAAAAAAAAAACTTCCAATGCCCACACACACACACACACGAGGCTGCGAAAAATGTACCTTGCTTCCTTCGGCTCATGGTTGTTGGTCTTTGTTAGGCCACTTCAGTGGTAACACTCAGCTGCTCTTGCTTTTGCTACCTGTCCACGATTACATCCTTGAAAAACCTGTTGGAACAGATGGCCATGGGCATCACTGTACTATGCCAGAAATGCAGTTTCTACAGTCACACCATGCTCTGAGATCCATCAATAAAGCCAACCCCAAGAAGATCCATACAGGAGCCTGCCAATGACAAAGGATCTGAACCGGGAAGGTTCAGACTCCAGTCTTAGCAATTTCAGTTCTGTCCCCCCCTCAAAAACAAACAAAAAAAAACTATTTCTCTGCCTGAAACCATTCTGGGGAGAGAAAGTGTAGGAGGAGGAAGGGTAGAGGGAAAGCTGGGGTGGGGGTAGCAGCAAACAGTGGCAGCTGATTCCAGCCGCCACAGCCATTAATTATTAATGAGCTACAGCAGACCCAGACGGATCAATACCCAGGGCTGCCACTCACAATCCCAGTGCTATGGTCATGCCGTGCAGCCTCAGTCTGAGGCGGCCTGCTGCACCAACACCACCCCTTGTCCCATTTCCCCTGCAGTTCGTTTTGGGTCCACTGACACTGCTCTTGCTAACAACAGTCAAACTCAGCCATAGGGCACAGGTTTGGGCTCTGGGAGCCACAAGTCAGCTCTTCACTTCAGTCTAAATGGGCAAAAAGGTTTTTAAAAAGGGAAGCAATCAGTATCAGTTTCAGCAAATATGGAGTGTTCTATGATGACTACTGGCCCCATAGACCACATGAAACTTCTCAAGTTGCTTGTTTTATCACTGATCAGTCAAATATTCCACACCAAGTAAGACTGCCTTAAGTGATTGTGAAGACAGCACAATAGCTACTGTTCTACTTCTACACACATTCTGCTGCACAAGCTGTTCACCTTCCACAGGGTTGTTTACTCAAGATCAAGCATGTGTGGTCAAGCTACACACCGAATAAGATATTGTGTTTCATTCATACTAATTGTAGCCAAACAAGGGAGTTAAACAGCCCTCAAAAGACATCACACAAACACAACAATAAAGACCTAGGTCACCTACCATAACTCACCTGGCATGCAAGTCATATACAGGGTACATAAACTCCATCAGAGGTACATTCTCAAATGTTCAAATGTATGAGGATGTACTGGTAGAGTTTCTGTACCTTGTATTTACTTACATGCCAGGTGTGAGCTACCGTAGGCAACTCAGGTCTTTTTTGTTGTGCTTTTGTGGCATCTTTCAAGCACCAATTAACTCCCTTGTTTGTTGATTCTGTTTTAAACTGTAATCATGCGCAAGTCAAATTTTCCTTGGTTTGCTTGATGTACTGGCAGCAAAGCAGCATTATTCAGCATGTTATCAACAGTAAAATGGGATGTCAACACTACTGCATAAAATTTATTTTAAAACCATGCAAATGTAGTCTAAAAATAGGGGTAGTCCTTGATGAGTAGATCTCTTACATGGAATGAAGGGAGGTTTGTCCCAAAAAGTGGTCATTAAAGAGGGGTTGGTCTTTCAGCAGAGGTCCCTCCCACCGCACTGTTAAACAACAACAAAGGGGGTTCTCCAAAACGTTAAAAAGCAGTTTGCAGACTTTTTTTTCCAGTGGCGCTCTGGACCTGATTCAACAGTGCCTGAGCAGAAAGAAAGACAAGCAGGGAGGGAGGCCGGCGTGTTGTTAGTTACCCCAGACCCTGTCAGCACAAAGGAGAGGGGGCACCGCGATTGCCTGAAACCTCAAAGCAACCGCTCAAGCTCGGCCTACCCTCACCCCCCACCTGCCCATCTGAATGAGTCTGGCGGGGTCCACGTGCCAGGTGTTGTGCCTGTCCCCCTGAAAACCGCTTTGTTCCCTACTCTTTCCCTGCTACCGCCGCTTGCACAGCTTTCCAGTTTCATCAGTCTACCGCCGCCACAATCGATTGGCGTCTGCCTTACCCATTGTAGCCATCCGTCTGCGACACACATCTGCCTGACCGTAACCACAGGCGCCTGAAGGTGGTCAGTGATTGGGGCCCTGGGGGTTGTAGGCAGAGATTTGGGGATCTGGCTTCTGCCTAAAGACTTCTTCGGCTGTGCTAATTTCGTCCACCCCTTTAGTGACCGTTGTGAATTAACGGTTCATCGTTTTATCAGTGTCACTTTGAAGGGTTGGCATGACACACGAACAAATTCTTCGTGACCATGGTCACTTGTTAAGACTACAAGTTACTTGCTGACTGTAGCATTCAAAGTGATCAACTCCTGTATGTCTGTAAACATTTTATCGTGATGAAACGAGTAAAACAATTGTGTGTGAAAACACTGAAATTAAGCAACTGACTATTTAGTATCTGATTTGCTTTCATTCTGTTTTCAAATGTATCAGGTCAAGCTGTGAAATGGCGGTTGTGGTATTTGGCTTTGTCGCTGCTGCTGTTTTTTCTTTTCTTTTTGTAGTTTATTTTTTCAGAAGTTAAACAGTCCTATTCTTCCAGTCAACATTACTCTTATTCATTAACACTTTCTGACGGACTCCTACATTCACACTTATCATCCAGGTGAATGTGTCACTGCCAGGACCTTAAAATCTAATTACAACCTACCACTGTGTAATAAAAAAATAAAATAACAAAGACTACAGTTGTGTTGACTGCAATGTTAAGCGCATACGATGTCTATCACACTCCGAGCATCGCTTTCCGGCACATTCCTCCTTGAAGAAAGGATGTCGTAAACCAGTGCTTGGAGTTTGCATGTCCATCTGACAAACAGTGACATGCTCACCTGCAAGGGTCTAGTGACTGAAGAATGAAAACACACACACAGACATAATATCATCCTTCAAACAAGCGCCTATGATGGGTAGACTTGGGGTTTTTTTTAACAGTCACATTGCTTGCTGCTGCTGCTTACCACTGGAGCCACTGCAGCAGAGCTCAGCTCGTTGGGTGTCTGGGTGTCGCAAGAAGGGGGGTGGAGCTGGAGGGAAAGGGTGGGGGGTGCAAGGAAGGAGAGTGAAAGGGAGGGGACAGACAGCGAAAGAGAGAGGAGGTTGGATCAATAACCTACAGTAACAGTGTCACTGCACCAGCTCCCTACCACAGCAGTTGTCAGGAGGAATTTCGCTGTACAGATTGTGTAAGTCTAGGCATTGCAGACTATCCTAAACTGTGCTAGCTCCAATTTCCATGTGCAAAACTGCAGAGGTTCAAAGAGGGGGCTGATGATAAGTCACACTCACAAGCTCTCTACAATGCAAGTTATTAGAGGCGCTCTTCTCCACACCTTGACCCAATGTTTTATGACATCAGATTGATCAACAAGTAAACTGATCATAGATAATAACTGTTTAAACAAACTCAAGTTTATTCATAAAAAAAATTAAAAAAGAAGAAGAAGAAAAAGGGTCTACACAAGACTGGAAGGAAATAACAGGCATTAAATAACAGGAACATAAAATATTCATTGAAACAACTGTCAGTCAGTCAGTGATTCACAGTCCGGTGGAAATTCTTCAGGGCACTTGCAACCTACTGAACCTGAAGCATAAACTCCTCATCAGGCATGTGGGGTGGTCACACCTGAAGATACAACTGTCACACCTATAGATACGAACTGAGTCTATACACACACAGGGATACTGTATCACCAACTGATTACATCAGTTTGTAGTAAACTGATCACTGTACTTTCTAACCAAACTCAATGCAGCACTCCCCCCCCCCCCCTCCCCCCCATATGACATCTCTGGGATGGGGGGGGGGGGGGGGGGTCCAAATGCAGTAACATTGTACTTGCAGCACTAGCACACACCATCAAGTGTATTATTTTACATTTTCAGATGTTTGGATTGTAACTTTTGTAAGTGTTGGCTCAAAGTCCAATATCATCAAGCTCATTTAAACTGAGGTCTTACTATTTCACTATTTGGTATACATCCAAACAGGATGCATAGATCTACTACTAAGTACTGTTGTTTACATGTGATATACTGCTTCAATTTCAGCAAAAGCAGAAGCAGGAACTCCAGTAAAGGAACCGGAGTAATGTGTTTGTTTTTATACTTTTATACAATTAGCAAAAGCGGAACCAGTAACTCCGGTAAAAAAAAACAAAGTTTTATACAATAACATCTATAAAGTTAACTTTGGTCTTCATAAGTTTAGTGGGTTTTTTGCTGTCTTGTTTTGCTCCTGGAAAATACAAAATGTTCAATCACTGGACAAGACTGCACTCAAGTGCTGAAGTTACAAATGATCGATCAATTCTGTAGCATTGCCAACATCATGTTTCAGTAAAGTAAGAACTCTGGAAAACCAGTTTTAATATTTTTATGTAACTTTTTCTAAATATTTTGTTTTTACAGTGGTCACTCGCACAATAAGCAAAACTGATACTGATTCAGCAGTGTACATACTGCTGGAGAAGGTCCAGGGAATTAAATCAGAATGTTAGTAATAATTCTTTTGAAAATCCCAAAACACCACCATAAAAGAGCATTACTGATAAATAACAGAATCCAAAGCATTATGTAAACAAGTATTTGTAATTGTAAGGTGATTACACCTGAATTATAAATCTGGAGTTGAAAAATTATACATTATTTTTGTGCTATGATTCTAAAATTTTAGTCTGTTCTCAGTCTTAATTGAGTCATGTAAATGCTGCTCCAAGTCAAAGGATCAGTTAATATACCAATTTATCTGAATTCTGCTGTCAAATGAGACACCACGACTTTATGCATATCTTCATAAAATGACGTCCAGGGTTGCAACTGCAAACACTTTTTAAAACTTGCATACAGCAAACGCAGTATCTTTGGAAAAATGTGTACAACCAAACATGAGGTAGTTGCTACACTCTGACACAGTGACAGTGACATTAGTGACAGTGATTTTTTCAAGAACACTCCTGCACTTGTCTACTTGATATTCTGCATCTTGCACCCACTGCAGCATTCTGTGCAAGCCTGACGGATAACAGCACTACTTCTGGTATTCTCGAGCTTGGGACCCCCCCTGATGATCAACATTTTTCACTCATGCCTGTTAGATCTTGGCCTTTTGCATGTACTGGCAGATTCCTGGCTGGTTTGTTTACCTTCTCAAGTAGGCGGCCTATTGTCAACTGGCTCAGAGTCAGAGCTAGTGGAAGGAACTCATGATTATGGAAAAAACAAGTCAGACTGAGTTTTCTGCTTGTCTTTCACAACATTATGCTGAGCTGCAGCATGTGGCTGGTCCCACATGCAAATGAATGGTGGGGAAACTAGTAATGTGGCTGGAAACCAACATAAGCAGTGAACTACCACATACTTCATTCAATGTCACCCACCCTGGCCCGGCAGCTGTGAAGAGTTGGTATGTTCTGACAACCAACTTCACACCCAAACCTTAGAGAGAGAGAGAGAGAGAGAGAGAGAGAGAGAGAGAGAGAGAGAGAGAGAGAGAGAGAGAGAGAGAGAGAGAGAGACAGAGAGAGAGACAGAGACAGAGAGGGAGACAGACAGACAAGAGACTGCTTAGAAGTTAAAGCCTTTCTTTAAAAAATGAATTCTGCTGTACAGATATGGACTTTTTTGCATACAAAGCAAACACAACAGCATTAGAGGGGTTTATTTTGCGTTAGACAAACTTGTGGTTTTGGGGTTGTTGTTTGTTCTCCATATTTGCAACCCCTGATGTCTTAACTCTTATCCACAGGAGAATCTTCCAGTTCTCCATTTTATAGAGCAAGAGACTGGCATTCTATTCTCCACTGGAATATGGGTCAGCATCTCAGGGTCAACTGTGTGACTTCCCAAATCAATATGCTGACCATGTGTGTGTAGTTGTGGAGACCAAGGTACAAATGTTCTATCAATGTTATGTCCTCATGATTTACTTTGTGATAATGCCTTGGTTTATTTTTGTATTGTTTTCATTAAATCATAATCAGTAAAAGTGCAGCATTCAAGTTAGTTATAGTACTTATACTATGCCTATACTATTAACTGAATATTATGTTTGGCTCATGGCAGACACAATGACACTGACTGAGTACTGTGTGTTATATCTGCTCAAACTGCACTGGCTTCCCATTTCAGAACGTATTAAGTATAAAGTCGCTTGTATGTGTTTCAGTGCTATAAATGGTTCTGGTCCTGCTTACCTCTCTGAACTGCTGCATGTCTATACTCCATCTCGTACACTATGCTCTTCTTCTGACACCCGCATGCTGGAAATCCAACAATACAAATGTAAGATTCATGGCTTCCGCACTTTCTCCTGCTTTGGGCCCCACATTTGGAATTCACTCCCACAAGACCTTAGACACTGCTCAACCCTGTCATCTTTTAAAGCCAAACTGAAAACCTTCCTCTTCTCACAGTATTTCCATCCTAACTATTATCAGTACCCAGTTTCTGCTACAGTCAGTGTGTGTGTGTGTGTGTGTGTGTGTGTGTGTGTGTGTGTGTGTGTGTGTGTGTGCGCGCTCGCGTGTGTGTGCGTGTTTGTAGTGCGTTTTTTTTTGGCTTGTTTTCTAAATAATACTTTATGTAAATTGTTTTGGTAGGACTATGCTTTACATGTGTCTAGAATATCATATTTAGGTTAATATGTATCATGTGAGCGCTCAGGGCATTGATGAGCGCATGATAAATGTACATTATTATTATTATACAATTTAATCTGCACATATAATTTAATTACACACACATGCCCTAAAGTCATAAACAAAACAATGACAGTTACTGAGTTAACACCATTACAGTGTAAGTAATACTAATACTAAGTAATAGTATGAATACAAAAACAATCATCTTTAAAAAAAAAATTCTCTCTTTAAAAAAAAGTTGACTCATGCTTAGTGTAAAATATATGTTATATAAACAAAACATGAACTAACCCTTCAGTTACTGTGGATTATATCTTATAAAAAGACTTATTAATACTTAATAGCGAAGGCACTTTCACTGTTTCAGGCTTAGTTTTACAAATCTGTAAAACACTACTCAAAACAAGAAGAGTAATTACTGTGCATGAACTGCTTTCTTTCATGTAGCAACCACGTAACATTTAAACTACAGCAGACTAGAATCTAAAACAATAAAACCTGCAGCCACAACTCACACTAGTTGCAGTTCACGCTTTTGACAATCTGCTGCCACAATTTGCAGTTCATGTTTTTGACACATCTATCATTCTTTGACCTTGATTTGAGACAAGTCACGGTCAAGGTCACCCAAACCAGGTATGAGTCAGTAGACCAAAAGCAAGGATATATAAAACCAAGCAAAATTTGAAAGACCTCACCAGCATTTGAGCATCTGTCATACTGAATACTCAAAAGTATACAGCCAGTGTCCAACAAAAAAAGTCACTGTTACTGTTATGTTAATGTTTTTGTCAAATTAGCAGAAAACAAGTTAATTATCTCCCTTGAATACATGACTGCCAAATTGTGATATATTTCTGATATAGTCGATCATTATATAAACTGATAAAGCTAACACTGTAACAATCATAGAAAGTTTGAACTTATAAAAAAAAAATTGTGTGTGTGTGTATGTGCGTGTATTTGTTTTTTGTTGGTTCAAACTGTTTGACACGGGTTATTGTTGATAGCTTTATAAATATACTAATTACTATATAGCACTGTTCTCTGCTCTCAAGCAGACTCACTGCACTCTTGTTGTATGCAATTATGAATGAATGTATTTTTGCACGTTTTTGAATATCCACTAAAGTGGTCTTTTTACACTGTTCCAGTGCTATTTGCTTGTTACATGGCCGGTGCCACATGAAACTGCTGCAATCTCAGCGCACATCCTGTGCACACCATACAACCATGCAACAGCTTACAGTTTCACTTCATTCCAAGCCACATACATAAGGTGCATGTGTGTTTAACTGTAACCTGCCACCTGCACTTTTGGAAGAATGACCAGGATTTTCTACATGCTACTTAACACATGGGTGGAACAGATACCACAATAAGAGTGAGCACAGAAAGTTGACCCCAGAGAAGAAAAGTTTCCTGTTGGGACTCACAGTCAAACCACAATCTTTCAATCTCAAGTCTGGTGCTCTAACAACTGAGCTATCCCCACTCCACTGGTGTGTTACTGTTAGGTAAAGCTCAATAATCTGAATAAGTATATATACAATTACAAATAATTTGTTATATTTTGATTTGAAATTGAATGATGCAAAAAACAAAACAAACAAAAATCAATATTTACTCATCTAGTCATGACCGAAACTGTTATGCTTTCTTTCTTTTTCTCTCAAACAATGTGTGTGTGTGTGTATGTGTGCACCCATGTGCACGCATGCACATGATTTATGCACACATGTACATCAATACATGTGTATGTGTGGTAAGCCATGTGACTGCAGTGTAATAGGTGTAATGTGTGTGTGTGTGTGTGTGTGTGTGTGTGTGTGTGTGTGTGTGTGCGCATCACTAAGCATCTATCATTCTATGTTTGTTTACAAATGTTGCTTCATGTTCACCTCCTTTTTTTTTCTTTTCTTCCCCTGCCACTACTGCACTCGTGGCCATGATCTTCACTCTGATTACTCTGTCACTATGCTGTGGTCAGGCACAACAGCAACACAAGTTTTGTGAAATTTATGGGATGTTTGACACTATTCATTGAGCCATGTGATTGCAATTGAATTAAATTTGTTCTACCATCAGCAATGGCTCTGTTTTGGTGCGCCAACCACTGTCTTTCTATAAAGTATCATCGACCTTTGTCTCTCGTACTGTCACTGTACCGTGTCAGTGTCATCGACTTGTGCAGCATTTCCGCGAACTCTGTGACTGCTCTTGTGGAGTACTAATACCAATTACCATCAACGCTGTACATACTGTCGTCGTGTATCATCCTCGATACTGACGCAAGAAAAAGCCACCTGTGTACGCGTAGAGAAGTGTCTGCACCAAGCACTTGTAAAATAACGCAAACGCGCGCCGACATGACACGCGATTCGATTTCGCTGTGACCTCTTTACTTTCTGCGCGCTTGATCTTGAATTCCAATTTTATCTGCTCTGCGTTATCCATTAAGCTCGTCCCAAAACCGTTATCAAAGCTTATACGTTATTATACCATACAACAAACTATGTAAAAATCGTTAAGGGTGTAAAAATATGTTTATTCGGAAAGAATGTACACACGAGGAAGCAAGTCTCTTCGACGTCGAATCGAAACGACCATCTTGCCAAGAGACACAACTCTGTTCGCTCGCTGCGGCAAAACAGCAAGTGCAAGCTCTGCGCCTAGAATACATGACAATGTCTCTTTTGATCAGGGTAACCAAAAAGTTAGATAATAATCTTACCGTGTGCCAACACAAAAATGAAGTCATATCAAGGTGCCACACGAAACTCCTAACAACACCATGTGCTTGCATGGTGTTTCAACAAAGACCTCGCAGAACTTTTTCATCCCATAATAGTGGGAGGGCGCATGCGCATGCGCATCATGGAAGTTGTATGGCTGGAAGTTCAAAGGCGAAAACTGGAACATCAATAATATCAAATTGACATAATTTCATCAAGGGTAAACTCGCACAGTATAAACAAAGCGCTTTAACTTGAACTACATGCAAAATATTCCTCAATTTTTATTTTTTTTCACGGTTCGGCAGCGGCCGCCGCGGTTATGAGTGACTGAGTCGCCGCTGCCTGATTCAGTAGCCGCGGCCGCCACTGAGACGGCCGGGATACTGCCAGAGACCGCGACGGCCGCGCCGAGGCGACTGCCGGCGATGCCAGCCAGAGGACAGCAGTTGGGGAGGGGGTGGCCGTAGTATGGGGTAGATATGGAATAATAATGTCTCAGAGACAGAGCTTTCAAACTAGTTAGTACTCACAGTCTTTTGTACTGCCGTGATTCGTCATCAGTGACGGTTAGATCTAGGCCTCTACGGCCAAGGCTAAGCCGGCCGCCACAACTGACTTTACTGAATCCCTGTTTAAGATTTACTGAAGCGGTTGCGTGTGTGTGTGTGTGGCAGTGTGTGAGTGTGTCAATTGCCGCCGTTTCAAGCGGTTCGGCCGTGACGCGGGTACTACCAGGCTCGCCGGAGCGGCGGAAGCGGCCCGCCGGGCCAAAGTCGGACTTTGGCTCGGGCCGCTTCCGCCGCTCGAGCCTGACACCTCACCGCGGCTTGGGCGGAGTCACTGAGTCCGGACTGACGAAGTGGCGGTACTGACTGAGAATCTATTGTAGTTTAGCCGCCTATCATCATGTGCTGAGCGCTCAGCGGCAGCGGGGCGGCGTTGCCGAGCGCATCAGTGACTGATAAAGTTCACAGTATTATAACCCGGCTGAGCCGCCTGTCACACCAACATGCCGCTCTGAGTAGTCAGTGACACGCCCTCCACGGCGGAACTTGGCGAATCTGACCCGACCTCGGCACTCGGACCCGGGACTCCTTTACTGCTGGAAGCACCCGACCGCCGCTACTGAGTCTGAAGACCGTCATTCCTGAATTGCAGTTCCGACAAAAGTTTTCGGCCCTACCACGTTCGCCACTCAGTCTGCGGGATGCTACCGACTCAGTCAGGTTCCTCGGCGGGCGGCCGTGTCACTACTGTCTCTGGTCCCGCCGGCTGGCAAAGCTACAACTCGACTTGCATCCCGCGATTAAATTTGTCTAAACCGCGGTTGGTTGTATATCAAATCACTGTCAGTCCCTCACCCCGCTTGAGGGCTTGTCGTAAAACCATGACTAAATGGTATCCTGATATCCTATGCCAGAGCTACTGAGGCTACCGGCGGGAACCAGACTGGCCTGTCAGTGTCAGACCGTGTCACGGAGTCAGTCAGTGTCACTGTCCGACCGGCGGAGCCGAGGATGTGTGCGAGCAGTGCAAACTCAGTCCAAGCACTGGTTAAGTCAGTTACGACATCCTTCCTTGGAGGAAGGTGCCGCAACTGAATGCGATGCTCGGAGTCAAACCCAAGCACTCGTTAAGTTACGACATCCTTCCTTCGACCACTGCCGTATCAAAGTTTAGTTA
>OY757545.1:14585590-14600590 GCA_963584105.1 Alviniconcha strummeri
CAGCCGGCACATCAGTCGTCTTTCCCGAAATTCGGTGCAAACTATTGGCTATTGTAAACAAACCAAAATGCATCGTGTTCGCTTGTAGTATGCGTCGCAATACCCCCCTTTCCCAGCCGCCGCCCCCCCCCCCAAAAAAAAAAAAACAACAACAAAAAAAACAACAACAACCAACAACAACAAAAACGAATAAAACACAACCAAAAACACGACACACACACACGACACACAGAGACACACTTACGTTCTTGCTTTTCCGCGACATCAACGAAGTTGACGAGTTCTTTGCAATATTATATATACTGCGGATCATTGTGGAAGGAATTTCCCTACAACTACTGAGTTCTAGACTCTTCGTATTAAAATAAAACAACAATAAAAGAACAAGACAAGCTGCTGCAGTACATCTCTCTACGTAAACACTTGCTTTGTTTCTTCTATGCACGTAAAGACAAACTGCTACAGTACATCCGTAGCTACACTACGTAAAAACTTGCTTTGTTTCTGCTGTGCAGGTAAAGACAAGCTGTTATAGTACATCTCTGGCTACACTACGTAAAAACTTGCTTTGCTTCTGCTGTGCAGATAAAGACAAGCTGTTATAGTACATCTCTGGCTACACTACGTAAAAACTTGCTTTGCTTCCGCTGTGCAGATAAAGACAAGCTGTTATAGTACATCTCTGGCTACACTACGTAAAAACTTGCTTTGTTTCCGCTGTACAGGTAAAGACAAGCTGTTATAGTACATCTCTAGCTACACTACGTAAAAAACTTGCTCTGTTTCCGCTATGCAGGTACTACTCGACCTGTGGTCTGCAGTCTTGTCCTGACTTTGCTTCCCTCGCTTCTGATGTGGCTGCGATGATCAAGGCTCAGCTCTGCGACTGACGGGGTTCGGAACCCAGACCACCCGCATTAAGCCTACAACTACACCCACAACAGAAAGTCAAGCACCACGACCTCGACGAGTCCTAGCTCTTTTCTCATTTCGAGTCCACGAGCCGAGGAAGAGATGCTTGCAAGTTTCAAGCATACAGACTGCATGATAATCTATCCGTTTTTTGTTGTTGGTTTTCTGCTGGAGTAACCACGAGCGCTCACACTGTTTATTTTTCCTTTGACTTTACCTTTACTGACAATTTCGTTGTCTGTCCTGGGATGAGTGTGACAGTTCTAGTCATCGTGAAACAAACAGCTGCTGGTTTTTTATTTATTAATTAATTAATTATTATTATTATATCACCAATACTTTTTGTAGTCAATGGTTAACCATTAATTGCATCCGCATGGAATTTCAGATATGTAAATTTATGTGCAACAAATTTTAACCTCATCAAGAATCATATGAAACGTTTTCGTTGTCGTTGTTGTTGCTGTTTTTATTTGTTAAAATTTATTTATCGTTACTCTATGTTTGTCCTGTAAATACTCATTCCGATTTAAACTCTTTTAGTAATACAGTTCAGTTCAAGATGGTATCAATGCGCTCGGAAAAGCCCATATGCGCTCCTCCCCGTCTCTCAGAGGTTTCCCCAGGCCCAGTTTTGCCTTTGAAACAGTTCCAATGTTCGTCTGACTGACGATAGTTATACACATGTTTCTTGTTCTCCTTCTTGTCTTTTGAGCATTATGACTGGTTTGACCGGCAATGTCTTGGTTCCATAATACAGCACAGGCAACCTGTTTTTAGCTTGTGCCATTGATTCTGTTTTGTCTGATCGCCTCCCGGTCAGTACAGTACGTGAAATTTACGTTACTTCTTAATCATCAGATAATAATTAAGTGCCTCTTTCCTATTTCTGTGATGATCCGCAAATGTGATATATGTAAATAAACTACAATATATCATGACCTGTTTGACTAAATTGATTGATGGACAGACTCACTGACAATATTCATTCACCAGCGCAAAAAGCAAGGTAGGTAGTGTTGCTTAATGTCCTCAGATGTCAGTTGACATATTAGGGACAAGCTGAGACCAATGCCGAAGCATGGTTCAATATAGCTTTACGTCCACGGGAACCAGAAGGCTGATCGTTAGGACAGACAGCCCAGGACGGCCACCTCGACTCTCACACAGCTCCTGAACTATGCAAAAATCAATGATACCCGGCGTTTATATAGTCCTGCCATTTTCCGGAAGACATAAGATCCAAACACATGAAAGGTTCCAAAGAACGCTGTTTATTAGGACACAACACAAACTGCAAATTTTCGGGGCAATCCCCTTTATCACGCTACAAAACGACACTTAAACAACAGTTAAACGGTGAAAAACGACGAACAATGAGCTGGAAAGCTAATTAAACCACTTATCTGTTTTTGGTTGAGCTGTGTAGTTTTCCTGTCCAGTGCTTGCAAGAGATAAAACAAACATAAAAGCTCTTCGCTGGTAGGGAAATCTCAGAACACATCAAACAAATCAGCGATTGTTGTGCTTGTGAATTAACTGTGTGATAACTAGACATATGTATGACTGTTACATTGCTACTAGCTTAGTTGTTAAAGTGTCAATGACTAGAATTTTGACACCTACAGAATTATGTTACACGTGTATGTAACTACCATTTCTGAATGCTAGAGCTGCCTTTTCTGAATGCGTTAAAAAAGTGACGCCAAGAGAAAACCTAAAGAACAGCGAAGACAAAGCACCATTTGAACAAAAGTTATGATCTGTTCAGACTTCCGTGAGGGTCAAAATCACAGTCTAGGAACCATTGGCCGACACTGAAAAATCAATGTCAAGCGCAGAACCACAACACTCAAGCTGACAGCGGATAACCGAAGAAAATGGTTACACGTGGAACAGCTCTCTGATGAATAAAAAAGAAAAAAGGAAAAAAAAAAAAAGAAGCTTATTTGCATAAGAATAATATTAATAATAATAATGGAATATTTCCACGTTGAGACACCTCAAGTAGAAAACGACAATAACGATGACCATAGGCATGTTGAGCCAGTTTCGAGATCAAAGGACTATGTCAGTCTGGAATAAAAATTGGTTCTGTCTTATGCCTGTGCATACCTGTGTCGCCGAGTGTGCCTGAAATGGAGGGAATATATGCCGGTGGGGGGGGGGGGGGGGGGGGGGGGGAGCATTTCTGAGGATTTACCTCTGGTGGAGTTTATGTGCCTTGTATTTGCTTGCACGCCAGGTGAGAGTTGCTATGGGCAACTCTGGCCTGTGTTGTGTTTGTGTGCCGTCTTTCGAGCGTTAATTATCTCCCTTAGCTGTTGACAGGCGATTCAAATCACAAAAACGTAGAAGCAGGCAAGACCTACATTACACACACACATACACACATACAACCGCATGCATACACACTGCACACCAGCCAACTGAAATAATTTTTAAAAAGTTGGGAGGTGGGGGTCGGGGGTGGGAGAGTGGGCGTTAAAGAATTTACTAGCACTACAGTAGTAGTAGGTTTTAAACAGATGGTCTTCAGAGCTGTTTTGAATGCAATGGTTAACTGAATGTGTCTAATCTCAAGAGACTTATAACCACCATCAATGACACTGAGCTTTATTCACCTTTTGTGCTTGGGGATTAACTACCTGTTGTTTGTGTCTTTCTTATCAAATAATTTTTATCTTCAATAATTTCTCTACATATTTCTCACAAACAGCAGTCTGACAAACAATTCTAATCATTCACTGCCCATTGAGATACCAGTTCTTTTCACCTGTTTGCTGATAAGTTAGAACACATAATCCAAAAATGACTGGAGTCAGCTGAAATACAGGCAGACAGAAAAAGAACAAAAACAAACCAACCAACACTGTAAAATAACTTGTCACTTTCTTTTGGAATAATTCCATTCCTAAAACAACATAGTATCATAACTGACACTGATATGAACATTGACACAGATGAATTCACAAAGGCAAGCAGGTCACAGAACATAATTTTATTCACTAAACACTTAGCAAATACAGCATGTATTTTTTTGCACTCCTTGAGCCGCCGTCTCTGAAACCTTTTCAAATCCTTTACGGCCAACTTCTCCTCAGGTGAGACCGGAATGTGAACTGAAAACTTTTAAAACATCAGTATGATAGTCAAAGAAAATGTGGTTGTACGGCACAAGCCACAAGTGTTCTTTAATCATGTGATCGAAGCATCTGGGAAAGTCAGTGGTGCAGAACAAGAGCGCTTGCTCTTGAAAGCCAAAGTTAAGCACACTCCGGCATGGTCACCAAATGGATGGGTGACCTTTACGTGCTATGTTTTGTTCCAGGGGGCACCCTGAGATTTCTCTGTGACGAATTGTGTGCAACCTCTACAAAACTCCTTTGGATGAGGCTATATACGCAAGGTCTCCCTACTCATGCAAAAAGATCACATACACAAGTTAAAGATCCTGTAGTCTACGTCAGAGTTCGGTGGATGATGGAAACACCAATATAACCCAGCATGCACTAAAAGTGGCAAGCGTCTTCAGAATGCTGAAGCTGGACACTATACGGAAGAAGAAGAAGCATCCAGTAACATTCCAACCAAATCCTTCAAATCAATTCAGCACCACAATGCTACGGAAGCTTGAAACCACAGTGCTGCCAGACGGAGCACTTTCCCCAAATTCAGAGTTCGTGTAAATACGCTCCAGCCAAAAAGCCATTCTGCTTCAGCCTAGGTCTTACCCCCATCCCGGTAAGCAGTGTACCGTTCTGCTGCTTCCTAAGCCTTATCCCCATACCGGTAAGCAGTTCACTGGGCAAACTGTACCAGTTCACTGGGCAAACTGTACCATTCTGGTAGGCATTTTGCTGCTGCCTAGGTCTTACCCCCATACTGATAAACAGTTCACTAGGCAAGCTGTACAATTCTGGTAGGCATTCAGTGGGGCAGGTGTTACCATTCCTTCCACCGGCTGTGGAAATGAAGCACTTTAAGCTTTCAATGCTCCTCACAGGCGAATTTATGTCATAATAACAATACCAACAATAAGGCTTCAAGCGTGCCGATTCCTGTTTACATTAAACAGATCAAGGCCTGGGGGACAACAATGTAGGTAACAGAACTAGAAACATATATATATGTATACATACAAGTAAACCTGCAGGAAATAAACAGCAGAATTGTCCAAAATTATCAAAAAATAGAAGCAGAACTATTGAAAATTATATACACTGGCATACTTGAAGAAGAAGAACTGTGCGTACACATGCAGTATGCAATGGAGTTGTGCAAAAGTATCATAAAACTGCTGTAGAATTACAGGAAGCTATATACACAGGCCTAATTATTTGCAGAAGCAGCACTGTACACACAGGTAAGTCAGGCAGCCCCATTACCTCACAACTTTGGCACAGAACATGAATAATTCCACAGCAATGGTATTTCCAACAGCTAGTAAGCATCAGTTAGTCTAGAAATAGTATGAATCAAGAAGTCCAAATCAGCGGACGCTGATACTACCTGCTTGAACAGATCAAGGACTAATCTACTTTGGGTCAAGCTCACACCTAACCTACCTGTGTGTTTGGTAACTCTGAGAAGGTCTCGCTTCTTCTATGTTGTATTACTTTTGAACGTGGAAACAAAGTACAAAAAACACCTACACACAATACTTTCTCATTCACCTGTCACTGTAGCATGTTTGTTACCCCAAAACATTAAAACAAAATTTGCATGATCAATGACTAGGCGACAAAAAATGATCAGAAAAATACATGACATCCTGAACTTGTGTATTCCCACACCAGATTTGCACATTCAGTTTGGACCACCAAGTAAGAAAAACAAGAAGAAGACATGCTCAAAACAAGTAAAACATAACATCCCACATCTACATCACCCGCATGTGAACTTGAAAATGCACCAGTGTCAGTAGCACTGGTCTGAAGACCTAAAACTCATTTGACTTCATCACCATGCAGAGGTTCAGAGATCTCTTCTAACACTGTCCCAAAACCCCAACAACATTTAAGACTTTTACGGTGGCAGAAAACTTGTCACAGACTTCCCTTGAACATGAGCCACAGCCTCTGAAAACAGTGTTCCTAATCATGTCCAGATATGTCACATTACACAACATTTAAACTTGTGTGTACAAAATCCTATCAACAAAACACAACTTTTGTTTTTTCTTCTTTTTTTTTTGAGAGATGTACCTCACACTTTGACCAAAGTCACCAAAAACTGCTATGAAAGACTAAAGCTGATGAGAGGTTAACTTAGATATTGAAATTTTGTGCAACATTTTGCATCATGCAAAATGTCGCACAAAACGTCAAGATCTGACTTTTGCCTGAGTCCAGAAATGTGTCACTCTGTTTCCTTAAACAGAAATTAGTTTTACAAAAAGCATTTGCGTTTGGCTGTGTGCAACTATACAGCCTGTAACAGCCACACACCACTAGAACCTGACCAGGCAAAAACTTAATGAGATAATAAAACATGCTCTTACAGTCGAAGCTTTCAGATGTCCCGCAATCTTGACATTATGTCAAAGTCATCAAAACCCTGCATGAAAATGTCACAGCTCAATGATTTCCTGTGAATTAAACGGGGAAGGCAATGTGCCATAGAAACTTGAAAACATTCACTTCAAAGCTTAAACATGTGTAAAAATGAGAACTGATGCACACAAGACCTTCACAAAGGTTCAACAACTTACTTCAAAGCTTAAACAAGTGTGAAAATGAGAAGTGACATCCACAAGACTTTTGCAAAAGCTCAACAACCATGTCACAAACTAGACAGTACATAATTTTACGTAAGGAAATGGCAGAAACAGCGACAGACTGAAAGAGAATGGGATTGGGATATGACTGTACAAACTTATACATCACAGAAAAATGTTCAGTCAATGCATTACATATGCCACAGATCACAGTTTAATTGTCCAATGTTCAGTTCATTACACATATCATACAACACACAGGTATGTTCAGTCAATTCATTCTGTCCAGGATTTTGTCCCTTCTAATGATTCTGAAAGTCTGCTTAACAATATATTTAATAATGCACATCCCCAAAATGCACGCACATGATCGGGCAGTGAAGCATAGCAACAAGCACCGACCAAGATCTGACACATCCGGTCCACATCTTCTTTTGAAAACAACAACAAACACACACACACAAAAACACCCCCCAAAACAAAATAAAAACAACAACAAAATGCTACCCTTTCAAGATCTATAACCAGTTAAAGTGATTCTCCATCCATTCTGGTACCCCTCACCCCCACCTTCCTCTCCCCATCCTTCCTCCCACCCTCGTCTGCAACTTTCTAAATCGCTTTCTGATCGGCTGCTACTACTACTGTACCTCAATCATGACATAATTATATCATTACCATACAACACACAGACAAGTTCCGTCACTTCATTCTTTCTAGGATTTTGTATTAGGGTTGTGCCTTGTTTGAAGTGTTTGATGATGGCGTAGGCTGGGTGTGAGGATGTGCTCAAGTATTCAGACTTCTGTGGGATTTATGCTTGAGTATTCCGATTTCTCTTGGATTTATGTCTGCTTGTATTTTATTGTTACATTGTTGCACAAGTGCCTGTAGATCATCAAATTCTGTTTGCTGTAAACCTTAGCTGTGCATTTCATTATTGTTGTGCATATTTCTAAATTTATACTCCGCCTCCCACCCCACCCCCAGTTTTTTTATATAATTTTTTATCCAGCTTGTAAAGCACGGAACACTCACCCTAGTTGGGTTGAGATACAGGTCAGCTCAAAGCTGCTTCATATAATAATCATCCAGCATGAGTTCAGAAAGAATGCACAGCTACACATGCACAGGTTTGAAAAACAAAGCAATAACTGCCCACTACCAACTGCCCACTACCAACGAACAAAGATGACACTGCACACGGTCAGTGAGCTCCCAGCAAACCATTGTCACAATCAATAAATAATGAACAGCCAAATTTACCAGAACACAAAATGTAATGTACAAAAATATAAAATCTGAAAGCAAAACAAAACGTTTGGGGAAACCCCAACGACAAAGAGAAGAACAAAAAACAAGACAGTGTAAACCAGTGTTCTAGGCAGGGATCAGCTCGTCATCACTCTCGTCAAAGTCGTCCTTGTCCACCTCCCCCTCGATGGAGGACCGACGACCCCGCACCACCGCAATGATGAAACCAAGGAGGACAAGCTGAAAAGAAACACAGACACACTGCTGATGGCAACAAAGATGCAACAATGAAAAACAGCAACAAAACATATTCATGTACCTGCATGCATGCTTGTAACACACACACACACACATGCACATGCACGCGCACACACACACACATGCACACACACACGCACACACACACACACACACACACACACACAGTCACATACACACATACAAAGCACAGATCAGACAAGACAGGTCAGTTATTGCACCAGACATTTTTCAAACCAGTGTGATGTCTATAACTAGTATAAGGCGTTGAAAGAGGTTCACAGAAACCGGTCAGACAATCACTGTAACAGGTCGGACACCCAGTCATCCATACTACTACTAGCAAACACCCCCCCAGCTCCCATCCCTGTCTAAAACACACATGCATGCACACACACACTCACACACATGCACATGGCATGCGTGCACACACACACACACACACACACACACACACACACACACACACACACACACACACACACACACACACACCACATTCTCTCTCTATTTCTGCTGCACTTTTTTTGGCTTTTCTTGCACATATTTAAGCACTGGTCAAACAAAATAACAGCTGGAACGTCTGACCTGTTGCTGATTTTTTCTCCGGTATATGCTGATCTTAACCAGTAAAATACTGGAAATTACCAGTTAACGCAAACCCTGCAGTTTTGGAGGGCAATCCTCCTCCTTAAAATATGTGTGAGGCTGAGACCCATGTCTTACAATTCCAACTGATGTTTAGTGATAAGAACACTCTAAAACTCAAAATAGCTCAGGTGATCCAGTCTGGAAGGCATACCCCCGCTCCCCACCCTTCCAACAAAACCTGGCAACAAACCAATCAGAGAAGTGATTTTGGTGCCAGACAACTGGACTCACCCCAAGGAAGGCCCACGTGAGGAAGTAGTACGCGGCACCGAAGAACCACATCTTGTAGAAGAAGCGAGTCAGGAGCAGTGACATGCGAGTTATGGTACACTCATCTGCCATGAAAAACACACACACACACACACACACACACACACACACACACACACACACACACACACACACACACAATGGACTCAGCTTTAGAAGTAAGCGGGTAACAGAAGTGACCATACACTCACCTGCCCAAAATCAACAAACAAGGGAGTTAATTAGTGCTAACAAAAATCACTCAAACATGACCCAGACCGGAATCACTTAATGTGCCATGCGAGTAAATACAATTACAAGGTACATTAACTGCACCAAAGGTACATCCTCAAAGGTGCATCACTCATCTGTTGCACACAAAGAATGTAAATAATCACATGCACATCTGTGATGGATGAACCATCTTCAAAACTGAGCAAAGGCAGTGAGCAAGTACTCCTTTGTCATAGGAAACTGTCTTTAAAAAACTAGCTAATCATGACGGTGATCATACACAAGACCTGTTTACACTCAAATACAAACAAGAGAACATTAAAAAAACAAAAACATATATATCTATAAAATAATATAATTTAATTTTTTTAAGTTCCATTTTGATCGCAGTGAAAATAATCTGAAAATAATTTCAAAATGGCTTCCACACATACAACAACAAAAAATGGTGAACACTTGTACTTTGCAGTGGAAATTCAAGCCCTGAGAATTCAGTGCTGAGGCTACACAAAGCACAATACATAAATCAACACTACAGTAGCAAGAAGTCATGACACTTACACATGTGCCACTGAAAACCCAGAACTGGGCATATTCTGTATGGGAAAACAAATGAATTGCAAAAGATGTTTAGAAATATTTGTGACTGTATATTTGCTTTGAAATTTTTACACTGTCATATGCTGGAAATTTAGGCATACAAAATACACCCAAATCATATGAGTAAACAGGCCTGTGGACCAATCTATCACTGATAAATCATTTTCAAAAAGCACACATCAATGTACGAGTGACTGTCTGCTAGTCTGGTATTATAAAAAGTATCTGCAGAAAGTGAACACAGGTATACTACAAGCAATTTTTAATGTCTTACCTGGGAACTAAACACACATCATCAAATGCATTTCATGGTACTGTGCATCTCCTTAGCAAACCAGCATTGCATACGCCTTGCCATGCGAGATTTGAACATCACCTACCTGAAGGCACCTCTGTGGTGCATGGTTCCAGAGAAACTGTAGTCTTGTTGCCTGTTCCTGTCACATTTTTCTGGAGAGACAAACAGAAAAAAAGATGGCAAAATAACAGGAAAAACCTGAGTATACCTGACTGTCAAATAAAGCTGCACACATGAAAGGCAGTCTGTATGTGTTGTTTAGAACACACTGAACTTAAAGCAGTACATTCCTGGAACCTGTGACTGGTGCTTTTCACCATTTATATTTTCTTTACAGCCCAGTGGCTTGTGTAATACACCTTACGAACCATAATCAAGCATAAAGAAGCAATTTCTGCAACTGCAGGCCAGAAGTGGCACTGGAAAGACTGCCCTCTCCATAAACTTGTGAAGATTTGAAAGGTGAGCCAAAGCTGTTCATACCCCCCCCCCCCACCCCAATAGCAACAACAACAACAACACCCAAACAGAGTGGCACTGCAGGGCATGCTGGAGACAGCACAGGGTGCATACCCGGTTGTATGGTGTACACAGAACGCGCCGAGACGGCAGCAGTTACATGTGGCACCAGCCATGCCAGCGCTGAAAGTACACCACTTTGGTAGATATTCAAAAACCCGCTATGAAAAGCTAGTCACTCAAGTAGAATCACAAGCAAATGCAGCGAGTCCGCTCGCAAGCGGAGATTAGCGCTATATCGAAGTGATCAACATCAACAGCATCATACCAGGTAGTGCTGAGATCCAAAGGAGGAGTACTGAGGGGTCAGCTCGTACAGGATGACGTTGATAGCCAACACCAGGAACATCAGGATCATGCAGAACATCAGCAGCCCCTGTGGAAGTGTGCGCCTTGGTCGCACTTTGTACATCTGTCAACACACAAACAGGATGCACACCTTGTACATCTGTCAGCACACAAACAGGATGTGCACCTTGCACATCTATCAACACACAAACAGGATGTACATCTGTCAACACACAAACAGGATGCACACCTTGTACATCTGTCAGCACACAAACAGGATGTGCACCTTGCACATCTATCAACACACAAACAGGACACGCACTTTGTACATCTGTCAACACACAAACAGGTAACGTAACAATACGCTGTTCACAGATACAAGACATCAGCAGCCCCAGAGGAAGTGTGCATCTTGGGTGCACCTTGTACATCTGTCAACACACAAACAGGATGTGCACCTTGTACATCTGTCAACACACAAACAGGATGTGCCCCTTGTACATCTGTCAACACACAAACAGGATGTGCCCCTTGTACATCTGTCAACACACAAACAGGATGTGCACCTTGTACATCTGTCAACACACAAACAGGATGTGCACCTCGTACATCTGTCAACACACAAACAGGAAATGTAACAATAAACTGTTCACAGATACAAGACATCAGCAGCCCCTGAGGAAGCGCATGTCTTGGTTGCACCTTGGACATCTGTCAGCAAACAAACAGGAAACCTAGCTATTCGCAGATACGACACATCAGCAGCCCCTGAAGCAACATGCATCTTGGTCCCACCTTGTACATCTGTCAACAACACAAACAGGAAACGCAGCTGTTCAAAGATACAACACGCCGTCAACAGTCGTTGAGGAGGTGTCCATGTCTCTTTGTCAAACCGTATACATTCCTCATGCGATTCTGAAGCTGGTGAAATTTCACTCACCCTGATCCAGAGAAACCAGATGCCAATGTTGCGCACTCCATTCATGGAACACAGCACAAAGTAGACGATAACCCCAGTCATCAGGATGTAGTCCAGAGGGAACACCTACAGAGACACACAAAGTAGATTATGACTCCAATCACACAAAGCAGCAATAACTCCAGTCATCAGGATGTAGTCTAGAGGGAACACCTATAGACACACACAGAACAAACACAAAGCAGATTATGACCCCAATCACACAAAGCAGCAATAACTCCAGTTATCAGGATGTAATCTAGAGGGAACACCTACAGACACACAGAACAAACACAAAGCAGACAATGACTCCAATCACACAAAGCAACAATAACTCCAGTCATCAGGATGTTGATGATGAAGTGATGCTTAATGTCCTCAGATGTCAGCTGACATATTAGGGACAAGTTGTGACCAATGCCGAAGCATGGTTCAATAATTCTTTATGGCCACGGAAACCAGAAGGTTCGTTAGGACGGACAGCCCAGGATCGCCACCTCGACTCTCACACAGCTTCTGAACTATGTGTTCAGGATGTAGTCTAGAGGGAACACTTATAGATACACACAGCACACACACAAAGTAGATGATGACCGCAATCACACAAAGCAGCAATAACTCCAGTTATGAGGAAGCAGTCTGGAGGGAACACCTATAGACACACAAAGTAGATGACCATAATCACACAAAGCAACAATAATCCCAGTTATCAGGAAGCAGTCTGGAGGGAACACCTATAGACACACAAAGTAGATGATGACCCCAGTCACACAAAGAACAATAATCCCAGTTATCAGGAAGCAGTCTGGAGGGAACACCTATAGACACACAAAGTAGATGATGACCCCAGTCACACAAAGCAACAATAATCCCAGTCACCAGGATATAGTCTATAGACACACAAAGTAGATGATAACCCCATCACACAAAGCAACAATAATCCCAGTCATCAGGATATAGTCTATAGACACACAAAGTAGTTGATAACCCCATCACACAAAGAAACAAAGCAGATGATAACCCCATCACACAAAGAAACAATGTTCCCAGTCATCAGGAAGCAGTCTGGAGGGAACACCTACAGACATACACACAAAAAGTACATGATAACCCGAGTCATCATCATTTAATTTGTCTCCAAGAATATGCTCATCTTTACTGGGGTTTCTCACAGCCATAAATTTATTATCTCCCTTAACCAAATGTTAGAGTCTGTTTAACCTGGAACCAGATGTTTAGACATGGTTAATAAAAATACAGTCTTAACCAAAATGAACTTTGTGACATTTCCTTTTTAATTTTTTTCCTTTTGCATAAAATCCCTGTTTTGGTCCTCAAATTAGGCCAAAAATCACTCAAACTAGTATCAATGAAACAGTGGAGTGTAAAATAGCTATCACCAGCTGAAGAGTTTTACAGGTCTGAAATTGTCATGAAACAGCGTCCAGAAAGGGTTGTGCCTCAAGATTTTGCCATGGCCTGACCAACCCTGATTAGCGCAAGACTTTTCAGTTTAGCGAAAAGCAAAACCTCCCCCAAGACTGCGATAACCCGTACTAAATCTGAGAGAATATCATGCCACATTGTCTGGATTGGAGAACTCTGCTGAGTTAAAAACTATTTTTTTATTTCCACGAAGAGGCTATCCGCTGAATTAAAAATTGTTTCAATGAAAGAACAAGAAGAGGATGCTCAGTTAAAAAGAAGAGAATGCTGAGTTAAAAACTATTTTCAATGAAAGGAGAAGAGGATATCCGCTGAATTAAAAATTGTTTCAATGAAAGAACACGAAGAGGATGCTCAGTTAAAAAGAAGAGAATGCTGAGTTAAAAACTCTCAATCACGGAAAGCAGTGGCAGATGATGATGAAGGTGCATAGCAACAGTATCTGCATTCTGAAGAAAGACGGTAAGTCACCTTCTGACAGAAGACCAGCACGATGTCGACAGGGTTGGGCAGGTGGCGTGTGGGCAGAGCATAACCGATCTTGTAGCCCAAGCTGTGCATGGCTTTGTCAATGCTGCGCACACAAAGAACAGCACAGAGTTGTTGTGTTTACTAACACAGTGGGAACACAGCGCCCACTCCCTAAAACAACACATATCCACACACGCACACATATGCATGCATGCACTCACACTGATCTTGTAGCCAAGGCTGTGCGTTGCTTTGTCAATGCTGTGCATACAAAGAACAGAGGATTTATATTTTCACTAACACAATCAGAACCCAGAACTCACTCCCCCCAACAACCCCCCCGCCACACACACACGCTGCAAACAAACACACCTGTACACACACACACACACACACACTGCAAACAAACACACCTGCACACACACACGCACAAATGCACGCACATGCACACAAACACGCATGTATGCACAAAGACGGAGACATACCCTGAAAAAATCCAGCTATATCAGGAGTCAATTTCCACAGAAACAGAAAGGTTTCATAAAAACAAAACCCCCAGCCACACTACAAGAGGGGTGTGTTCTCTCACAGGGTGCCCTTTCACAAGACGTTCAGCTGCTTGTAACAACACTCTCCCAAAAACAAACCTCTTCAAAAAGTCGGGACACCTTACACTTCCCTTTGTCGGTCTCCCCACTGTAAAAGAAACACACACACACCTGTGTGATCTGGGTTGGCAGAAAGGCCTTCAGCTGGTCATTTTTCAAATGCTGGTCATGAGCACTGTCTGGTTGTGTCTTTGTACCTCCACGATGACGACTAAAATGGCTCACACCACTCTAGCGTTCGGTATAGTTATCACCTCCCCTTCCATCTCCTGGGATATCTAGGTCAGCGACTATGCCCTAATTTAATTGGCCTGGTTGCCTGGGAGTAAAAAACAGGCTGATTGGGAGTACAAAAACATGCTGACTCTGCAGGTAGACTGGGAGTAAAAAACAGGTTGACTGGGAGTTTTTTTTTAAAACAGGTCGACTGGGAGTAAAAAACAGGTTGACTGGGAGTAAAAAACAGGTTGACTGGGAGTTTTAAAAAAACACAGGTTGACTGGGAGTAAAGAACTGGCTGAGTGGGAGTAAA
>OY757545.1:14605590-14645672 GCA_963584105.1 Alviniconcha strummeri
CGACACTGAGTCCAGTCACTATTTGCTGGTCTAAGAATAAACTGCAGCAGAAGGAGCCAAGTGCTTACAGATTTGCAGGTGGAGTTCTCATCTTTCTCCTCATAGAAGAAGTACATGAAGGGCAGTAGGATGAAGAAGCAGAAGCAGATGATCCCGTACAGTGCTGCAGACGAAACAGACCATACACATGTCAGTCCACCACACAAAGCAAAGCATTACAGGCTTGCCAAATGGGGTGCTCACCAGCTACAACTTGTAGTAAAATATGAACAAGACCCGCAGAAGCAAATAAATTCTTCTACTCCACCAGGTGAATGGATTTTCAGTCCCTGTCCAAAAGTAATTTCCCCTCTAAATCTTAGACAAAAAGATTTTTTTAAATTTAAATCCTCTAAAATCTTTATTTTTTTCTTCATTTCACACAGAGCTTCATTTTTGCACTTTAAGCCGAGTTAAAATGATGATGACATTGCATTGCAGACAGCACTGCTCTGATTCCTTCTTTGATGATGTAGGAAGTTTCATAAGTGTCACAGTGACAGGCAAAATAATGATTTTACATTATATATATGCATGTAACTTTTCTGAGGAGACGATTGAGTACTCTTCAGTTTCAAACAACTAAAGACAATGCTGTTTAATAATTAAGCACAAGGGCCCCCAAACCCCAACAAACCAAACCAACTAACAAACAAAAGACCCAAACAAAATTCAGCTTCCTCACCATAGTATGCATACAGCACGGACTTCTCCAGGTCACTCCTTGTTGCATTGCTGTTGGCCCAGTCCTGTGCAACAGAAAGCGGCACACTGTTGGAACACTTGTCTTGATGAACATACACACCCACACTCTCTCTCTCAAGCACATACACACACACACACACATGCACGCATGCACACATACATGCATGCACACACACACACACACACACACACACACACACACACATGCTCTCATACACATCTTTTTGTTTTGTTTTTTGGTGTTGTTTTCTTTGTAAAGAAATAATGACTTCCTCTGTCATGAGGATAATTTAACCTGTGTGTCTTCCACTTTCATTTTCAGTAATGTTGAGGGCATAAAATGAAAAGAAACAAAAACAATAATAAAAAAATAAAGAAACAAACAAAAACAGGTTGGAAAAGAACCTGTAAAGAAATATTGCATGTGACAATGTGTGAGCATGCATACATGCATGTGTGTGCATGCGTGTGTATGTACATAGATATGCATGCATATGCATGTGTGTGGGGGGTAGGATGGGTGTATGTATATATATATATGTATGCATATGTGTGTGTGTGTGTGTGTGTGTGTGTGTGTGTGTGTGTGTGTGTGTGTGTGTGTGTGTGTGTGTGTGTGTGTGTTAAAACCAAAGAAGTAAACTAATAAATAATGTTTAGAAAAGAAATCAATTATTTTCCATCACTTCAACATTTGCCTACCTTAAAAGTACCATCTGAATTTTTCATGTAGGAGACCAGGAAAATGTCAACAGGCACCAGGTCAGAGGTCAGCAGCGTAACACTCAGGGCCAAGATGGCTGTTACTGTACTTGAGAGTTCACTGTCATACTTGCTCATGTAGTAACGGATGTAAAAGGCAGAAAACAGCAATGTCAGCTGAAAAAACAGCACAACATTAATCAATACAATGGATGTAGAACACTGAAAACTGAGATGGTTCTTCATCAGAATCATCAGCATTATATATATATATGTTACAGGCAATCCATAAAAATGTCAGGCATTTCATGAAGTGGCGAAAAGCTATAGGCAATACACGTAATGCCTAAAAAATAGTGCTTGAGATTTCACAGTTGCCAGTTTCTGTATTCTGGCAAACTGAGTATTGATTCTGTGCCTCTGTGCATGTGCGTGCGTGAGAGAGAGAGGGAGGAGAACTTTGATTACTTTGTGGAACAGAATTGAATATGTGACCCGTTTTCACGCAAGGAGTCTTAACTTCAAATATGGCAATTGGAGATATCTGCATGTCTCAAATCTGCAAGTTCTGCTTGTTATTTTGATATTTACTGCAGTAGCACGTAAAAGACCCTGGTCATTCTGCCAAAGGTGCAGGTAGCAGGTTACAGCTAAACACACATACACCTTACGTATGTGGCTTTGCATGAAGTGACATGGTGCATGGTTGTATGGTGTACACAGAACGCTCCAAGATGGCAGCAGTTTCATGTGGCACCAGCCATGCCAGCACTGTAAGTACACCATTTCAGTGGATATTCAAAAACCCGCTATGAAAAGCTATTCACTCATGTAGAATCACATGCGAGCGCAGTGAGTCTGCTCGAGAGCGGAGAATAGCACTATATAAAAGCAATCAATAATAATAATACTTAAATCACGTTTCTACTCAACAACAACAAAATGTGGATGTGACATGTATTTAAAGGATGCACATGTGGCGGAGGCCATTTTTAGAAAATCAGCTTTAAAGTTTTCAGAGCACATCAGTGCAAACACACCAAAATTTAATGCTTACAGACTTTAATTTTGCAAAATCCTGAAAACACCCAGATAGACCCCCACTAACTGCTTTTGCCTGTAGCACAGTAAGCCGGCTGCGAGTTAAGACTAAGTTCATGAGAACGGGTCACATATGTACTTGGTAAAGCTTGTTCTAGTGCATTTTCATAACTTGGTACTGTGAGTGAATTGTGGTTAAAAAATTTATCTCTGCATTTTCGTAGTTGCCATTTAAAACATTTCCCAATGTATTTTAGTACGGATGAAATGAAATGAGCAGAATGTAGTTTATCAGTGGAAATAATTTCAATTGATGATATGTTGTAAGCATATCTGCCTTTTCAGAAGTTAGTGTGTATTGCAAATTAGGTATTTCTTATATTTTTTACTTCAGTGAGTGTACAATTGTGGAGAAAAGCCCTTCTATTAAAGTTATTCAGGTTACTGATCCCTTTTAAAAAAAAATCTATGTTCAACTTTAGTCAGACTGTTGGTGAAATGGTCTTTGTAAGTTTTGAAGTTGAAAAGATGAGAATGTTTTTAGTTCAGTCAACGGTTTGTTGGTGCTGGGTCTTAGTGCGGTCGTGGGGTGTAGTAGTCTCCTTTCCCGTGTGAAAGATTGGTTCCAATTAGCGCTGGTCATTTGGCTGAGCAGTAGACAACAAGCCTCACTGTTCATGCATGGGCATGAAAGAGCTGCCTTCCCTATTCTGTTACAAATTCTTCTTTTATTCCAAATTCTGGGCCACTGATGCCGTGTTTGCCAAGGTATAAAAGATCCTCCATTTTAATCCCCACACCACTCGCCCTCACAGAAATTTAAGGATGGTGTGCCCTCTTTTGCAGTCACTTTGCCAAGTGAGGTCAGTCTCCAAGTCAGTCTCTGTCTCCAAGTCAAAGTTTTTCATTTGTGCAGCTAGTGTTTTGGCTCAATTTAATCCACATTCAACAGGTTTGTTTGACTATCTTTTACCTTCCTAGTTCCTGACGGATGTTTTATTGTTGTTTGATTGTTGCAGTTTTTATGGTTTGATCTTGCCGTAAGATCTGGCATCGCTGATGTTTCATTATTTTTCACGTTCGCTTAAATGATTAAGTACAGGGGCCAGCTTCGTGGTAGCCATGAGTTGTTTCAAATATATGGGTTATAACACACTTTTTTTTCATTTCATGATTGATGTGTTGAATCTTAATCTGTGTTTCACTACAGATGTTCTGACTGAGAGGTCAGGTTCATTATCTGAGCCTGGCTCCATTTTTTCCCATTCTGATCTAAACCTCCTAATGGAGTTCCCTTATTTTACTGGTTAGAAAAGGCCTGTTCCATGCGGAACATGATTAACAGGTTCGACTTTTCTACTTAATATTATGTGAAAAGGCCAGCTCCGTGATACACTGATAGACTGCAATTAGCTTTGGTTTAACTTTTTCATAAATAATTCTCTTGTGTATTCTATCTTCCATTATCCATGGGCTTGGGAGATACCTTAAAGTTTTCTTCCATAAATTCAGTGTAAGACCCTACTGAGAAATTATAAACTGAGGCGATGTTTTTGAAGATACACTGGTTGTGAACTGTCTTTTCACAGGTTTATAGCTCATTATAGCTCAGACTTTCATAACCCGTATGGACAGTTTTGTGCTGACTTAATTGTTGTTTATGTTAATTTTCAGGGAATGAGACAACCAGATAAAGTTTACTTACTTATATTAGCTTTTTGAACCTTTGTGCTTTCAAACCCCATCTTTTGTCTGTTTATGACATGCTTGTTTGTGACTTATGTTTTTCAATCAATAAATAATAATATTTGGAACTTTCATTCTCTGCTTAAATTCATGTTGAAAGAGAGGTGGAAGTTTAGCGAAAGAAAGTAGAACAATTCTTTGAGTGAGTGAGTGTGTGGATGTGTGTGTGTGTCAGTGTGCTGGATCACTTCCTGATAGTCATGAGACACCAGGTGCAAGTAATTAACACAGACCTGTTTATAACCTAACCTGCTAGCATTCTCAGTTGTGTGGCCACAGAATCGCTTGGCGACATTTGATCTCTTCACGCAGTAGAGATGTGACACAATAAAAATAAAAATAAAGTTGAAACACTTCCTTCTGTTCCACTGAAATGCTCAGGCAATACATGAAATGCCAAAAGGTAAATTTCAGGCAATGCATGTATTGCCTACATAATTTAGGCATTACCTGTACTGCCTGTAGCTTTTCACCACTTCATGAAATGCCTGACATTTTTCGGCATTTCATGAAATGCCTTACATCATGGATGCCTGTAACATATATATATATATATGTATACACACTTGTACACATAATGCTGAAAAAACACAGCTGAAAAATCAGACCCGTTCACTGGTCAAAGAACCATGCTTTCTCATGAATCTTACAAAGTTAGAATCTTATAAAGTTATATCTTGACTCAAACTCAAGGTAAGCTGTTAGGGTGTTACCAAATGAAAGTCTGAAAGACTGAAAGGATAAACTACCTAAGCATCTTGCCCACATTTTCTGTCTGGTTTTAAAGTAACCAAATTAGTCAACAGTGCATATCATTTACCTTCTTTATATTCTTAAAACAAAATCACGCCTGTAGACTTTAGCACTGATTTATACATCTACCAATGCTGGAAGTATTTACTGTATAAGTTACACTACAATAATGCAGTGTTATTTTCTACATTGTCAAAATGTGTTCTGAATGAATGTAGTGGATGTGGTGGCTTTGTTACAAGCCATGATTAAAAAATATTTTGATTACGGGGGATGGTTTGATAAATCAACCCCAAATGTTTTTATGCTTTTTTAAGTGGCGATAAACTTGTGTAATATCCATCACTTTCAGGTGTTTAATGTGTTTTCTAATTTGAGAGCTGAGACAACAAGCTGCTTGTAGAAAAGCTCATTTTCCAGATGGTTCCCCACACTATGCCTGGACAGCACAGTCAGTCTGACTTCACTATCATTGGTGGGGGCTGCCACCAGTATAATTTTAGTCACAACAAACATGTGTTTGTCGTGACAAAAACCCGTCTTTTTGTCGCAAGCAAAACTTTTGCTGTGGTGACAAATATTTGTCGCAAGAAACATGTGTTTGTCATGACAAAACTTTTGTCGCGACAAGCATACTTCTGCCGCAACAAAATACACATTTTGTCATGATGAACATGTGTTTGTTGCGACAACAGTAAGCTTGTTGTGCACAACAAAACTTTTGTCCCGATAAAATTATGTTTGTTGCAACGAATATTTGTCGTGACAAAACTTTTGTTGCGACAAAAATATGTTGGTCGCAACAAATGTTTTGTCATGACAACCACACTTTTGTCGCAACAAAAGACAGGCTTTGTCGTGACAAACGTGTATACATGTATGTGTTGCGGCAAAAGTTTTGTCGGGACAAAAATGATACTTGTGGCAGCTCCTGCTAATGATACTTCACTGGGTCATAGGTGCATGCATGGTGAGCTGTAAGTGTGAGTTATAACCTGCCATACACATTTTTTGCAAAATGACCAGGGTTTGTTATGCGCTACTACTAATGGCAACACATCATGGGTGGAATGGATGATACTGAAGTAAGACTAAGAGTTGGCACACAAAGTTAACTCTGGAGAGGAACATTTGCCCATTGCTCCTGCTGGGGATTGAACTGGCAACCTTCCATTTCCTCCACAAGTCTGGCACTACCACTGAGCTATATCCCAGTACAAAGGGAATTATTAGTCCTTGACTGGATGGCATCACACATAACAAGGAACAAAACAAAGAAGACCTAAACTGCTGATGGCAACTTTTATTTGATAACTGATAAACATACTATGCAAAAACAAACAAAAAACATGAGGTAAATTATACAAGTTTTTACAACCCACCATAGTCACATCCTCAAAATTAGATTTTGCTGTAATAAGACTTGTAAGTGCTGAGATGTCTTTGAAGTTTGAAGAGATACTGGTAAAGTTTTGAAAACACCAGGAACCATTACCATAAAGGATCAAAGTCATGAATGCATACTCATTCTTTGCTAATGGTATTGTACTTTGTAGTTGATTTCTTAGACTGAAATGTTCTACTAGTGAAAGACTGCCACATCTAACTATATATATATATATAACATACCATGTCCACCTTGGTGAAAGCTATATTATATTATATATTATTATTATTGCAGAATAATCAATAGTTTCTGGATTAGGAAAACCTGAGAGCATCAAGAGGCTGAAATGCATGAAAATTACCTTACAAGAAGTACAGCATTAAGATGGGAGACATGAGTGTGGCACAATATATATACTCCTAGACTAAGAAAACTGCACCAACACAACCACCAACAGGACATTAATTATTAACATGAAATAAATGTACCTTTGGACACTATTAAAATATTGCCTACTGTTCAGACTACAAAGCTCTAACTAGTCTAAGTAACTCAGTCTTAGTTCCATGTAATGAAAAATGCCAGACTTGAGGAATTCTAGCCTACCCTAAGTATTCAATATGAAAACCATATATTTTTTGTTTTTGTTTGTTTGTTTAATAAAATAAAAAAAATCTGTCCTGCATTTGAGGATGCAAGGCTCTGAGCAAGGAACAAATCAAACAACAAAGACAGAACCATATTAATTTATCATATATATATATATTTTTATTTTTTATTTTTAAGGCGTTGCTGTAAAAACGGATGATTATATTAGATGAAGCAACCACTTTTGGGAGACTGGTCAACATTCATTAGTTTGGGAACTTGTGTACGCGTCCGTGTGACGGTGTGTACGAAGGTATTGACAGAGGACTGGCCAGACAAGAGGTTGCATGTTTGTGTCAGCAAACGGCCCTTTCTTTGCATGGTAGTATGGTGTAGGTTGGTGTTTAGAATCTATGTGGGTCGGTCCGATCATACGTGTGCTTAACTGTGAAATGCGTAGGAAATAATAGTAAACAAAGAAATGAAAATGTGGTCATGTGACAGGTGTGTGTCACTGTGTGTGTTTGTTGAGCTCGTCTGATCAAGCTGTTGCATGCGTGACGGTTTTCCAAATGTTCTCATTATATTAAGAGGGAAAGTAATTTCGTGACTTACCACAAGAACGATCACGAACGGGATCCATCCCTCCGCGAGGACTGAACTTGGAATCGACATTTCGCTTTCTGTTTTGTTATGATGTCACACCGTTTAGAAATTGCCGATTTGAAAATGGAACGATTTAGTGATAAAGGGAAAGAACTCTTATGTTGTAAACTTCTGAAGAAGTTGGCCACCCCGGCCTACATAGAAGAATCAATAAGGACTAATGGTTCAAGTCCAATCTACAGAACAGATTCAAAACACAGTCAGATTAACAACACCCGTCGAACTGTCACCTCGCAGTCTTTATAATGGTTACATTTCATTAATCTGTTGCCAACGGCCATACCACGTTGAAAGCACCGGTTCTCGTCCAATCAACGTCGGGCCCGGTTAGTACTTGGATGGGTGACCGCCTGGGAACACCGGGTGCAGTTGGCAACTTTTTTTTTCTTTTTCTCCTGCCCTGTTCAAATATGAACGATTTTAGATTTTATTTTGGCAAATGGTTTACATATTTTTGATTGTTACTACTCGACAGTCACTAAGTACCTATTAAAATATAATTTGTATAGCCGGTTGAGTATGACGGTGTGCGTCACTAGTCAGTTACTGGCTTCAGGATGTAACACGATACCAGTGACTCGACTCACGTCTGGGTCTGCACCCTAACTGTCTCCCCTCAGAGTGTCAGTGTCGACTGAACAGGACATCTTCAGTCAGATTTATAAACGGCTAACCTCAATCCACCGATTGTCACTGTTGGTATCAGTTTTAAGTGTTCTGATCCGGGCCGCCACTGCCGAATGTCACGGCCAGGCAGTCGGCTGCACCCGCAGCCGTCTCTCCTCAGGTACTGAACAGGACACCTTCAAACTGACCAGTAGTTTGTCATATCAAGTAAAATTAACGTGAGACATGTTGCCATTTTTGTTTTTGTTTTGTTTTGTTTTAATTATTACTCTGATCCATCTACAAGTGAAGGTTACATTTGAAGGGTCTATTGCCAACGGCCATTTTACGTTGAAAGCACTGGTTCTCGTCCGATCATCGATGTTAGTGAGCTTGTTACTGAGACGATAAATTGAGAAACAGTTTCAGTGCAAATTCTAGGTAGAAGCATGCAGGTTTTTCTAAACTGTGTGGTATAGCATACAGACTGATATTTTAAATGGAAGGAAGGTTGAAGGTAACTTTTTAGGTCACCGTGATCTTGATAATTTAGGTCACCGTGAAAAATCATATGGTATTCAGATATTCTCAGTAGTCTCTGACAGTTTCTGTTTTTAAACCCCAAGTGCAATACTAGTAACTGTACAATGGTTGCACTTTACAACAAAAAAGAAAAGAAAAAAGTTTAAGTGTTTTAAATGTACATTAAGATGCTAAAAGTAGCCGTACACGTGACTACATGTTAAGCATCAAAACTGGATACTGTTTTGCTGTTTTACGACTTGGCTGACCGAAGTTAATGCTTTTTGTCACCCACCAGAACCATTAGAAAGCAAGAGTATTTCAAGTCATAATAAAGTGATACGTTTGTGATGTAAGGTGATCACTAACGACTGCTGTGCCTGTGTTGTCTAGGCCACACGCACCTTATGCACACTGGCTATGTATCCCTTTTAAAATTACCCAGAACAAAGTTTAACTGCATACATTTGAACTTATATTCTTTACAACAACAACAACAACAACAACAACAACAACAACGAAAACCACAAAGTTTGTCGATCATTTGGAACAAAAGGTCACAACAAATCCGAACTAGGTCAAGATCGTAAAAGTGGGTCAATTGATAAAAAAGAGACTTATAGTTATCTTTTGATTGTGTTCATTGTAACACTATATTCTTTACAGAAAAACACAAGGTGGAACAAAATGTCAACAAATCCGAAACTAGGTCAAAATCATAAAAGTAAGTCAACTGAAGAAGCAGATGTATAATTATGTTTTGATTGTGTTCATTGTAACCTTATGGAAGGGCGGTGGATGTATAAAATGGTGATATATGTGTTTTAATGGAACCCTCGAGAAATATGCAGACTATCAATTCAGAAGTCGCAGTTAATCCAGTGTTCCGACAGGACTGAGTAAATTCGTAACTTGAAAAGAAATGAAGTTGCAACAACTCACACAAAACCGGCTGGAAGATTCGAATGCTGTCATCAAGCTATTCTGCATTGCAGTCTCCTCCAAAGTAGCATAATGCAGTACATGGGAAGTTGGCAGCTGCACATTTGCAACTTGTTTTACAGTCTTGTTTGAAGCCACAGTGGATCGGCTCGTAGTACGAGTCCTCAGCCTGACGAAGTGTTGTCCATAGTGGCTTCCATGGTTGTCCTTGGTCCATCCCCAGGCGGATGGAGATGGCAACCTTGGTGCTCTGTGGAGATATATATGTGTTGATGGCTTTGCATCGTTGGGAGAACAGCTTTTGCCCTGCTGCATTCATTGTTGTCGCTGCACTGTTCTTTTCATACATGGAAACAACAAATTGCTCAAGCTTCTCAAATGCATCTTGTGACAGATTCGCTTTCTCAGTACCAAGTTCTAAAAAAGCCATCGCCACAGTGGGAATGCATTCCATGTGTTTCAGGTCTTCAGTTTTCCTTTCCAGCCAAAGAATGAGACCGTGTTACACTCAGTTATAGCGTGAAAGGCAGGCATGTTTTCCAGTCCCAAATGCAACCCACAGCTCTTCCACTTATAAAAATGTAAGGCAAGAAGACGCTGTTGTTGTAGTCCTGGAAAGTGTTTGATGTCCTGGAGGAGAGCACTGAGCAACAAATGCACCGTCAAGGATCATCACATCTGCTTCAGGTGAGCGGTCTGCAGCAAGGTATGCAGCAGTGTCTTTGCTGATCAGTTGTTCCTCTTCCTGCGTACAAGGTTCAAGCTCAGTTCCACTGATAAAATCAGAAAGCTCTTCAACGGCGATATCATGCTGACATGGTCAAACGTCTCTTCATAATCAGTGTTGTTTGTTTCATCTACCAGGATTTCTTTCTCATCAGCATTTCCAGAACCAAGAGGAGAGCGTTCAAGACACTTCAGCAAGCCTGCTTTTTTACCTGTCCGTATATCACCCATTTTGCTCAATGACGGTGGTGTTGGCTGGTTTTCGTGCCTGAAAAATTCTGGCAGGTCCCCTTTCCTTGTCTGGCATGCAATGTAAAGCCGCGAAAACAACGAGTAGCCGTTGCGGAGGATTGTCAGGGAAGATTTCTGAGCCTTCCGTTGTTGCACAAACACGTGCAGCTTGTTCTTTCGCAGAGGCTTTTTGATTGGTTTTGTTCTCTTTTGGAGCATTTCCTCAACAAAGTCAAGTTGTTATATTGCTGTATCCCACTGGTGATGACTGAGGTAATTGCAGTCATAGCAGCCGCGTCTACAATGACTGGAGTCCAGGGCGAAGAGGCATCCTCCATCGTCTTCAAATGAATTTCCAGCTTCCTCATAAGAAACAACAAGAGCTTGAACGTTTATCTCAGCTGAAGGCTTTTTGCGGTGCATGGCTTTGCTCATGGTGATCCCTGCAGTCTGCACTTTTGGATGTCATGCTACGCTCAAAGCTTTTGAGCAAACGAGCAATCTGTGGCCACGCAGTCACCCATCGTCTCAAAGCACCTGGATCGCTGGCAAGTCCTACTGCACCTCCATATCCTTTTACCATCGCATTACACTGCTCATGTGCTTGGTCATATGCTTGTGCACAACTAAATCCACCATTGCAAAAGGCGTGATACACTGATGGGTGCCTCCAAGTTGACACATATGTCTCAAAGGTACACCGATAACCATCTGGCGTAGTTGATGTCGTCAAGGGCAAAACAGCAACAACAACATGGTAACAGCTTTGTCAGTGTCTCTATGAACTGGTTGAAGTATGCAGTTAGGATGGATTGAGTGAACTGAAGAATGCTCAGCTCCATCTCCAGCACACAGCTCCAGTATGGAAACTTTGGCTGTTCCTGATGTTTCTTGGACCAGTTTTCAAATGTCTCACTTTTGTACTCCCTTTTCTCAAATGCTCTTGTGCTGCAAGGCGTAGAGTGCAGCTGCAGTGAAGTTTCATGCCAAGGTAGACTGGAACGGGCGTCTCTTTGGGTTTTGTATTGCGATGAGTTTGTGTCTGGGTGTCTTGTTTTTGTGAACCAAACTCGTTTTTGCTATTGCATATCATCAGCTGGGAGATTGTTGATGCAGCCTGAGTTTGAAAAGACCCTGCCAGAACACCACCCTCGGTCTGTTCACACACACACACACACACACACACACACACACACACACACACACACACACACACACACACACACACACACACACACACACACACACACACACACACATCCGAACTGCATGCTTGACCATAGATAGATCTGAAGTGAATTTCTTTTTTCGAAACGACTTAAAGTTGGACTTTTCTGACTTCAAACAAGTCTGTGACATCATTGTAAACAATTTATTCATGAGTGGCATAACACAAATCGGCATTATTATGACCACAACTGCTAACCATACACTTGACAGCCTCGCTTTTGCACGTGCAGACCTGATCCCTTTATGACAGATACTCTCACAGTTCTAGCACAAAAACGATATCGCCTTCATTCCCACAGACCATACATGGGAAGTATTACAATAAATCGTGAGGATGAACTATTTATCTGGGTGCTAAAAGCAGATTTAGCATGCATCGTGTATTATCAAAGTCAGGTCGACACAGCTGCTGAAGCAGACGACCTCGGTAAGCCAAGGAGGCACTCGGAAATTCCTGGGGCATTTTAAGTGCTATTCTGGGTCACAAATATCATCAGAATCATCCAGACAGAAATTTGCAACCGAAAATTGAGTTTGATCACGTATGTGTCTTTCCGTATGCGTATGCGCCTTTGACGTTTGATCCAGATCTAGTTTCCGAGTGACGACTGGCACGCTTCTGCCATCTTGGTTGAGTGGAATGTGGGTATTTTTTTTCTATCGTGCACCACACTTGTCATAATTGACTTTTCCTATTCTAAACTGTAGGAAAAAATCGATATTAATTTCCATAGGTAATAAAAACGTTCCTTCCATTTAATTTATTCATCAGGCGTATCAAAACTACAAGATCTAGTGACTCATTTGTTTCTACCCAAAATGTCAGACTGATTTGTCTTAACAAATTCACTATGTTAAACAACGTCGGGCCCGGTTAGTACTTGGATGGGTCACCACCGGGTGCTTTTGACAACCTTTTTTTCCCCTTCTTCCCCCCCCCCCCCCCCCCCCCCCCGCCCTCCACACACACTTCGATGAAGAGTCACAAGTCAGAGGTTGCTATAACATAACTTTTATTTGCACACCAACCAACCTGGAAACAGTGTAGGCTCTCCCCTGTGATGAAAACATGAACACCGACCGGCACAACAGCAAACAAACAACCTGCCACTGGGGGAAAAGGGGCGCTGCCGATGATGATGAGTTGATGCTTAATGTCCTCAGGTGTCAGTTGACATATTAGGGACAAGTTGTGACCAATGCCGAGACACGGTTCAATAAATCTTTACGTCCACGGAAGCCCGAAGGCTCGTTAGGACGGACAGCCCAGGACGTCCACCTCGACTCTCACACAGTTCCTGAACTATGAACATCTTCAAACTGACCAATAGTGTATTTATAGTCAAGTAAAATTAACTCTTTAATTCCGATCCATCTATATGAAGGTTACATTTCAACAGTCTGTCGCCAACGGCCATACCACGTTGAAAGCACCGGTTCTCGTCCGATCCGTTAAACAACGTCGGGCCCGGTTAGTACTTGGTGACCGCCTGGGAACACCGGGTGCTGTTGACAACCTCTTTTCTTCTTCTCTCTCTCTCCCCCCCCCCCCCCCCCCCCCCCCACACACACACACACACTTGAATTTAATGATATGAACAAACAAATATTCGCATTTTATTTTTCAAAATATTTTTGTTTTGTTTTTGGTAGGGAGTGTCTTGGGTGCCGTGTGTCAGTGTACAGTTTGTCAGTCAGAGGTGGTGGTGGTGGTGGTGGTGGTGGTGTGTGTGTGTGTGTGCGCGCGCGCGCGCGCGTGTGTGTGTGTGTGTGTGTGTGTGTGTGTGTGTGTGTGTGTGTGTGTGTGTGTGTGTGTGCCGTCAATGTCAGTCGTTCTGGTGCACGGTGTGTGAGTATTGTCTGTGTGTTGTCACAGTGTAGTACATGAAGACAGTTTCTGCCTCATAGGCATAAACAATACTGTACCAACGACGTCACGGCCGCGTACACCCTAGTTGTCTCCCCTGAGATACTGAGCAGGACCGTCATCTTCAAATAAAATCAACCTGAGGATCACGTTGGTGTTTTTGTTTTGATCCATGAATATGATGGTTACATTTGAACTGTCTGTCGCCAACGGCCATACCACGTTGAAAGCACCGGTTCTCGTCCGATCACCGAAGTTAAGCAACGTCGGGCCCAGTTAGTACTTGGATGGGTGACCGCCTGGGAACACCGGGTGCTGTTGACAACTTTTTTCTTCTTCTTCACCCCCCCCCCCCCCCCTTTTGTTGTTGTTGTCTTTTCTCCCCCACTTCAGTTCATATATGAACAAACAAATGTTCTCATTTTATTTTTGAAAATAGTTTTCTCGTTTTGTTTGTCATTGTATAGTATGTCAGTCATGATGGTATGTGTGGATGTGTGTAGAGGTGTGGGGGTGTGGGGGGCGTTTGTGTGTGTGTGGTAAATGTCGTCCTGGTGCCGGAACGGTGTGTCAGCTAGTGTTGTCTCAGCTTGTTGTCACAGTGTAGTACATGCAGACAGTTCTGCCTCACTGATACGCATAATTATGTTACCAACGATGTGACGGCCGCGTCAGTCTCCCCTCTGTGTGTGTGTGTGTGTGTGTGTGTGTGTGTGTGTGTGTGTGTGTGTGTGTGTGTGTGTGTGTGTGTGTGTGTGTGACTTGACAGTACGTCATGATAACTGCCCCAGCGCGAAGCCGGAAAGGTATCAATGGGTTAGTTAAAGTATGTCGTAATGGGTGGATGCATCAGTGTTACTGGGAATAAAAGTTCCACAGTGTCTGATCAGTGAAAACTGAATTGCAAAGAGAAAAAGACGCTATGCAGTTATATCAGTTCAGTGGTGCCAGAACTCCGGCTGACCTTAACTTACTGTCGAAAAACTGAGATGAGTTCATACTGAAACTAGCGACACTGACGTGCTTGCCGGCAAGGACTGAACTTCTTCTTTGCTGTTGACAACTACTTTCCACCTTGTATACCTGTAACAATTTTTCCACAGTATCGGGCACCTGTGTCTGGTCAACCCGAGGCAGCTCTATTTGGCCCGTGCTGTTCGTGCAGCTTTTTCTGAACACGTGATGCCTTTCCGAAGTTAGTCATTTGAGACATGGTCAGTGGCCGGGACTGTCGGACAGCCAGTCTCCTTGTGATTTAGACTGAACATTTTGAAGTTAATACAGAAATGGCAAGGCAGCAGTAGCAGTTTTGGCGGCGAGATTTACAGGTATGTTTTTGTCAGATTTATGTCTTTTGTGTAAAAGCGTGTGTTTTATACGCGGACGGGGCGAACCACGTGTGTTTGTGTCGACTATGAGCAAGCTAGGGTCAGTGTGACGCGACATGCCGCGTGCCTGTGTGTTTGTCTGCGTGCTTTTGTGGGTTAAATCCCAGGACAGTACCGTATCTTAATCTGAATAAGTTCAGAGCACCCCTAGGCTACCGCGGTTTGGTGATAGGGTTAAACCAAACTCCAAACACTGGTTTACGACATCCCTCCTTGGAAGAAGGTGCCGGAAAGCGATGCTCGGAGTTTGGGTTAACGTGTCTTATTTCTTTCGTTCTTTGGGTACTTCCAACGGAGAACGTGCAGAGCAAACTCGACCAACGGAAGTCGCCGACATAATACGTCACAAAAAGTTGCGGGCAGTGCTGGCCCATCAAGGACGCCCGTTTCTGTGGCTGCATGTTTGATAGTTTTTTTTAGGCCGTGTAACCGGTCAAATAAGCAGCACTGTCACTTAATACAATGGCGGCGACACCACAACACATTGTCTTACTCTATTTGCTGCGTGAAAAACTAGAGGAAACTTAGTCATACTGGGTTCACACTCATCTCAGAAGTTAATTGCAACTTTCCAAAAGTTTAAGATCTGCAACCTTTTGAAAAAACAAACGCCAAGATGACAAAAAATATGTGTTTAATCAAGCCTAAAAATATGCAAAGCATTGGGGGAGGTGTGTGTGTGTGTGGGGGGGTTATAAATTGGATCTTCTCAGGGGGATAATGCATGCGAACCCACAGGGTCACCTGAGGATTATGCACCAGAGGGAGGGGAGGGGGTGGAATAGGGGTTTTGTGGTAAAGGCTTGTCTAAGCATAAGTTTGAAATGAAGTTTGTATTATTTTAAAGGGGATAGTTCCATTTTTTTTTAATTGAAGTTTTCATGCTGTCTTGAAAAGGGCTAAACACTTTTCTTCTTTTTTAATCTTTTTATTATTACATTATTAATTTATATTTTTAACATAGAATAAGGTAATTGTTGTCATGTTCAGCACTTTATAGGTCAGAAGGCATTAGGCTGTATCTGAGGGGGTGGGGGGATTAAATTGTTCAATCACTTATTTTGTGTGTGTGTGTTTAGTTGCATATTTACTGTTTAACAGGTACCTATTTTATGTTTGTACTTATTTCAGCACTGTCTGCTGGAAGATGTGATGCAACCTTGTGGAGCCTGTATTGGATGTCCGCCTCTGCCTTGAAGAGCAACATTACTCAGTTATGTACATTTTTTTTCACTTTTACATTTTTTCTTTTTGTTTTGTCAAGAAGAAATTCACTACATGAAGAAGCCAGCATGGGGTGTGTAAGAGAAACTCCACACCTAAACCAACACTGGGCATGTAAGAGAAACTCCCCATATAAACCAGCATGGGTGTGTGCAAGAGGTGCTCCCTGCGTAACCCAGCACAGGGTGTGTAAGACTAAGAAAAAGTCCCCATGTAAAGCAGCATGGGACTGTAAGAGAAACTCCCAGCAGAAAGAGTTACCCATCATGGAGTGTGTAAAAGAAAGTCATCAACTAGCACAGGGCTCGCAAGTTATTTTTTGAATTCCTGTCTTTGAAGTCCTCCCTCAGAACTCTTCTGTTCTCTTGTAGCTCCTGCTGCAAACATTTCATGTCTTTCCTTCCTGTTCTTCCATCTCCATCAGTGATATGACTGCGTGAGGATGTGTGTGTGTGTGTGTGTGTGTGTGTGTGTGCGCGCGTGTGCATGCATGTGTGTGTGTGTGTGTGTGTGTGTGTGTGTATGTAAATTGTGTGTGTGTGTTTAACAGATCTATTTAGGGACATTTTCTTGTAACTTTGTTACTGGTGTGCTGGCATAATTATTGTAATGGTAGTTTCTGGTATTATACTGGTTAAAATCAGCATATATATTTAACTGGCAAAAAATCAGCAATTACTGGTTCTCAGAAACAAAAGCAGCAGTTTTAAAGAGCAGCACAGCTAGAGAGTGCGCATGTTAGACAGGGAAGGGAGAACTTGGGGTGTTTTCTACTTCTAGTACTGCTGTAGTACTGTATAGTATATTATATATAATAGTAGTTGTTTGGGTTGCTGTTTGTCCGACCAGTTACAGTCATTATCTGACTGGTTCCTGTGAACCACTTTCAGCATCTTACATCTGTCGCACTGGTTTGAAAACTGTGTATCATTGTCGCAGACCCACTGCCTGCACGGTATGGACTCGTACAACTGCTGTCCAAACCCCCCCCCAAAACAACAACTTTAAACAAGTCACCTAACCCAGGTGGACATGACACTGGTAGAGTTTTGGTTTGTTTGTAATCATGATGTAGTGGTCTCTGTTGTATACACTGTATGATTGTCATGATAATAATTAATATACAAGCATAGAGGGCTTTTTTTAAAGGTTCTTCTTTGTATGCAGCCTGTATGTTCCATTCAGGAATTTTTCTTGCGCCTTCTGCCCAGCTACAGTTTTGTTATTGTTTGTTTAGTAGTTTTTTGGGGGGCTCCTCTCTCTTCAGAAATGTCTTGTATTTTTTTCTTCTTTCTGATGTCTCTTCTTGCCAGATCTTTGTCTTGGTGGTTTTGTTTGTTTGTCTGCAGTGGCATACTGTGACTGCAAAAATTAAGGTCCTCTATGTTGAGAGCCCAGAGCTGTGACGTTTTCTCATTTTAAAGCCTGGAGTAGATCAAAGTACAGCTATGCATGTTTCTCTGACTGCCAGGAAGGTTTCCATAGTTCTGTCTGATATGTCTTCCCAGTCCATTCACCGTGTTTTCCAAAATAGTTTCACCTTACTTTTTCAAAAAAATGTAGAAAAATCTCGGGGCAGTGTCAGTGACAGATAATGAAAAGTAGGTTACAGACATGATCAAAACATTGCAGATTGATTGCATGTGCATCAGCCTTTTACTCACAGCTTGTTTGGTTGTGGGTAAAAATGTGTTGTAAGTGGGTAACAATTTTTTTCCTGATTTAAAAAACAAAACCCTGTTTTTGCTAACCCTGTTTCTTTTCTTTGTTTAAAGACCCTGCCTTAAAAGTGCACCAAATGTCTTTCATCTAATGGTGGCTGTAATATATTCCCACTACTGACAGCTATGAATGTGTCTTGTTTATGACTTTTGAAAAGAAGGGTGGAATCAATTTAGAATGCATGTCTGTTTTGTTGTTGTTTGAAATCAAATGAAATCTGTATGAAATTGTTGTCAGTTGATTGAAATAAATTGCCTTGTTCAAAATTGCCAATGGATTTAGTTTATACTTTTCAGTGCAGTGACACTTAACATGACACTTAGCTAGTGACTAGAGTAGGTCACACTACTTGTCATCACAAGCTGTCTGATATAACTGAGTGCCTGCGGAATATGAGTATTGGCTCCCAAACATGTTGTTGTGTGTCATAACAGTGAATTAGACATAGTTGTGATTTGATCATTTTAATTTTGTACTGAAATGATCTGCAAAAGAGAACATGCCTGTTCATAACTTTCTTAGTTGTAAATAAGTGAAATGTAAATGCAGATGCTGGTTATGTTTGCTGTTGATTGTGTTGTGTCTAGACTTGTGGGCTGCCTCTTCTTTTTTTTCTTTTTCTTTTTTAAACTTGCAATTAGATGACTTGTTGTTTTGCCCTGTTGGTATAAAGTAACTGTGAATGTATGATTCGTCCTGAGGTGACCCTGTATGGTTGATGGAATGTAAAAATCCTAGAACTAACCTAACTTCTTCTTTTCAGCATTTTGTAGGACTTCTTTTTCCTCAACTGCTTTTTGGGGCATGTTCTGCAGATGTGCCAGCAAGTGGCAAGGTGATTTCACTCATAATCGTAAACAGGTGGTAAACAGGCTCAAGATCCCCCAGGGTCTCTCCACACTATTGTTTCACCGGTGGAGTGAAGTTCCCTCAAGGGGAGGAGTCTACAGCCTGCTTTACAAAAATGCCACTTGTCTGTGTTCTCCAAATTCTGCTTGTTACTATATGTTAGAGCTTCTTGCTAGGCCTTCTTCTATCAGAACTCTTCTTCTTAGTGGTTTTGTTCTTTTTAGCATTTTGTAGGGCTCATTCTTCTCAGAGTGGTTTTTGTAGGGTTCCTTTCCTGTTTGACTGGTACATGTTAGGGATTTTTCTTTGGCCTTCTTCTGTCTAGCTATTGTTGTTAGTGTTTTTGTTTTGTGCAGCATTTCATATGGCTCCTTTAATTCTGAATGCTTCCTTTGGGTCATTTTTTCATACACCTTGTACCCAGCTCTTCTTGTGGCTTTGTTCTGGTTAGCATTTCCTAGTGTTTCTCTCTTCTTAGTGTGCTTTTTGGGGGTAGTCCACATGTCACAGCCTGTGGCAGGGTGATTTCACTCACAATGGTAAACAGGTGGTAAACAGGCTCAAGATCCCCCAGGGTCTCTCCACACTATTGTTTCACCGTTGGAGTGAAGTTCCTTCAAGGGGAGGGGTCCGCGGTGATTCACTGTATGAAAAACTACCTGCTTTACAAAAATGCCACTTGTCTGTGTGCTCCAAGTGCTGCTTTTTAGAGCTTTTAGCTAGGCCTTCTTCTATCACAACTCTTCTTAGTGGTTTTGTTGTTCTTTTCAGCATTTTGTAGGGCTCTGTTCTTCTGAGAGTGGTTTTCATAGGGCTCCATTCTGATCTGAATGGTTCATTTTAGGGCTTTTGCTTTGGCCTTCATCAGCCCAGCTATTGTTGTTACTTGGTGGTTTTGCTCCATTTAGCATTTCATAGGGCTCTTTTCATTCTGAATGCTTCCTTTTGGGTCTTTTTCATACACTTCTTCTACCCAGGACCCAGCTGTTGTTGTGATTTTGGTCTTTTTAGTGTTTGCTAGGGCTCCTCTCTTCTTAGTGTGCTGTTTGGGGCGCATTCCACATGTGTCACAGACTGTGGCAGGGTGATTGCACTTGTAAGCAGGTGGTAAACAGGCTCAAGATCCCCCAGGGTCTCTCCACATTATTGTTTTACCGGTGGAATGAAGTTCCTTCAAGGGGAGGAGTCCGCGATGATTCACCGTATGAAAAACTGCCTGCTTTACAAAAACGCCACTTGTCTGTGTTCTGCAAGTGCTGCTTTTTAGAGCTTTTAGCTAGGCCTTCTTCTATCAGAATTCTTCTTAGTGGTTTTGTTGTTCTTTTTAGCATTTTGTAGGGCTCTGTTCTTCTGAGAGTGGTTTTCATAGGGCTCCATTCTGATCTGAATGGTTCATTTTAGGGCTTTTGCTTTGGCCGTCATCAGCCCAGCTATTGTTGTTACTTGGTGGTTTTGCTCCATTTAGCATTTCATAGGGCTCTTTTCATTCTGAATGCTTCCTTTGGGGTCTTTTTAATACACTTCTTCTACCCAGGACCCAGCTGTTGTTGTGATTTTGGTCTTTTTAGTGTTTGCTAGGGCTCCTCTCTTCTTAGTGTGCTGTTTGGGGCGTATTCCACATGTGTCACAGACTGTGGCAGGGTGATTGCACTTGTAAGCAGGTGGTAAACAGGCTCAAGATCCCCCAGGGTCTCTCCACACTATTGTTTCACCGGTGGAGTGAAGTTCCTTCAAGGGGAGGGGTCCGCGGTGATTCACCGTATGAAAAACTACCTGCTTTACAAAAATGCCACTTGTCTGTGTTCTCCAAGTGCTGCTTTTTAGAGCTTTTAGCTAGGCCTTCTTCTATCAGAACTCTTCTTCTTAGTGGTTTTGTTGTTCTTTTTAGCATTTTGTAGGGCTCTGTTCTTCTGAGAGTGGTTTTCATAGGGCTCCATTCTGATCTGAATGGTTCATTTTAGGGCTTTTACTTTGGCCTTCATCAGCCTAGCTATTGTTGTTACTTGGTGGTTTTGCTCCATTTAGCATTTCATAGGGCTCTTTTCATTCTGAATGCTTCCTTTTGGGTCTTTTTCATACACTTCTTCTACCCAGGACCCATCTGTTGTTGTGATTTTGGTCTTTTTAGTGTTTCCTAGAGCTCCTCTCTTCTTAGTGTGCTGTTTGGGGCGTATTCCACATGTGTCACAGACTGTGGCAGGGTGATTGCACTTGTAAGCAGGTGGTAAACAGGCTCAAGATCCCCCAGGGTCTCTCCACACTATTGTTTCACCGGTGGAGTGAAGTTCCTTCAAGGGGAAGGGTCCGCGGTGATTCACCGTATGAAAAACTACCTGCTTTACAAAAATGCCATTTGTCTGTGTTCTCCAAGTGCTGCTTTTTAGAGCTTTTAGCTAGGCCTTCTTCTATCAGAACTCTTCTTCTTAGTGGTTTTGTTGTTCTTTTTAGCATTTTGTAGGGCTCTGTTCTTCTGAGAGTGGTTTTTATAGGGCTCCATTCTGATCTGAATGGTTCATTTTAAGGCTTTTGCTTTGGCCTTCATCAGCCTAGCTATTGTTGTTACTTGGTGGTTTTGCTCCATTTAGCATTTCATAGGGCTCTTTTCATTCTGAATGCTTCCTTTTGGGTCTTTTTCATACACTTCTTCTACCCAGGACCCATCTGTTGTTGTGATTTTGGTCTTTTTAGTGTTTGCTAGGGCTCCTCTCTTCTTAGTGTGCTGTTTGGGCATATTCCACATGTGTCACAGACTGTGGCAGGGTGATTGCACTTGTAAGCAGGTGGTAAACAGGCTCAAGATCCCCCAGGGTCTCTCCACACTATTGTTTCACCGGTGGAGTGAAGTTCCTTCAAGGGGAGGGGTCCGCGGTGATTCACCGTATGAAAAACTACCTGCTTTACAAAAATGCCACTTGTCTGTGTTCTCCAAGTGCTGCTTTTTAGAGCTTTTAACTAGGCCTTCTTCTATCAGAACTCTTCTTCTTAGTAGTTTTGTTGTTCTTTTTAGCATTTTGAAGGGCTCTGTTCTTCTGAGAGTGGTTTTCATAGGGCTCCGTTCTGATCTGAATGGTTCATTTTAGGGCTTTTGCTTTGGCCTTCATCAGCCTAGCTATTGTTGTTACTTGGTGGTTTTGCTCCATTTAGCATTTCATAGGGCTCTTTTCATTCTGAATGCTTCCTTTTGGGTCTTTTTCATACACTTCTTCTACCCAGGACCCATCTGTTGTTGTGATTTTGGTCTTTTTAGTGTTTGCTAGGGCTCCTCTCTTCTTAGTGTGCTGTTTGGGCATATTCCACATGTGTCACAGACTGTGGCAGGGTGATTGCACTTGTAAGCAGGTGGTAAACAGGCTCAAGATCCCCCAGGGTCTCTCCACACTATTGTTTCACCGGTGGAGTGAAGTTCCTTCAAGGGGAGGGGTCCGCGGTGATTCACCGTATGAAAAACTACCTGCTTTACAAAAATGCCACTTGTCTGTGTTCTCCAAGTGCTGCTTTTTAGAGCTTTTAACTAGGCCTTCTTCTATCAGAACTCTTCTTCTTAGTAGTTTTGTTGTTCTTTTTAGCATTTTGAAGGGCTCTGTTCTTCTGAGAGTGGTTTTCATAGGGCTCCGTTCTGATCTGAATGCTTCATTTTAGGGCTTTTACTTTTGCCTTCATCAGCCTAGCTATTGTTGTTACTTGGTGGTTTTGCTCCATTTAGCATTTCATAGGGCTGCTTTTATTCTGAATGCTTCCTTTTGGGTCTTTTTCATATGCTTCTTGTACCCCGGACCCAGCTGTTGTTGTGATTTTGGTCTTTTTAGTGTTTGCTAGGGCTCCTCTCTTCTTAGTGTGCTGTTTGGGGTGTATTCCACATGTGTCACAGACTGTGGCAGGGTGATTGCACTTGTAAGCAGGTGGTAAACAGGCTCAAGATCCCCCAGGGTCTCTCCACACTATTGTTTCACCGGTGGAGTGAAGTTCCTTCAAGGGGAGGGGTCCACGGTAATTCACCGTATGAAAAACTACCTGCTTTACAAAAATGCCACTTGTCTGTGTTCTCCAAGTGCTGCTTTTTAGAGCTTTTAGCTAGGTCTTCTTCTATCAGAACTCTTCTTCTTAGTGGTTTTGTTGTTCTTTTTAGCATTTTGTAGGGCTCTGTTCTTCTGAGAGTGGTTTTCATAGGGCTCCATTCTGATCTGAATGGTTCATTTTAGGGCTTTTGCTTTGGCCTTCATCAGCCCAGCTATTTTTGTTACTTGGTGGTTTTGCTCCATTTAGCATTTCATAGGGCTCTTTTCATTCTGAATGCTTCCTTTTGGGTCTTTTTCATACACTTCTTCTACCCAGGACCCATCTGTTGTTGTGATTTTGGTCTTTTTAGTGTTTGCTAGGGCTCCTCTCTTCTTAGTGTGCTGTTTGGGCATATTCCACATGTGTCACAGACTGTGGCAGGGTGATTGCACTTGTAAGCAGGTGGTAAACAGGCTCAAGATCCCCCAGGGTCTCTCCACACTATTGTTTCACCGGTGGAGTGAAGTTCCTTCAAGGGGAGGGGTCCGCGGTGATTCACCGTATGAAAAACTACCTGCTTTACAAAAATGCCACTTGTCTGTGTTCTCCAAGTGCTGCTTTTTAGAGCTTTTAGCTAGGCCTTCTTCTATCAGAACTCTTTTTCTTAGTGGTTTTGTTCTTTTCAGCATTTTATAGGGCTCTGTTCTTCTGAGAGTGGTTTTCATAGGGCTCCATTCTGATCTGAATGGTTCATTTTAGGGCTTTTGCTTTGGCCTTCATCAGCCTAGCTATTGTTGTTACTTGGTGGTTTTGCTCCATTTAGCATTTCATAGGGCTCTTTTCATTCTGAATGCTTCCTTTTGGGTCTTTTTCATACACTTCTTCTACCCAGGACCCATCTGTTGTTGTGATTTTGGTCTTTTTAGTGTTTGCTAGGGCTCCTCTCTTCTTAGTGTGCTGTTTGGGCATATTCCACATGTGTCACAGACTGTGGCAGGGTGATTGCACTTGTAAGCAGGTGGTAAACAGGCTCAAGATCCCCCAGGGTCTCTCCACACTATTGTTTCACTGTTGGAGTGAAGTTCCTTCAAGGGGAGGGGTCCACGGTGATTCACCGTATGAAAAACTACCTGCTTTACAAAAATGCCACTTGTCTGTGTTCTCCAAGTGCTGCTTTTTAGAGCTTTTAGCTAGGCCTTCTTCTATCAGAACTCTTCTTCTTAGTGGTTTTGTTGTTCTTTTTAGCATTTTGTAGGGCTCTGTTCTTCTGAGAGTGGTTTTCATAGGGCTCCATTCTGATCTGAATGGTTCATTTTAGGGCTTTTGCTTTGGCCTTCATCAGCCCAGTTATTGTTGTTACTTGGTGGTTTTGCTCCATTTAGCATTTCATAGGGCTGCTTTTATTCTGAATGCTTCCTTTTGGGTCTTTTTCATATGCTTCTTGTACCCCGGACCCAGCTGTTGTTGTGATTTTGGTCTTTTTAGTGTTTGCTAGGGCTCCTCTCTTCTTAGTGTGCTGTTTGGGGTGTATTCCACATGTGTCACAGACTGTGGCAGGGTGATTGCACTTGTAAGCAGGTGGTAAACAGGCTCAAGATCCCCCAGGGTCTCTCCACTCTATTGTTTCACCGGTGGAGTGAAGTTCCTTCAAGGGGAGGGGTCCACGGTAATTCACCGTATGAAAAACTACCTGCTTTACAAAAATGCCACTTGTCTGTGTTCTCCAAGTGCTGCTTTTTAGAGCTTTTAGCTAGGCCTTCTTCTATCAGAACTCTTTTTCTTAGTGGTTTTGTTCTTTTCAGCATTTTATAGGGCTCTGTTCTTCTGAGAGTGGTTTTCATAGGGCATCATTCTGATCTGAATGTTTCATTTTAGGGCTTTTGCTTTGGCCGTCATCAGCCCAGCTATTGTTGTTACTTGGTGGTTTTGCTCCATTTAGCATTTCATAGGGCTCCTTTCATTCTGAATGCTTCCTTTGGGGTCTTTTTCATACACTTCTTCTACCCCGGACCCAGCTGTTCTTGTGATTTTGGTCATTGAGTACATTGAGAGAGTGTCACATATTCTTCCTTTTATGGCTTTTTCTTTGGCTTTTTAAGTTTTTTACCAAGTTCTTTTTCATGGTTATTCTTTTTCAAGGGCACCTTACTCCCCTGAGTGCTGCCTTTTCTGGCTGTTTCTTTGGCCTTTTCTGCCCAGTTCTTCTCGAGGGTTGTTTTTTTAGCACTCCGTAGGGCTCCTATCTCTTCTGATTGGTTCTTCATATGGCAGTCTCTTAGGTCTACTTCTACCCAGCTTTTGTTTGTAATCATAGTAGTTTTTGTTCTCATTGATACTTGGCTGGGCTCCTTTTTCTTCTGAGTACTTCTTTTTACAGATTGTGCTTCAGTCTTCCACCCTGCTAGGTTACCACAGGACATATCAAAATTTCAAAATTCTTCACCAGTTTAGAACACATACAAGTCACTGTATCATAAGTATACGTTTGTGTCACAGTTCTGGAGACAGCAGTCAATAGCAAGCACATCTCTATATAATAATAATTATATACTAGTCATAACAAGTTAGGGCCAGCAGGAAATTTCACTGTACTTTTTCAGTATATTACAGAACAGTGACAGCTAAGCAAAGAAAGTTGCAGACACGTGGCCAAGGTATTGTAGACTGTGCTTGCATCAGCCTTTAAAAACAACAACTTTTTGCTCACAGCTTGTTTGGTCACCAGAAGAAAATGCGTCACAAATATTTTGTTTAATCCCTAAATTGTAAATTTTTTAGAACTAGTTTTGCTTACTATGCAGGGCACCTGCCTGAAAACTGAATGGTGCATGTGAAACTACATTTTTATGTAGATATTTTTCATGTTTGATCCGGCTGAGGTGACATAAATTTTGTTCAGCCCAAAAAACGCAGCATGCAGTCAGAATTCCCTCGAATCTGGTAGACTGCTGCACCCATGCAGCATGGTGTCCATGCCATGTGCCCTGGACCAGGCGATAGTGGTCCATGATCCCGTTCGCAGATGAGTCTCCTGCTTCACTGCTGCTGTCAACGATGGCAGGAAATGCGTCTGTCTTAGGTTCTGAGAATGTTTCATTCGATATGCTGTTCAGGAGGTTGATCGCTATGGAGGCAGATCAGTAATGAGGTGGGTCAGCATATATCCACCTCAATGGTAGAATACTACTCTACGTTCAGGGATCCCTAACTGGCCTACGCTGCAGGGACGAGATTGTGTGCCCCCTCATCCAACGTGCTCTGCAAGCCATGGGACCAGGTGCCACACTTTGCAGGATGACAATGCCACTCGTCACAGAGCTCAGGTCATCACAGATTTCTTGCTGCTCGCTCTCCGGGTTTGGCTCCCGTCAATTTTTGGACAATGAGTAGCTAAAAACTACCCCACCCCTGTTGATGTGTACCAGCTCACCTGTGTCCTGCAGCAGGTGTGGCAGAGTAAACTCTTCAGACCCTCGTCCTCTCCACGAGTCAATGCTGCATAGAATGTCTTTCAGATAATGGCAGCCATACCTGCTGTCGCATCTGTGACTTTAAAAGAGATGGGTGGAGTCATTTTAGAGAGCACGTCTCTTTTGTTATTAGTTGAAATCAAATGAGTCCTGTATAAACTGTTGCTAAATGATTGAAATAAATGTGTCTTTTTCAAAATTCCCAGTGGCTTTTGTTTGTATATATCTCAGTTCAGTGTTCATGTGGTCCTTAATCTTTTTGGTGACTAATCACCATGCTTGTCATCACAAGCAATTTAAGCAGGTTTCTGTGTTGAGTGCTTGCAGAATATAAATAGGTACCCAAACATGACTGTTATTGTCACCGTGTGCAGTTTATTAGTCATATATATGCTTGTGATTTGATAAATTGTGTTTTAAAATTTGTGCAAAAAACAGGTCGGAGAACCCTCCTGGAAGTACATTTTTCAGTTGCATGTAAGTGAACATAAATGCTGATATTGCTTTTGTTTGCTATTGATTGCATTTTGCATAGAACTGTGAGCCCTTTTTTTATATATATTTTTTTTTAGTGTGTTTTGGTAATTGCGTTTTGACCTGGTGTAGAGTAGGCATGAATATGTGTGATTCATCCAGGGGTGACCTAGCTGGTGTGGCTGACAGAACATAAAAATTGAAGAACAAGTGGTTCTGTTGTTTTTAATGTTGTGTAAGGTTCCTTTTTCTTTTGATTGCTTCTTTTTTTGGTTGGTTAGTGTTTGGATTTTAATATCCTGTAAGCCACACCGGATCACCTCAGGACAAATCACACTTTCACAATTTGTGTGTACCAGCTCAAAACATGAGTCACTAAATCATAAGTAAAAAGCTGGATCACAGTTCTGGACACAACACAGTCAACAGCAAACACACAGCACTTGACACAGGAATCTGCTTCAGTCGGTAATGACAGTTAGCAGTGTTACCACTTTTGTTCCATGGGTCAGCAGGGGAAACTGCATTAACTACAACTAATGCAGTTTGAGATGTAGGCAGTAGAAAACGAAAGTGTAGGTGAATGAACCAGTAAGATGGAAATTAGGACAAGCAAGAAATTCCAGGCAGCAGGTGAAGCAAGCGTGGCTGTATTCTGACCTACTCCCGGCTTTAAAGGGAAAACTTTCACAGCTCTGTTTTCAACAGAGACCTTAATTTCTGCATCTGCATTACTCCCACTGAAGGGGTTCTTTTGAGGGAATTGTCCTGGCTTTTTTCTTCTTCTTTTTTTAAAACTTGTTTTTATTCTGGTTTCTGTACAAGCTAAAGCAATGCTCTTGGGTGGTTCAGGCAGGGTTGTTAACTCCCTTCACTTTTGCCCGGCATCGCTTAAATCCTTTGGCTGCTTTTACTTCTGGTGCATACTTTTTTCACAATGGAAGGCAATGACAGTGAATTTGCGAATTTTACACTGCCAACTTTAAAGGCATTTTTGGAGGCCCATAGTCAGAATGTGTCTGGCAACAAGCAATAACTTACTGCTCGTGCTATAGTATGCCCCAAAATGCAGTTTTTCCATGAACTTGTGATCTTCTGGTCAGCCCAAAAATTATGCAAAGACACTTTTTTTCCCCACCCTCCATCCCCTTTCCCTGGTAATTTTTGTAACTGCAACAGTGGTGGCATTTTGTACTGCTTCGCAATTCTAGATGATGACGTGGGGCTTCGTGTCCTTGGATGTCGGGTTGACATATTAGGGACAAACTGTAATCTCAGTTCTAGGTTCAACTTCCAATTTTATACACAGTGTGAAGCAACGCCTACTCAGAAATCAGCCCGGAAGTGACACTTTGACCTCTGCTACTTATTGCATGAAAGATTACGAAGGGCATTCACTCATGCAAACCAGCTTCACTGAACTGCCCAACAGTGATGATTACAACTATAAACCTGAACAGAGATAAGCATATAGAAACCTTAGATATAACAAACATGCCTGATCTAGGGAAAAATAACCAGGAAGAAAAAAAGGTAAAATATCTTAGTAGTAGTACTGTTCTTTTTAGCACTTAGTGTGGTTCGTTTCTTTTCAGTTCTTCCTAGGGATTTTGCTTCAGGTCTTCTTCCACCTTTGTCTTCTTAATAATTAAAGTGATTTTGTTCTTCATAGCACTTTGTGGAGCTCCTTTTTATGAGTTTTAGTTGTTGTTTTTTTCTCCTTTTGTGTGTGTTGGTTTTGACTGTGTTCTACTCAGCTTTTCCAGCTTTTCCACTATTCTCTTTAGTACTTTGCAGGGCTCTTTTATCTCTGTTATTTTACTTTCTTTCTTTCCAGTGTTTCTTTTCAGTCTGTTTATGTTGTTGGTGTTTTTACCAATGTCCTAAGGTCCTAAGTTTTTACCAGTGTCCTGTGGTTGATGGTACGTTAAAATCCAAGAACTGGCTCTTGGTCGGTCTACCCTTCTCTTCTTAGTCATGTTCTTTTTAGCACATCATAGGACTCCTTTCCTTTCTGAGTACTTCACCCTTTTTTACCCTTTTTTTTTTTTTTTTTTTTACCCACATAGTGTCAGTGGTTCTGTTCTTTTCAGCTGCACAAGTTTTCTCCATGGGATTATTTACTTGTTCTTCACTTTCATGGCTTTTTCTAGGTAAACTCCACATGGCTTAGTCACACACACATTTACTCATAATTGTAAACAGGCTCAAGATCTCTTGGGGTCTATCCACACCCTTGCCACACCGGTAGAGTGAACTTCCTTCAAAGGGAGAGGTCCACATGATTGACTAAAAAAGCAACAACAAACTACCTGCTTACACGATTCACGTTAATTGGTAATTTCCAGTATTTCACTGGTTAAGGACAGCATATACAGGAGGGAAAAATCAGCAATCAATCAGATACATGTACTGGCTGTTATTTAAAAAACTAAAAACAACAACTAAACAGCAAGTGAACAAAAAACACAGTACATTGAGAGAGTGCGTATAGTGTGTGTGTGTGTGTGTGTGTGTGTGTGTGTGTGTGTGTGTGTGTGTGTGTGTGTGTGTGTGTTCTAGATCTAGACAGGGAAGGGACTTGGGTGTACAGCTCTGTTAGTACAGCTCTAGTAGTTGTAAAGACGAACAGCTTTGTGTCTGACCAGTTACAGTGATTATGTGACCAATTTCTGTGACCCATTTTTGCCACCTTATAGATGTCACATTGGTTTGAAAAGTGTCTAGCTTGTAAACTTTAGAAAGACAACACTTGAGTGTGGGTCAGCCTCTGGCTGTGATATTTCACTTGCATGGCTCATTTCTCCTCCGAATGCCGATTTTCAAGTTAAGGCTTTCTGTTAGAGCCTTCTTCCATCAGCTCTTCATAATCGTTTTGTTTTGTTTTAGACCAGAAAGTGGTTTTTGATTGCATCCTTGGTCTCTGGTTTCTTGTATTGCAGAGATGGCCCAACAGCTACCTTTTTCGTGTTTGTGCAAAGCAGTTGTAGAAAAGAAATAGTATGGAGAGAGAGAGAGAGAGAGAGAGAGAGAGAGAGAGAGAGAGAGAGAGAGAGAGAGAGAGAACGCACACAAAATGGAGAGGATAGAATAATGAATATACAAGAACTGGTTTATAATAGGCCCAATCTGATAAGAAGTCAGGTAGGGTCAGTTTCAACTTTTGGTTGCATGCTTCAGTTTTGTAATTTTTTTTCTTTCTTTTCTTTCACCAGCTTATGTGTGTGTCCAGTGCAGGCAAAAAGTAAAACTGATCAGTGCCAGTGTGCATTCAAGTATCATAGCAGAGCACGAAAGAGAGAAAGAGAGTGCAATAATTATGTGTGTGTTCAGTTTAGTGTTGGCCTATGTCAGTGGATACATATTATTTTATGTGCATATGTATGTACTTGTATGTGTATGTGTTCGCCAAGGGGTGCATATTTGTGTCACTGTCAGTATGTGCAGGTGGGGAGTGGGGGTCAGTTGTGTGCTTGTGTGTAGAAGGCCCTGGATGCTCTCCCGACTTCAGCTGGGAACTGCAATGGTCCATGTCCAGTGCAGATCAGCTAAATCAGTAAATGGCCATACCCTGAAGACATCAACCTTCCCCTTGGCCAGCAGCAGCATGAGCAGCAGGGCGATGAAACAGGCTATCGACATGTGCATCCTGCTTGGCTGTCAGTCAGAACAGGAAGTACAAGGTATTTTTAGGTTCATTTGAATATTTACTTTTTTCAGATGAATTATTATTAATTATATATGTATAAGTTTGGTTTGATGCCAGTGTAAAGTAACTATCCTCTTCACAGTATTCAAGTTAGCCCCAGTCCCGCTTACACGCACACAGAGGGCAACTGCAGCAACAAAGTACAGCATGCACGTACTCCCCTTCCTGCCCCCTCACCCTCAGGAAGGTATTTGAAGTAAAGCAAGCAAACAAAATGAACAACATCAGCAGAACCTGTAACACTGAACAACAAAAAGCACAACAGATTACACTCTGAAGATGTATCCTTGGTGCATATTATCAACGGTTATCATGGGCGATTTCCCTCATTTGTAATTACGTCGCTTGTTAGGGTATGACGTCAATCGTGGAGCCCTGTCAAATCACTTTCTGCATGAGCGCTCTTGGCCTCGTTCTCCGTTTAAACATTGACCTAACGAAAACTGCACATTATTTTATGCATAATTATTGCAATATTTGGAAGTCGAACAGATTCTTCTTCTTTTAATGAAAGCCTGCTTGTGCCATACAAAAATCCATATGCCAAGTTTGTGTGCTTTTTATGGAAATGTGTTGAGAAAAATAGTTCCTAATAAAAGACCACGCAGCAGATGAGCACAGACAGAATCAGCAGTGAACACCCCGTTTGTAACTGAACAAACGACTGAGTCAGTACATACCACCTGTGGCCATCTTGAAACGGTAAGTCTGGAAAACCACTTTTCATTCATTAACTCGCACAGGCATCTATCCAGATGTGTCTGGAAAAATACTTTTTATTCATAAACTCATACACGCATGTCCATATGTGTGTGTGTGTGTGTGTGTGTGTGTGTGTGTGTGTGTGTGTGTGTGTGTGTGTTCATTCTACACAAGTAGACAGATGTACATACAAATGTAGTCACTCATCCAAGCATGACCGAAGGCAAGACTGACTCGGAGAATTTGTTCTGCTTTATGCCACACTCATGCTGTTGTGAACTTGCCCACAGCAGATATATGCAGATTTAACAGTTGTATAAATTGATAATATAATTACTACAGTGCTGAGAACCGGTTTGACCTAGCGGGAAGGCGGTAGGCTGGTAAGCGGAAGGACCTCGGTTTGATACCGCTTCGGCTCTCCTTTCTCTTCAAAAGTTGTGGTTTAATTGTGGACACTGTCCTGTGACTTTGTCCCTCACAATTAACGAAACATTAAAATGGCTCTCATCGCTGCCCATCTTAATGCAGGTCATTCTGGTAGTGACAGTGTAACGATTGGTATATATACTCTCCCTCTTCCCACACCTCCATACCCCCTTCCTCCCTTCTACCCGTCCCTAATAAGCCTTATGGTTTCTGTGGACGTTAAGCACCATGTTCACTTACTTACTACAGTGCTCCTCCAGCGGCCCTATGCATTGATACTCTGAGCATGACCCGTCTTTCCACACAGGGCACCCACAGTGGGATACTGTGGACGCAGAAATTAAGATCCCCTTTTGAGAAATTAGAGCTAATAAGTATGTGTGCACTGATAGATAAGTGGAGTAAAAAAAATAATTACATTGTGTTTTGTTCTCAGGTGACCCACTGTGATCGACGGGATGTTAAAATTCAAGAACTGCGCTGGGGCAGAGGACCTTCAAGGTGTGGACTCTGAACATGACGTGAACATGACAGACTTGGTTACAGCCAGTGCTATGAACACTGCAGACACTGAAGAGTGCAGACAGAGAATGACCCACTACGGAACAGTACACACCCTGAACGCTGCAGACACTGAACTGACACTGAACGCTATAGACTCTGAACCCCACTGACAACTGAATACTAGACTGAACACTACCAACACTGAATAATAGTAGGAAGACCATGAACGCCGTAGTCTGTAACCCAACTGACACTGAACACCATTGATTATGTATGCTACAGACTCTACCCTGTAGACTGAACGCTTAAGAAACTGAACTGATGCTATAGACTCTGAACACTACTTGCATTGAACGCTATAGAACTGAGCCGACCCTATAGACTGCCACTGAACACTGTGTACACTGAATCCTACTGACACATGAACAGTACGGAACTGACATTACACTGAACACTACATAATACAGAAAGAGCAAACTACTCTGAACGCTACTCATAACCTTGTATATCCATACCACAAAACATTTAAAATCACACCATGACATTCCACACCACACCGCAATTTCACACCACCGTTTTACACCATACGCTCTTCTGCACCACTTAACACTCTGTAGTCCATCCAGGCCACAGACATTCCACATTATACAACATACCATTCCACATCACACCTTATAACAAATACATATCTTCCGTGGTATCCTTTAATTCTGCCCTCAACACCCACCTTTTCTCCTCTGGACTCTGATTGCTTTGCCTGCGTGCATGAAGTTGTGTGCTATTGGTTTCATGCATGTGTGTGTTCCGACCACATTCCACATCACAAGTGCTGTTGTGTTGATGTAATAAGTAGGGTTCAAATTGCATTTCACATAACGTCACACATTCCATTACATCACCCCAAAAGATTTTACATCTCACCACCTCCCACATCAGACCATTCCACATCACACCACCATTGCACAACATTCCACATCACATTACTACATACCAGTGTTCCACGCCACATCTCGCAGACAGTTAATGTTGCAACTCCTCTCACCTCGGATCACATAACACCGCAGTCTGCCTCGGCACCACCAGTTCTCACCACCACACCTTGAAGCACAACATGTTTCACATCACACAGCCACACTCCAAGCATCGCAGCATATTTAACACCACAACATATTCCACATCGCATTACACCACCACATCTGATGTCACAACACTTTGCATCATTTTCCATATCTGACATCACACAACAATCACACAGCATATGTGTGCATATGCCACATTCTTCATCACCACAATTCCGCACCACCACATTTCACATCACATTGTAACTTTCCACATCTTGAATTGTGCAACATTCCACATACCAGGACACTACATTCCACACCACGCCATATTCCACATCGAGCATTTTGCATTTCAGTTGCACCATGTCTGATAGTGCAACATTCCCCATCGCACCACATTTCACGTACACCACATTCACATCAAATCACTCTGCCACCACGTCTCGGCACACCATTCCCCATTCCACCTCACGCCATGCACATCACATTTTAAATATAAATGACATCACTATCCCACAGCACACATCTCGAACCACACCACACATCCCACACTTCATTTCAACCATCATTCCGCATCACACCGCCATGTCTAATTGGCGTCAAACCATTCCACATCACTCGGTATTCCACAACCACATTTCACATCATCATATTCCATATGTACCACACCATTATTCCATATCGCATCACCACATTTCGCAACACCTCATCTGACATTGCATGACATCACATGTAGCATCACACCCTATCGCACATATTCTACATCGCACCTAATTCCACATCACAGCCACAGGATAAATAAGGCGCAACATCCTATATCTGGCATTGCAAAAATTCCACATCACACCAAATTCCACACCACACTATCCACATCACACCATGTGATGTGTGATCTGGTGGTACTGATGTCAAATGTGGAATCGGTGATGTGATGTGTTGTATGGTGTGCTTGCTGTGCCGGAAATGTGGTTCGATGTGACATTATTGAGCTGTGGTGGTGATATGTGGAATGTATAACACATTGCCATTGCATCTCGCACCTCATCATATTCCACCACATTTTACATTGCATCATTCCACATCAAACACCGTCTCTGACACTGATTCCAAACTACGCCACATTCCACGTCACACCAGCATCACTCGCCATATCACACATTTTATATTACACCAGCACCTCTTGCAGCACACCGTATTCCCCTTTGCAATACCATATTTCAAATCGCACCATATCGGCCACCACTGACGTCTCGCATCAGTTGCACCCCAGATTCCATGTACTCCACGCCACATGTTTCAGATGACGCCATATATTGGCCACATCTTTTATGCACCACCACATCTCACACCACACCACATTTTACACAACATTGCAGCGTATTTCACTGTGATCACACCTAATTCCACATCCCACTACCATGTTTCACATAACGTTCCACATCACACATCAGTACACCACCACATTCAAAATCCCACCACTTATCACATCTCGCATAACACCACCTCCACTAACACGTATCGCGCCGTGTCACAGCCCACACTCTACCTCGTTTCACACTCGCGCAGCGTTGCACATTCCGTGCCACAGCACACACCTCATTCCACATCGCACAACGTTCCACGTTCCATGCCACAGCACACACACCTCATTCCACATCGCACAACGTTCCACGTTCCATGCCACAGAACACACACCTCATTCCACATCGCACCACGTTCCATGCCACAGCCCACACTCCACCTCATTCCACATCGCACAACGTTCCACGTTCCATGCCACAGCACACACTCCACCTCATTCCACATCACACAACGTTCCACGTTCCAGCCCACACTCCACCTCATTCCACATCGCACAACGTTCCACGTTCCATGCCACAGCACACACTCCACCTCATTCCACATCACACAACGTTCCACGTTCCAGCCCACACTCCACGTCATTCCACATCACACGACGTTCCACGTTCCATGCCACAGCACACACACTACCTCGTTTCACATCACACAACGTTCCACATTGCATGCCACAGCACACGCACCACTCTATATCACACCACCACTTTCCATAACCCCATTTTAGTTCGAGAGACTGGGAACTATATGTGATCCGTTTTGTTATGTTCTTTCATTCCCATACAACCTTTTATACCACATATCAGACCCAACACAAAAATGGTGGTGAAAAAGTGCAACTTTATTCATAAAGTGCCAGAAAAAGTAATACCAGTTTGCTCATTTGTTTTGAGTGGTAAAGTGCCAGAAAAAGTAATACCAGTTTGCTCATTTGTTTTGAGTGGTAGTGTTTTTAATCATAACATTGCACATCTGTCGACGGATAAAAATATGGATGACGAAAAACAAATTGAAGCTCGATGAGCAAAAAACTGAAATACTCCTCTGTGGACCATTATCTAGAACATAAAACTGTCCCTGTTGACTGCCTTTCAGTTGGCGAAGTATCCATTCCGTTCTGCAACGTGGTGAAAACACTTGGAGTAACTTTTGACTCTGAGCTTTGCATGGAACAACATATCTCGGAACAACATGTCTCGGCCGTTGTCAGATCTTGTTTTTTCCACATCAGATCTCTGAGTAAAGTCCGTCCATACAATACCTACAAAGCTGCAAACAGCATTGCTGTCTGATTTTGTCAAAGCTTGACTACTGCAATAGCCTTCTGTCGGGACTGCCCCAAAAACAGATTGAACGTCTACAGGCAGTGCAAAATGCTGCTGCAAGAACTGTCGTGAAATGCAAAAAAACGGACCATATCACTCCCATTCTTACACGGCTTCATTGGCTTCCCATCCAGAAACGGATCTGCCACAAAATTCTGCCACTTACCGGTCGGTTCAGGATAACCCCCCCCCCCCCCCCCCACCTCTCTGATCTCCAAAAACACAACCCTTCTCGCCTTCTCAGATCAGCAACTAGATCTCTCCTTGATGTTCCCGGGCCCAGGGATTCCAAGACAAAGAGGTACGGCCAGCGAGCCTTCAGATATGTCGCTCCCTCCCTCTGGAATGTCCTCCCCGAGAGCATCAAGGACTCCATTCAGTCTTTTAGACCTTCGCTGAAAACCTATTTCTTTGCCTAGGGATGATAGTCAATGCGATTGCGTGCGCCTGCGATGGTGTGTGTTAAGTGAAGATGATGTTGCCATAATTACTGTGTGTGTGTGTGTGTGTGTGTGTGTGATTTTTTCTGTAATCATTATTTGTAGCTGTATATATTTTTACATTTAACTGCTACTTGTATAGTTCCACTTTTGAGAAGGGGTGGGTGGGTATGAGCTGTTTGTGCGGCCTTTTGGTATGAGCTTCCTTTGATAGTTTTAGCTTGCGAGAGCTTACATGTATGCACTGTGTGTATCTGGCGCTGTGAACACGCAAGGTTTTGTGTGGAAGTTTTTTATGCGCTATATATAAATTTTCATTCATTCATTCATGCAAACTAAGACTGCTGAAGCGGTGAACCTGCTGTGCTAGGTGAAAACGACTGCTGCTTTTCTTCTAGTTCTTTTTTTCTTCTCACACCGTCAGTGTGTCGGACCGACATGCCGCTTCACGTAGTCGCGCACAAACTTTGGAGCCATCTGCTTCAGGGTTGGGTTAGTGATTCAAGCACGGTGACCGGCCGATTTAAATTGGTTTGCACAGGTCAGTCAAGTCAAAGGTATACACTAAGCGCAGTCGTTCTTACGGCCGGCTTCAAAAAACAAATGAACACGCATGCACATCACATACGCGCGCGCCGGTGTGTGTGTTTCACTGACTGTGCTTTGTACGACCGTGCTGAATATGTCTATTAATGTTTTGCTTTTGTTGTTCTCAGCTATTGATTTGTATGTGAGTAGTATTTGCGGCGTTGCATGCCACCCTCGGTTTTCTTTAATTGTAAAGCGCTTTGAGACAGCGCTCTATATGAAATTCTCTATTATTTTCATTACCCATTTGCGCTTCTCAGCCGCGTCGCCGAAATGGAGCCGCCGTCACTGCATGAGGAATCAGAAATAGGGCTGAAGCTGCCTCGTGGTATTTCAAGACTTCGTTACTCAAAAGCAAACACTCGACAAGAAACAACCCAAAAGTAAGAACTGCTCAGTGTGAGCCGGCCAAAGGCGGCAGTGTCTTAGCTGTCAGTGCCGAGACTACGATGTGCCGGTTGGACTACGCCACTAGCTTTCCATGCCGAATCCTGGGGCCCCGGCCGAAAATGTCAAAGTAAACATGGTGCTTAACGTCCACAGAAACCATAAGGCTTATTAGGGACCGGGAGAGGGGCGAAGAGGGATTTATATACCTATCGCTACACTGTCACCACCAGAATGACTCGTGCATTAATAACTTAATGAGCAGCGATGAGACCCATTTTAATGTTTCATTAATTGTCGGGGACAAAGTCGCCAAGACGGTGTCGGCACGGACCACAACTTTTGAAGAGAAAGGAGAGCCGAAGCGGAATCGAGCCGAAGTCCTTCCACTTACAGCCTCAGTAACGCCTTCCCGCTAGGCCACACCGGCTCGCACGACCAGAAATGTCTTGCTTTTCTTGCCCTTGGTACCCTTTCCTAGCTTAAAACGTCACCGTTTTCTCATATCCTGTAGCCCATTACAAAGCAAAGAACCATAACGTGTCAAAATTGATTTCCGCGAACGCGATAGCGCGCGCGCGAGCACATGCGCGCGCGCGCACACACACACGCACACACACTTACTCGTGCAAGGGCCCGCGTCGTCCTTTCATTAAAACCATAAACTGCACAATAAATCGTGTCAGACTGATTAGCACTTGAAGAAGAAAAGGTACTGACCGCGACTATAGACCAAGGTGCCTGAAAAACTGCATTGATCAGTATAATTATAGCCTCAAACACACACACACACACACACACACTGACACACACACGCACACGAGCGTGACTATGGCGACGGGCGTGCTCGCACTGTGTCAGTGTGTGTGTGTGTGTGTGTGTGCAAAAGTGGGTCCTAGAAGCCTGGCAGCTACACGCCGCTACGTTTGACCCAGGGACAAATCAGGTGGATATTCCACAGTATCTGGTGGGGTCACACTGTTGGCTTACAGCTCAGCGAGTCTCCACCTGTCAGGAACTTCTTCAGTCCACTCCGGTTCCCTCCCCTTAATGTCTATAGTTCCGTGGCTTTCCTCCCTTTGTTGTCACAAGCAGGCTAGTTTGTTGTTGCTGCTTTTGCTGTTGTTGTCACTGTTGTTGTTGCCGCTGTTGCGGCCGTTGAATTTAATGCAAACTGCTCGAAATTACGACAGACTAAATTTAATTAATAAACACCATTATTATGAACAAGCCATACCTGAACGGCCAGCATGTTACAGTATACTCTCTTTGTCTCTGTCTGTCTCTTTGTCTCTCTGTCTCTGTCTGTCTGTCTGTCTGTCTGTCTGTCTGTCTGTCTGTCTCTCTCTCTCTCTCTCTCTCTCTCTCTCTCTCTCTCTCTCTCTCTCTCTCTCACACACACACACACACACACACACTGGCACACACACACAGTGGGAAATTCATATATTTGTGGGTCTGTTACTGCCTAGAATTCATGCTGGCCAAGAATAACTACTGAGATGCAAAAACTTAAGACTTGGTTCGTCAAGTCCGACAGCAGCAAATTTCCGAACCGGCCTATCCCCTATGATGACACTCACTCAGCATAGGCGGCAACGGCTAAACCGGGTTATCGGGTAGTCAATCAGCCGAAACTTGCAAATTAATGTATCTCGCGCAGTAAATCGGTGACACAGTTTGCCTGAGGCAACATGATTATGCAACCGCCTACAAGTCAACATTTTCGCACGAGCAGGCGTTATTAAGATGTATTATTTCAGCGGTAGGCCTGTTTTGTTTTTCGGTTTTGCATCCTCAGTGCTATAACATCGTTAGCACTGCACCGCTAATGTCACCTGCTCTATGGAGCACGAGGTTGTACGCACGCACGCAAACACACACACAAACACACTCACACACACACACACACACACGCGCGCGCGCACGCTCGCACACACGCACTCACGCACATACACACGCAAACACACACATACACATGCAAACACACACACACTCGTATGCACGCACGCACACACACACGCATGCACACACACACATACACACGCAATCACATAAATACGCACACACACACACACACACACACGCTCGTTCACTTGCAAACGAGTCTGCTCATCCTTCCCGTGATGTCCAACCTTTCTTCATTCACGACAAAGACACCACGACAGTCACATCTTTTTGTCCACGAAAATCTCTGCAGGATTCAAACACATAAACGGTTCGAAAGAACGCCATTTATTAGGACAAAACACAACATGCAAATTTTCGGGGTGAATCGTTGGATCGTCTGGTGTATGCATGTTTCATGTATTGATTCTGATGTTCATTCTTGTTTTGAATTGTGAATTATTTTGAGCCAGTCTAGTTGGATTAGGCGCTATATAAGAGTTACGTAATATTATTATTAATTCCCTTGATCAAGCTACAGAACCACACTTAAACAACAGTTAAACGGTGAAAAATGCGATGTAAAACTAGGACACCTGTTTGCTTTTTGTTGTGCTGTTGTTTTCCTGTCTTAGAGTCACCCCTCTTTTGAAGATTTATTGCAGGTCAAAGACTCAAAAGGACCACGAAAATATATTCGCTAGCTGTTGCAAAACAATCAGCGAAGAATGAAGATGGATGGCAATAATTAGAGAGAGAGAGAGTCTTCAACTTAAAGGGAAATCCAAGGCGAAGAAACATCACAGGCCCTATCGATACT
>OY757545.1:14645872-14685409 GCA_963584105.1 Alviniconcha strummeri
GAGGGTAGAGAGAGAGGGGGGGAGAGGAGAGAGAGAGGGGGAGAGGAGAGAGACAGGAGGAAGGGGGGGGGGATAGGGAGAAGAGAGAGAGGGAGAGACAGGGACAGAGAGACAGAGAAACAGAGTGAGACAGACACAGAGACAGACAGACAGACAGAGACAGGCAGGTAGACAGACAGACAGACAGACAGACAGACAGACAGACAGACACAGAGAGACAGAGACAGAGACCCGGTTTGGCTTAAAGGTAAGGCGTTTCATTAGCCTGGTAAGCGGACGACATCGGTTCAGTTCCCCGCGGTCTCGGCTTCAGGTTCCCTTTCTGAGTCGTGATTCGTGAACACTGTCTTTATTACTTCGTCCCTCACAAGTGTCTCAAACATTTAAATGGCTCTCATCGTGGCCCGCCTTATTGCAAAAATCATTCTGGTGGTGACAGAACCTCCCACTTGCCAGGATCTGGTCAGTCCCCGTCAGTAGCCTACCTCTGGCAGACAGCTCGGTGTAATTTTAACGGAGTTTAACGAACGAACGGCATTCAGTAAATCTGAATGCACGTGATTGTGGTGGCTGAACTGCTACGGAGTGCGGTGCAGACTGACAAGACTGACGAAACGTTGAGATTGGCCAATCAAAACTTTGCCGATTGGCCAATCAAAACTTCTGCCGATTGGCCAATCGCGATGTTTCGTCAGTCTTCATCTCAGAGTTGATGACTAACTCAATTTCTCCGTTGAGAATGCCGCATCGAGGAGTGAGAATGCCGCAAAACCGGACACAGCCGGAATTTCTCACAATTCATGCAGAAACAATTTAAATTCAACTGTCGGTGAATCATGCAGGACGGAACGTGACGACCCGACACCGCAATGGAATACGGGTACTCACGAACTCATTTTGACAGAAAGCACTGCTGGCCTGCACGTCTGTGATCGGATATATATCCTTCTCGGGTATGAAAATGGCGTCATGACTGCAATCAGTTGACCCCAGCTCAGTCACACGATCTGCTCTATGCACGCTTACTGAGTGACGTTCGCAGGAAACACGCCACTGCAACATTTGAGAAGCCAGGACCGAGGACGTACGCACCTGGTGGATCCGCTGGACAAGTCAGTCGGCTGCGTGGCGGGTGGCAGTTAAGTTAAGCAAACAAAATGAGACTAAGCTGTGCAAGATAAATGAGTGAACAACTGCTGGCGAGGTTGATAAAACAGAACAGATCTAGGGAAATGTACTCACCAATGCGACGAAACACAAGGAAACAATAGCACACACGCGCTTTCGAACAAAATATCTTCTTTGGGTGCAAGACGATAGACAACAAAAGAACAAGGAAGCCAAGAAGAGGACAGACAAGAAGAAGCTGATGTAAAAAATATAAAAATGTTTTGTTTTTTAAAGGTTAAAAAAAATCTACGTATAAAATATGTATTAGTATGCCGCGCCTGTGTGTTTGACGTGCATGCCGATGTCGTGTGCGTGCCGCGTGCGTGCGTGCGTGCGTGCGTGCGTATCGTCAGTGTGTGTGTGTGTGTGTATGTGTGTGTGCGCGCGCGCGCCTGTGTGTGTGCGTGTGTGCGAACGTGTGTGTGTGTGTGTGTGCGCGCGCGTGTGTGTGTGCGTGCCCCGCGTGCGTGCGAGCGAGCGTGCATGCGTGTGCGTGTCTGTGCGCGCATGCGCGCGGGCCGCCGCGAGGAGTACAATATTTATTATACTTATTTCTTTCAGCTGAGATGTTACGTCACGTACATTTTGTTGATCGTGTAAAGCGCTGTGTGCTCGGTCTCCCGCGGCGAGAAAAATTGCCGCTGTTATTATTATCAGCTGCACTGAACCTGCGCCGGCACTGAAACACAATGATTCATTTCCGCTAGAGGCGGTTGGGGCGGATTGGTAGTGACGCACTACGTGACTGAGTTGGCGGGGTGCGACACAGGAGATCGTCACCGATCACCCGCGGGCACTGATCCTGATCCACTGACACTGAGTGGCTGCTTTGCACAATCAAAACCTGAACAACGGGCGACAACCGACACTGACTGAACCCCCTTATGCATTCTTGCCGCGTAGTAGGGGGAAGCTACAATTACTTCCTTTTGCTTTTCTTTCTTTCTTTCTTTCTCCAGAGTCCAGGAGCTGTGTGAAAGTCGAGGTGACCGTCCTGGGCTTTCCGTCCTAATAAGCCTTACACTGAGTTTCTGTAGACGTAAAGCAACATTGAACCATCCTTCGGCATTGGTAGTCACAGTTTGTCCCTAATATGTTAACCGACATCCGAGGACATGAAGCTCTACATTATCGTCATCATCTTTCTTTCTTTTCTTTTTTTCTTTTTTCCCCTTTTTTCCACTCTTTTGTTCCCTCCTCTTTAAAAGGGGGGCCCCCTATTCTTCTTCTCTTGTATTCTTTCTTCTCCCCCTCCCTCCTCCCCCCTCCATCCTCCCCCCACCCCCCTTTATCTCTCTACGTCTTCTTCCTTTCCTTAAAATTTATGTCTATTGTTATTGCTGGGAGTGTGTGTTAGTGGCACGTTTTTCAGTCTCCGTGCACCCAAGAATCTCGGTCATTCGTCCGACTGACTTCGTTGTTTAACGCTCAGTTGTCTCCCCTGTCCCTAATAAGCCATACGGTTTCTGTGGACTTAAAGCACCTTGAGAGAACTTAGAAGAAGAGCTGTCACCGGGAAGGTACTGGCAAGGATCGAGATTCAAATAGGTAGTGGTGGGGGTCGGGGGTCGGGGAGGGGCGGTGGGTGGAGCGGGGGGGGGGGGGGGGGGGGTGTAGGCCAAGGGACGCATACTCTGAGCATCGCTTTCCGGCACCTCATTTTCCTCCAAACTGCCAGACTGAACAACCCTGCACCGGACGCGCGGCCGAGCGCCTGTCAGATTGTTTACCGAAATTATAAACTTGCCCGGGCCCTTTTCCCCCGCCTAGCCGTTTCCAGCCTGGCCGTTTTTATTCCAAGACTCTAGCTCGATTTTTCGGCATCAGTTTTTGATTTTTCTGTTTCGACGATTCTACTTTCGTTTACAAACGGACGCCATCTTAGGGGTTGCTTTGCCAATTGCTTCCGTCAAAAAGTTAATGACTCTTTTTAGTTACGCCACTGAAGGGGCAGAAGGGACGCACACTCTGAGCATCGCTTTCCGGCACCTTCCTCCAAACTGCCAGATTTAGTTACGCCACTGAAGGGGCACTCTTTATCTCCGCGCAGCTGTCCAGCAATGTCGGGTACTAATATGACTGTAGAAGCAACCTAGCGCCTTGGGGCGGGGATAGCTCAGTGGTTAGAGCACCGGACTCGTGATTGAAAAGTCGCGGGTTCGAATCCCTGCTGGAACGGCGGGAGAATTTTCTTCTCCAGGGTCGACTTTCTGTGCTGACTCTTATTTCGGTATCCGTTCCACCCCCGTGTTACCACAGTAGCACGTAAAAAATCCCGGTCATTCTGCCAAAAAGTGCAGGTGGCAGGTTACAGCTAAACACGCATACACCTTACGTATGTGGCTTTTATTGAACCGTGCTTCGGCATTGGTCACAACTTGTCCCTAATATGTCAAATGACATCTGAGGACATTAAGCATCAACTCATCATCATCATCAACCTAGCGCCAAAGCACGCACGTAAACATGAGACGCATCCACCCCGAGTGAAAGAAAGAGTTCCGTCTCGATTCAAATGATTGTCGTTTTATTTTGTGCTGGTGTAAACTTTCTTGGTGGCTATGAATGACACGCCTTGTTCTGTTTGAGTTGTTTGTAACAAACTTACTACTGTTTGAGCACCAACAAAAAACATGCCAATAGGCGACGCATAAAACAATAGTAACAACATTGACTAACATGGGGGGGGGGGGGGAGAAAGAAAAAAAAAGAGAGAGAGAGGGAAGGAAGGAACTGTCACGTACCTAACCCTACATTTTCAGTCACCACGGCTCAGAATCGGTGACTCCTGCTGCATCAGTTAGGCTTGGCAGCGATGAGAACCATTATATACTGTTTCATTCACTGATCGCGATGGGCACAGTGGCAAGACAGTGTCCATAAACTGACCACACACTTTTGTACAGGAGAACGTCCGAAACAGGGAATCGAACGCAACGCCGTCCGCCTACTATGCAGCCACATTTTACCGCTTGGCCAAACCTGCTCAGTCACATCTTTTTAAGATGTTCTGTTGAAAGCTACTTTGGCTGTAGTGTTCAGTTGTTACAGGCCTACCTTTGTTACAGGCCTACTGTTCAGTTGTAAGCTACTTTTGTTACAGGCATACTGTTCAGTTGTAAGCTACTTTTACTGTGCTGTTCAGTTTTAAGCTACTCAGTTTACTGTACTGTTCAGTTGTAAGATATCCATTTTAGTGTATTGTTCAGTTGTAAGCTACCCACTTTTCTGTACTGTTCAGTTGTAAACTGCTCACTTTACAGTATCGTTCAGTTGTAAGTTATTCAGTTTACTGTACTGTTTAGTCGTAAGCTTCTCACTTTCAGTACTGTACTGTTCAGTTGTAAGCTGCTCACCGTTACTATTCAGGTCTAAGCTACTCGCTTTACTGTTCAGTTGTAAGCTACTCACTTTACTGATCTGTTCACTGTGCTGTAAGCCACTAAATTACTGTACTGTTCAGTTGTAAGCTACCCACGTTACTGTACTGTTCAGCCAAGTTGTAAGCTACAAACTTTACTATTCAGGTCTAAGCTGCTCTTTTACTATTCAGTTGTAAGCTACTCACTTTACTGATCTGTTTACAGGTGCTGTAAGCCACTGAGTTTACTATACTGTTCAGTTGTAAGCTATTCACTTTACTGTACTCTTCAGTCAAGTTGTAAGCTACTCACTTTACTGTATTGTTTAGTTGTACGGGCGTTGTCATGTTTGGCCTCGATTGAGTGAGTTCAGGTTTGTTTGTGTGTTTCACGCTTTCTCACTCGACCAGTTTCTGACTGACGGATGACGGTATTGTTCATCAGACGGGACGACTCTTTCAACCCACTGTTCAAGGCAATTGTTTATTCAGTGTCAGTGTTAGGTCAGGAGACTTGTGAATATAATAATAATAATTATAATGTACATTATTATCATGCGCTCATCAACGCCCTGAGACATATTAACCTAAATACGATATTCTAGATACATATAGAGCACCATCCTACCAGGCAAACGCCGGATTTTTTACAAAGTATTATATGGAAAAACAAACAAACAAACTCACACACACACACACACACACACACACACACACACACACACACACACACACACACACACACACACACACACACACACTCACACTCACACACACACACACACACACACACACACACATACACACACATACTGGCACACACACACATACTGGCACACTGACACGCACACACACACACACACACACACACACACACACACACACACACACACACACACACACACACACACATGTCACACACACACACACACACACACACACACACGCACGCACGCACGCACGCACGCACGCACGCACGCACGCACACTGACACACACTGACGCACACACACACACCACACTGACACTGTCGGACACACACAGACACGACACGCCGGCCGGCACGCGGCACGCCACGCACACACTGACACACACACACACATACACACACACTACACACACACACTCAGTGACACACACACACACACACACACACACACACACACACACACACACACACACACACACACACACACACACACACACACACACACACACACACACACACACACACACGTTGTTCATTGTATTGTTTTGTTTTCAAGCCAGTTTTGCATACTTTCAGTTTTACGCTTTGGGCGCTTTCGGGATTGTCTCGATGGCTCATCTGATAGTGAAGCTATTTTGAAAGGGAGGCAATTTCACTTTCAGTTCAAGGTAGTTACTTCCCTGTATTTACAAAATGGCGCCAGTTTGAAAACCGAATGAACTTTTCTCTACTAAAATTCAAAAAACTCTCGTTTCTTTTCATTGGTTGTAATCTGTGAAATAGTTAATTTAGAGAACATTCCCTTTGAGAGTGTTTCTGATCGATGTGGGTAATTTGATTTGTTTTTAAAGTGAGTAGGATAACGATAGAGTCATAGATGACGATACTGATGTGGCATGTGATGTTGCTGTGATTGTGAAGGTCCACCAGAATAGCCAGTGAACAGATCATCATAATTGATAAATTAATAAAATAAAAATAATAAACACAGTCGTTACAGGCAGCTGAAGCATCTAACTACACTTAGTCTAAGCGGGCTTTGTGTGATCATCTGATTAGGCCCGAGTCCGACTGTGTAAATAAGAGATTTGGACAGAGTGTGTGCTGATCATTTTAATGTGTGTGCATGCAGCAAATGTGTGTTACTGTTAGTGCAGGCAGCTGTGTGTATTTGCGCGCAAGTGGGCGTGCGTTACTGTGTGTAACTTGTATGTCTCAGTGATTGTTGATTTTTATCAGGTGTATACATGTATACTGATCTTAACCAGTAAAAATCTAAAATACCAGATATAACCAGTTGACACAAACCCTGCTACTGCTGCACATAAAAAGTTATATAACTTATAATAATTAACAAAACTAATAGTAATACTACTTACTAGTAATAGCAATCATGTAATAGTCTAATACTAATATTAATAAAGTGTTCTTTTTTTAGTTTTGGTTGAAACTTGATGCCATTGCAAGTTTTATAACTAATGCAAATTGAAACCTGCATTTTGCACAGCTCTGTCTCAGTTAGTCAGTGTTTGTCTCCCTGACCTCCCCTGCCCCCACATCTGTCTCTCTTGTCTCACTCTCCCACCCTCTTTCTATTTTGCCATATGTACATCACTGCATTACATGACACATTAATTAGCAAAATAGCATGCTAATTCTGTTTATCCAAACTTTGCTTTTGATACCCATAGCATCATACATACATGTACAAACTACAAGTTGAAGAAATGTGGTACCTTTAGAACCTAATTTAATCTTTTTTCTCTGTGGACAGTGATTAACCATGTGTGATCAGCCAGTTCCACAGAAGACTATTGATGATGAAGTGTCCAGGTGTGAGCCCATCAAGTCCAGCAACGAGCAAGTCTCCATAGGCAATGGGACTACAGCTGGTAACTGCTGTATTGCTAATGCTGTAATAGTAGTAGACTTGTAGTTGTACTGTACAGTACACTAGATGATAGCTTATTTGTATTGAGCAGTGTATTTATAATTATGTATGATTGTCACTAGAGTGTGTTTGGTTTATTGTGTTGTTTGGCTGTTGTTGCTGTTCCAATTTGGTGGTTCTGCACATGGTGTAAATTAATGCTAGCTATTGAAGTGTACTGCTGTAAGTATTGGTATTAAGATAATAAGAGTTTCACTTACGATACACAGATGCACGCATATTTTATATTATACAGCCACACCCCTGGACTCACATTTAGTGATTTACTGATTACAAGCACATGTATACAAACTTACAGAATTTCACACACGCATGCATGCAGTTGCACACATGCACATACACGTATACGTGCACACACACAAATACACACTTGCAATTTTGAAAACTCATGTTGCATAATCATTCACTAATCACTGTATTTGTAGAATATGATGACATGAAAACTGACATCAGAATTTCAGTCAATAGAGGAGGGAATTATGTCAGGTGAAGAGTGGCACTGGCAGCCTGGGTCATTCTTGAGGAGAGAGAAGTGTACAAAAGTATATTTGAGTACTTTTGGGGGCATGTTTTTGGTAACACTAACAGCTTTTTAATTTCCATCAAATGATTCAAAATGAATATTTCAGAATCTATTATATTCATAATGAGATGATATATAGATCTATCTTATATACAGTGCACACTGCATCAGTGCCTGTGACTCTTTTGTGATTGAAGTCAAAGTATATAATGTGTACTGTGTTTGTTGAAGAGCTTTTTTACATGTATACTGTATTGTATATATTGTGTTTATAATATTTATATATTTTTTAATTGTAAAATTACAATAACAAGTTTGTGTTATGCTGCAATTTTAAGAAAAACTCACTTGCTGTGAGATATGTAACAAATAAAAAAAAAAATGGAAATTTATTTTACCATAAACTCATAAACTAAAGTAAGTTTAACTGTTTTCATAGCTCTGTCTGTAGACTTCATTCCTTCTGCGACAGATGTGACTTGTGCTGAAAGCCGCAGTTCAGATGCCATCGCTAACAGCAACAGTGATGCAGACAGCTGTGTCTCTAGCATCTCTAGCATCAGTGAGAGAGTGAAGGACACAGACAGGCCGAGGTCAAAGTCTGGCAGACGGCGATCAGGTTTCTCGCGTGGCCGTATCTCTCTAACACAGCTGAGCAATGATGCCTCTGGAGCTTGGGGTGCTGTGTCAGGTAACTAACATACAGTAGACGCTGCTGCCCTTTTGTATGGCTGTTTTTTTGCTTGTTTCACAAGTCAAGCTTAGTGCATTGAGAAAGGTGTGTCACATTCTTCACAGGAAATGTTAATTGAACAGGGCAGATGCAGGAAAGCTAGGAGTATTTTTAATATTCACATTTCCCCCCAGGATCTAGTTAAAAAACAAAAATAAAATAAAAATGCATAGACTTACGCACCTAATCAACAAAAACAAATGTTCACCTGATCTTGCTCAAACCATTTCTTGTGAGGCTGTTTGTTCATTTAAGAAAGGTGATTTTTGTTTCATAATATTTTTTAAAACAAAACAACTTTTCCAGATTATTTCAGACAACAATATGCAATTCTCTGTAGGACATTCTGTCACAAATGAACAATGCTAGAACACTGCTTCTATGGCTGCTCTAGCCATAGAAGCAATGCATTTGCAAAAAAAGAAAGAAAAAGACTTCTTTCAGCTGAGATAATTGTAGATAGATTCGATGGGGGTGGGAGGTTTTTTGGGGTATAATTATGTCTTTCATTAGTCAGTGTAATGTGTTCAGTGTACTAGAACCAAGTGATGCAATCCCAGTTTCCATGCTTGCAGGCAGTGAGCTGTACAAGCAGATTCCAGTGGATCTTGTCCCAGTGCAACGCCTCAGTTTGCTGTCCAGGCTGGCACTGCGAGTAAGTTGTCTCCCTTGCGACAGTGCGGGATTTGCATTTTACCAATCCTTTGCCTTGGATCCCTTTTCATTTGACCAACACTTGGGCACAACAACAGATTGCATACCAATTTATTTTTTTTTAAATTTTTTGGGGGGGGTTGAAATATTCATTTACATGTGTGTGTGGATGCTTTTTCCTTGATTTTTGTTTGTTTGGGGCATGTGTGTGTTTGGTATCCATCTTGAATTACTGTGCAGGTGCAACTATTTCTCTGTTCCATTTAAATAATGTGCTAGTTTTATGCTGCACCACCACAGTGCTGTGCTGCACATCTGCATTGCATTACATGTTCAAGCTACCTGCCAGTATCATGAATATGTACATTATCACAATTCTTTCTTCTTTTTCTCATTCTCAGAATGTTTCTCCTTGTTGTTTTTTCAGCACACACTTGAGGTGCTTGACAAAGAGTTTGAAGATGTGCCAGGGTTTGAGAATTTCAAAGCAGAAGGTAAAACTGAAATTATTTTGTAAAAAGTATTCAACAGTTCAGAGAAGCTGGTATGCGTGAGTGAATGAATGCCCTTTGTAATCTTTTGCGCAAGAAGTCGTGATAGGTTGCAGCTGCCACTTCTGGGCCAATTTCTGAGAGGTTTTTGTTCACGCTGTGCATAACATTGGAAGTTGAACCTAGAATTGTGAAGCGGTACAAATGCCACTTCTGTTGCGTATGCAAAAATTGCAGAGAGGAAAGGTGATGGAGGATGGGGAAAAGTGTCTTTGCATCTTTTTTCAGCTGATGAGGAAATCATGATTGCATGGGAAAAGTGTGTATTTTGGCATCCTATAGCATAAGCAACAAGTTCTTGCTTGACACACTCTGACTGGGATTTCAAAAATGCCTTTAAATTTGGCACTGTAAACTTTTCGTATTCACTGTCACCACCTTCCATTGTGAAGAAAGTACACACAGGAAGTAAAAATGCCAGTGGACTTGAGCGATGCCAAGTAAAGGTCAATGGAGTTAATGACCCCATCAGAACTACCAAATAGCACAGTCTTAGCTGATTCTATTTTACTGCTGGCAGCAGTTGTAATAAAGCTAGTAGCCTATGCCAATCACAGCATTAGGAGTTAGTTTTTACTCTGTTAGGAATCAGGAGATCATCACCTCAACTCATGTTGGTAATATCAGTTGAGGACCACAGTTTTCTGACCTTTTTACCTTCTCTGGTTTCAGGTCTGGTGAGCGTCGGGGCCACAATTGATCAGATGGAAAGTGACGGAACTTTTGAACAGGCTTGCATCACTTCATGGTACTTCTTTCTTTCATTTTTTCTTTTCTTTCTTCTTTCTTTCATTCACTTCTTTCTTTCTTTCATTCACAGTGACTTGTTATGTTGACTTTCTTGTGGCCAAGGCAGCCAGCCAAGCCCTGTGAAGATTTGCAGTGCAAATTCCCAGTGTCCTAAAGACTCAAAAAGCTTGTATCATTTGACCCGTTCACTGCTCTTAGGATGTTGTATAATATCTATGCTATCCTTGCCAAAGTGGTTTCTGTTTGCTAAAATGGCACCCTATGATATCGAGCTCAAGCTTGTCATGCTTGTTATGACTGGAAAAAAAGAAAGAAATTGATGTCCTTCTCGGCCTTTGTGTGTGTGTGCATGTGTGTTTGTATATGTGCGTGTGTGTGTGTGTGTGCGTGCATGTGTAAGGACACATGCCTGCACATGATCATGTGTGTGTGTGTGTATCACTATGCTTTATATGAATGCATTTATTGAGAAGAAGAAGAAAAAAGGTTTGTGGAAATATTCAGTTCTCGGTTGTGTCTAGGCCTTGCAATGTTTTTATCTTTGTTGTCCACCCAAAATAAAGAGCTGTCTTTTTCAGTAATGATTATAAGAACATTAATAATGTCTGCCCCCTCCCCTCCACTTACCCAGAGTCAGAACTGAGAGAAGTGTTGAGTCTGTGGTGCCAGTAAGTAAGCATTTCTCCCACCAATGCTGGATGTGTGTCAGTGATCCCCGTGGTTGTGGTTTCACTTTCAGCCTGTCCCCCAACCCCCTCAACATACAGATGGACACAACCATCTCTGAGCTGAAGAGAAGCATCAACAGGTAGGTGATTCCACTCTCCTCCGCTCAGCTGCCTCTACATACTGTGTTTTTTCTCTGTCATATTTGTGTGTGTGCATGTATGTGTGTGCAAGCATGCATGTGTGTGTGTGTGTGACTCTGTGTGTGTGTGTGTGTGTGTGTGTGTGTGTGTGTGTGTGTGTGTGTGTGTGTGTGTGTGTGTGTGTGAGAGACAGATCATCTAGGGTTCATCATAATTTTTATTTCCGTTAAAGGAAGTACAGGTTTATGATTACTTCATGCTTGTCAGAAGTAGCAGTAACATTCACCATATGTTAAACCTGCATCATTTGCATCATGGGAGGACATTTGGATCAAGAGAGAGAGAGAGATGTTGAGTAACTGTGTGTGTTTTTTTTAAATGCTTTTATCAAGGATGTCTGCTTTGACGTGTGTTACACTTACAGACTGCAGCAAGAAGATGCAGCCTGGGACGAACTTGTCAACAAGCTGGAAGCACAGGCACAGCAAGCTGAACAGTGAGTTTATGCCGGTGGTTTTTGTACACAGTTAATTTGTTTCCTTTGCCAGCCCTTTCTGGTGCCTTCTTTTCCCAGAACCGGTTCCGGTTGTTTAAAATAAGTGGTCGTGACAGTGGTCAGTGTGTGAGTGTGTCTGGTGCTGTCCGTTTATTCCAGACTGTGAAGAAGCTGCTTAATTGTGGGTGTATTAGTTTTGATTTTGGATTCTTTGAGTGTGACGGGTGTGAGATTTATTCTGCATGAGGTAATCCAACATTTTCCCGAAACACATTAAGCAGTCGGTCAGATTTTGAAAGTTCACTCTAGTTGTATTTAATGTATTTAACTGGAAGTTGTACCAGACTACATGGATATCTTTTCATCTTTTCTTTTTTTTAAGAAGAGGGGGTGGGGATGGGGGGTGGCAGCACATGCCTACTGGACCCCAGCTCCAAGGCAAGACGTTCTAAACACCACTTGTACACAGCTGAGCATACAGCCTGAGGTTGCTAAGAACCTGTTTGAAGTTTTGCTAGTTAGTAATCAAGTACATACTGCATCCACAGAAAGTTGAGTCAGCTGGACATAGCATACAGCACTCTACCTGAGGATGTCAAGGAACTGTCCAGCTCCTTCCTGCCGTCACCGAGTGAGATGCCTGATCTAGCTGTCATCAGCTCCGAGGCTGTCAAGGATGTCAAAGCCATCTCCTTACTGGTGAGATACTATCACAAAGGCAGTACCTGTACATATTTATCATAAGAAGAAAACATGTTTGTTTGTTGAGAAAGTTTGAATTGCCGTATGTAATTAGATTTACATTTGACAAGCCAAGGGCAGACTTGGGAACGCAACAGTCAAAATGATGTAACGTACATTAACACTGCCAGGCATGAACACGGAAACTCAAAGCCGCATTCATTAGCAACGCAGGAACATTGTTCCACAGCAGCAAAGTGATGACTGTGCCTGTTACACCACACCACTTGTTCAGAGAATTTGCTACTCATAAAAACAAGACCAGCTGGGTCGTGTGCTAGAGTTATTGCACTGTGTCTGCTTCAGTTTACAATGTGCTGTGTAGGTGCACAGTTTTGCGGCACTGTGGAAGGGCTGGGGTAGTACTGGAATTGTTCAACTTTGTGCTGATAATTGTGTTGTGCAGGTTCGGTGGACTACTGTCGCAGTGTGGAATTGTTGGACTTTTATTCTGACCATTTGTGTTGTGTGTAGGTTTGGTGGACTACTGTCACAGTGTGGAATTGTTGGACTTTTATTCATTGTTGGGCTTTTATGCTGACCATTTGTGTTGTGCAGATGGATGACTACTGCCACAGTATGGAATTGTTGGACTTATATCTGTTCATTTGTGTCGTGCAGGTTTGTTGGACTACTGTCACAGTGTGAAATTGTCGGACTTTTATGCTGACCGTTTCTTTTGTGCAGGTGGGTGACTACTGCCACAGTCACAGTGTGGAATTGTTGGACTTTTATGCTGACCATTTGTGTGTGCACATGGATGACTACTACCACAGTGTGGAATTGTTGGACTTTTATGCTGTTCATTTGTGTTGTGCAGATGGATGACTGTTGCCATTGTGAGGAATTGTTGGACTTTTATGCTGTTCATTTGTGTTGTGCAGATGGATGACTGTTGCCATTGTGCGGAATTGTTGGACTTTTATGCTGTTCATTTGTGTTGTGCAGATGGATGACTGTTGCCACTGTGCGGAATTGTTGGACTTTTATGCTGTTCATTTGTGTTGTGCAGATGGATGACTGTTGCCATTGTGCGGAATTGTTGGACTTTTATGCTGACCATTTATGTTGTGCAGATGGATGACTACTGTCACAGTGTGGGATTGTTAAGCTGTGCAAACCGTGCTGCCCGGAAACACATGGATTGTCTCATCAGCACACTGGGTAAAGTCACCTTACTTTCATGATTAGTTTCTCAGATGAACAAGTATCACAGTAAATCAACACACAAATATCATACTCACATTTCACAGAAGATGCATGAATTGTTGAACTGTGGTGGATTGTCTGCAGTCATTGATTTGTGTGGGTGCATAGTTCATTTTCAGAGTTATAGTATTTATACAAATTACAAAGAGTGTTTTCATGTGCGGAAAAATCTGGAGTAAAAACATTCTTAAGTTGGCTGGAATTTGATTTACATACAACTCTTCATTGTATTGATGGATTTTAAAAAAAAAATTGGTAAGGGGTATACCCTTTCGACATCCCTAACAAGAATCACCTTCACGTTATGTTCTTTGCCACCCCTACAGCTTTCCCTCGTCTTTTTGTCAGACGAAAAGGTCCTGAGCTGACCCTGTGCGGCTGACAGGATGATAATATCCAAGAACTAAATTTTCTTGACCAAACTGCTTTCCCTGATTAGACTGAAGAAAAGATGATCTGTGTACAATGTTCTGACTAGGGTCCATGCTTGCCAGTGCTTTTCACCACCATGTATTTGTTTCGTTTTCAGTGGTTTTGCAAATGGGGGGGGGGGGGGGGGGGGGGCAGGGGGCTTTGTGTAGCTGTTGTTATTGGAGCAACAAGGGATGATATACTCTGTACTTTCTTGATCACTTATTTCTGTTTGTACACTTGGTCCACTTACTCCTGTTTACTAGTTATTCTTTTCCTGTTAGTTTTTCACTAACCATTACACTCTTTCTGTTGCAGACCAAGGAAGTAGCAGAAAAATGTACGACCCAAAAGAAAACATTCGGCAGGTGTTTGCCAGTTGAAAGGAGCTTTCACAGTTTCAGCCATTTGTTCCAGCAATTGCAAATGTTGGGAAGTTACTTTGTCCTATAGCCAAGCTCTTATTCTGTGTCTTAACTGCACGTTCTTTTTGAACATGGACACAAGTGCATGTGTACAGCATTGCTGCTTAGCATGAGTAGCATCGATAACAGGCTTTGATGCCACAATAGATCTACGAGTATGTTATGACCGAGTGAGACTGAATCTGAATGTCATGTGGTGAATGAACAGAGAAAGTTTCATGCTTCACATCATTAATGTGAATGCAAGAAGTTGGTTTACCTATTTGTGTTGATGAGGTCCAAAGAATTCCAAGGAAACCAGAGGTCTCTTCACAGACAAATGTCTTAAATTCCCCCAACAAATCGGCCTAGACCTTTCCACTCAAAGTGAAGGCAAAATGTCATCTGCTGACCAACCTGGTGGGTCATATTCATCAAAGACAAGGGGACATGACTGGCCAATAAGGAGGGTAGTTTGCCCTTTGTAAAAATTGATTTTGGAGAATGCAGAGCTACATCAAGCGTTTAGAATGTGGACGTGGCTGGCCGATCAGGAAGGTAGTTTGCCCTTTGTAAAAATTTATTTTGGAGAATGCAGAGCTACATCAAGCGTTTAGAATGTGGACGTGGCTGGCCGATCAGGAAGGTAGTTTGCCCTTTGTAAAAACTGATTTTGGAGAATGCAGAGCTACATCAAGTGTTTAGAATGTGGACGTGACTGACAGATCAGGAAGGTAGTTTGCCCATTCTAAAGACTGCAGAGTAAGAGTTTGGAGAATGCAAAGCTAGATCAAAAGTGTTTAGAATGTGAAAAATGAGTTGAACTGGCTGTGCAATGTTTGCATTCAAGGTAAAAAGTCAGTTAGTGCTTTGAGCCCTGTCAACCACATAGGGTTGTATCTTATATCAGGGATATCAAGGTAAACTCCCAGTTCAGTTAAGGCATGGCTTTGAGAAGCGCTCCCTAAGATCAGGCAGTCTTAAACTGAGGGGTACCACTGTACATCCTTAAAGTACGCTCTTCTTGGATTTCCAGTTTTACAAGACAGGCAGATTTCTGATAGGAATCCTGATGATGCCAGCTGCTTGTCTCAAAGGGTGAACCGGGGTATGGATAGCGTGCAGGGCTGAAAGCACCAGTTGAGAGAGCTCCAGCCTTCAAAAGGACAAGCACTGCAAATTTGCTCCAATAAATGTCCAGATTTGTGGTAAACAAGGGACACTTAAAGGGCCTGAAACGTGTGACTGAGTGAGGTTTTGCTGCTGGCCTAACTGTATCACGTCTTCACCCAGTAACACCAGTGTTTCATGCTGGCATGGCTAAATGAAATCTGGAGTTGATGAACTGAGGGCAGAGTCACCAGGCCTTGTCTCTCACATGTCTGTGGGTCAAAAATAGTAACACCTGTTTCCTAATCCTACAGTCTGAATTTTTTGGGGAAATGATGAGCCATTTCAAGGCCTTGAAAGTCTTTGAGAAAGTAGGTAAGTTGGTGTTTTATGCCCAGTCAGTCGATATAGTTATATCAGGATGAAGAAAGTATGGAAATTGAATAACTCAACTGAAGTCTTTGAGAGTGTGAATTTTGACTTTTGTCAAATTGAAAAGCCAGTGATTCTCCGACTCTGGACAGCTTCATACTTAAGCTGTTATGCATATATATGTACATTGTAAACTTGAAATGGCATTACTTTGGCATCTGAACTGTGAAGTAGAGGATATAAATGCCTTGCATGTGGCAAATTTAAGGTCTGTAGGTGAGTAGTCTATCAAGGTTGGTCTTTGAATTTTTATTTTTGTTTATTGAATTTCAGGAGTGTAAAGTTTGTAGGAGCCCTGTAACACCAAAATGTACAGGTCTAGTACACACACGTCCAAAAAAAAATGAGAGTGGAAAATAAGAAAAGAGAATGGTGCATTGACCTGAATCAGTAACTGACAGTGCTGTGAAAATATGTGTGGGACAACAAGACTGATGTGGAGTGTGACCAAATGGAAGATGTCTCCACAAACCAACTGTTTAAAGTGAAAATAAAGTAGCTGTCAACATCATTATCATTCATTTAATCTCTGGGCTTGCAGCGCACAGCACACACAAACCATTTCAGTGTCTTTGCAGTCTGTATTCAACATCTTCTGAGGGTTATTTCTCTGTAATAAAGTCATGAAACTGGTTTTGGAATACAAAGCTTTTTTTACTACTTTAAAAAAAAAAAAAAAAAATTGCTGTTGCACGAGATAAAACTGCTCCCAGGACTATAATGGATAAAAAATTTCCAACAGTTATTTCAGCTCACATTGTGGTGACAAGTCAGTAAATCCTAGTTTCAGGGGATCTCAGACTATTTATATGCCTTTGCAATCTCATACTGGATGCGACACATTGTCTTGCATGCACAGCTTACTTTGTTAAGAATAATTTAGTATTTAATCAGTGAAAGGACTTTTAAAAGATTTGTCAGTGCATTTTTGGGGGGTAGATGTCACATGCATAACTTTGAATGCTGATACTACAGAATATGAGGGTTAATTATCGTAAGGTTATAACTGTATTTGGCGATGTAGTTAATTTCTGTCGCTCGTAAATGGCAAATCTAGATGTGATTGATCACACACACAAAGCACAGCAACATACACACTCGTATGCACACAGACACCTTTTTTTTCTTTTTTCTTTTCATCTTCAGCTTTCCACTGTGAAATTCATACAAACCAATGAACATGCCCTAAATAAACATAGATCTACAAATATGTTTCACAATTTGAAAACTCAGTTAAAATGTGAGGAACAAACCTACAAAAATCTATGTGTGTGGAATGGATAATTTAAAAAACAAAAAAAGCAACTCTTTATTGTCAGAGAGAAACAAAAACAGATATTGCATATAATTACACAAAGCAAGGTAGGAAGAAAAAATGCTCACTATCAAGTGTTTTCAAGTGTGAAATGAACCCACCAGTGCATACACTTTATGACTGTGGTCATAGGTATGCATGGTCAGTAGTTAGTTAGCCCTCAGATTTTATTTTTTTTAAGCCCTACAAGAAAGGTAATGAAAATTAGCTCTCATGCATAGCTTCCAGATTAACATTTTTAATGGCTTCATGTTACATTGGCCATTGCTGTAAATTACAGTGTACATGAGGGTTTCAAGTTCAAGTAACTGCACTGTACTGATAACAAATAAGGTATACCATTTAATAATACCTATGCTAACAGATGGAGATACTTTACCAGTTTTGATTCATCATCAGTTTACACTGCACTGCCTCCAAAAAGAGACCCACTTACCTTGGTAAATGGCCACTGATGTTAAACATTGTGCAATGACCTGCAGTCTTGATGGATGGTCAAGGTTATTAGAACGGGCATACATGAACAGGCAGAGCTCAACTAAGCTTACATTTCTGATGGATACAGCAGATCTGTTTTCAGAGGTATAGCGGTATAACTTGATAATGAAAAATGTACCTGTGTGGAAAAAAATTCTGATCACACTATTAACCCATGCAAAACTCAATTGTTCCAAATGGTTTCATTAGATTTCTTCAGTGGATTGTTTCATACTGGACGTCAGGCAAGCACTCGGTCCACATGCGCGTGCACACACACTCACACACTGAGTCATACACACACTTCAGGAGCTACAAACAACAGAGCACCAATTTCCAACACTGCAAATGCACCAGGTCAGAGCATGACAGCTGTCACTGCCAAAGCAAGAAGATAACCTACACTCCTCCAGTGGTATGTATAGGAACCAAGCGTAGCTACATTGCAAAAGATACGGATACGAAAAGTAAAGTAAGAGCAACCATAAACCTTGTAAACGGAACTAATCAAATTCACATCAACAAAAATGACAAACATGTTTATGCACCAGTGACTGCATCAAAATCACAGATATGAAGCCATTCATCTCTTTAAAACAACTGCAGATGCTCAAGACTTGTGGGTAATTTTATGATAAATGTGAACTTCACAGTAAACGCAAATGACTATACACTAGTTGTTGTTTTTGTGCAGAAACCAGCTGCCTCAGTTTCAACTACCTGTATACCAACGCATACTGGTAAAAAAAAAAAAAGTGACACTACCTATATATATACACAATTTACATATTCATCTTGGCTATGTACACTCCACCCAGTGATTCTATAGCAAACATATCTACAATGAAATATCTAAAAACTGCACATGACACTTCACTTTTGTTGCTATATCTACTATGTGACACATCTCATCCGCACATACTAAACAAAGAAAAAGACTAGTGACAAGAAAAATGGAGGTTCAGCTGCTCTGATTGGTAAGTGGGTACATACCAACTGATGTAACACCAGTTTTATAAACTGCCAGCTGAGTCGTGCGCAGTCTCACTATTACTGGGTATCTATCGTTCAGTGCTTTGAAACAGTCTTTATGTCAGTCTTTTCAACTAATACAATAGTGTATTAAATCACAAACACCAGGCTATTGCTTAAAAGAGACAACCAGTGAGAGTGATATGCACTTCTCAAGTCAAAAATAAATACAAATCAAAGAAATGAAAAATATGTCAGCCACAAAAAAAAAATGGAAGAAAGAGAAGGAAAAGAAAAAGCATGCACACAAAATGGTCAGTTTTTACAATTACCATTTTCCTGTATGCACTACAGAGTCGTAAAACCCTATAAAGTGAAAATGACATTGTGTCCCCCATCCCAAATTCTCAACAACAAAGAGAAAGAAGCAGAGTAGTTGAGTCGACACTTGGAACTTTCCAGTGATCATTAAATCACTTCACTGATGTGTAACGTTTGTGAACTGTGTCCAGTGGTGCCTGTCCAGTACTGATCAGAAGCTAGTGACAGTCACTAGCACAGGCCAAACATTATGGGCAAAAGCAAAACATTTGTTCCATGTCAGGATTACTTTCACCTTTTCAGTTAGAGTAAATCTTCAAGATGTGACAAACTCCCTCATTAAAATACCCAAAATTGAAGTTGTAGAGTGCTGCTGATGCTGCTTGAGTGGCAGGCTACACTGCACTTGTATGTCAAACAGTATGTTCAGGTGTGGGGAAACGGTTGCACACACTACCTTCTCACCTAACACTGGGCGTACCTCTGGGTTTGAACTAATGGTATTTGTACATATTACACCCAAGTGAAATCTAAATCATGAAGACACATGCTGATGGCTGACTTATGAAAAGGGTGTAACTTCTGTAAGACCAAATTTCATGTAAAAGAAACACAAGATTATTGTGACTGCCTTTACAAAATGAATACAAACAGCAGCTTAAGTCATTGCCTGGAGTAAATTGTGTGTTTGGGGGATTTCTTTTTATCCTGGACAAAGGACAACATCCCTGCACCTGTTATAACAAAAGGAGCAAATGCTAGGAAAGTACAACTGGTTTATTTTCCATAACCTTTAAAACAAAAAACTTATGACCTTAAAAATAGGTCAAGATCACAACAACCAGTATGAATGGGTAAAAACTCAGTGGAAGTCATCATCATGTAGCATAAACCTCAAACGGCATCCAAGAAAATGCTAACATCACTATTTCTGTGAAGTCCACATGACTGGTTTGGCAGCTTTGTTTAGTTAGCACTGTTGCATCTGGAGAATGACCAGGGACCAAAATCTGAAGAGATGGAAAGGAGAGGTGACTATAGCTAACGCTACACTCGCACTCCTGTGTGAGAAGGACCAAAATCTGAAGAGATGGAAAGGAGAGGTGACTATAGCTAACGCTACACTCGCACTCCTGTGTGAGAAGGACCAAAATCTGAAAAGGTGGAAGGGAGAGGTGACTATAGCTACTGCTACACTCACACTCCAAGCCTCACCTTGCACCTTCCTCCAAACTCTGCCAAAATTGGTTACACAACTGAAGGGGCACTCTTTATCTCCATGCAGCTGCCCACTGATGCTCTCTCAGCACCCTCCAAAAGGTCCGGGTACTGACAAGACTGTGCAAACAACATAGTGTCCAAGCAAGCATGAAAACATGAGGCACGTTTGCCCTGGGTAAAAAAATCAGTTCCATCTCAGTTCAAATGGTTTTTGTCTTATTTGTGATGGCGTAAGCAATGTGGATGGTAATAAGAGAAACCCCAGCAACAATCTGAGTTGTCTATTAGGAACCTGTTGCTACATGAGCACCAACAGTGTAAGCAGTTATGGCAGTGGTTTGAAGAATGCTGCAAGCCAATGCTTGGAGAGGGTGCTACACTATCACAACCAGACTGATTCCACATTAAGATGGTCACCTTTGCTCTTTTATTAACTGTTGAGGGCAAAATCACCAAACAGTGCCCATTTTGAAAGAAGTGGGCCAAAGCAGACACAAATCTGAATGCATCTGCTTTCCAGCTGACCATCTTCACCCACGTTACCAAATACATTGCCAAAATCACGAGAAGACTTATCTGTGAGTTTCGCTTACATGTGTACCAGGTTCTTAATTTTTATGGACTGCTCTTCACCAGTGTCCACATGATGAGGCCCTATCTCCGTTTTCCCTGTGACATCCATAGTTCATGTAAACCTGAATGCAGCAATGAATTTGGAACGGCCCTGGTGCTGAAATGATTCAAAACCAGTGAAAGGAAGCAGCCTTCTCACAACGTTTGTCCAAGAGGCAGAAGAGTTGAAAGCAAAGTCTAAAAATCATGGATTTTGTCTTCAAACACTCGCTTGATTTCACATGAATGTTCTAAGCTGAGATTGGATTGTGGCGGGTAATGGGATCGATTGCTCAGCACACAATGTGCCCTAGGTCATCTGTGTTACATGCACAGCCTTGCTAATACCAGACACAAGAGGCCCAAATCTCCCATCATCCCCCTCCCCCCACAAGAATCAAATAAGTGGGTGGGAAATCATAAAGCCAGTTGTGAAACTCAATTGATTGTGTTTTCTACAGTCCAGTCCCATTGGCAACCACTGACTGTAAATAGAAGACAAAATCAACCAAGTACTTTAAAGCCAACCTTTGATATCAAGTCTTTAGCCTGATCACTTCTACATGTTGGGGGAAAAGGCTGACCTTTCTGGACGCAGCAAGGTTTGAGAAGGCTTACTTCAATCTGATCTGGCTTTGTAGGCGTCAGACATGCCCTTGATTCTGACAAGGAAAGAAAACCAACATGTCCAAACTAGCCCTGCATGGGGAAGGACCTTTGCGGACTTCACATCTTTGACAGGTCTTAAACAACAACCAACATTATTCTTTCAAAACTTGTAACTCTACGGATCTCATGGAGCCAGTGTACAGCAGTCATGCTGCATGGTCTTCTGAACAATCTCAAGGCATGGCAACAGATCTGGAGGGTGGGGGCCTCATCTGACGGGCTGGTCTACATCCGGGAGCCTGACTCGCTCATGCCAGCCAACTGAAGCCTCTGCACATGGCGATGGATCTTGAGGGCTGGTCCCAGCTTGATTGACATGCCCGTGAGGACATCACTCCGCTTCATCAGAAGCAGGGACTTGCCATCAATCTCCTGTAATGAAGTCAGTGTCCGTTATCTTGCAACATATTCACAAACTTTTTAACTACAATTTCAATTTTGCACCCTTTCTGTAGCTTCTTCTGTCTTTACCCCACCCCGTATGTGTTAGTCAGCTCTCTATTCAAAATAATAAATCCTTAAAAGTCCTATGTGCCTTACAATATAAAGAGGGAGTGGGCAGCAACACACAGAAGTTCTATAATGTCTCTCTGGATAAATACAGAGAGGAGAAAAAGAAACGGACACACTTACACACACAGTAACACACAAAGATTCACACGCACACTCAGTAACACACAGCAATCTACAAAAAGGAAAGAGCTAATCAGATCCCTGGAGGTTGCAGAGACAGGTTTTCAGAGTGGGTTTGAAAGTACCAACAGTTGCAGCATTTCTAACCTAAACAGGCAGTAAATTCCAAACGGAAGGACCAGAACCAGTAAAGAGCAAATGCAAAAAAAATCAATGAAAACAGAAGTAAATGTAAAATGATCTACCTGGTCACGGAAAATCTCCGCCTGTTCCAGGAAGCCAGCAGAAATGAAGAAGTCAGCAACATCACTGATGGTCCAATCAGTGGCATCAGGATACGTTGTGCTATTTGTAAAGCGGGGCTCTTTCGACAGACTTTTACGCCCGGAACCCAGATCCAAGCGGTCAAACCGTGGTCTGCAACTTTATAGAAAAAAAAACTCAAATCTAGAAATCCAGCTTCTTCAGTTGGGTGACTTGGACATCAAACAGCTGTTGTTACTAATAAATGGGAACCATTAGAAAAATAAGATGAGCATGCAAAGGAAGAAAAGAAAACAACAGAACAAACTTTATACACATAATGAATGGCTCATATTTTGTCATAACAACTCTCTTTACTTCCAGGTTAAATTTGCAGCACACTTAATTCCCTTCTTGCTGGTGCTATGTCCCAACAACATATCTAAAGATGACTACAGCATGTTAATATAAAATGTAACATCTCTTCAGAATGTGAAGCCAATAGCTCCTCAGAATTTTCATAACTAAAGACGAAAACAGGCCTCATAAACCCCCAGCTTTAGAATACAAATAATGTGCCACAAAGCAAAATGCACAAAAGCAGAGCCACAAAGTTCCAGCTCACCCAGCATCTTCAGCTGATGGAGACTGGGCTGGAGTCAAAGGCAAATTGGATGCAGCTTCTGTTCAGCACAGAGAAAAAAAGTGAAATTCAATTGGTTGATTGATGATTGACAGGTTTGCTTGACCCCACCTCTCTCTCTCTCTCTTTCCCTATCTACCAGTTCAAAGAACTGCAAGGTTGGAAGGCTTCAAGACTGCTGCAAATTAACATAATTATTACAAGTAATTTTTACAGTTCAAGTGTATATATATCTATCTACTTAGATGAGAATTTTAAAACCATGGGTGAGCAGGCAGTTTACCAAGGAAAGAGGGGAGCAAACCAGAGAACCTTCAAAAGGATTTCTGACAAATCAAAAAATCAGTATCACATCTAAAATTTGTGATCCAAATCCTCATACTCTCTAACATACATGACAGGTTTGCTTGATCAGAGTGTTCTACCAAACAACACCACATAAACATATGAAGAGCAAATACTCAGTTGGCCCATATAATAATAACAAATAATTCTTATAAAGCGCTATTCTTTAACCAGAGTTAAACTCATTGCGCTGTACAAACATCACAAAAACCACATTAACATGCATTTCAGCAAACAGAAACCTTAATTATTGTAGCTTAAATTACCATTATTGCCTGTCGAACAATACACACACACACACGACTGACATGCGCACACCAGTCTCCGCTCGTCCACTCATACAACAATTAACAAAATATTAACTTAATGATCTCAAACAACAACACCAATTTGAATCCGTCTTTTCACCCACCCAACCCATGCCTCCTTCTCTTGCCTAGATCTCTCATGCTCTATCCCTCCCCCCCCCCCCCTTCCCTTCCCCCTCTCCCTATCCATATGCATCCATCTACATTCAAATGCCACACACAGACACACATTTCTTCAGATTCTACAGGAAGGCATGGGCAAACAAGAATGTTTTTAGATGCGATTTGAACTGAGACAATGTTGGTACATTTCTTAGAGTGGCCGGCAGAGAATAAAAGTCTGGTATTTCCCTTAAATTTAAAACACATCAGTCACACAAAGCATATTGTCCATGTAGCATTCTAATAACCATACAGCACAGATCACACAAGAATTAAAACAATTGTTTAAATCAAGACAACTTGCGGTTTATAATTCTGACACATATGACTTTGAAATGGCATCCAACCAGTTATCTTCAGGAGACCATAAGCAAGATTATGGCCATAAAAAGTTTAAAAGACCTTGCTTGAACAGTGTGAGAAGAAAAAGCCAATGACAAAAGTTTCTGTCACACTTTTTGTTTACTCCAAAGGGCATGTTTTTCAGCAGTAACTATTATTACTGTACTACACAACCAAACACGTAACTGTTACCCTGTCCTCAGTCTCTTAGTCTTACTGCGTTTTACATGTTTACACATTTATACACACTTTTGCACCAAACTACTACCACAAGGATCCTGGTGGAGTAAACATGCATTAATATTCCATTAATATTTGCATTAATTTAATAGGGAAAGAGAGAGGTGGGGTCAAGGAAACCTGTCAATCATCAATCATCACACACCCACTTGCCAGAGCAAAAAGGACAGCCAAACAGACACACACTCTAAAAAACAAACAAAAAAACTGCAAACTTTAAAACTGCCAAGTTTCAATCCATCAACAACCTGTCTCAAGCAAAAGTTTACATGCATACACTTATACATGTGTATATAAATACAAAGCTGTGACCAACCCTGTTTGATGTTTGCTGGTGCAATGGGGAGGCTGGGAGGATGGTTCTGTGATTGCTGCTCCCACTCTCTCTCTCTCTCCTGCTGCCGTTCTATTTCTTTTCTCTCCAGTTCCTCAGCAACCACTCCGTCCCGGGTGCACTCATCACACACCCACTTGCCTGGGCAAAAAGGACAGCCAAACAGATGAAACAATCACTGATCATTCCACCTGGGCAAAGGGACAGCCATACGGATGAAACGATCACTGCTTGTTCAGCTGGTTAGCTTTTAGCATGTGTAAGTGGGTCACCTAACGATCAAGAAGACTCAATCACTATATGTGTAACGCAGCTTGACAGCAAAAGAACAATCTGCTAGCATGTGATTGTGAAGACTCACCTTTCCGTTTGACCCAACAGTAAAAGAAGGCGCTGGGCTGGTCAATAGAGGGTTCTGGGATGTAACAACAACAAACAGTACTGTTCAGGGACACTGTCCAGTGACTTTGCCCAGGACAATTTCAAATTAAAGGGGACACCAAGCCAAGACACCAGCTGGCCTAAAAAGGTAGAAAACGTGCAAATCTTTCCAGTGGTTGCTCCATCAATATTCAGGCAACAGAAGTACTTTCCTGCTTTGAACTTGAGTGCCTCAGCACCCAGATTCTGTGCAAGGTTTCACTGAAATTAGGCCCTTGGTCACGTATTCATTTAAACATTTACAACTGCCATGGTAACCAGCTTGTTCAAATGTCAGATCAGACTTCAGTCAAATCTTAGAGCAATGGTAGTTGGTGTTTTGGCCTGGGCTACAAATTGTTCATATTATATATGTGAGCAAGTGCTCTTTGTACATGTTTTTACAATAATCCCGCCCTGGTTATCAAATCCATGCAATTTCATTACTGTACTGTTAGTAATCCAGGAACAGGAGCAGACGACGCTTTTGTTTTGAAGCACGGCAGCATAACGCCACATGGCCCTCACACAGCCAACTGGTGATAGTCGCCGGTGCGTGCCAGTTTCAAATCTAGTTATCCCCCTTCATATTTTGATCGCTTGTTGTTGTTTACCTACTTCCTTTTTATGCACCAAAGCCATGTGTAATATAATTTGGCATCTATTAGATCTTAGAATGTGTATGCGTTGTTTATTTAGACGCAGGATCGAGGTTAATCAGTAGCCGATACCTCTCTAGGTCTATTCTTTTTATAGCTGTCGTCTGCATGGCGCATTCTCTGTTTAGTACTAGTGAATAGTAGTGAATCATTGTTTTGACTCAAATAAAGTAATTCTGTGTCGATCAGTGCTTTGTCGTATAGTATTTTGCTTAGCTGACTTCATGTTTAGTGTTTATTTTGGGTTGAAATTAACTTATTAAGTATTGTGTACTGTAGAAGCTAAGTTATATTCATAGACTACTTGATATCACTTTATCAGCAATGCTGCAACTAGATAACGTGCCCCAGGTGAAAGTTCGCACTGACTGTTTTAGTACAAGTCTTTGAGTGTGTCTTGCTTTTCATACAGAGCGTTGTATTGTAATTGTTATGTACCACTTTAACCGTGGGAGCATACATTTTATTCTGATATAAGTTTTAGTAATATTAATGTAACCAAGTGTATTGTATACATGTTCCGGGCCATACCCTTTAACCTTTTCTTTCCGGTCCTTTTCTTTTTTGATTGGGTGGGGGGTTTATGGCCCAATTATCTAAGGTGTTAAAGGTTGTGTGCTGGGCCGGCAGCGTCCCTTTTCCCCCAGTGTCCCTGCAGAGGCAGGTTGTTTGTTTAACTGTTGCGGCCGGTGTTCATGTTTTCATCAGGGGAGAGCTTGTAAGTAGTTATTTTTCTATGGCTTGTTCTGTTGTTTCTATTGATGTAAATAATGTATGTCTATAATGTTATCATGTTCACAATGTGCCTTGATTTTGGTTCTTGAATATGTGGGTAATTTCGGCGTCAGATTGCCGCCTGGTTGCAGCCGCTGTGGCGACAGAGTACATTGTTTGTGCGTTCATATCTTAAACCTTTATGCCACAGGATGACCAGTGTTTCCAAAATGTATGCAGCTAACCTTGGTTAGCTGATATGTAGCTAGTATGTTATGTTGCCATTGTTGGATGTTCAGTTTGAGTGATGCTTTGCCGATTCAAAGTTATCCTTCTTAAAGTATGGGTACTTTGTCAGTGCGGCCGTGCGGCATAACTTATTTGTTTAGTTTCCTACCGATCTATGTTTCTACATGAAATCGGTGGTATATTATGGCAAACACTTTAAAGATGTTGACTTCATAGTTGCGGAATGTTCAGTTTACTAGTTGAATATGGTGTAGTACATAGGAGTGATTGTAAAAACTGTGAGACATGTTATTTCTGTTTTGATCCAGCTTTTGTATGGCCGAGTCTTGGGCGCGCAGACTTTCACTCTGCTTAGCTTGTAAGCCCTTTCCGGGTCTTTGTGCGTGTACCCAAACTGGCCGGCGATGCGCGCCAGTGGTGGTAATTAGGTCTTTGTCTCTGTTCACTAACCGAGCAGACAGGCGCAGCCAGATCAGCAGTTTAGATTCTTGCTGCGCTACCTGCTTCCTGTAAGATGCTTGATGTTGTTCACAGCCGGATATGCTCTGCTAGTCAGTAACAGTAACATGCTGTAACGTTTTGAGTAACTTGACGAGGCTGGAGCTGGTCAGTTTATGACTGACTTCCTCCCACTCACGGCATGGACCCAGGTGCCACCCGTGTCACTATCCATCTCGTTGTGTGCTTAAGTAGAACTGCTGTAACGATTATCTCACGCTTCCTGTTTAGTTAAGAATGAGATTGGTAATCCGCATTCTTCACTGTTACTTTATTGTATACTATTATACTGGGAGTTCATCAGTTAATTGACTGGCTGTCTCTTGTATACTCACCGTGACTCTGTGAGATACGGGTTTTAAGTGTAAGTCAAGCACACGATTTATGTGCTTGATTATTAATCATTTTGTCATGTATTATAGTAACCCACAGGTAAACTACACAGTTACTGTATTTATTAGATTAGTAATTGCTGTTGTTTATACTTTACATTTGCTTTCATGTTCTAAATGTTTTGTTTGCTTGTGTCTTTTCCAATACAGACACTGTTTCCTGGTTGGTTGGTGTACAAATAAAAGTTATGTTATAGCAACCTCTGACTTGTGACTCTTCATCCATGCTTCCAACCTGCTTCCCCTCAACTCCCCATCCCCACTCCCCTACATTAATATTTTGTACCTTGTGTTAGTTGTGATTTTGTTGTCTGAATCTGTTTATAGACAGGCGCAAGCCACGCTTCCCACTCTTGTTGTAAATTAAATAAGTCATGTCTGTACATTTTGTTTGCATGGTTTAAAAGGCTGTAACTTTAGCATTCATTTGATGTTTTTCATGTTTTAATTAGTTTAGTTATTGTAGAGGAAACTGTATTTGTGTGGGCCAAGGAAACACAATTGTCAGCCATTTTGTGGTCCAGAGGGCCGATTTGATTGTAGTGATAGCATGTGTTCCTTGCGGCCTGTGCCGCTCTCTTATCTATGCGTGCAAATGAGGATTTTGGGTGTGCTGCCTCCGCTGCCTGTGTCCTGTCCTTTGATCACTCTGCTCCATTACATATACATACTATCTTTCTAGGGACAGCCCAGCATTCAAAAGAGTCAAAGATATAAACACAAATCCATGTATAAGATATGCCATGAAAACACAAGACGAAATGGTGTCTGAATGCATCTTACACTGACCAGAAGGTTTTTCCGTAACTTGTGGAATGTGGCAGTTCATGTGGTATCCTTTGTCACAACCATCACAGAACAGCATCAAGTCCTGGCAAGCAGCAAAGGATGCAGTGGTCAACAATAAGTTGCTGTGATGAGTTTCTGATAGATGGTTCTTAACCCTCAGACTGAAAGACCCAGTGGATCATAAAACACACCAGAAAACACACACACACACACACACACACACACACACACACACACACACACACACACACTACACACACTATACACACACACCCAACACACACACCCACGCACGCACACACACCCTACACACGCACAACAACTAAAACACACACATGAACTGACAACCGTATGGACAAAAAAATAGGCAGTTTTGATCCACAGTGGGTCACTGGCAGAACACTAACAAAGTCTAGTTCAGGGTCACTTAAAAAGAAAAAGCAGGTGAAATACGGAACAGGAACAAAGTTATGCTTCCACAGCAAGTTTCATAACTGTCTCTCTACTAAAGGGTGCTTGGGTCTCTGAGAGTAAACATGAATGGCTGGGGTCCAAATGTATCATTGTGATTGGGATGCCAAACCTATACATGTACTAAAATGGAGCACCCTGAAGACAAAATGGCTGGACATTCAAAACTTCTTCCTCATAGAAATGTGTCTTTAAAACCAATAAAAGAGTTAACTTTTAATGATCCAGGAAACAGTACAACAAGGATATCTTTAATTACTTTCCTTAATTAATAGACTGACATCTTTAATTACTTTCCTTAATTAATAGACTATCACCTTTAAAACATTTGTTCTTAGCATGCAGGAGCAGGTTCCACTGTCATTTCAACTGGAGACAGTCTTCATAATAACACAGATGAACATGGAAAAAGCTGCAACATTTTAAAATCTGAGCTCATTTACTAAATAGTAAATATGTAAATAAACACTGTGATTCAGACAACAGCTTTTGGAACTGTCCATATCAAAACTAACTGTATACTAAAATATATCATTTTTTATTGTTTACAAGTACACAGCCACATACCAAGTTATTAAAATTGGGATCAATGCTTAAATCACAAGCATATGTTTAGACCATCACCCTAACAATCAGAATCTGAATTATCCACCACACAGGCCTATTCAATTGTTGGTGAGGTTTCTAATCCACACACACATGCACACATTCACACACACACACATATGCATGCACACATGCACACACACACACACACACACACACACACACACACACACAATCACACTTACGGCACAGAGTATCACACCAACACACAAACACATCACACACACTGCTCACGGGATCTCCAGCATCCTGGCAGATGCAGCATGTTTTGCAGTCCATGCACTGCCACAGTCCTTTTCTGGCACGGAAACTCAGCTCCTCTGAGTAGTCCATACATGATGGGTGAGCTGAAAAGGGACATGAATAAACAATGAATCCAGCTAATACACAAATCTCTCCAACCAGTTGACTGACTGTGGGTTAGTAATTCATTGTCACATTGGCCTCTTGCTTTTAGCCAGAAAGATCTGCCCATTCAGACAAGCTGAGTAGACAACTAACAACACACACGACATGTGTTCACAACATGTCTTTTGACGTCATGTCACCGGACAACACTGAGCTCTTCAGGCCTCCAAATCTCTCCTGTCCAGTTCTTCCATCTGATCCATACCCCGTTTTGTTATGCTGTGTCCTCTGACATCAGCAATTCCCTTCTCCATGGCCATCTAGAAGAACCTATGAACTGCCCACTACCTCCACTCTACCAGTACCACAGATCCCTTCTCCACCCCAACGAGGTCTGTCTTTTTTCCTTTTCTGTGTAACAGGATCCAGCAGTTACCTCATCTTCTTCCACCAAAACATAACTCAGGATGCTTCAAACAACACAATCCCAAGGTGCTTGACCACTGTCATCAACCTTTATTAGGACAAAACACAACATGTGAATTTTGGGGGTAATCCCCTTTATCAAGCTACAAAACAACACTTATCAATGAAACGGTGAAAAAAAAATGATGAAAAATGAGAAGCTCGATAAAGGGGATTACCCTGAAAATTTGCATGTTGTGTTTTGTCCTAATAAACAGCATTCTTTTGAACCTTTTATGTGTTTGGGTCTTGTTTTAAAACGCTAGTAGTCATTCTTGTTTCAGATCACTGTGATCAACAGCAACAAAAACATGGACCATGTGCTTTGCTTACACTACCCTTGTCAAAGTTACTTCTGGGTACACAGACACTGACTGGCTGAGGATCATCTGTTAGTCAGACTCGGAGGGTGACAAGAAGTCAACAGTGGGCATAGCTACCATAGCTACCTAAAATTTACAGTCAATGTCTCCACTGTTCCTGTCCCTATTTGCTATTTGCTGTGATTTCAGAATGAAAAGGAACTGGACTATTTCTCTTTGCCCAAGCCCCATTTTAGGTACACTGTGGCTGCCAGTGTCACACTCCACTAGTACACACAAGTCCTTGATAACCCCCAGCTAGTTTTCACTGCTACAAAGTTTCCACTGCAATCCATTACAATCCCCCTTTAATTAAACACCATCCTCAACATCAAGTACAAGAGTTTCTAAAACAGCAGTGCTGCTTGGTCATGATATTAATATCAATTATCATAATACAATAGGGAAAGGCTTCACACAATCAGCTCTTAAAACAGCAGTGAGCTCCTTTGTCAAGAGTTCAATGATATTAATGTAACCGAGTGTATTGTATACATGTTCCGGGCCATGACCCTATAACCTTTTCTTTCCGGTCCTTTTCCTTTTTGATTGGGTGGGGTTTTTATGGCCCAATTATCTAAGGTGTTAAAAGTTGTGTGCTGGGCCGGCAGCGTCCCTTTTCCCCCAGTGTCCCTGCAGAGGCAGGTTGTTTGTTTAACTGTTGCAGCCGGTGTTCATGTTTTCATCAGGGGAGAGCTTGTAAGTAGTTATTTTTCTATGGCTTGTTGTTCTGTTGTTTCTATTGATGTAAATAATGTATGTTTATAATGTTATCATGTTCACAACGTGCCTTGATTTTGGTTCTCGAATACGTGGGTAATTTCGGCGTCAGATTGCCGCCTGGTTGCAGCCTCTGTGGCCGTGTCAGAGTACCTTGTTTGTGCGTTCGAATGTTAAGCCTTTATGCCACAGGATGACCGGTATTTCCAAAATGTATGCAGCTAACCCTGGTTAGCTGATATGTAGCTAGTATGTTATGTTGCCATTGCTGGATGTTCAGTTTGAGTGATGCTTTGCCAATGCAAAGTTATCCCTCTAAAGTATGGGTACTTTGTCAGTGCGTATAACTTCTTTGTTTGGTTTCCTACCGATCTATGTTTCTACATGAAATCGGTGGTATATTATGGCTAACACTTGGAAGATGTTGACTTCATAGTTGTAGAATGTTCAGTTTACTAGTTGAATATGGTTTAGTACATAGGGGTGATTGTATAAACTGTGAGACATGTTATTTCTGTTTTGATCCGGCTTTTGTATGGCCAAGTCTTGGGCGCGCAGACTTTTACTCTGCTTAGCTTGTAAACCCTTTCCGGGTCTTGGTGCGTGTACCCAAACTGGCCGGCGATGCGCGTCAGTGGGGGCAATTAGGTCTTTGTCTCTGTTCACTAATCGAGCAGCTAGATCAGCAGCTTAGATTCTTGATGCGCTACCCGCGGCAGTAAGACGCTTGACGTTGTTCACAGCAGGATATGCTCTGCTAGTCAGTAACAGTAACATGCTATAACGCTTTGAGTAACTTGACGAGGCTGGAGCCGGTCAGTTTATGACTGACTTCCTCACGCTTACAGCATGGTCCCAACTGCCACCCGTGTCACTATCCATCTCGTTGTGTGCTGAAGTGGAACTGCTGTAACGATTATCTCACTTCCTGTTTAGTTAAGAATGAGCTTGGTAATCTGCATTCTTCACTGTTACTTGATTGTATACTATATTATACTGGGAGTTCATCAGTTAATTGACTGGCTGTCTCTTGTATACTCACCGTGACTCTGTGAGATACGGGTTTTAAGTGTAAGTCAAGCACACGATTTATGTGCTTGATAATTAATCATTTTGTCACAGTTACTATCATGTATTATAGTAACCCACAGGTAAACTACATGGTTACTGTATTTATTAGATTAGTAATTGCTGTTGTTTAGACTTTACATTTGCTTTCATGTTCTAAATGTTTTGTTTGCTTGTGTCTTTTCCAATACAGACACTTGTTTCCTGGTTGGTTGGTGTACAAATAAAAGTTATGTTATAGCAACCTCTGACTTGTGACTCTTCATCCATGCTTCCAACCTGCTTCCCCTCAATTCCCCACCCCACTCCCCTACATTAATATCATGATACAACAGGGGAAGGTTTCACAAATTGGGCTCTTAAAAGAGTGATGGTTCTATGTCATTGTCAATGGCTCACTGACATGATCTTACAGTTTTATATGAAAGGAAAGGTTGCAGAAAAACTGGTCCCAGATAATAATAATGTACTCTTTTGTGTGTTGTTTCTCCAAATTGGAGCACACAGCCCATCCCAAAGCAAAGAACAAAACACAGTCAAAACAAAGCATGCACACACACACACACACACACACACACACACACACACACACACACACACACACACACACACACACACACACCCCTTTCACTCCCGACAGCACATTCTGGCATGGATTCATACATCAACCCAGTTCAAAAAAACATTCTTGCAAACCCGGGGAATCCCAATCATAGGATCAGTGACATAGCTGATGACAAAAAAGCTTGCATGCAAATGGTACCATTTTTGTGGTGTTTTTGAGTTCTAAAAGTTGATCAAGTAAAAACAAAATTGCCAGGTTTTCAACGTGTGTATCTTCACTACAGAAGAAGTGATCCCTTCTATTACGGATATTGCAGGTGATGGCGTTAAAAGCAGCAAAGAAAACATGTTTAGAGAGGAGCAGAATGCTAGGTTTGACCCAGCTCATATGGAAGACTGTCCAGAAGGAAGTTTTGAGGAGGGGAACAGCCCCAGTACATCGAGGGGTAGAAGGTGTGGTCAAGGGAGAAAAAATGTGATGTGGAAATGGTTGCTGTGATGGTAGGGGATTGTGACAAGCACAAGGTGTTTTGAAGAACAAGTATGTGGCAATAATATTTTTATTTATGCTTCTGATGCTTCTATCTGATTCTATTTCAAGTGATGAGATCCTAAAAACTGCAAACATGGTGAAAAGTGCTGGGAGTGAAAGTGGTAACAAACAGACAGGCGGTCCTTGGTCATGGGTTCAGCGACATGAAATGAATTACGTGACGGGAAAAGCTCCAGGTCCTGGAAGAATGCTGGTCTCTCGTCATGGTGGCCTTCCAACAGGGGTTCCACCGTACTATAGCACTGACTAAATGTACTTTTTATTTTACTGTATCAATCCTCTGGCAGTCACATCAACTTACCTTTTGCTGTGCAGTCTTTGCAGAAGAGCAGTGCTTCAAAGACCCCTTTGCGGTTGCAGAGGGGCGACTGCTGACAGAAATCACAGCGATGTTCCGCTTGAATCATGCCACGGCTTGGCTCATGCTCTGTCTCAGTTTCGCTGGGGAATCTCTTCAGCTTCTGGAAGAGAGGAAATGGTGAAATGCAACACATGTAGATGTACATGAAATGTGTCAGCACAGAGGAGCCAAAATGATTGAGACCATCAATACAATTCAAACAAACCAAAGTTTTCTGGCTTCAGCTTCATCTTCAGTCCCAAATTCCTGACCAAATCTGCCATGCAAAACAGACTGTCTAAGGTGTCTGATGGATCTTTCACAGATTAATTATTATAAGGGGCGTAGCTACAAAAAGTACTGTTATAGTGTTAACACAACAAAAAAAAGTTTTTAAAGAAAGAGGCTTTTCTTTCAAGATCCATCACAACACATGTTAACTGTTGTCGGTATTTTGTTTCAACCAAGGAAGAAAGGAAGGAAGGATGGGAAGAAGTCCTTGGGATGACGAAACCAGCATTATATGTTATCCAAGTTTTTGCGTTATTAGTGTTTGTGTCCACCATGTTCCCATGCTGAGACAGAGTGCACAATGATCATGTGCATTTACAATTGTTCTATTAGCACAATTCAGCACACAGAACTATTAACAGCATCTTTGTATGTTATTATTAAGGCTAGACTCCAGATAAAATGTTGCTGGTTTGATCCACTGTCAAGCTCAAAGTACTGACTCTTCCCCGTTGTTGTCTCAAGGTGGATGTCTAAATGTCCCTACATGTATTTTATATATATATCTTGCAGCTCTGAAAGGAATGAAGGAAATGTTGTAGTGTTTGTGCTTACCACAATCCACTATGAAAACAAGAGCATGCTTGGAATTGTTACAATTTTAACCCCCCAAAAAGAGAACTACTTCATCTTTGACTTTGTCAAGAAGTTTCAAAACTCAAAAGTAATACCCAGTTTAAGCTACAGTACTGAAAAGCTGAATTAAAAACCATGATCCAGAAAAACTCAAGAAAAACAGTCTAGTTTACTCTGATGCTGGCTATATGATTATATAATATCACACGAATTAATACCCTAGCTTGGCAGATTTTGATAAAAACTAGTAACTACACAGGAAAGCTAAAGAAAAGTTTCATACTAAAATATGTAAACTTTACATTAAACTAAAGGCACAAGTTTGCATACAGGCATGTGGACTGCAATAATTTTTGTCACTGATTGTTCTTATCTCTGTGGAGTGAACTTTGCAGCATTCCAGAAAAAATCTGTATCTGTGAGAAAAGGTATGGTCTATTGGGTTTTACCCCAGTCTATTTTAAACTCATAATGATTTGTAATTTTCTGGTAAAATTAGCCAGCAGATGAAAAAATGAAAAAGATTTTTTTTTTTTTAAATGCAACAGACAAACCAGGACTGCCCCCCACCCCCCCCAAAAAAAAACAAAAAAAACAATAAACATAAAAAGGAGGGGGAGCAAATCTGAGATGACGGTTCCTGGAGCATTATTTAGGAAGCATTGCATTTAAAACAAAGGCTAAAGTTGTAAGCAAAGTGCATGCCAAAACATTAAAGAAAATGGTTTATTTCAGTTTTCAAAAAAGTCAAATTTATGCACCAGTGATTTTGACTGGCAGGACTGTGTGCCCTACACTTCCAAGATGTGGAGCTATTTGAACAGGTGTCACTGTCTGAAAGGTCAGTCCTGATTAAAGTTTGGGTTGCAACACCCCCACCACCAAAAAAAAAAAAAAAAAAACCACACACACACAAAAAAAAACTGGATTGTAAGGCAAAAAGTTTTCATTAAGCTTTTTTGCAGCAGTTCCCTAAGTACATCAGAACCCTCCTTTTCTAAGACAATCCTCCATCTTCTGGATTCCTGTACAGTATTGGGTTCACAGGGAACACTGTTCAACGGTGAAGAACCAAAGGTGGAGTCTTTTGGGCAGGTTGTCACAAGTTTCTGCTTTGAATTTTGCCTAAAATTCATCCAGCAGAAATCTTAAAAGAACGGTGGTTGTGCCCAGTTACGTGAAATTATGATTAGCATTACCTCCAGCCCCTTAATCACTGACAGGCTGAATCAAACTTGCGTCAGTTTCCAGGGGGCCTTTGGAGAAGGCTCGCTGGGTGTTGTGGTTCTAGAACTGAGTAGAAGTAATTCAGTAGTTCAGTCTGAGCAGTATGCATGCAGACGGTACAAACTAAGGCATGCAGCAGCTTCAGACTTTCGCGGCTGTCACGCGGTTTTATCGAAAGTTTGAGAGTCTGGAAAGAATGGAGTTGCGTGTACCTGGAAGCAAAACGCCTCGTGCACGAGACCGACACATTCATTCGAGCAAGCGTCACCTGTCCCGGCTTTTTTTCTCTGTGCGGAGCTGACAGCACGCACACAAAGCCTCGCTTTCCGGCACCCTTCCTCGGAAGACGGATGTCGTAAAACCCGATGCTTGGAGTTTTTTGACGACAACCCTCTTCCTCCGTTGACCTTCTTCGTATTGAGTATTTACGCCATTATATTTGGGGGTTCGCAGCAGTAAGATCCAACACACACACACACACACACACACACACACACACACACACACACACACACACACACACACACACACACACAGGCCCGCTGTGCCTCCAACAGGGATCCCCATGGGGAATCGGATCCACCATAGATCCGGCGGCAGTGCTGTTTGCTTTAATACTCAACCACACAGGGTTAAGCTGTTAGTCTCTCTCTCTCTCTCTCTCTCTCTCTCTCTCTCTCTCTCTCTCTCTCTCTCTCTCTCTCTCTCTCTCACACACACACACACACACACACACACACACACACACACACACACACACACACGCCCACCCCCATCCTCTCTCTCTCTCTCTCTCTCTCTCTCTCTCTCTCTCTCTCTCTCTCTCTCACACACACACACACACACACACACACACACACACACACACACACACGCACACACACACACATATTTTTTTTTCTCTCCGCATTTGATTACGTTGAAATCACTAAACCGACAGAACAAAAACATGAAACAATGCACACACACCCAAAACAACAACCACAAAACACAACCAACAACAGACTCTTCAGGGTCACCAGTATGCGTGTTGTCGCTTAATCGGTACACAAAATGTTACTGGCACTCCCATTAAAAAAAAAAAAAAAATGTTAGCCAAGGTACAGGTTGAAAATGACCGGGCGAATTTCAGTTAAAGTTAACCAGGCGTGACGTAGTTATCGTGTGACGCGTACCAGTCAAAAGTTACTGTTACAGGCATCCACGGCCGACTTACATCGGTGGTTGGAGGCGAGGACTGACGGGCGTTTCGTGTATAAGGTTTCGCAACATCAGTCAGCGTTAAAAGTCTCCCCCTTTGTTATCCGGCGACAACGTGCAGTGGAGAAAAAAAAAAAAAAAAAAAGTCTGTTCGCGCGGAGACACGTACTATACTTCCAAGCGGGGAAATGAAATCAGATTGAATAAATGATCTGTTAGTTTAGACTGCGTGTTGTAGGACCAATGTCGCCATGTTATGATCACGATAAGCCTCCCGCCCTTTCTGCCGGAGCAATACAACTACTCAAGGTCAAATCCAGTATCAGCAACAACAACAACAACAAAAAACGGGTCCAACTCGGAACGATGTAGCATGTAATATGAGAATCAGGAGGATGTGGTGCGCGTATAAAAGTACAGAAAGGCCTGTGCCATGTGCGCGATTACGCTGCCGAAATGCTCCTACACAAAATGTACGCTTTGAGAGAGAGGGAGAGAGAGAGAGAGAGGGGGGGGGGAGCAGGGGCGAGGTGTGGTGGTGGTGGTGGTGGGGGGGGGGGGGGGGGGGGGGGGGGGGAGCTTTCTGGGTGATCCCGCCAGTACCTAAGCAGAGACAATTCGGCGTCAACACAAGTTAAAACAGCACACGACTGGTTGAGACTGTGAGGTGGGGTAGCGAACGCACGGTAACAGCCAGAGCTCCCAGCTGTGTCAAATGTTAACGATCATGGATTATAATGCCGTCAAGCTGTGGCAACAGAGCTAAAAACGAACAAGCCATTTTCGCAATTCAATGTGGTTATTATTAAATGTCTTGTGGCTTTCCTGACGTCGCGGCTGGGTACCGCGAACGCAGAAATTAAGGTCCGTCCCCGCCGTCAAGGCCCAGAGCTACCTTCTTGTAACTTGTAGCAAAATGCAAAGATATACACTTCTTGTAAGTAACTGCAGTAGCTCAAATATAGCGTTGCGTGCTTCGCCTGCTACTGGGAATTGTGCGCAACCTTTCTGAGGCTGCTTTCTGTTTTCCTGGGTCATTCACTTTTATTTTCCATAGTCCTCACTAAACAGAAAGGTGACGTGTGTCGTACTCAAGTGTTGTAGTTTGACTAATTTTGTTTTCCGTCGATTTCGGAAATAATCATTTTGTCTAATAATAATAACAGCTGTCATTTCTAGAGCGCCCTATCTCACCGACAAGGGCGAGCAAACACGATTTACAAGATCAACAGAACGTATACATAAAACCTCCAAAATAATAATATAAAACTACTGTATTCTTCGCACAACACACACACACACACGCCTAACACACACGGAGGCACAGACGGAATGTAAAGGGGGTGGGGGGCGGGGGGGGGGGGAGGTATGGGGGGGGGGGGAGGAAGACCAGAAATTGTTGTATTGTTTGTAGATGTGAGCTTTTAACGCTGTTTTGGGGGCATGGGGGGACTTAATGTGACAGATGTCTGAAGGGAGAGAATTCCATTGCCCCGGACCACAGTAAGAGAAGAAGCATTGGCGAAAGGTTTTGGTTTAACATGGGGGATGCGAAGTATCCGTCTGTCTGCAGAAGTAGGAAGGGTGTACACAGTAAGGTCAGACAGACAGGCAGGAGACGAGTCAGAGAAGTAGATGTGAAAGACACTTTATCGTCTAGTGAAGGGTCTGAAGAAGAGATCGCGCATGATCATGTTTGCGTGGTTTGAAAACCAGTTTCGGTGCAGCTTTACACTGTCACACTATAGCAGCGTATAAAATTTACAGTTCAAGGCACACCAGCGATGAAATACGTACGGTTCTGGGTTTGCTGATTGTCTTAAAGCAACCTGGGACCCCCCCCCCCCCCCCCCCCCAGTTAATCCGACCATTAACAAAAAGTAAGGAATAGACAGAGTTATATAAATAATGATAACGTCAATAGGCTAGCAGCATTAGTTAGTACCGGCTGAGTGGATAAACCACTGCTGTCAGAACAGTAAGTTAACCAATCAGTCCACACCACCAAGGGACAGATAAAACTTTTTTTTTTTTTTTTAAACGCCCTGTTCAGTACGCTTTTTTGGGGGGGGGGGTGGGGGGGGGGGGGGGGGGGGGGGATCTGAGTAACTAGAGCGTGAAGGCCACAACACAACGAAACACGTCAGATTTTATTATTTTCCAAATGACAGTTTT
>OY757545.1:14685609-14718872 GCA_963584105.1 Alviniconcha strummeri
AGCATCTAGAGACAGCGCAAGTTATTGATCACATGCAAATAACGCATGGCACTGAATCCGAACACTATCGACTAGACTGGATCACTCAGCCAGTTCCTGCGGAGCCGATAGTGATGACGAAACTCTGGCATGGCCGGTCACTCGCTGGAAAAAGACCATCTCGCTAGAAAAAGAAAGGAAAAGAAAGAAAGAAAGAAAGGAAGGAAGGAAGGAAGGAAGGAAGGAAGGAAGAAAGGAAGAAAGAAAGAAGGAAAGAACAAGTGAGGAGGTGAGTGTGTGTTCAGGTGTCTGTGTGTAATCATCAGGTGGCTGTGTGTGAAATGCTTTAGTGTTGATTATGTATTTACAGTATTATTTTGTGCTTTTCTGATTGTCATGACAGTACTTGTGCTTTTCTGATTGTCATGTCACGTTGATATTAATATATGCATTATTTTATAGTACTTGTGATTATTTCAGTGTGCGAAATGCTTTAATATCGATATACGCATTTACTGTACTTTGCTTCTTCTCCCCCCCCCCCCCCCCCCCATTTTTTCTTCTTTTTTTTTTCATTTTTTTTGGGGGGGGGGGGGGGGGGTCATGTTGGCTTTTGTTGACATTTTGATATTTATGTATGCATTTATAGTACTTGTGCTTTTTTGATTGTCAAGCGGATTTTGATGTTGATAATGTACAGCGCCGCGAGCTTGTAAATTTTTAGGGTATAGCGCTATATCAGAGTTATTATTATTATTATAACAAAAAAACACTGAAACAAACGTGTACTGATTAGACGAGCGGACGTAGTGATGTGCTCCTTAGTGAACAGTTTGCCCACTCCGGACTGCCGCACTGACATAACTTAGGTTCGCGGACCAGGACTTCAGTTTATTTTATTATCACAGGATTATTTTTAATCTCTGCCCCGGCGGTTGGAAGCAACGTAGGAAACGTTGTAGGCCTATTGCATGACTATTAGTACCGTGAGCAGACTGGTCAGTCATGCAGAATTGCCCCCTTGCCGCCTCGACACACTCACAGTCAGTTATTGTCTCAGTCAGTGTTACAACGCTGCCGGGATCACGGCATTCACACACACACACACACACACACACACACACACGCGCGCGCGCGCGCGCGCGCGCGCACACACACACACTGTGACACACACTGACTCGGCACGCGCGCACATACACACACTGACACGCACGCACGCACGCACGCACACGCGCCACACACTAACAGTGACTCAGACACACTGCACTTACGCACGCACAGGCCATACACACTTTCTCTTTCACTGACAAAACACATACACACACACACAGACACACACACGCACACACTGTAACACAGACACTCGCGCGCTCACGGCGGCTCAGTGAATGCAGCAGCATGCACCACCGGTGCCGGTTGGCACACCGTGGCGCCGCAATGACTGTGCCGGTTGACTGAGCTGCGGCACGCAGATGCATGTGCTGACTGACTACACGGCGGCCGCACTCATGATGTGCACGCTGCATCACGGCGCGCCGGCGCACGGCCACGGCACGCGCGGCCGGGGCCCGCACGACACACGGCAGAGAAAATGCTGAACGGTGCGCACACGCGTTGACGCTGACCCTACAGGGCCGCCCGCTGGCTATTCACTCTCTCTCTCTCTCTCTCTCTCTCTCTCTCTCTCTCTCTCTCTCTCTCTCTCTCTCTCTCTCTCTCTCTCTCTCTCTCACACACACACACACACACACTCAGAGACGCACACATTGAGGTGTGACACAGAGGTCATGCACACACCGTGCACGCACGCACACATACGCACGCACACTCACACACACACACACACACACACACACACACACACACACACACACACACAGAGTGACGTACACATTCAATGACGTGTGACACAGAGGTCATTCACGCATCGTGCGGACACTCCGATACTGACACACCGACGCCACACACACACTGGCACACACTCGCACGCGCGCGCGCGTACGCACGCACGCACACACACACACACACACACACACACACACACACACACACACACACACACACACACACACACACACACACACACACACGAGGCGACGCACACGCCAGCCTGATACCCCGACGACACGTGACACATAGACTAGCTGACACTGACTAGCCGCTGTGGTGTCAGCTAGTCTGTGTCACGTGTCGTCGGACACGCCGCTGTACACATGCCACACGGCCACTGCCGTCCACCCACTCACCGGCCGGCGCCGCCCTACCAGCGCTGTGACGATCACTGGACTTTGAGTGCATTAGTTTTTACTACGGTTCACTTTACTGAGGCAGTCAGGGGGCGGGGATAGCTCAGCGGTTAGTGAGCACCGGACTCGTGATTGAAAGGTCGCGGGTTCGAATCCCTGCTGGAACGGCGGGAGAATTTTCTTCTCCAGGGTCGACTTTCTGTGCTGACACTTATTTCGGTATCCGTTCCACCCCCGTGTTACCACAGTAGCACGTAAAAAATCCCGGTCATTCTGCCAAAAAGTGCAGGTGGCAGGTTACAGCTAAACACGCATACACCTTACGTATGTGGCTTTTATTGAACCGTGCTTCGGCATTGGTCACAACTTGTCCCTAATATGTCAAATGACATCTGAGGACATTAAGCATCAACTCATCATCATCATCTGAGGCAGTCAGTGCATGCTGCTGGCTCCACAACTGCGGGTCAGTCAGTATAGCCGGTCAGTCTACCAGCGCAGTACGCACGCCGCACGGCCGGCACCGCAAACCGGCCGGCTGAGATAAAGACGGCCGTCACTGACGACACCGGCGCCAACACAAGACGGACGGACACTGATACAGCGCTATGCTAGTCGCAAACACACACATCTGCACACCCCATCCGCACACACAACGCTCACACCTTCATGCATAATATGTCTGTCAGAGTTAAAAGGAAAAACAGCACCACACAAAACAGCACCAACACGAAAGCGCCAACATCTTCTGCTGGTCAGCGCGCAGCGATCCGAGGTGGGTCCGACGCCGACGCGTCACTGCGGCTTGCCGTGTCGATCGATCCGCCGGTTCCACTTCATTTACTAATTTAACCAAAGCAGAAACCGGGAAGCTCACGGAATACAACTACGTTCGTGCTGATGTAACTGTTTCATAAAAATGTTAGCACGGAAGCTGAATCCTTCCGCGGTTGATGACGGCCAGTTTTGAGGACGAAACCTTTCAAATAACCGCAATTTTTATTAGGTGTGTGCGCACTTGTCGCACGTGGTTTCGCCGCGGTGAATGTCAGCGAAAGATATTTGCGGGTTATATTCTGATAGAGAAACGTCAGTAATATACAGATGTTGCCTTCTTGTCATTAATTAGCCTCTTTATGGATGTATGATGCTGTGTATGCTGCATTTCCTGCGTAAAAGTCGTTTTTGTAAGTCAATCGTTGCAGAACACACACCCCCTTTCTGATGACACACCATGGCGGCATGGTTTTCGAAGCTTCGGATTGGATGAAACTTCATGTAAACATTAGCGGTCAATACCCATACTGCACTGCAAGCTTCGTACGCATGCGCAGACAGTCCCTCTAAAAGAGGCCAGGAGAAGAAAGACTGTGTGCTGTGCTTCTGTTTTGCAATTTTCTTTCAGAAAATCGCATTTGAAGGCGTGAAAAGCTGGCACGATGACTTCTCCATACATCAAGAGTAAAATCCTGCAAGCAATAGAACATTTGCGGGCTCGAAAAGCTCGACCTGATCTACATCGAATTTGCAACCAGCTGAGGAGAAGACACAACTGTTCAATCACTGAAACAACACGCTGTGTTAACCATCTCTTGGACACAGGAATCATCATCAAGGTTGAATACAAGGGTAGCATGAGTTATCGAGATGCTTCTAAATGGAAGAGAGGTCACGTCGCTGGTCACATAATAAATTCCAACACATTGGTAGCCAAGCTTCAAAGCGCAATCGACGCGATCGTCGCCAGACAGTGTGATAGTGAACCTGAATGCAACACGTCTGACGGCCGCATTGCCGCTCCGGCGAAAAAAAGGGTGACGGGTGCCACCTTTGAAGAGATCGAAGCATGGCTTAGAAAGCAGACTGGGGAGAATGGATGCCACTTGACTGAAGATGCTTTATTTGAAGTCCTAACTCGAGAAGTTGAGACAAAGACATTGAAGAAAAGTCCCGAGGATGGAACGTACTCCGTTGGCGTCCGCGTGAAGATGCCACCTCGCCCGAGGAACTGTTCCCCAAATCCGGCAAAGACAGGAACAGATTTAGAAGAGAAACCGTTGGTACAGATTGTCAGCGCCACACCTGCCGAAACTACTTATACTTCCATCGACGATAAGAGAATGCGCCCACCGTCAGTTCGCAAGGTTTGTACTGATCCGGATATGTGTAGTAACTACTGTACTAGGTATTGGGTATTCTTCCTGTAGGATCAGATGTCATTTTTTTTATACTGAGCATTAATGTTGTTTAGCTTAGATGCACTTTAATTTAAATGCAGTGTTTGTGTTTTGATACAACTGGCCTTCAGGCCATGTCTTTTGGTTCCAGCAACATATGATCTTGTCAGACATACATATTGTGTGCAGTGACCTTTGTGCTTTATAGTACTTAACATGACAAGTCAGCACAGTTGGAGCCCAAATTATGCAAGTAAGTAAGTAATTTGGTGTTTTACACCCAGTCAGCCATTACAGTTTATCAGGGCGATCAAGAGTTTGCCAAATGTGGGGTGGTAGTGGGAGTTACATGATCAAATATTTTTGCTAATCACTAAATCAGTCTGCACAAGCATGAACTAAAAATACTTGGATAATCAAAAGAACTGAAAAACTCCATTGCTCTATCACAACTAGTGGTCAGGCCCATGTTAGCTGCTTTCACTTATCACAGTGCAGCATTCTGGTCTGTGTACATTACATAATTATGTTGTTGATTTCTTAAGTTGTTCAGCTTCTTGTATTAGAAACTGATCAAAAATAAAACCCTATTTGAATCATACTGAACTTGCCAATTACTTCAGTCAGAGTTCTTGAGTAGTCAGCAGTATCCACATTTAGCCTGAGCAGCACTATCTTTTCCCCCAGTCATTTTTGTTTTTTGTGTATGTATGTATACGTGTATGAACACAGACCAAATGAATTTCAGATGTAACCTATGCTGACATAACCAGTTTCATAAATATATGAATTTATTTCTTAAAAAAAAAAAAATATGTAGGGGAGTTGAGGGGAAGCAGGTTGGAAGCATGGATGAAGAGTCACAAGTCAGAGGTTGCTATAACATAACTTTTATTTGTACACCAACCAACCAGGAAACAGTGTCTGTATTGGAAAAGACACAAGCAAACAAAACATTTAGAACATGAAAGCAAATGTAAAGTATAAACAACAGCAATTACTAATCTAATAAATACAGTAACCATGTAGTTTACCTGTGGGTTACTATAATACATAACAAAATGATTAATAATCAAGCACATAAATCGTGTGCTTGACTTACACTTAAAACCCGTATCTCACAGAGTCACGGTGAGTATACAAGAGACGGCCAGTCAATTAACTGATGAACTCCCAGTATAATAGTATACAATAAAGTAACAGCAAAGAATGCGGATTACCAAGCTCATTCTTAACTAAACAGGAAGAGTGAGATAATCGTTGCAGCAGTTTCACTTAAGCACACAACGAGATGGATAGTGACACGGGTGGCACCTGGGTCCATGCCATGAGCGGGAGGAAGTCAGTCATAAACTGACCGGCTCCAGCCTCAAAGCGTTACAGCATGTTACTGTTACTGACTAGCAGAGCATATCCGGCTGTAAACAACGTCATCAAGAATCTAAACTGAGGGTAGCGCATCAAGAATCTAAACTGCTGATCTGGCTGCGCCTGTCTGCTCGGTTAGTGAACAGAGACAAAGACCTAATTACCACCACTGACATGCATCGCCGGCCAGTTTGGGTACACGCACAAAGACCCAGAAAGGGTTTACAATCTAAGCAGAGTGAAAGTCTGCGCGCCCAAAACTCGGCCACACAAAAGCCGAAATAAAAAACAGAAATAACATGTCTCACAGTTTTTACAATCACTCCTATGTACTACACCATATTCAACTAGTAAACTGAACATTCCACAACTATGAAGTCAACATCTTCAAAATGTTAGCCATGATATACCACAGATTTCATGTAGAAACATAGATCGGTAGGAAACTAAACATATAAGTTATGCCGCACAGAGATCTGCACGGCCACGCTGACAAAGTATCCATACTTTAGAGGGATAACTTTGCATCGGCAAAGCATCACTCAAACTGAACATCCAACAATGGCAGCATAACATATTAGTTACATAAGTTACATATCAGCTAACCAAGGTTAGCTGCATACATTTTGGAAACATCAGTCATCCTGTGGCATAAAAGCTTAAGATATGAACGCACAAACAAGGTACTCTGACGCCACAGCGGCTGCAACCAGGCGGCAATCTGACGCCGAAATTACCCATGTATTCAAGAACCAAAATCAAGGCACGTTGTGAACATGATAACATTATACATACATTATTTACATCAATAAGAAACAACAGAACAACAAGCCATAGAAAAATAACTACTTACAGGTTCTCCCCTGAGATGAACACCGGCCGCAACAGTTAACAAACAACCTGCCTTTGCAGGGACGCTGAGGGAAAAGGGACGCTGCCGGCCCAGCACACAACTTTTAACACCTTAGATAACTGGGCCATAAAACCCCCACCCAATCAAAAAGGAAAAGGACCGGAAAGAAAAGGTTACAGGGTCATGGCCTGGAACATGTATACAATACACTCGGTTACATATATATATATATTGTGAATTGTATTGTATCAAGTTATAATGTTTGAGGACATGAAACTGATGGAGATAATGTAGATCTGTCATTGCCACTCATATGGTCATTGTATGCATTTTGCAGTTTCTGTATGATCATTTTCTTGAAAAATTCAAAACTGATGAAAACAACACTGTCTTCAGTTTTGGTTAAGAACAATCAAACAGAAATCAGACAGTTAGAATCATACAGTTGAATAAGAAGATGCTGTCACATTAGTAAATTAATCTAGCCATCTATAGTAAAGAAGTGGAGTAAAGATCATTATGCAGCTATGTAATCTAAATCAGTGAATGGTGGCAACATGTTTATTTCATTTCATAATCATATGGCTACTTGTTTGGCTCTATTGCACAACTTTGAAGATACTACTTCACTGTATCACTGATTTTGTATGTTATTATTATGATTGTGGGTTCTAACACAGGTGCAACTCCATTTCCTAAAATGGCTAAATTAAAATATTACCCAATATTGAACTAAGCTTTCAAGTTCTGCCATCAGTGTTAAACAATATCTTGCTTTTTCAAAGAATTCTTTGGACAATTGAATTGGAGAAAAGCACTAATAATGTCAGGAACATGCTGCCTCATCTATGACTTTATTACTAAGTTACTGATGAATCGTTGGAACCAAAATTTAATGAATGATTAAAGATTAAAATTTTAAAACAAATTGTTGTTATTAGAATATTAGTTATTACAGCATCAGACTCAGAGGGCAAACATGAAATGACATTGTAAATAAGCTGATGATGCTCATGGTTGTTCCTTGTTTCCACAGCGAATCAAAAAGTACCCTGATGAAATATACGAGCTGCCGCCAATCAAGAAGTCTCGCAAGCAGGTTCAGGCCCCAAGTGTTGAAGGACCTGCCCCTAAGCCAGAACCCGGTGCAAAGGATGAAGAAATTCCACTGGGAGAGTTCCGCCTGAACTTGATGTTTAGAGTGTGCAACGACAAACACCAGACAGAAACTCCAAGTCGTCATGCAGGGCAAGAACACGAGATGCTGGTATGCTGCGGCTGTGGCATGAAAGGTAGGCACCTGCTTTGATTTTCACCTCTGTGTGTGTGTGTGTGTGTGTGTGCTTGTTTTTGTTGAGTACTCAGAAACCAAGTTACAGCATCTTCTTTCAAAGCTGAACAGGTGATGGCTGCATTCACAGTGATTTCCCTCACAGTTATGAGTGACAGTGAACTCCAATCTAAGATATTAAGAAGCAGTTTCTTAAGACAAAATGTTGTGAAAGGCAAAGTGATTCAAATTTAGAATTCTTTCCTTTTTTATTATAATAATCATGAGAATCTAGAGTGCCCAGCCTTCCAGTAAAGCTCTAAGCATATATACATAAACATGCCAGTCAGTTTTACAAAGCATTCAACAGATACAACTACACAGTAATCAGAGGTCAAAACACTGCAACAGTGCTCTTACCAATAACAAACTTACAACACACACACACACACACACACACACACACACACACACACACACACACACACACACACACATCAGCATGCATAAGCAAATTGGTGATGGAGGTGGAAGAGCAGGAAGGAAAGATAAAAAGGTTATGGGATGAATTACTGAAAATCAAGATAACAGAAAAGGTTCTGAGTGAAGACTAGAAGTAGAAAGACAGAAGGACTCAAGGAGTTAGTCTGCCTAATGGTTAGTGGCAACTGGTTCCAGGTAGAGAGACCTTGGTATAAAAAAGAATAGACCCATCCACAGCCCCTCCCCTTTCCGGCTGTTATCGGGAGGTATCACAAGCGGCAGCCAGCAAGAGGGCTTGTGAGCCGGTTTAAAGCGGAAGGGCCTTGGCTCAGTTCCACTTTGGCTCTCCTTTTTCTTCAAAAAGGTTGTGATTTGTAGACACAGTCTTGTTGTGACTTTGTCCCTCACAATTAATCAAACATTAAAATGCTCTCATCGCTGCCCATCTCAATGCAGGAGTCATTCCTTGGTGACAGTGCAGCGATAGGTAAATAATCTCCCTCTTCCCCCACCTCCATTCCCCATCCCCCTTCTCCCCGTCCCTAATAAGACTTATGGTTTCTGTAGCAGTTAAGCACCATGTTTACCAAAGGGCTTCCACTAGGAAAGCGACCGATTTACTGCTGTCACTTCAGTCCAGGTAACATGTCACGTTTCTTTCCTGCCTGACGGTGAGATTTCCTAAACTACAATAGGGGCATGGATGGATACTTTCTGTGTTTTTTGGACAATATCAAAGTGTTTGAACCAAGTGAAGAAGTAGACTTGACTGTGGAAATGACAGTCTGATGCTTCAGATGATGCAAAAGGATGAAGCTCCATATAGACTTTCTGGTTTGATTTGGACACTAATCAAGACAGAAAAGTCACTGAAAATCTGATATTATGCGCTGTCTACCTAAAAATGTCTCAAGGGGTAGACTGACACTCTAAAAACCAAAACAAGTGCTAAACTGGCAGAGAAAGAAAATGAACGCAAATGCCTGCGGCAAAAAAAAAAAAAAAAAAGGGGCCAAGAAAGAAGCTGAACACAAAAGCCTGTGGCAAAATTGTAAAGAAAGACAACTCAACACAAATGTGAGAGTTAAATGAAAAATGGCTGCCCTAATCAGGCAAGCAGACAGTTGAAACCAAATGGCCAGATGGAAAGGATGGTGGAAATGATGAAGAAAGATCAAGGAGAAAGAGGGATGGAAAAAAATCCATTACTCCCACCCGATTGAAAACCATACATGGTAACTAACTGTCTCTGACAGTGTGACAAAGGCTAGAAACGCGTAATCTATGCACACAGTACAAACCACATCATGATGCTAACAGCCACTGGACAATAGACGCTTATGAAGTACCCATATAATTTTCTTTTTAATCAAGTTGTCTTGACTAGTGAGGCACCTCGAGGTTACTCCCATCACCCCCACATCAAAAAAGAATGCAACATATCAAGAAGCAGAAGGGAATGCAAAGAGAGGAAAAACGAAAATAGTCGGAGTGTATACCAAGAACCTCTCTGACCCAAACATAAAACCCTAACCCAGGGAAAGCACAAAGTATCTAGTCTGATCAACCAGAAAAAATAACAGGCATGAAGGATAATGCAAACAAAGCCAAACTTATTGGAAGGGGTGAAATTGTGGAATTATAGGTAGGTAATAATGTCATATGGTACGTACATTATTTTCCTTGTGTATTGTTAGTTATCATGGGGGGGGGGGGGGGGGGGGGGGGGGGTTAACACGTTATCTTTTGTATTTTTCTCAATTAAAGTGACATTGAGAATGTTGTAAAGAACAGTGAGTTCAGATCAGAGAATAGTGATATCTTGGCCTAAAGTTATCTTTTAATATTTATTATTATTGTGAAAGCAGGGGTCGTCCCAACTGAAACGCCATGAATCTGACATGGTTATATAAAGAAAGAAAGGAGAGTGACAGAAGAGGAAGAGAGATGGGGGAAAAACAAAATCCCAGATCAATGGTGTCAGAGCTTTATCCTTAGAGATTCGAACTGGAAATTGTTCAAAATTGATTACCTGGCTGTAGGCACCTTTACAACCATTTTGCTGTGTTATGGCGATTGAACCAAAAATGACAAAACTGCACTGAGTCAGTGTGTGCTGAACCATTGTTTGTGATACCAGCATGTGAGACAAAAATCTGTGCTAAAATTTAGCAACATTTTGCGTCTCTGAATCTGATTGGTTGCGATCATGTGGGGTATGTGGATAGGTCCATACTTTCAAAGGTGTTGGTGTAGAAAGATGGAATTAAAAAAAGATCTGTATTTGAAGAAGATTGAAGCTGTTGGGAGATGTATAGAAATTAGAATGTTTTTTTTTCTTTTCATGTTTTTAGTCCTCTAATCTAAAGACACTTCACAGAAGACAGTAACTTTTTGACTCTTACTCAGAAGAGGCTTCTGCTGTATCTAGACTCTGAGTAAGATTGATTTTTTTTTTATTCAATCTGATCTGGTTTGTCATACCGGTTTTAATTAAATCATACAGTAAACCACTCAGCACTTACTATTTGGAATCTGGAGTATGCCCATATAGGTGGGAACGAAAGAGGGAAGAGTCAGTGTTGCAGCAGACTGTGCTTTTAAAGTTTGTATACTCTGGGACTGTTTCAGCTCACCCAGACTGCCTGAGCTATTCCCCAGAACTGCTGGCCAAGATTGATCGATACACATGGCGCTGCGTGACATGCAAAAAATGCGCTGTGTGTGAGGCACTGCTCAGAACAGTAAGTGACTCTGATCCTATGAGTTCTTCTTGAGCCCATGTGGGTGATGTTTGTTCAAAAGGCCATTTTTGTTGGCTTACTTGCGCATCATATTTTAAACAGTTCGGTTTTGAATCGGTGTTGTGTGAAGTATTCTTCTTTCTTCTGGAATAAAAATAAAAATAATTCAGCTGATTTGACTGATTTTGTGGTTATGACTTTTTAACCAAATATTGGCAGAATTAAGTCTGATTGACTGATTGGTTTTTGTCTCGTACTAAAATCCTAGTCTTTTGATAATGCTGTCTCATACTATAGTATAAGTATAAAGCCATAGTCTTTTTCTCTGTCATCATATTTTAAACAGTTCGGTTTTGAATTGGTGTTGTGTGAAGTATTCTTCTTTCTTCTGGAAAAGAAAAGAAAAAAATAATCAGCTGATTTGACTGATTTTGTGGTTATGACTTTTCAACCAAATATTGGCAGAATTAAGTCTGATTGACTGATTGGTTTCTGTCTCGTACTAAAATCCTAGTCTTTTGATAATGCTGTCTCATACTATAAGTATAAAGTCATAGAGTCTTTTTCTCTGCTTTTAGTCCAAAAGAAATGAATAAGGATTATGAGAATACAGTACTGTGACGCAGCTGTTCCACACCACTAGGCTTTTCTAGCTCGGGTGCTACTGCTAGTCAGTGACATGGCATATGGGCACTGACAGGAACAGCAAACATAATGAGTGAGAGAGATGTATAATTCTTAATGATATGTGTCTTTTCAGCCTTCACCAATGACTTGCAGTGGCTGTGACCTAGCTTACCACAAACGCTGTCACAAGCCTATCATGCGCAAGACTCCCAGAGGTTTGTCAGGTTATGTAATCTAGAACCCTCATTTTATACAAAACACTGTCTTTAAGTTGAAGTTCTGCCTCAGAGAAAGTGATTCAGGCACTCTAAATGTTGCATTTTTGTTCTGTTTCTTTTAAGACAAATTTCTCTTTTGGAGAAGTAGTTTTGATGCTCCAGCAAGTCCAAGCCGCTTTATTTTTTATAGGTCTCCAGAGTATTTTCTCTTGAATCACTGGAAATATGGGCTTAGAAAAAAAGGTAACAGTTTAATAACAGTTTTATAAGTGAAAATAAATAACAGAGTAAGATGGCAACAGTAATGAACTGAGATTTTTGTAGTGCCGTTGACAATGACAGTACAAACAACCTCGTGGTGCTTTGTTTTCAGTTAAATAGGGACATGAAAATGCTGCAGCCTGAACTTTTGTAGTGCAACTGCACCATTTCATCAGCAATCTGAGCATGTACCTCTGGTGGAGTTTATGTTCCTCATTTTTGCTTGCATGACAATTGAGAGTTACAGTAGGTGACTCAGGTCTGTTTTTGTTGTGTTGATGTCTTTCGAGCGCTAATTAATGCCCTTGTAAGTTGATAATTTCAGAATAACTCAATGTAACAACAGTTCATTCAGATCCATCCCAGTAAACATGCTGGATCCGATCCAGAAGTGTTTACATTATGGCCGTTATAGTCAGGGTGCAGCCAGAATCAGGCTGGATCAGATATATATTTAAAATGCTTGATCCAACTTCCTGCATCTGATTGATGCAGTTTCACTTTTTCAAAGAAGGCATGGCTCATATTGTGCAAAACCGGATCTGATCTAGATGGCCTGGTCAGGGTTTGGCCAAATGCATCTGGTCTGGAAGCAATCTGGTGTGCAGGTGCAGGAATCATCAAGCTCAGTTTCTGGCCTGCTGCCAGTTTCCCACTTTCAGACTCCGTTGCATTCTTCCACAGGCATCCTATCGTATTGTGCAAAACCAGCCTGGATCCAATTTGGTTCTGGCAGACTGTCAAATTTTGGCCAAACAGATCCAGCCTGGAAGAAAGCCAGTGTGCAAAAATCATCCAACCCGCTACTGGCCAATGATTCTGAGCCGATCTGGATTGGATCTGGCATGTTTACAGGGATAGTTTCATCAGCAATACCTCTGTAAAGTAACCTCAGTGTTTTGCGAACCAGTTATTCAGGAAATCAAGCCTGGGTAATTTTGTGCACATCTGCTTTATAGCACAGCCTTTGACCACGTCAGTGGTTCCACAGAAAGGTGTTCTTCATCTTCTGGTTGTTCTGAATGATCCTGGTTTCCCTTTCAGATGATTGGCTGTGCATGAAGTGCACAGGGACTGAAGTGAAGGCTGTGAAAACAGAAGTGACCAGCCCAGCGCCACACACAGAGGAGACACCTCTCACGTCTGCTGGTGCCCAGGAACCAAACATGGTCACGGAGGAGGAGGCCGCATGCGAAGATGAACCCAACGACAGTGAGGCGGAGGCTGGTGGCCATGGGGAAGACAGCTGGGACTCTATACCTCCTGCTGTGGAAGCTGGTAAACCCTTAGCTGAGAAATGATGTGAATTTGAAGGGGGAGTGGACTGGAAATAATTCTTGTAGGTCTATTAACACACACCCACAAAATCTTTTATTTCTCCAGTGAGCACGAGGTAAATTCATTGTTGGTAATGTTTCTGCCCAGGATGTGAGGTGTTCTCATTCTGTAAGAATGCTCTTTGAGTATTTGATGTCTCAAAGTTGGTGTTTTCTGTTTGTCATTTGTCGATTCTTAGGATATAACTGTTTGATGTTCATTTTTTCTTTTTCTTTTTTGTTGTTGGTTTTATTGTTGCTGAATAAGCTGAATAAAATAAAGTTAAAGGATCTGTAGTTCTTCAGTCACCATTGCATGGCAGTGGGGGTGGGATGTTCACAGTTGTTCACATTCCTAAATGAGTACCACAGGCCTTTTGATAAGAGGAGACCTTAAACAGCAGCAGCAGAATGGTGATTGTGGCCACTTTAAATAGACATGGAATTGTACTGAACAGTTCTGCCCTTCTCTTGTCAAGCCCTGTTTTATTTGATGGTACACTACACACAAAGAACACCTACACCTTCATTTGGTTGTTGGTCATCTTCGCTCTGTCTCTTTCTGAACTCAGCTCACTTTCCTTCCTGTTCAGTAAGTCACTTCCTGAACTTATCTCACCTTTCCTTTCTTCTTTTCTTCCCACAACCACCTTTTGGAAAGGAGACACTTTTGTGTTGTGTTCACTGATGATTCATAAAAATAGTCAGCTCTGCGTGACCAGAGCAGCATACAGGGATTAGGACTGACAGAAACATGAACTGTTCAGGTCAGGTATTTGCGTTTTCTTACATCACACATGCACAACATGACAAATTGTATCGGGTTTCATTTTTAGGTCGCCCTGATTAGCTGTCATGGTTGAGTGGTTGTTAAGAATCAATTATTTGTCTGTCCATATGGTCCGTTCTCACGGTTTAGTGATCTTTTAAGTAGAATAAAATTGTCATCTGATGGCTCCTCAGACCAGTCAACTGTAAATGAAACACCTGTGAAAAAAAGAAGAAGAGGAAAATATTTCCTTTTCATGGTTTTGTGTGTGATCTCCTGACTCGTAAACCTGTGGAATGTAACTTTTGTTCAGCATCACTCTGAACTATCTCTTGTCCAGTATCTCTGTCAGTGATACCAGAGACACCCACAACCACAAATGAGAGAAAATGATACCCTTTATTGGGGAATTTTGTGATCTTAACAGACTGGAACTGTTACCCTTGGCTAGCTGAACCTGTATTCTTCTTCCGTAATGGGTAGCCATAATCATGATTGTGATTTATTATTCTGCTTCTGGTTATGTGTTTCCATGCCACTGTCCTTTAAGCCTTCTCTTATCCGAAGCTGCACATGGGATCTTTAATGAGCAGAATGATCTTAGTGCACACAAAAGCAACATGGGTATTGACTGACAAGTCTGCAAAAAATGTTTTATGTGGAAGAAATGAAAAACGGCCTTTCATTGACAGGGACTTGAACCAACAGAGTCTGCCTTCATTAGACCACCACCGCAGCCCACTAAACCACTCAGCAACAACAGCCTTTTGTCAGTTGTACAGTTAGCTGTTTGTGATACACTGATGGAGGAATAAGAAGAAGAGATTTAGTTCTGAGGGTTTGATGGTGCCATGAAGAGAATGTAGCTGGTTTCGTGTTACATTCAGAACCAGTTGAATGTTTATGAAACATCAACACAATTTGAATGGCACAAATGTCATCACGCTTGGTGTAATGTTCTTTTGTTTGTTTGATGTAACATTGCTTTTTGCTGCACAAAGTTGAAATAGTGTTTTTTGTTGTTCTTGCAGCCAAAGATACCTCGTTTCCTCCCACTCCCCGTGACTCACCATTGTTTGACGACATGGACAAAGCCAGGTGAGTGATCTTCATGCGAGCATCTAGTGAGTGTCTGGTGGTTCTGTTTCCGAGGCTGAATTTACATGGAAACTGTTGTATGTTTTAGGGTGTCAGAAGAGCTTAGGTTGAGTTTTTTGCAGTCCATGTTTTGGACTTGATGTTCATGCAGTGACAACAAGATAAAAGGTCACAGTTTGTTGTTGCATATTCTTAAGTGTATGATAGATAACCTTAAATTAAAACAAAAATCTGTTAATCTCTGGTGGGCCCTTTTTTTCTTTCAAGGGTGGGTGTGTGTGCGTGTGACATTTTGTGTTAGTGCACTTGCGTGTGTGTGTGTGTTACAGGTTCTGTGCGCGTGCGCACAAACTTGTTTATGAGTGCCTCTCAGCTTCATTTTACAGCTTGACTGAGCCCAGTTTCTTTACGTGCTGAATTGTCTGCACAGTGCGGAAATGCTGGGGATAGAGCCTGAGCTGCTGCGGGAGGAGCACAAGGTGAAGAAGATCAACCGATTTGATGGACAGGAGTTCCCTGACCCCAGCAGCTGGACAGTGGACCAGGTCTACCAGTTCATCAGGACGGCTGACGGGGACATGTACGCCAATGGGGCAGAGGCCTTCAGGAGAGAGGTCAGTGGCTGTGGCTGTTGTGGTGGCTGTTTTGCTATACTTTGTGACGCAAGCGGCGGGAGGATGTGCATCCATGTTGGATGGGTCCGGAGAGTCGGTGGAGAGGGAGATGAGTCAGTTTTGTCATGGTGGTGGTGGTTTTTATCAACCCTGTCTGCTGACGGGGGCAGAAACATTCAACAGAGACACCAGTGACTGCTTGTGGTTTTTTGTAATGGTTTGGGACACAAGCAACAGGGACTTGCGCACTGAACTTCAGTGGCTTTTTTTGTTTGCGGTGGTTTTGGTAAGGGCACAGGACGCAGACAGGTGGAACATGGACACTGACGGGGCATAAGTGTTCAAGAGAGGTGTCAGTGGCTTATATTCTCATTTTTGTATTTGCAACAGCATTTTACAGTATGTGATTGTGGTACAGGGCAGGGTAGTCATTGTAATGACATGGAAGCAATGAGTGCCAGTGCAAGGATGCTGTGTGATGTAAGGATGCTATGTGATGTAAGGGAGACAATCTGGAATGCTGTGTCGTATAAGTAATAAGGGAGACAATCTGGCGGGGGTCCTTGATGAACTCTCCACCTTGTGACCATTGTTGGATGCACAGCACTCCAAGCTTGGCAGCTTTTAGCCGGTAGCTTCATGTGCATCATTCTTCATTCAAACACCCCTAGTGTTAATAGCTGTTCACATGTTCTTATTGAAAATTATACTGTTGTTTACTGTGTGTGAATTTGATTGTGCTGCCTCCGTTTAGAAACTTTTACCACGAGTTGAAAGACAAAACAGTCACAACAGCAAAATGTCTGTCGAAGTGGGATGAAAAATCCTTGGCAAACAACCATGGTTAGCGTGGGATTGTGTTGTTCATTTCACTGTGGGTTCATTTGCAATAATGTATCATTCCATTGAGACATTAGATTCAAGGTTAGATTATTTTATTATCTCATCAGATAAATCAAATTTGTGGCTAAACATGTACCACATCACAGTAGGCAATAACACACATGGTATTTTTTTTTAACTCCAGGAACTGTTGTTGTAAACACATGTAATATAAAGAGGTACGTGTTAGACAAACTTGTAATTTATATGGTACAGTAATATATGCACACACACACACACACACACACACACACACACACACACACACACACACACACACACAGATATACCAGATATCATGCATAGCACATTAAAAACAAAAGAAACTCTGTTGTAAAATATGACCTATGAAATAAAATGAGATAAATGAATAAAAAGCAGACATCAGACAGTGTCGTCATAACAGTGCTGCCACGTCGTTGCATAAAAAAAAGATGGCCCATCGTGTAGCATGCAAACAGGACCGCAAGAACATGTGATGGAGAACATGTAGGGGGTGGGGCATGACATGAAAGTCTGCATGAAGACGGTTGAAACGTGCTTATGACTACATTTTGCTTCCTTGCAACGGCTGTACCCACAGGCTTTCTGCTTGCATTCTTCTTCTTTTATTTAAAGGCTTTTGACTTGAGCAATATCGTTTTCATTTTGTTGTTTAGTCTTTTTTGCTAGAGTGACATATTTTTCATTTAAAGTCTTTTCACATGAGTGATATTAGACTGACCTTCCAATTATCATGCTAACATGTATCAGCAAGTTGCACCAGTAGAGATGTATGTTAAAAAAACACAAATAAAAACCAAACAACAACGTATTTTAACTAAAAAAATAAAAACAAAACAACATTATTTGCAACCAACAAAAACAAAACAACATTATTTGCAACCAACAAACAACCATATCTACATTTGTGTTAAAAAACAAAACAACAACCTTATGTGCAGTCAACAAACAGCCACATATACATTTGTGTCTGTATCCATTCTGATAATTCATTTCACTGTTCTGCTTGCAGGAGATTGATGGGGCAGCACTGGTGCTGCTGAAACGCGAGGAGGTGCTCAACAACTTTGCCCTGAAAGTGGGTCCTGCCGTCAAGCTCTTTCGCCTGATCGTCAACATGCGCACCAACGGAAACGCTCACCTCTACAGCGTTTGATAGCGCGCTGGGGAATAGGTCAGAAGCAAAAGGCTGTGGTATTATTTATTGTGATTTAAGGTGGACAGTTTCAGAGCACAATGTGTTGATGGTTTATGGCAGCCTTGAAGTCGCTGAGGACGTTCGTGGATGAAGAGTATGTTGTTGTGCAACGTAACTTTTCAACAGTACTTGTTATGGATGTTATTGTCTGTGTACATAAATGTGTTTTTGTGTGCGTCCAGGTGACTCAGCAACTCACAGCTCATGCTGACATAAAAAAAAGCAACAACAAATTGTGCTTGGAAAATGCAAACTTTAAATGATTTATGTGTTATCAGAGCCATGCCATGCCAATTATGTTAAAAGGGAAAGCAAGGAGACTGTCAAAGCTGTGTGTTTCTGCTCTCTTTTTGTTCTCCAGTTTGCAGGTTTGTGTTTTGCTTGCTTTTTGGTCTGTATCCATACAGTGGATTGGCGGATTAACAGACTATCAGTGTTGCGTTTTCTTTCTTTGACCTGCAACAGATTTGAGGCCACAGGGGAGTAAGTAACTACCATAACCTTTTCCAACACCTTAGGCTGTGTCTAACTGCACATTCTCCTTTCATTCACTACAGGTTCTTGAGTGCATTGACTAGAGACAGTGTTCCCCCAGAAACTTGACATGATAGTTGCCTGGCATGACAGCCCAGGAGACTGTCATGCACACAATAAATGGCTGGGAAACCTTCATACTTCACGGTAGCCACACTTTGTGGTAGCCACATGAATGCAAATAACTTGTTTCCGTAGATGAGATCTGAAGAACAGAATCCCCCACCCCCACCCACCCCAAAAAAGAAGAAAACAACAACAAAACAAACAAGTGACCCCTTCACAGACAGTTAAATGTCCCATTCACCAGAAACACCTTTAATTTAAAACTCAGTGGTGGGTGTTGACCTGGTGTCTCATGAAAGTCATATGCTTAAAAGGTGAGGTGACTTGACTGGCCAGTCAGAATCCTACTGTGTCCGTTGCATTTGCCATGCAATTCAAAGTACACATTGACAATTAAGTCATAGAGCGTAGACAATGGAACATTTAAGAGCCTACAGTCGTTAATTTATAGAACTGTTGCTGTGTGGCATGACTTTACAGACATACATACGCTGACAATTTTATATAAAAAAGGTGTTTAGTAAATCAAATCGGTACATTTTATGAAGCGACTTGGCAGTGATGACGGGTTTCTGGGGGCACAAGTCCTCTCTGGCCTCTTGTTGTATTTGATTTAATTGTGAATCAGTAGCTTTGGTGGGGCTGGGAGGGTGAGGGAGTGCTTAAGGCTTTGGACTGATCCTGCCTGAGAGGCAAAGGAATGATGGATGAGAATAATATCAGTAATAATGAAACTTGGATGGAGGGGTTGATCCAAATCTGTTCACTTAGTCAGCTGGTGCTTAAAGCCCAGTCAACCACATAGGGTTATATCTGTCAGTTCTGTTCAAAGTAATTCACAGTGGCTTGAACTTGTTGAAGCCTTCAGGTAACAATGTGCAGCAGTTAATGTGTAGAACATCACCCTCTGATCGACGAGCAGAGGATTTTTTGCACACCTTATTTCCTGTTCTGCTAGCTGCATCTAGCTTGGTGTCAAGTTGAACAAAGCAAAGAGGAAAATAAATGTCTCGATTCATACCGACACCTGGTTTCCATATTGTCCCTGGTAAATACCAGTGTTATAAATGGCAACGAACTGCTCCCAGTGCTCCCTTTGTTTGTGACACGCAAGAAATACTCCATCCATGATCTTGCCTTAAACCACCCAGTATTAAGTTTTTAGATTTGTCTCTGTATGTTAGCAATTTGTATCTGTACGTTAGCAATTTCACACATAGAAAAGGTCTCCCCATTCTGTTCTCGCTGATGGTGATAATCGGCTGCATCACACCGAGATACAGCGTTCATCCATAGTAGCTGTCATGCCATTTCTCCCTCCTTTCCCACCTTCCCACCTCCAGTGGCGCCAAAGCTGTCTGATCTCAGAACATTGCCATCCACCACTTTATGAAGCACTTACTGCAGCAGTATTGAAAGCACGGTCAAAATGCGTGTGTGGCTGCACGCCTGGGTGTTATTTATGTCTGGATGTGTTCTCTGAGTTTGTGCTTTTATTACAGTCGGTCTGTGTTGAAGCTTGTTGACCATCCACTTTGTGTTGCTATCAGTGGTATCATACTTCAGATATATATATGTGTGTATTTATGTATGCTTTTCTTGTGTACTAGAAGTCTCAGCTTCACATCAGTTTACTTTTTTTCTTTCTTTTCCAGTTTGTGATGTACTGCTATTGAGGACTGTAATTGCCATTTGAATAAAACATCACTTACATTCCCAGACTTGACTGGAGTGTATTACAGCTGATGCAGCAGTGTAGGAGCACTGTGGCAGGCACTAGGTGCACTCTTATACACTCCGGTGCTTTCGCTTTATTCAAACCTAACCGCTAGCCTGCTCAAAACTTGTTTTGCCCGACAGGCAGAGGAGGGCAAAGTGAAAGCTTTAAGTGAAAAATTTATTTGCGGGGTGTGCCCTGATTGATTTTATGTTCATTTTTGTGTTCTTTTAAGTGAGAGTTGTGAGAGATGAGTAGTAGTGAGGCTGGACGTACAAGACACTGATGAAGGATGTGGCTTGCCTGTTACATGACAGGGGCATGGGAGGTGCATGCTCACAACGCCCGAGGAAGAAAGTCAAAGAGGCTGCATTTTCTTTTTTTGCCTGTACAGCTGCAGAGTTGTTTTTATGATGCTAAAGGCATGTTCCTGATGTGCTTTTTGTGTGTCTGTAAAGGCAGTAAAATATTGTCATCATTGTCGGTAGCTATTCTGCTATCTGTGACGCTTGACAGCGTTTTGTCTTGCCGCTCATGTGAGTTGCTTTTTCTCGACTAAAAATTCAAATCAGCTGGGCAAAGATTAAATTAAGGTGAGAGCTTTTGTTTTGATCTCATTTTTTGACGAAGCGGCATGGCCGGGATGCTATGTTCAAGATACCAGATGGAGATGTTGTGGGTTTGAGGCTTGGTTTGGACACTTACTGCTTCTTTCCTGTCTTCAAGTTTGTTGGTTAAAATCCAAGAAGTGACTCTTCACATACCAGTCATATCTGTTGTCCTGCTTTGTTTTGGTGTGTTCTTTTCTCTCCCTGGGATGGGTCACAAAATGGTGACTGCTGGCTTGGTTGGCTGGGACTCCAATGCAATTGGTTTCCTTGTTGCTTGATTAGAAAGTTTTACCATTCTAGCCTGTTGTGGGATTTTCCATGCTGTATTTGCTTTTGGACTGAATTTGCTCGATCTGACTTGGGTGTAGTTTTATGTTATCTTTATGAGAAGAGTTTTAAACTGAGCATTGACTTATCATACACTGGTTGATCATCCGGAGGTGACTCCACATTTATGGTTGAGAGGATTTTAAAATCCAGCTACTATCAGATTGACCCCTTCCATAGTCTCAAAGAGTTGGTCTGAGTGTCTAGCTCTTTGGATGAGATGGGCAAGAAAAAAAGAAGAAAAAAAAGCAACAAACATCCTGCATGCTATAGGCATGCACATGTTAAGGAGAACAGTTGAATGAAACTTTTGCCCTGGCAATGTTATGCGTCTGTACCATGCGTGTTGAAGATTAAGCAGGCAGACAGGTATTTATTTGAAGGGAACTCCAAGCAAAGATGCACGCTGGCCAGAAAACAGAGAAAATATGCAAATGCTTCCACTTGCAAGCTTTGTAAGGTGGTTCTGTCAATAGTTAGCAAGCTTTGTAAGGTGGTTCTGTCAATAGTTAGCAAGCTTTGTAAGGTGGTTCTGTCAATAGTTAGCAAGCTTTGTAAGGTGGTTCTGTCAATAGTTAGCAAGCTTTGTAAGGTGGTTCTGTCAATAGTTAGCAAGCTTTGTAAGGTGGTTCTGTCAATAGTTAGCAAGCTTTGTAAGGTGGTTCTGTCAATAGTTAGCAAGCTTTGTAAGGTGGTTCTGTCAATAGTTAGCAAGCTTTGTAAGGTGGTTCTGTCAATAGTTAGGCAACAGAATGAGTTTTTTTACTTTGAATTTGAGCTCCTCGAGGTGCAGCCCTGCTGGTTTGCTCTTTACCAATGAAGAGCAGCAAAGGGTTGGCTTGTGATGTAATGTACATGGCTGCCACTCATGCCAGACGTGATCATGACATCACAAACGTTTTCAAGGTGGCAGCAGCATTCAGTGCCAAGCTTTTGTGACTTTTAAAACTGAAACATCAGTTTTTAACAAACTCCAGCATAAATCAACAGAAACTGCTGTGAGTGGTTTACATTTTGTTTTGTTTATGATGCCACTGCTATTGATAGGACCTGTGATGACTCTGTGCTCATGGTCACCTCAGGGCCACATGGTTTTTGTCTTCGGTGACCAAAAGGAACTGATTCGGAGCCGTTGGGCATTGAAAGTGGCGTATGTCATGTGCATACTGTTTGGCTAATCGTGTTCTGTCCCTCAAAACTTGGTGACACATTAATCGAGGCAAAGCTTTAAAAAAAGAAAAAGAAAAAAAAAGTGAGTTTCATGGAAATGGGTGTACAGATGCTGATTTTTTTAATTGTTATTTTTTTGACATGTGCAGCTTTTGTTTGTATTTTTAATGCTTGCTTTTTTCTTAGCCTCTTCCTTTTTGGTTTTTGTATGTGTCCTTAAGAAATAGGCACACCTTTTCTTCTTTTTCACACACGTTCAGAAACCACAGTTGACATTTAGAAACCACCATTGGAGTTCATCAGCAACTGTTTTTTTCATTAGAAAATGAAACTCCAGACAAGTTCAGTAGGGTCTGTAACTTTGAACCTGCAAACTGTGTTTGTGTGTGTGTGTGTGGGGGGGGGGGGGGGGAATTATTTCTATTTTGGTAAAACGTAAACTGCTCTTACTTGTATTTTGTGGTCGTCTTCAGCTGCTCTGAGGTGTTAAAACCATTGAACGGATGGGCTGTGAGGCCGATACCTTTTTCTTTCGTTGATTTTGCTTTGGTATGAGACCAAGATTGAAATGTACATGTGTGCATGGCAGCCAAAGCATTACTTGGGAGTCCTTTCTCATCAGATGTATTGCACAGACACACAAAAAGTGCTTCAAATATACTTCAGAAATGTCGTCTTCCAAAGAGTTTAAGGCCACAATGTCCAGTTACGTTCTATGGTTGACTTTGAACATTATACAGTTGAATTGATTTGTGTTAATAATGTTGTGTGTTGTGTATTGTTTTTTATAAAAACATTTGTAATAACAATGGGTACTTGGAGCACCTAACCTGTACTGGCCCTGGGTGTTTACAAATTCTTTAAATATGTGTAATTGTATTCAGTGCATGTGCGCACACACATGCATGCACGCACACACACACACACACACACACACACACACACACACACACACACACACACACACACACACACACACATGCATGCATGCATCTCAGGGGGCAATGAGACTGAACCTTTCCCATCATATTTCCATGGTAAATGGTACACCAACCAACTGAAGGGGAAGGGAGAAGGTTGCTGCCCAGACTGAATTTGGAACCCACAGTCACTTGACCTCGAGTGCTGTGCTTTTGAACCGAGTTAGTCATGCCACCACCTTGAGTAGTAGCAGCAGTACAGCATAAGCAGTGGTTGGAGTTGCTGCACTGTAGCGGAAAAAATGGCAGCATTAGCTTAGCTGAGATGTGGGTTGTCTGCTTCTCTGATGGGAAGAACTATTTTGCGATTCTCTGTACATGCACAGGCAAGCACAGTCCAGCAATTTCGTCAACATCCACTCTTCTTTCCGTGCTCTTTCTCACACCTGCGATACTAAAAGCAGTTGTGTTGTCATGCCGTAAGATGCTGAGCAGTCAGATAACGATGCTGGTCTGGTAGAGCGTTAGGGAGGCACACCACATGAACAGCAGCACTCCCGGTAATTTGCTGCGTTGTGGCTTCTGTCTGAACTTCCTACATGGAATGTACTTGTGTGTGTGTGAACTGGAACGAATACTAACAATCTGAAAAGTGAAGTTGAAAGACAGAGTGAGGGAAAGCTATGGTAGACAAATAAAAATGAAATTATGGGGTGAGTTGACAGAATTAATCTTTGTGTCTGTGGGAACTGGAATGAATAATAACAATCTGTAAAGTGAAGTTGAAAGACAAAGAGTGAGGGAAAGCAATTCAGACAAATAAAAATGAAATTCTGGGCTGGCTGTGTTGACAGAATTAATGTTTGCTGAACATTTGTTTGTTCAGCACAGTGAGAAATTGTTGTCCCAAGGCCTGATTGATTGTCAGGCAGAGTGTCATTGAGGTAACATGACCAGTGCCTAATTACACCTGTTTGTCAAGCAGATTGTCATTGAGGTAAACTAAAAATGCCTAATTACACCTGTTTGTTAAGCAGAGTGTGATTGAGGTAAACTAAAAATGTCTAATTACACCTGTTTGTCAAGCAGAGTGTGATTGGGATAAACTAAAAATGCCTAATTACACCTGTTTGTCAAGCAGAGTGTCATTGAGGTAAACTGTTTGTTAAGCAGAGTGTGATTGAGGTAACCTGGCCAGTTCCTAATTACACCTGCTTTGTTATCCTCCCTCTTTTGGTTTTATTCCTGAAGCTAGCAGAATGCAATGCAGACGGGGATGTCACAATGTGCTTTGAGAGCTGGAAGGCAAACAGACCAGTCATAATAAGACCAGCTGTAATTAGACACTGGCCATACAAGATGCCAGTCATAATTGGACTGTGTTGCTGTAACAGTATCAAAAGGAGTGATATTTTGCTGTTTGTCAGCACATGTCATGTATGCTGTTTCCTATTCAGAGGCGACATTTGGAAAATGATAATTTTTACAGTAGCCAGTTTTTGCTTAGTGAATGCAGCTATGTAGAGTAACATATCCAGAACTTGTCATGTTTCACTGTGATGTCAAACCTTTTTCTCTGTGTGTATCTGTTGACCATGTAGAAATGTTATATGTACATACTTTTTTTTTTTTTTTTTTTTTACCTTATCAAATTGTGTTGACTCGGTACAAACATCAGCATTGCCCTTTTTATGCCTGTGAATTTTATTGGTGTTCAGTTTTGGTCACTGCCATTTTTATCCATGTGTGTATGCGAAGCATTTGAACAAAAGACTGTAGGAACCATGATACAGTTTGATGCATTGATTCCAGTTTATTTTGTTCTCAATCTGAATAACCCAATTTAACGAGGCACGTTGAAATTTGAATTTGTAGACTGAAAGTAGAGACACCTTGTAAATTGAAGTGGATTTTATGGTATTTATTTTTTATTGTTGCCATATATTGTGTGAAAGTATGGTTTATGTGGTCAGTAATGCTAATTAACACAAGTGTAACACTTCTGTTTGACAGTGATTAATCATCACACATGATCATGGAGATCACTCTCAGCAAGAGGTATTTGCAACCACTCATTATGTGTGACAGAGTTTTCTGCTTTGTCAGTGTTGGGGCAAGTCAGTTTTATGAGCAAGTGTGACCAAATACCTTCTGCACAGTACCGGTGAATATGAGAAGAGTGTTGAAATCTGCATTTGCTCATGACAAAGTTTGATTATCCTGAGGTGACCCTGTGCCAGTGACAGGATGACAGGATGTGCTCTTGACAGGATGTTAAAATCCAGTTTCTAAGTACTGACCTGCTCAAAACTATCCAACAGGTAGAAGAGATCAAAACAGAAGCTTAGAATTGAGGACAAAGGAGTGAGTGAGTGATTTTGGAGGACCAGGGCCTGTATGCATGAAGAGCAAATATCTGCATTAATTGTGTTTATCATCTGAACAGTGACAGCAGTGAAACAGTCAGAATGTGTGGGACATAAACAGCACTTTTCAGCTGCCCTAAATGCTTTTAAAGTTATAACCTCATTTCTTTGCAAGGAACAAGAGTCAGACTTGTGGACTTGATTGTGGCTAAGAAGCTGATTGGGAGTAGAGGTTATCCATGTTTATTTTTAGTTGCTCTTCGTGCACACAGGCCCAGATGTACAAAACACTCTCAGGTGTCTAGCTCACCTGTCGCATACCAAGGCATCTTGGATGTTTTGCCTCGGGCAGTGCCATGTGTGTCAGGTCCGTGGTGCATAGATAAAAGAAACTACCGAAACATGGACATGAGCACTGGTTTTCTAAATCTGATGTAAAATTAACAGGATGATTTCAAATCAGGGTCCCTTGATTTTTATTTCAATCTCTTCTATCCATTGGACAGATCATTTCTTCAGGATGGCTAGTTCAAAATATTTCTCATTGTTTTCTCTTTCTTCATATATTTGGTATATTATTATGTTTTGTGCTTGAAGACTGGCAGAAACTGAACTGCAAGTAGTACCACGTATTGTGTATTGATGTAATCAAAGACTTTATCTTAATAAGACTCGTACAGTTATGGAGTATTTGGTGTAATGGATCATGTTTCAAATACATCCCAAATCTAAATCCTCCACATTGCAGTGGTACAGTGGTACACAGCTGAAACCTGCCAATGAAAAACATTGCCATTGCCATATTCTTCATGTATTCAGACATTACTGCCCACAGTGTGCAGATGTGCTTGTCTGGTTTGCTTCAGCAGAGCTGCAGAAGGATTTTTATTATTATTATTATTTTTTGTACGACAACGAAGTTTTGGTTTGTGGGTAACATACAAGGAGGTGAAGTGATCGTGGCTGACCATGATGTAATGTTTTATAAAGGAGGAAGTGAAGTGATCATGACTGATCATGATAGGACCTGTGTAGTGTTTAATAAAGGAGAAAGTGAAGTGATCATGGCTGCCCGTGATAGGACCTGTGTAGTGTTTTATATGTAGGAGAAAGTGATCATGGCTGATCATGACATAGGAAAAAGCAAAGTGATCATGGTTGACAATTACAGGACCAGTGTAGAATTTTATATAGGAGAAAGTGATCATGGCTGACCCTGTAATCTTTTATATTGGAGAAAGTGAAGTGATCATGGCTGACCATGATGTAATCTTTTATGTAGGATGCAGTGAAGTGGTCATGGCTGACCATGATGTAATATTTTATGTAGGATGCAGTGAAGTGGTCATGGCTGACCATGATGTAATCTTTTATATAAGAGGAAGTGATCATGGCTGACCATGATGTAATCATTTATGTAGGAGGAAGTGAAGTGATCATGGCTGACCATGATGTAATCATTTATGTAGGAGGAAGTGAAGTGATCATGGCTGACCATGATGTAATCATTTATATAGGAGGAGGTGAAGTGATCATGACTGACCATGATGTAATCTTTTATATAGAAGTGAAGTGGTCATGGCTGACCATGATGTAATCTTTTATATAGGAGGAAGTGAGGTGGTCATGGCTGACCATGATAGGACCTGTGTAGTGTTTAATAAGGGAGAAAATGAAGTGATCATGGCTGACCATGGTAGGACCTGTGTAGTGTTTAATAAGGGAGAAAATTAAGTGATCATGGCTGACCATGATAGGAACTGTGTAGTGTTTAATAAAGGAGAAAATGAAGTGATCATGGCTGACCATGGTAGGACCTGTGTAATGCTTCATGTAGGAGAAAGTGAAGTGATCATGGCCAACTAGTAAAGCTTGAAAGTTTGCGTGGTTGTAGACTCTTTTTTTCAATACTGTGTGCATGTGTGAGCTTGTGTGTTACCTTTTGCTTGACTGTTTTGTGCAAACTCCAAGCATTGGCTTACCACATCCTTCCTTCAGCCGCTGCCGTATTTGGTTATGCCATAGGTCCCAGAAAACTGTCCAAGTAGTTTTTTTGTTGTGCTCAGACAGTAGTAAGTTTGTTACAAATAACTCAGATTATATCAAGCGTTTGTTTTATGTTGCCATGTTGCTTACGCCAGCTCAAATAAAACCAAAATTGTTTGAACTGAGACAGAACTTTTTTTTTAAACCTGAGGTGGATGTGTCTTATGTTTATGTGTGCTAGGTTGTTTCCACAGTCTTATCAGTACTCAAACCTTTCAGAGGGCACTGACAGCGTCAGTGGACAGCTGTGTGGAGATAAAAAGTGCCCTTTCAGTGGCATAACCAAATCTGGCAGAGTTTGGAGGAAGGTGCCGGAAAGTCATGCTGGGAGTGTGTGCTTTGTGATGAGCTGTATAAACTGCATCAGTATTGGTTATCTTCATAAAAGTACCAAGTGCAGAAAAAGTTATTTCTGAGCAACAGTGGTATTCGGCATACAAGGGAGTTAATTAGCACTCAAAAGTACGTAACACAAGTACAACTGGTGGAGTTTATGTACCCTGTCTTTACACACATGCCTGGTGAGAATTACCGTAAGCGACTCGGGTCTTTGTTGTCGTACTTGTGTTATGAATTTCAAGCACTGCTTAGCTCCCTTGTACGTTGATTCTGCTCAAGTGCTCTGGGCCACAGATTAGTGGTATTTGGCATTCTGCAAATGAAAACTATTTGAAGAATTCCTCAGTAAACTGTAAATAATATGTGCTAGCATTCCACAGCCCAAACCCTGAGGTTTTCCCAATGATGTGTGAGAAGGTAGCGTGTGCCATGCCGCTGTTTCCCAACACGTGTACACACTGACGTACATGAAAGTGCAGTGTTGCCTGCCACTCAAGCAGCTGCACTCCGACTTGGGGATTTCACCAACAGAGTTTGTCAAAAGACATGAGTTTTATACATCTATATCACATACAGTTTTTTTTTGTTTTTTTTTTTTTTGTTCGACTGCATGCACTACAACAATTTAAATGAATACACACAAGTCAGCAAGTCCAACACATAGCCACATACAAACACTAGATATTTCCACCAACATCCAACCAATCACACACAAAATAAAATACTAAATATTTCCACTAGCATTCAACTAATCACCACACACCACTCAACCCCCCCCCCCCCCACACACACACACTCACCCACAAACTCAACTAGTCAGCCAGGCTTTCTCACTCACTCCCTCACACTCTCACCATTAGTTCCTCTTCATGTGTTACGTCTTTTTCAGTCTCTGATTAATCCCCTTTATTGATTACACAAAACTCTAGTTTGAATTCAAAATCAAATCAAAGGAACATGTTAACAGGATGTTCTCAATTACTGATTTTATTATTATTATTTTATATATATATATTTTTTTTTTTTGTGGGGGTTGGGGGAATCTCTTTTACCTTTTGAACAAAACATGTGTCGTTAAAGCCTTAAGTTTATTATGTGCAGAGATTTGGACTGGCTACAACAGTGGTAGGGGCTTCAGTGGTGTAGAGTTTAATATGTGCAGACATTTTGATTGGCTGCATCACTCTAAGACTGATTATGATCGGTAGCAGCACTGAGTAGGCTTACACTGCTATGGAGTTTTTAATCTGTACGGATACAATTGTTGGCTTGAACACTTGAACAGTTTACGGCAGGGGAGAAAACTACTCTAAGAACGGTTGTACTCAGATCACATCAGAAAACGGGAGTTACTCCGCTTCCGCCTGAAAACCCTGTTATGTGTGGCGAAGTCGAACTAGATTATGATTACACTATGAAAGTCTCTCTCTCTCTCTCTCTCTCTCTCTCTCTCTCTCTCTCTCTCTCTCTGTGCGTAAAACCGTGGTAAATATCAGCACAGTCCGTTTGCCGTGGCCATGGGAACAGTTTCAGGTGTGGAGCTGTCGGGGGTCGTGTCTTTTCAGTGCTTACCTCCGAACTGAGAGTCGGCGTCGCCCCAGGATGAGATATCGCGTGTGCAACTCTTTACCTGCATCAACTAAATACATGTACATGCGCAGTGGCCCCATCACTCTACACAAGAAGCTCGTAACTTGAAAAGTACACCAGCTTTCCCGGTTCGTATTTCAGCACTGGTCGACTCAGTGTCGTTCGGCCGAACACCATTGTTAAACACTAGATTAGTGCAGGCGATACGGATAACGTCTCGGGTGTTGCTGATGAGTTGATGCTTAATGTCCTCAGATGTCATTTGACATATTAGGGACAAGTTGTGACCAATGCCGAAGCACGGTTCAATAAAAGCCACATACGTAAGGTGTATGCATGTTTTAGCTGTAACCTGCCACCTGCACTTTTGGCAGAATGACCGGGATTTTTTACGTGCTACTGTGGTAACACGGGGGTGGAACGGATACCGAAATAAGAGTCAGCACAGAAAGTCGACCCTGGAGAAGAAAATTCTCCCGCCGTTCCAGCAGGGATTCGAACCCGCGACCTTTCAATCACGAGTCCGGCGCTCTAACCACTGAGCTATCCCCGCGCTATCCCCGCCCCCTTAAAGGGTGTTGCGGCAGTAGTAGTAATATTATACAGTACTACGGATGTAGACGGAGGTAATGTGTTGGGGCAGTAATAACAGTAGTATATGCAATACAACGGTGGAGTAGTGGTATATATAGTATTACGGCTATAGTAGTAGTAGTAGTAGTAGTGAGCCGGTTTGGCCTAGCGGTAAGGCGTTAGCTAGGCTGGTAAGCAGAGGGTCTTCGGTTTGAATCCGCTTCGGCTCTCCTTCCTTCAAAAGTTGTGGTCCGTTGACACTGTCTTGTGACTTTGTCCCTCACAATTATGAAACATTAAAATGGCTCTCATCGCTGCCCACCTTAATGCAGAAGTCATTCTGGTGGTGACAGTGTAGCGATAGGAATACAATCTCCCTCTCCCCCTACCTCCATACCCCCTCCCCCCCTTCTCCCCGTCCCTAATAAGCCTTATGGTTGCTGTGGACGTTAAGCACCATGTTTACTTACTTAGCCTACAGTTCAGTTTAGCTCAAGATGGCTTTTATGCACTCAGACAGCAACTCGAAGCCCAAATTGATGCACCAATACAGCCTGTTAGAACGAAGCCAGCCTTCACCCACACACGACAGCAGCAACGACAGAGAAGGAAATCGAATGAAGAGGAAGTAATGCGAAACAGCCTGGTTCAGAAGAAACAGGACACCCAAAACGATCCCCCACTGACTCGACCTTCGCCATTTTTTTTTTTTTTTTTCAAAATACGCCTCATGCATTCATTTCAGGCTCCAGTACCGCCCCCGCCTTCATATGTATCTGCAGACACTTCCTGGACACTGACAAAGTTTAACGAGGCGAAGGACAACGCGACACAGAAAGGTAGACAGATAATTATAATCAACCATATTACCCCATTCAGGCTACGACCTTGTGTGTTCGAAATAAACTGATTACGAGGCCACGCGCCATGACACGTCTCCAGCAGCTGTGAGGTGCAAGGGTGGTTAGTTACGAAAGCTGTGTGGGTCTTCAGCGACCGGGTGGGGGTGGAAGCACACGAGATGAAAAACTTGGGCATGTAAACTAATTCTGTTCAGGGATAATGAACAAACCAAATGACACCGATGAGCGTTGAATTAATTTGGATGTCGTGTTCGACGGTATGGCCTGGTTTCGACGTTGTAAGGGAGATAATGCAAGGGTGGGGTGGGGTGGAAAGCCCTTTAATTTAAAATAAAAAAAATTAAATCGATTTTTCCTTGTGTTCGGTAACACCCACGACTCCGTGCTCTGCGCGCGTGGGGACCAGCAAACAAACGAAAAACTAAACAAAAAACACCACCCACCCCAAAAAAACTAAACAAAAACAAAACCGACTGAAACAAGAATGACTGCCAGCCCGGCGTTCTAAAACAAGATCCAAACATATAAAAGGTGAAGAAAAAGAACTATTTATTAGGACAAAACACCCCCCAAAACCGAAAACCTCACTAAATTAAAAACAAAACAAAAAACAAACAAAAAACAAACAAACAAAAACACGAGAGCGAATTCAAACTCTTGTTTTCAGGTAAGAGGGGATTGGGGATGGCATTAAATTCATAAAATTATCGGGTTTGGAACCCCTTCCCGCTCGTCGATTTCTCATCTTATTTAAACACACACACGCACGCACGCACGCACGCACACCAAAACAAAAAAACACACACACAACACACACACAAAAAGAAAAAAACACGACGTTTACAAGTCACTGAATGAGACGGCTGTGAGTACTGACGTTTTACTTGTGCCTGGAAGTCTTATCAGTGACGTCATAAGCATGGCCGGCATGTGTAAGAAAAGTATCAAAGTATTAATTCAGTATGTCATGAGCCAACTCTTTTCTGCTCCTCATGGATAAAGAGCGAACCAATATGAGTGCCAGCGCCCGGAGGAGCTGAAATTTAAAGCAAAACAACAACAACAACATGAACACAAACACACACACAAAAACAACAACAACAAAAACAACAAAAACAAAAACAAAACAACCCCCCCCCCATAAATATTGATCATACAAAGAGCAACCAAATGCAGATGAGAATACTTGCACATTTTCTACGCTTCATCGGGCCAACTTACGTTTTTGGTTCTGTTCTCCTTTAAATGAAATAAATGGGACAGAGAGGGAAACAAACGAAAAAACGAAAAAGAAGGCACAGCTCATATATATAATTATGAAACCTCAAACCCTTAACAGGATGACTGGGCGTGTTAGAAACGTCAGAACTCTAAACAAGATTTTGCACGTGCAATCAAAGCCTCGAGCCTGGAAACCGGACAACGGCGGTATTGAGATGTTGACAAACACCGTGACAGCTAGTCTGGTCACGAAGCAAGATTAAGCGACACGATGTGATCCCTAGGACAGGATTTCTGACATTGTTCCGCCGGCACAAAGTAATCCCACAAAGTACGAGAACGGGATGAGCGTGTCCTTCCTGGTTTTTAGCAGGGTTTCTGGGGTCGCCATGCGGATGAAAAGGTTAGGGCCGCGTGGGCCGCTGTTGTCAGTCGGAGCTTTAATCCCGGGACCACAGCATGTATAAACGATCGAGCGTCTTCTTCTTCTTCTCCTCTCTCTCTCTTCTTCTTCTTCTTCTTCTCTCTTCTTCTTCTTCTTCTTCTTCTTCTTCTTCTTCTCTCTCTCTCTCTCTCTCTCTCTCTCTCTCTCTCTCTCTCTCTCTCTCTCTCTCTCTCTCTCTCTCTCTCTCTCTCTCCTCCTTCTTCTTCTTCTTCTTCTTCTTCTTCTTCTCTCTCTCTCTCTCTCTCTCCCTCTGCCTCTCTCTTCTTCTTCTTCTCCTCTCTCTCTTTCTCTTCTTCTTCTTCCTCTTCTTCTTCTCCTCCTCTCTCTCCCTTTTTTTTTTCTTCCATAAAAACGAGAATTCAAATCTAT
>OY757545.1:14719072-14799072 GCA_963584105.1 Alviniconcha strummeri
TGGACAGCGGCCGCACCGTGACTCAGTGACTGGACAGCGGCCGCACCGTGACTCAGTGACTGGACAGCGGCCGCACCGTGACTCAGTGACTGGACAGCGGCCGCACCGTGACTCAGTGACTGCCGACTGGCGGCCGCACCGTGACTCAGTGACTGGACAGCGGCCGCACCGCCTGAAAGACCGGCTGACGTGGCCTACTCCATATTATTTGATGTGGTGATGATGATGAAGTGTTGCTTAATATCCTCAGATGTCATTTGACATATTAGGGACAAGTTGTGACCAATGCCGAAGCACGGTTCAATAAATCTTTACGTCCACGGAAACCACTGAGAAGGCTCGTAGTTAGGACGGACAGCCCAGGACGTCCCGCACCTCGACTCTCACACAGCTCCTCATGATTTGATGTGGTGGTGAAGTGTTGCTTAATGTCCTCAGATATCAATTGACATGTTAGGGACAAGTTGTGACCAATGCCGAAGCACGGTTCAATAAATCTTTACGTCCACGGGAACCAGAAGGCTCGTTAGGACGGACAGCCCAAGACGTCCGGCGCACATCGACTCTGACACAGCTCCTGAACTATATGATTAGTGTGGTAAGTAAGTAAGTAAACATGGTGCTTAACGTCCACAGAAACCGTACGGCTTATTAGGGACGGGGAGAAGGGGGGGAAGGGGGTATGGAGATGGGGGGAGAGGGAGGTTATATATCTATCGCTACACTGACTGTCACCACCAGAATGACTTTTGCATTAAGATGGGCCAGCGATGAGAGCCGTTTTAATGTGTCAGTAGGAAGTGATGGACAAAGTCACAAGACAATGTCCACAAACCACAACCTTTTTGAAGAGAAAGGAGAGCCGAAGCGGTATCGAACCGAGGTCCTTCCGCCGCTTACCACTGAGCCTAACGCCTTACCGCCAGGCCAAACTGACCAGCTCACGTTTGATGTGGTAAGTAAGTAAGTAAGTAAACATGGTGCTTAACGTCCACAGAAACCATAAGGCTTATTAGGGACGGGGAGAAGGGGGGGGGGTATGGAGGTGGGAGGAGAGGGAGACTATATACCTATCGCTACACTGTCACCACCAGAATGATTCCTGCATTAAGATGGGCAGCGATGAGAGCCATTTTAATGTTTCAGTAGGAAGTGATGGACAAAATCACAAGACAGTGTCCACAAACCACAACCTTTTTGATGAGAAAGGAGAGCCGAAGCCGCGGTATCGAACCGAGGTCCTTCCGCTTGACCAGCCTAACGCCTTACCGCTAGGCCAAATCGGCTCACATTTGATGTGGTGTGTTGACCGCTTTTATATAGCGCTATTCTCCGCTCCGGCTCGAGCAGACTTACTGCTCTTGCATATGATTCTACATGACTGACTGAGTGAATAGCTTTTTTTTGTCAGTACTGAATTCAAGCGCGTTTTTCTTCTTTTTTTACACTATGATGAGTGAATAGTTTTAGTTTTATTTTATTTTTATTTTATTTCGTTTAATCATATTTACTGTTCATTCCTTTTTGTAGGACTTAATTTCCCTCCCTCTTCCCTCCCTCCCCTTCACCCAAGAAGAAACGCCGCACCTTAAAATAAATTTAAAATTAGTAAATCTTTGACCAAAGGGCCGCAACTCAACTGGCGGTGACAGTGACTTGAAAGACGTGCGTAGGCTAGTTACTAGTTAGTCTTATTTCACTTAATGTTTACTTTTTAAACAACATTTAGCCGGGTCGGTCACGGGAATTCCCATCTCGGCTGCCCGAAAGGCCGTCCCTGAACAGGCTTGGCAGGCCTCACTGTGTTGGACCCACAGACACTGAATATTCATGAATGAAAAGGTCAGTGACTAAGGCTCCCGAAAAAGAGACTGTCAAAGGTCCTTTGTGACGTCACGCCGGAAAAGTACAAACGTCACAACAATACTAAAAATAAGCAAGAAGTTTGGTAGTTGGGGAAGTCCGATATTATCTCACTTGTCAAGTCAGTGGGACACCTGCCGTAAGGACTTCATTCCTTTAGTTGTTCACTTTGACAGCTTTATAAACTTTTCAGCTTTTCCGTCTGGTTTGGCAAGAAGACGTGTGAGGAACCGGTAAACTTCCCGTACCACTACCAAGTCGGCCAGGTTCCCGGCGGATGTTATTGAAAGAAGGTTTGTACACTTCACAGAACTTGTAGCTTCTAGCAAAGATCGCATGCAGAAACCGGCATTTATAACTCGAATAAGGATTATTAATATTGGAAACGGGGAGCCCCGGACGGCTTCCTCGACTTTACACAACTCCCGAGCTCTCGCACTTTTAGTTTTACATGGTAACAATTAACATGGGTGCATTTTACTTAATTATAAATTATGTTAATGGTCACGCAGTATTCACAGTCGGCAGCCGAGTTTTCAAGTTTAGTTTGTTGTTGTTGTCTTTTTATGCAGTCAGTTGTCATTTATTGATTTAATGATTTATATTATTATAAGTTATATATATATATATATCTATAGCAATAAGTTGAATAAATCAAGTAGTCTTCACTCTTCTTTTACAAGTGTTAGTTCTGGTTGTTTTTCACTGTAGAAATTATACAGTCCACTCCTAGTCCTAGACTCCTAGTATGAAATCCTACCAATCTTTGTCAATTCTGACAATTGTTGCTGGTGGTGGGATGTCGTGTGTGCATGTGTGTGCATCGCTGCATCAGTGCATGCATCTGTGAGGGTACAAAACTGCTTCTCTTCTTCATCAAATGGCTGATCATTCTGGTGCTACAACACTGGCAGGGCATTCGCCCAAAACTGCTGGAGTGTGCACATGTGTGTGTGTTCTTTTCCATCCTGCATTTTTTTCAAATGTGCTAAGAGTAAGACTAAGACTGTAAGAGTAAGACACACTACTTACAGTTTTCACTACAGTTTCATCATTGATCCCAATGATCATAATCATTACTGGAGTTTGAAACAAACGAAAGGCTGAACAGTGAAGACTCTGTAGTCTGCTTCCTGGAAGAAAAAAAATTACATGGCAGAATGTTCAGTTCACTGCCTTAGTCAGTTAGTGGCTGGTTTAACTGAAGAAGGGCTAAAGAACATGTCAGTTGAACTGATATTTAAGATAAATGATAGGCGTCATGTTATGTTCAGCCAACCAGCTGTTACTAAAACAATAGCATGATGAGTTGTTTGTGTCTCAACTGTAAACCTTTGAAGAAACCTGTGTACATGCCAATTGTCATACATCTCTCTACTATCTAGGCTTCTAGATCTGTAGAGTAATAGATTTAATCTTGTGGTGTAAATTTCATTTTGTAACACAACGACAAAATTTACTTTTCAGGTAGCTCAGCAGTGCAGTTTTGATCTATCAGTATCATCATGGCCAAGGAAGAGAATCAACGACCCTGACGCTCCGTGATAAGGGGCTGAATATGGGCACATTACTGGATGCTTTAATTACCAGATTCTCCTGAGCCAGAAGACAGAGCAGGGAAAGATTACTGTAATACTTACACTGCAGCATATGAGACAACCCCAAAGCCTGTTGCCCTGCATACAACCTCAGAACATCCCATCCACAACATTCCAAGGCAGTAGTAGTACTACAGACCGTGATGTCGGGTTCACATGGGTCCAGCAGGTGCATGAATCAGGATTCACCAGAGTCTGTTGCTGTCAGTGTTACTGTTAGTCACAATGGAGCTGATTTTCAGAGGTGTGATGCAGATGCATCAGAGTCCACCAGCCATACCAATGATACTGTACCTGAGGATGTGACTGACCTGGCCAAAACTCCAGCACCACCATCACACAATCAGTCCTCACAGGTTTCCATCTTCGACAAACTGTTAACAAGCTCAGATGAGGGCTGCGCCAGCTCTGACACAAATGCAGCAGAGTCCACCAGCCATACCAGTGATATTGTATCTGAGAATGTGATTGACCTGGCCAAAACTCCAGCACCACCTTCACACAATCAATCCTCAGTGGTTCCCATCATGGACAAACTGTCAACAAGCTCAGATGAGGGCTGCTCCAGCTCTGATGCAGATGCAGCAGAGTCCACCAGACATACCAGTGATATTGTATCTGAGGATGTGATTGACCTGGCCAGACATCCAACACCACCCTCACACAATCAGTCCTCAGTGGTTCCTGTCATGGACAAACTGTCAACAAGCTCAGACAAGGGCCACTCCAACTCTGGCAACACCAGCAGCTCTGAACACAGTGTGACTGACAGGGACCTTGTGGACAGTGGAAAACCAAAAGACACTGACAGTGGAAAGCGCAATGGTGCCTTAAGTGAGGCAAATGTGCGGCAGATATTTAGTCGGGTCCAGCACTCCCTCCAAGGATTCCTGTTTGGGCCCGCGGAAAAGCTGCAGGACTATCTGATGAAGATTGTGACTGGTCCACGGGACTTCGGCATCTATGTGTGGGATGTAAGTTCTGCTTCAGTGCTAACAACTGTGTTTTTATGTGGCTGACACTAGCATTGGTAACACTAACAGTAACAGTAACACTAACAGTCACGGCAACCACCTTCTGTTAATGTGACATGTTTGTGTAGGGTAGATCATTGACAGCCTGTCTGTACAGTAACACTGCAGTGTAACAGCTAACACTGTAACACTAACAGTCTTGTGTCTGTTACTGTATCAGTGCATGTGTTATTGTTACAGTGTTAGTATAATTTAGTATTATTACATTAGTCTTATGTTTGCCAGTCAGCTGTCAGCTTGCCTTGTGTATCAGTATCACTATATAGTCTTCTTTCTGTCTGTCTGTTTTACTTTTAGCGCTAAAAGGTATAGTGTTTCTTTTGTTAACAGAGGTTTTAAAGGAACTCTCCTTTGGTGGCTATACTTCTCGTGTGCTTAGAAGTTAGAGGAGGTTAAACAAACATGATCAGCATTAAATGTTTTGTGATTGAACGTGCCATTGATTTTATAATGATTTTAGAAGAGGACTTTCCCAGACAGTGTTACTAACACTGTTTTCAGGAGCTTTTTCCCACGTTTCAGTATGACATCATTGATAGGATATTATATATATATCGGAACTTCTCAGTTTTGTGTACATCACTACATGTCACGTATAAATTATTTTTGTCAATGTTTATTTTTTTAATCTGGACAGTCTGTGTGAAATAGTTTCATTTTCCTAACATTTTCATGGGGAACAACATAAAAAAAAAAAAGAGGAAATAAATAGATATTGTTTGAAATTGCCAAGACGAACAATGAAATGATGTCTAGCGTTCTTTCAAACGTTTTAGGGTGGCCTGGTGGAAATTTGTCCAAACAGGTACGTTTGATTCACATGCACATTTCTAGACACGATTCTGTCACTCTGGCTCAACCAGAAAAGGCTTGTTGTGGTTTGTAGACACCTTTGACCAATTGCAGACTAGTAAAAGTAGTATACAACACAACTACCAGTGTGATTTCATGAATATGAAAGAAAACATTCTTTTTCTGAGGAATGAGTGAACAACTGCTGGTGATGTTGATAAAACTGAAAAAGGGAAATGTATTCATCTATACAACAAAACGCAAGGAAACACAAGCGCTTTTGAAAGAAAATAGATAATAATAAAAGAAGAAGCAAGCAAAAAGACAGCAGACAAGAAGAAGCTGATGTAAACAAAAACAAAATTTGAAAATCGTAAGAATGTGTATGTAGATTTAAAACGACGTCATCAAAACAATGAATTTTAGGAGGATTTTTAAGTGGGCAGATCGTGGCAAACACTGAACATCAAAACAAACAAGATTTGCCAGCAGTATGTCGGTCCTTACTTTTCATACAACCCAGACTATAGTTTTGTTGCCAAGTGAATAGCAAGGCTCCCAAAGTAGGACAAGTTTTCCCATACGCTACTTGGAACAATCACTCATTTGTCGTTTTGTTTGTGGTCGACAAGTTTTCCCATACGCTACTTGAAATAATCACTAATTTGTTGTTTTGTTTGTGGACTGATCCATAAGCTGATGTTACACTTTGGAAAAGTTCAATTGTAGGGGTTGATGTGTAGCATTGAGTGCCACCCAGCCGAAGTTTCCCCAACTAAGCGAGTGGACAAATTTCCCCCATGTCACCCTATGTGTTTCAATCAGTGAAATGATGGCAAAATTAGTTTGATGTCATTACGATATCCAATAATTTGACACAAGATTATAGAAAGGTGAAGGAAGAGTCGAAGGAAACAATGGCTCTAGAACAGCAGAAGTAGTTACTGGTGGCAAGAATGACAAAACTGAAAAGAATGACTAGAAATATGTACGCAACAAGAGAACACGGGATGGGACATGTGTTTTGTTTTGTGTGCTGCCTTCTTTTGTGTTAATAGATAATAAATACATTCTTTCATGTGCTATTACAAATAGCCCATTGAACGAAAGCAACAAGTTAGTTAGTTGGTGCTTTGAGCCCAGTCAACCACAAAGAAAAAGCAACGAAGAACTGAGAATGAAACAGTGATGTTTATATCTTCATAGTTCTTCTCCACTTTTTCAAGATCATGCAATCAAAGAAGAGATAATGTGGAGTTGCTACCATTTATCTTCGGAGGACCAAAATTTAAAAAAATGTTTAGCTCGACTGGCAAGAGACCGACAACGTAAATACAGATCGTGGCTGGTAAACCTGCGTGACCAGGTGGAGAGAGCTGTATAGGAAACTGGCAAAGCTGTTAGTGTTACTGGGCAAGTAAGTGAAAAGGTTCCTGATACTTCTGTTTTGATTGATAGGAGTAGTCTACTGGAACTGTACGTTTAAATATTTTAGTATTTTTACTAAGTACTACCTGTTTGTGTACGTGTATGTTTCTGGTGTGCTACCAGCCGGTAGGTTTTTTTTCTCTTTTCTTTTCATTATTATTATTATGGTGTCTAAAATATTTCCTGTAGTAGCAACTAGCATTGGATCAAATATGCTGAGAAAAAATTGTCACCCAACACTTTGCACCTCGGTCCATCGCCGAGCATTATTAGTAAACAGCAGTTACCGGTCTCATCCACTGTAGTGAAGTATCCATAGCACGATCAGGAGATTTATTCGAAGAAAGACATAAAATTATTCACACAATCATCAGTTAAGTTGCCTGACAAATTATGCCTGAGCAGATTATGTGCCTGAGATAATGCCATTGTCAATTGTTTGTAGGCCGAGTCTACAAAAACTTGTGTAAAACAACAAAATGTAATGACATAATACGTGTTCCGTAAATAGCTGCAGCCGGGGGGAGAGCCCCAATCTATTTTTAGACCACTACAGTTATTATTATATTGCTGCAATTCAAAAGGACCAAAGCAGAAATTAATGCTACATAATAATCACACATAAAACAATAAAAAGTCAGGCAAAAAATCGTTTTTTAGCCTAATCTGTGTGGGCCAGTCCCTTTAAGATCAGATGGATGTTATTCAACTCACTGTTTAGTGTTACAGTTACAGTGTTACTGTTAGTGTTCATATGATGTTATCAGTTTCTTTAAGTTTAACTGTATTTTTGTTGTGTTTACTTTTACAAAGTTTTAGTTTGTCGCACATCTTCTGCTTTTTGAATGTAAAATAAATTGATTTCCATTCTTTGTTTATTTAATTATTTACTCCTGACAATTGACATGTATTCTTTTTATTTGTTTAATTATCTCTTTACTTTAGATATAAAAAATATGTATTAACTTTAAAAATAAAAGAATAAATTTGTTTTGGCTGTGTGCAGCAATTGCGTCCTTCTGAAGTGAATGGTGTGATGCGGTACAGACCCAGCTTGGAGTTCCACATAGACAAGGTCATCCACAAGTCCAAAAACAGCTCTTGCAGTGTTTACCTCTGTCACGATATCCACACCAAGAAGAAGTTTGTGTGCAAAAAGGTATTTCACCACTGCAGTTGCCTTTATTTGCAGACATGTGCAACCTTTGTACTTGTCTGCTAACAGTCATACCAGTTACCATCCATGGAATGTCAGGTTATTCCTTTGCAGAGCTGCACATTGTCTTCAGCTTTCTCTTCCTTTTTGCCCCACAGTGGGGATATGTGGGCGCAGCTGCATAATGCGTGAACATGAAATAGTGAGGCATATATATTATATATAATTTCTAAGTAACCAGCACATATAAAAAATAAAAACATGAGCAAACATGAATAGTGTGGCAGCTAAGTAACCAGCACAAGTGATGAAACAACACGAGCAGACATAAATAGTGTAGCAACTAAGTAACCAGCACATGTGATGAAACAACACGAGCAGACATAAATAGTGTAGCAACTAAGTAAGCAGCACAAGTGATGAAACAACATGAGTAGGCATAGATAGTGTAGCAACTAAGTAACCAGCACATGTGATGAAATAACATGAGCAAACATGAATAGTGTGGTAACTAAGTAACCAGCACATGTGATGAAATAACATGAGCAAACATGAATAATGTGGCAACTAAGTAACCAGCACATATGGTGAAATAACATGAGCAAACATAAATGATGTGGCAGTTAAGTAACCAGCACATATCATATGATGAAATAACATGAGCAAACATGAATACTGTGGCAGCTAAGTAACCAGCACATATGATGAAATAACATGAGCAAACATGAATAGTGTGGCAGCTATGTAACCTCCACCAGTGATGAACAAAATGTGACATAATACCTGATGTAATGCTTTATTGTCCTTTATGGAATAATGTGGCATATAAAGTAACCAGCACAAATGATTTTAAAAAAACATGACATAACACGAGATGTGATGTACTCCTTTATTGCCCTTTATGAAATAATGTGGCATATATATTATATAAGTAACCCAAACATGAAATAGTGTGGCTAATACACAGTAATAGTTACCTAAGTAACCAGCACAAATGATCGAAAAGCATGACATAATCATAAGATGAGAAGTGATGTAATCCTTTATTGTCCTTCTGGCTCTGTGGTCTGTGTACTCTCTTCCAAAAGGAGTAACCACAAACACCATTTATGGTTTAGATTTTTCTGCTACTTCAGTTACTATTTGTGTATGTTTCCATACTAGTTACAGCTGAATATTTACACAAGACATGAAGTCAGTTTCAGTTTCCAACATATTGTTATAACTGAACTGAGTAGGAAGTTAAATATGGCTGATCTCATGAGCACTAATCTGTCTTTCAGATTATGAAATGCAACCATCGGCTGATTGGCATTGAGTTTCTGGTGCAACACAGTCGAGACTTTCTTCCAAAGATTTACGGTGTATACAAGGAGGAACATTTTATATACATCTTTGAAGAATTTGTTAAAGGTATGATATGATTACTTACAAAAATTAATAAGAATGTGTAGTATTTTCAACATGTTTTGCAAATAATTGCATGTAGAATGTGTGTAGCATGCATGTGTTTATGTGCACATGTACAGTATGTGTGTTGTGTATGCGTGATGTTGTTTTTGTTCAAAATTGTCGTCTTAAAATTAGTTATGAATGATGGATCGTGTACCTGTCTGAAATTGATACAGTGATCTCAGTCTCATTTTCAGTCACTGTTGGTATTGCTTTGCCATCTTGTGCATTGTTTCCATACAATCCTCAAGTCAAACATTAAGCTATTTATTTGCAGGTTAATTTTTGTCTCATGATCTATGGCTTCCATTTCATTGGTTATTTTTATTTGAGCAGTTCTCAAAAGGTTGCGGGGAAAAAAAGGATTTATATCCACATTTAAGTACTGGTTTTGAACATGTTAGCTTTTATTTTAAAATTATTTTACACAAGAGTTGCACCAAATGAAAAGAGAAAGAATTGCTAATTTTCCTTTCTGTTTTTTCCTTTCTTCAGGTGGTACTTTGTCAAAATGCAGTTGGAACTTAGCAGGGGTTCGTCAGCTTGCAAAGGCTTTGCTGTCTGCATTCCGCTATCTTCATTACTACAACCTGGCACATGGTGATGTCAAACTGTAAGTCACATTGGAATGTTCAAACAGAACAAAACATGGAGTTATGGCAAGATCCAAACACATAAAAGGTTCAGAAGAACAGTTTATTAGGACAAAACGCAGCCTGCAAATTTTCAGGGCTGGGGTAATCCCCTTCATCAAGGTACAAAACGACACTTAACAGTTAAACGATGAAAAATGAGATGGAAAGCTAAACCACTTATCTGTTTTTGGTTCAGCTATGTTGTTTCCCTGTCCAGTGCTTGGAAGAAAGCTTGTATTATTAATATAATGTATACATGTAATATTATAGTTCATTATATAATAGAGCTATGACATTTGATTGCTGTCTCCTTTTTTTTCTTTTTTTCTCCTTTTTTAGCTGCCAGGCAGAACACATTTGCAATATGCTGTTTGCAGGTTTAATTGTAACATGTGTATGTGCCAGCCTTACTGCCGAGGGAAGGTGTTCTTGTTTTATTTAAAACTGTCTGCAAGAAGCAGGTTTCAGCTTTATTGTTTACCTTAGTTGATTCTGTTCTGTCCTTTTTTGTGGAGAGAAGACGGGCACCCTAGGACATTTTTTTTTTTTTTTTTTTTACAGATCAGATCAGTATTTTAATTGAAACTGTCTTGTTGTGTCCATGTTCATGTGGGTTTTTTGTTCTGTTTTTCAGGAACAATTTGATGGTGCGAAACACATCAGACCCAACATCTTTGGTTGTCATTGATTTTGAGTCTGCCAAACATCCGCAGTTCCCATTCCAAAAGGGAGGTTAGTCAAGTGTTTCTACTTCTTTCTTTTTTTGTTAGAGATGTAGCCATTAGGTGTTACAACTCAAAATAGGAGAAACGTCATCTTTAATTAATTTTTCTGGTTTGTTGTGGTGGTGGTTGACTTCTAAAATCCAGTAAGCTCAATCACAATGTGTTTAGAATTCAAACAAAATGTATCTACACCTGCACCGCGAGTTTTGTGCTTGTTAATGATTCATGTTATTTTCTAATGCAATTTAGTCCAGTGTTGTTTATGTAGTTTTGGATCTGTGGGCAGCTGACCTCAGTAGAGCATTACATAAGAATGATAAGGTTAAATCTGTGAAGTTCTCATGGTGTCAGTTGTTTTCATGTGTTGAAAGAAGCATTTAAATTGATACTGTTAGTGTTATGAAAACAACGATTGATACTTTATTCTGTTATTGTGTTAATGTTCCCTTTGGTTTTTGGCAACTGTCTGTGATTGATTTCAGGCCACACCGTGAACTACCTGCCACCGTGGCACGAGCGGATTCAGAACCTGACGTCATACGATCCTCTGCTAAAGGCTGCTGACCTCTGGGCCATCGCCTGCGTCATCATCTCTTTCCTGGTGCCAAGTGATGTTCACGGCCAGGACGTCTGGAGCAAGGAGATGATGGACATCAAGCAAAGCTGTGACACTTGCCAGAAAGTGTCTGGCATAAACCTTTGTGGTGACTGCAAGAAAACGTTCTTGCATTTTGTAAGTTATGCATGTGTTTGGTTTTTGATTGCTGCTGTTTGAACTTAGTTTTGTGGTGTTGATGTTTGGTTTCTGTTTTGTTGTTCATAGTATTTTGTGACCTTTTTGTGTTTGGTTTTTGTTTGTGTGTGTGTGTGTGTGTGTGTGTGTGTGTGTGTGTGTGTGTGTGTGTGTGTGTGTGTGTGTGTGTGTGTTATCTGGTTTTCTTTTCTTTTTTTCTGATGAGGTTTGCCATTTAAAAGCATCAGAATACTATTCAGTAAATAATAATGATAATACATTGCTAATTCACTGAAAATCTTTGAAGAAATGTTTTGCATCTTTATGGTCTACATGTTGGGTGAAAGCCCTGTCTGTATTGAATAAAAGCAACATTGGTATAAACAAACAAGCCAAGGGTTATAGCCCAAGTGTTAGTCAAATGATGTAATAATACGCAGTTATGTTACATAACTTTCTCACCCCCTCACCCCTCTCTCTCTCTCTCTCACTTCCTCCTCCTCTGTCTCCGTTGTTCTCTCTCTTTCTCTGTCTCAGTCTCTCTCTCTTTCTTTCACACCCTCCCTTGCTTTCTCTCTCTCTCCCTGCCTCCCTTGCTCTCTCTCACTCTCTCCCTCCCTCCTTCCCTCCCTCATTCTCTCTATCTCTCTCTCAGTACTTCCAGGTCACCGTGACTGAGTAAACTGCTTCTGAGAAAGTTGGTCTGCAATCAGTTTAGTTTTTTGAAAAGTAAAACAAAATCTTTAAAACCGTGGATTAGGTTTCATTTTTTATGATTGAATCACTGTTGAATAACTATTTTGTGTAACCCCCTCCCCCTTCCTCCATATTGTAATGGGTCTGTGGCCTGAACAATTAAACTTTCATATTTGTATTCGTATTCTCTCTCCCTCCCCCTCCCCTTCCCTCTCTCCCTCCCCCTCCCCTTCCCTCTCCCTCCCTCTACCTCTTGCTCTCTTACACACCCACCACACCCACTCCCCCCACCTGTTCCCACACTCTCTCTCTTTTATTTTCTGACCAGTCACCTGTGCAAATATCTGCACTCAAAAAGGTTTTGTAGAGTTTGGCAGTTAAAACTGTGGCAAAGAAGGCTGGAGTAGAGAGAAAGATTTTAAAGAGAAATTTTCAGTTGTGAGAGAGAACGAATAACTAGTGTGCTGTCAGATTTAGAAATTTAAGTTTTGTTAATAGCCCCTGTAGTTCAGACTGTATGTGTGTGTGTGTGTGTATATATATATCTGTTTGTCACACCTTTTCATGACCTAATTAATTTGATGTCTGTATGACATGTAGGTGAAGCATAATGGTCACCAAATTCTTCACATTCATCTGGGCCAACTGATGGAGTCTGAAATTGATGATCCCAACTTGAAGGCACTCCAAAATGTGTTGGAATATCTCACAGACCCAGACAACATCCACGAGAAGCATGTTGACATTGCACTCAGTATTGTGCAAGGTACAGGCATCTTTTGTGTCGCACTGTGTTGTTCTTTTCTGCTCTCTCTCTCTCTCTCTCTCTCTCTCTCTCTCTCTCTCTCTCTCTCTCTCTCTCTGAGACCTATTTTATACGCCCATAAAACTCCACCCAGTCTTTCCGACTGTTTGTGAGAGTGCTCCCCCTCTGCCCCACCCTCCTTTTTTTCTTCTTCTCCTTTTCTACCTCTCCCTTACTGTTCTTTTTAAGATAAGCATTGACTGCATCTGTTTTCTTTTCCGATACTAGTCAGAATGATGAACTGATCAGAAGTTCCGCTGCTTTATTTGCTGGTTTTATGCTCATAATATGTAACTGAATGATGTATGGCACATGTTCATCTGGCGCTGGGAACATGCTGTGTTTGTGTGGAAATTCTTATGTATACTGTTTCACTCACTCATTCATGCCTATATATAAATAATGCCTGTCATTTAATATCTACTCATCAGTAGCTTAGCAAGGACTAGTTGTTAGACAAGTTTTTGACTGAACCTAAACTACAATCCTTGTAAAATAAAGTTTTCCTGTTCAAGTTCTCTCGCTCTCCCCTCCCTTTATCTCTCCCTCTCTCTCTGTCTGTGGACATGTACACACACACACACACACATTTCTTCCCTCTTCATTTTGGCTCTCTGCCTCGCTTTCTATCTCTGTCTGTCTGTCTCTTTTTTCCTTCCCCTTGTTCTGTATCTACCGCTTCTTAGTCCCACTTGTCTCTTTCTTTGTTTTCTTACTTTTGCTTCACAGAGGGAATTGTATTTAAAAAATGCAACTTGTTTGTGTTTCAGGTGATCTTGTTTATCAGCGAGCACCACGTGCATTACAGTATTGAGTACAACATATGCCTGATGATCCAGACCGCACCCTGCCGTGTGGCAAAAAACACCAAAAAACTGTACTTCTTGCTCATTTCAGCAAGCTTGTTTGTGGTACACGTCTTGCATTATTTGCACAAATGGTTGACCTATCTGTCCGTTGTTAAGGACATCTCTTTCAACCCACACCATTCCACCTCAGTGATCTCAAACACTTGCATTGCACATGGACCCAAATGTTCATGGACTCAGGGTTTTGTTGTGTAGACTACAGTACCGGCTGCCTTCTTGATGACTGTCACATCTCATGCTAGTTAGACTGGACTTCTATCTCCACCACTGGGCAGGGTCGTTCCTCAAGGCTGGTGGTGGATGGGGTAGCTTCCTTGACTACAACCAGGAAGCTACCCCTTCAGATGCTTTTAGTTCACGGTGCCAATGCAGCGGTGAGCTTCTGACACTCTTCTTCTTCTCATCATTCGCTGATCACAAGGACAGTGCTGCCAGCTTGGCACATCAAGCTATCCTCTCCAATTCCTGCCAAGGGTGGTAAGGCTTGGTCTGCAGGGAGTCTCCTGCCCAGTGAGTCTCCAAAAATGTTAAGGTCATAGTCATGGCATGGTCAGCTGCAGCCAAAACCAACCAACAAGTACTGGACAAAGTACGGAACTGTACGCTACAACATATCACTGGTGCAGTGAGATCCACCCCAGTCAATAGTTAGACCGTGAAACAGCTAACAGCGATCCAGCTACTTGGGACATGATAGGAGATGAAAACTCTGTTGAGGAAAAATAAGGAGTGTAATAAACTATGCTGGAAGCAAGTTTTAGTGCAGGGGACAAGTCTATTTTGTAACAGAAGCCATAAGAAATTATTTGTCAATCTTCTTTGCTCAAATTGTTTTTGATATTTGATGCCAAAAATATTGCTACTTTTAATGGATTTATTTGTTTGTTTGTTGTTGTTTTTTGCCATAAGCTAAAGAGGTTGTAGTGCCTTACACTTTGTATATATATTTTTGACACTTGATGCCAATAATATTGCTAATTTTAATGGATTTATTTGTTTGTTTGTTGTATTTTATGCCATAAGTAATCATAAGATTAAGAGGTTGTAGTGCTTTACATTTTGTATACTTTTTTGTTTTGTTTTGGTTTGGGTTGTTTTTCTTGGACCTTACGTGCCTATGTCCAACAGATTTTACAGGGCCACATGTCATACATTAAAGCTAGTTTTAGCCATGGAAATAGATGCTGAAATAACTACCCAGCAAAAATGCCGGATCCAATCAGGAAGCGTTTTGGTTACAGTGTGCAGCCAGAATCAGGCTGGATTGTATATGCCGGATTTCCCACATCCGTTTCAGTTCCGTGTTTCCAAAGCAAGCAAGGATCATATTGCGCAAGACCAACCCTGATCCGATATGGATGGTCTGGTCAGGGTCTGGCCAAACACATCTGGTCAGGAAGCAAGCTGGTGTGCAGAAATCATCAGGTCCAGTTTCTGGCAGGACGCAACCGGCCCGCTATTCTAGTTTCCCACTTTTAGACTCGGTTCTGTTCTTCCAGAGACATCCCGGATAATGTTGTACAAAACCAGCCAGGATCCAATTTAGTTCTGGCTGATTGTGTCAGGTTTTGGCCAAACAGATCCAGTCCAGAGGCAAGCTAATGCACAAGAATCATCCAACCCGCTTCTGGCTGAGACCTCCCAGCAGATCCGGACTGGATGTGAATCGGATACAGCATGTTTACTGGGTAAACTCCATCATGTGTGGGGAGATGATGTTAGCGAAGCTAGTTGCAGTATTAATCATTTCACGGTGGTCAACACTTTGAACATGTGAAATATGTACAAGAATATTAATTTTAGAGTAAAATGTGATCTTGTGAGCAGCCTCACAATGAGACAAAACAGTGCTGGTGATGTCTTCCTGTGAAGTACTTGTGCAGTGCCCGTAATAAAATGAATATGTAGTATGTAAGGTATGAAGGGACATGATTACCAACATGATGTCACGCAGGCTGTCATTATTTAATAGGAAACTTTGGTTTCCGGCATGTCACATGTTGATAAGATATATATGTGCATACTGACTGGGCAGATACTAGGATTACACATGTACTGACATTTTTACAAGCTGTAATTACATCCATGCTTGTGTGCCTACACACACACACATGCATGCATGCACCCCAACCCCCCCAACACACACACACACATGCTGAAACACATCTATGCACGCACGAACACACCCACAGTAATGTTGCTTTGTGCTTTTGCTTTGAGCTATTTTGCAACAATTCTGTAATTTCTGTATTTAATTAAAATAAAAAATAAAATTGAGCTTTGATTAAGTGTGAAGAATAAATATAGCACTTTATCATTCTCTAACTCAAAATAGCCTGATTGGATAAAACCGTTGATCATGTATTTTACAAAGTTACCTTTGCAGGGAATCTTGTGTTATTGCTCTCAAAATGTTACCTTTTATATAGTTTTAACTGTTACTGTGCAATTGTGTTTATCCTCTCAACCCCAGTGCTCCCATTAATTTTATTGTTGGCAGCTTTAACACAGTAAAGCTTGGGGCGTCATGGCAAGATGAATACAGTTATGTCTGGTCTACTGTATGGTCTACTGTCTGTACTGTACAATCTGTAAGTACATTGTCCATATATATACAAGCTTCAGACTTGGAATATTTCAAATGGGGCCATCTTTACTCATAATCTTTTAAGTGAACTCTGTACTTTTGCACAAATTAGTTGTTTGCTCAAGTGTTTGAAATGTATTTATTTTAAACTTTTACATGTCTATATGATTATATATTTCTACAGAATTATAAATTGTTTTCAAGTGAATCTTCAGATTCTCTGTTGTTGGTTATTTGCAAAAAGCATTTGTTGCATTTCCTTCATGCAATTATTTTTAAAATTTCTTACCACAGCTTATAACTATAATGTATGCTGAATCCAGTGATTGTAGTGTCACTGCAATGATGCACATATATGTGACGTGTGAAATTACATGTTTGAGGTTACTTTTTGGTTACCTTAAATACCTATGAATCTAGTTGTCACTAGGACAAGAAAACATTTCATGAAGCTGTGTAAAAATTTTTATTTCTTGTCTGGCTTTCCAGCAGCATGTAGTGAAACCTGATTTTTTTGGTTAAATTTGGCCAGCATTATTGTGCAGCCTTTCAAAGTTTGCATAATAACAATATCCTCCATCAAGCTTCACCCATTCAGACCAGTTTCATGACCTTGACCTGTGCTTCAATGTCACTGAAAAATGAAAATAAAAATTGTAGTTAGGGGCTTATTTCTGTTATCTGATTGAAACCAAAGTGTGTATCACTGCTATGGACATTGACAAATTGTGTAGAAGATTTGTTCCCACCTTCCATCCCCTTTCCCTGGTATTTTTTGCAACTGCAACAGTGGTGGCATTTGTACTGCTTTGCAGTTCTAGGTTCGGCTTCCATTGTCATACATGGTGTGAAGCAATGCCTACTCAGAAATCGGCCTGGAAGTGACTCTGCAACCTCTCACAACTTCTTGTGTGAAAGATTGCTAAGGGCATTCACTTGCGCAAACCAGGTTCACTGAACCGCCTAATAGACAGCAGGTCTCAAAGCTTCTGTAGTGCTTCAAAGCTTCTAAAGTGTTCTGAATCGAAAGGATTGAGATGTATGCACCTTCCTTTTTCTTTCTTTTTTATAATTATTTTTAGCTGTTGATTGCACTGTGCTTTGTTTCAGAGAATCACTGTGCATGTGGTTTGATACAAGAAATTGTAATCTATTGCTCACAGCTAAAATAGTAAGTAAACATGGTGCTTAATGTCCACAGAAACCACAAGGCTTATTAGGGACAGGGAGAAGGGGGGGGGGGGAGTGGAGGAGGGGGTATGGAGTTGGGAGGAGCTGGAGATTATATACCTATTGCTACACTGTCACCACCTGAATGACTCCTGAATTAAGACGGGCAGTGATGAGAGCCACTTTAATCTTTCATTGGTTGTGAAGGACAAAGTCACAAGACAGTATCCACAAACCGCAACCTTTTTTGAAGAGAAAGGAGAGCCAAAGCAGAATTGAACTGAGGTCCTTCTTCTTACCACTAGGCCAAATGGGTTAAAAAGTAAAATAATGGATAACATCATTTTTATATGCTTACCAATACCATTTATCTTTTCTTTTTAATCTCTGGGTGTTATGTATGTTTTTAATTGTAACCAAGAGCATATTTTTTTGCCAAGCAAACTTCGCAAACTTTCTGACTGTGTAGATGTGACTATATAATTGCTACCCAATCAGTGTTGATTTTTTTTTTTTGTAAAATATTTTTTGCATTGCAAACAGCTGTGTTTGCTCAGATGCTATTGAAGTGAAACTTGTGAAGTAGTCATATGAGGCTAACCTGTAACTTAGTCATTTACTTTTGATTTCAGTAGCCCAATTTCAAGTTCATAACATATAAGCAGTATGACTTAATTTTTGTCTGTTTGAAAACATGTAATTCATAGTGTATTATTAGAAAGAATTTTTGTCTGTTTGAAAACTTGTAATCAGACCTTTTTCAACCTTTTTCTTTAAAGGCAATATGAAATATACCAAGTACAAATTCATTTCCTTGAAGCAAGTAATAAGTTTCCTTGAAGCAAGCAATGAAATACATGCCAAACACCTTTGATGGCCTTGACCTTTACGCCTTCTTTTTATTTACAAGTTTTTGGAAGGTTTGTTGCGTGAGCAGTTCTTCCTGGTCTTTTTATTATGCAAATATGACAGTGCCTTTGTGGCGTTTAGTAACAGATTTTATCTGTGATATTAACTCTGTGCTCAAATATGTATGTATTATATATACATGTATATCTATTCACACTGATGTGACCATTAATTTCCTGCTGGGATGAATAAAGCATATTGTTGTTGCTATGGTTGACTGGACATACAAAAACCAATTATCTGTTGATACATATCAGTATAAATACTGCTTTTGCCATACTTCTGGAATTTGATGCAATGTTGTCCATGATCTGTGTTATAGTATAAAGTAAATGTGGTACTTAACATCCACAGAAACCAGAAGGCTTATTGGGGATGGGGGAAGGGGGTGTCATGGTTTGAACATATGACACTATATGTACAATGTATATGAGTGGTTTTGAAGTATGCATTTGCTTATGACTGTGCTTGGTTGTCCAGAGGTGAGGTGACCCTGTATGGTTGACAGAATATTAAAATCCAATTACGGACTCTGCAGTGTCAACATGCAAGGGAGTTTAATTAGCGCTCAAAATATGTAACACAACAATTAACAGGTTCAACTTTTCTATTTAATATTATGTCAAAAGGCCTGCTCGGCAATAGCCTACAATTAACTTTGGTTTAACTTTTCCATAAATAATTCTCTTGTGTATTCCATCTTCCACTATCAACAGATTTGGAAGATACTATAAAGTGAGGCAATGTTTTTGATGACACACCAGTTGTGAACTGTCTTTTTACATGTTCATAGTGTAGTCTTTCGCATGGTATCCCACATGGAAAGTTTTGGGCTGACTTAATTGTTGTTTATGTTAATTCTCATGGAATGAGACAACCAGATAAAGTTTACTTAGCTACGCTGGCTTTTGGGACCTTTATGCCTTCTAGCCCCATCTTTTGTTTGCTTATGACATGTTTGTGACTTATGCTTTTGATTCAATAATATTTGGAACTTTCATTCTCCACTTGAATTTGTGTTGAAAGAGAGGTGGCAGTTGAGCAAGAAAAAACAGAACGATTCTGTGAGTGTGTGGATGTGTGTGTGGGCTGGATCACTTTCTAATAGTCACGAGATGCCACTTGTGAGTAATTACCATAGACATTTTTATAACCTAACCTGCTAGTGCTCCCAGTTGTGTGGCCACAGAATCGCTCAACAACATTTGATTTCTTCAGGCACTAGAGACATTACATACGCATGCACACATCACTTTGAGTCTCCAAAAGAAAAATTACCAGAATTATTTGCCAGACACTGCTGTTTATTGCTCAGAATAATTAGAGTTTAAGTCCAGTTTCTCAGCATCTCTAACAGTCCCAGGTCATAGTCCTGTGTCAGAGAAAAACCTACATTTTTGGAGACTGAAGACGACTGTATGGCTTGTAGACGTCTCAGTGTTCATGTAAAAGTCATGCTTGCAGCACGTGAAGTTGTCAAAGAGACACAGAAAGAGAGCAACAAAAACAGAAGAAGAAGAAGAAAGGCCTGTTAAGTATTTGTGGAGATAATGAAAAAGCGGGGGCTGGGGGGAAGTTCAGTGAGGTAAGACGTGTTTTTAGATGTCTGCTAATGAGCGTTAAGGTAGTACATTTTCTCAAAGTCTGCAGGAGAGAGTTCCAGAGCCTTGGGTCAGACTTTTCTACACTATGATGAGTGGATAACTTTTTTGTATTTCACTTAATCATATTTACTGTTGATTCCTTTTTGTAGGACTTAATTTCCCTCCCTCTTCCCTCCCTCCCCCTCACCCAAGAAGAAACGCCGCAACTTAAATTTAAAATAAATCTTTGACCAAAGGGCCGCAACTCAACTGGCGGTGACAGTGACTTGAAAGACGTGCGTAGGCTAGTTACTAGTTAGTCTTATTTCACTTAATGTTTACTTTTTAACTTTTTAAACAACATTTAGCCGGGTCGGTCACCGGAATTCTCATCTCGGCTGCCCGAAGGGCCGTCCCCGAACATGTTTGACAGGCCTCACACTCAATATTCAAGTTATGAATGAAAAGGTCAGTGACTGATGGGCTCCCGAAAAAGAGACGGTCACCGGTCCTTTGTGACGTCACGCCGGAAAATCACAAACGTCACAACTACTAAAAATAAGTAAGAAGTTTGGAAGTTGGTGGAAGTCCGACATTATCTCACTTGTCAAGAGGGACACCTGCCGTAAGGACTTCATTCCTTTTGAGTTGTTCACTTTGACAGCTTTATAAACTTATCAGCTTTTCCGTCAGGTTTGGCAAGAAGACGTGTGAGAAACCGGTAAACTGTCCATATCGCTATCAAGTCGGCCAGGTTCATTGATCCCCGGCGGATGTTATTGAAAGAAGAAGCCGGGTTTGTACACTTCACTGTTCACAGAACTTGTAGCTTCTAGCAAAACTTGAATAAGGATTATTAGTGTTTGAACGGGGAGCCTCGGACGGCTCCCTCTACTTTCACACAACTCCTGAGCTCTCGCAATTTTACATAGGCGCATTTTACTTAATTTTATAAATGACTTAGTGCCAAAAGGTGCACACGCAAGGGGTTATGCACTTCAGTTGAAAATAAAACATTGTTGAAAACTGTTTTTATTTGAAATGTTGTGTTGTGTACTTGCATGAATGAATGAATATAGTACAGATAATTTCAGCAACCAGGTTGTGGTTGATTTCAAGATCGGAGTGGCTATTCGCACCGCCGCTGTGCGAATAATTTGTCTGATGTTCCTGATTCGCGAATAATTTGTCTGATGAAACCTGTATACATGACATACATCTCTCTACTATCTACTATCTAGGCTTCTAGATCTGTAGAATAATAGATTTAATCTTGTGGTGTAGATTTCATTTTGTAACACAACGATAAAATTTACTTTTCAGGTAGCTCAGCAGTGCAGTTTTGATCTGTAATCATGGCCAAAAGAAGAGAATCAACGACTCTGACGCTCCGTGATAAGGGGCTGAATATGGGCACGTTACTGGATGCTTTACCAGATTCTCCTGAGCCAGAAGACAGAGCAGGGAAAGATTACTGTAATACTTACACTGCAGCAGATGAGACAGAACCCCAAAGCCTGTTGCCCTGCATGCAACCTCAGAACATCCCAGCCACAACATTCCAAGGCAGTAGTACTACAGACCGTGATGTCGGTTCACGTGGGTCCAGCAGGCGCATGAATCAGGATTCACCAGAGTCTGTTGCTGTCAGTGTTACTGTTAGTCACAATGGAGTTGATTTTCAGAGGTGTGATGCAGATGCATCAGAGTCCACCAGCCATACCAGTGATACTGTACCTGAGGATGTGACTGACCTGGCCAAAACTCCAGCACCACCTTCACACAATCAGTCCTCACGGGTTCCCATCTTCGACAAACTGTTAACGAGCTCAGATGAAGGCTGCACCAGCTCTGACACAGATGCAGCAGAGTCCACCAGCCATACCAGTGATATTGTATCTGAGAATGTGATTGACCTGGCCAAAACTCCAGCACCACCTTCACACAATCAGCCCTCACAGGTTCCCATCTTCGACAAACTGTTAACAAGCTCAGATAAGGGCTGCTCCAACTCTGACACACATGCAGCAGAGTCCACCAGCCATACCAGTGAGAATGTATCTGAGGATGTGATTGACCTGGCCAAACATCCAGCGCCACTCTCACACAATCAGTCCTCAAGGGTTCCCGTCATGGACAAACTGTTAACGAGCTCCACCAGCAGCTCTGAACACAATGTAACTGACAGTGGAAAACCAAAAGACGCTGGCGAGGCAAATGTGCGGCAGATATTTAGTCGGGTCCAGCACGCCCCCCAAGGATTCCTGTTTGGGCCCGCGGAAAAGCTGCAGGACTCTCTGATGAAGATTGTGACTGGTCCACGGGACTTCGGCATCTACGTGTGGGATGTAAGTTCTGCTTCAGTGCTAACAACTGAGTTTTTATGTGGCTGACACTAGCATTGGTAACAGTGACAGTAACACTAACAGTAACAGTCACTGCAACCACCTTCTGTTAATGTAAATATGTTTGTGTAAGGTAGGTCAGTGAGAGCCTGTCTGTACAGTAACACTGCAGTGTAACATCTAACAGTCTTGTGTCTGTTACTGTATCAGTGCATCTGTTAGTATAATTTAGTATTATTAACATTAGTCTTATGTTTGCCAGTCTGCTGTCAGCTTGCCTTGTGTATGAGTATCACTACATAGTCTTCTTTCTGTCTGTTACTTTTAACTTTAAAAGGTATAGTGTTTCTTTTGTTCACAGAGGTTTTAAGATCAGATGGATGTTATTCAACTTACTGTTTAGTGTTATGGTTACAGTGTTACTGTTAGTGTTCATATAATGTTATCAGTTTCTATAAGTATAAATTTAACTGTATTTTTGTTGGGTTTACTTTTACTAACTTACTACGTTTTAGTTTGTCGCACATCTTCTGCTTTTTGAATGTAAAATAAATTGATCTTCCATTCTTTGTTTATTTAATTATTTACTCCTGACAATTGACATGTATTCTTTTTATTTGTTTAATTATCTCTTTAGAGAAAAACAACAATGTATTAACTATAAAAACAAACAAAAAACTATATATATATTTTGGGGGGCTGTGTGCAGCAATTGCGTCCTTCTGAAGTGAATGGTGTGATGCGGTACAGACCCAACTTGGAGTTCCACACAGACAAGGTCATCCACAAGTCCAAAAACAGCTCTTGCAGTGTTTACCTCTGTCACGATATCCACACCAAGAAGAAGTTTGTGTGCAAAAAGGTATTTCACCACTGCAGTTGCCTTTATTTGCAGACATTATATGCATCCTTCGTTCTTGTCTGCTGACATTTATACCATCCATGGAATGTCAGGTTGTTGTTTTTTTGCAGAGCTGCACATTGTCTTCAGCTTTCTCTTCCTTTTTGCCCCACAGTAGGGATATGTGGATGCAGCTGCATAATGCGTGAACATGAAATAGTGAAGCATATATATATATAATTTCTAAGTAACCAGCACAAGTAATGAAATAACATGAGCAAACATGAATAATGTGGCAACTAAGTAACCAGCACACATGATGAAATAACATGAGCAAATATAAATGGTGCGGCAGTTAAGTAACCAGCACATATGATGAAATAACATGAGCAAACATAAATAGTGTGGCAGCTAAGTAACCAGCACATATGGTGAAATAACATGAGCAAATGTGAATAGTATGGCAGCTAAGTAACCAACACTAGTGATGAACAAAATGTGACATAATACATGATGTAATGCTTTATTGCCCTCTATGGAATAATGTGGCATACAGTATTCATAAGTAACCAGCACAAATGTTAAAAAACACAAAACATAATCATAACAAGAGATGTGATGTCATCCTTTATTGCCCTCTATGAAATAATGTGATATATATATATATTTATATGTGTGTGTGTGTGTGTGTGTGTGTGTGTGTGTGTGTGTGTGTGTGTGTGTGTGTGTGTGTGTGTGTGTGTGTGTGCAAACATGAAATAGTGTGGCTAATAGTTACCTAAGTAATCAGCACAAAAGATCAAAAAGCGTGACATAATCATAAGATGAGACGTGATGTAATCCTTTATTGTCCTTCTGGCTCTGTGTACTACTCTCTTCCAAAAGGAGTAACCACAAACATTGTTTACAGTTTTGATTTTTCTGCTACTTTAATTACTATTGTCTATGTTTTCATACTAGTTACAGATGAATATTTACACAAAATATGAAGTCAGTTTCAGTTACAGCTTATTGTTATACCTGAATTAGGAAGAAGTTAAATATGGCTAATCTCGTGAGCATTGTCTTTCAGATTATGAAATACAACCATCGGCTGATCGGCATTGAGTTTCTGGTGCTGCACAGTCAAGACTTTCTTCCAAAGATTTATGGTGTATACAAGGACAAACAGTTTATATACATCTTTGAAGAATTTGTTGAAGGTATGATTACTTACAAAAATTTATAAGAATGAGTGTAGTATTTTCAACACGTTTTGCAATTAGTTGCTTGTAGATTGTGTGTAGCATGCGTGTGTTTATGTGCACATGTACATTTGTGTCGTGTATGCGTGATGTTGTTTTTGATAAAGATTGTTGTTCTAAAGACTTAATATTAGTTATGAATGATGGATTGTGTCCCTGTTTGAAACTGATACAGCAATAATAATAAGCCTCTCAGTCTCATTTTCAGTCACTGTTGGTATTGCTTTGCCACCTTGTGCATTGTTGCCATACAATCTTCAAGTTAAACATTAAGCTATTTATTTGCTGGTAAATGTTTATCTCTCATGATCTATGGCTTCCATTTCAGCATTTATTTTTATTTGAGCAGTTCTCAAACGGTTGTGGGGAGAAAAAGGATTTGTATCTACATTTAACTTTAAGTACTGGTTTTGAACATGTTAGTAAACACATCACCTCTATTAATGAGAAGTATATAATTTATAAAAGATATCATTTATATATATATATGTAACCGAGTGTATTGTATACATGTTCCGGGCCATGTCCTTATAACCTTTTCTTTCCGGTCCTTTTCCTTTTCGATTGGCCCCAATTATCTAAGGTGTTAAAAGTTGTGTGCTGGGCCGGCAGAGTCCCTTTTCCCCCAGTGTCCCTGCAGAGGCAGGTTGTTTGTTTACTGTTGTGGCCAGTGTTCATCTCAGGGGAGAGCCTGTAAGTAGTTATTCTTCTATGGCTTGTTGTTCTGTTGTTTCTTATTGATGTAAATAATGTATGTTTATAATGTTATCATGTTCACAACGTGCCTTGATTTTGGGTCTTGAATACATGGGTAATTTTGGCGTCAGATTGCCGCCTGGTTGCAGCAGCTATGGCATCAGAGTACCTTGTTTGTGCGTTCGAATGTTAAGCCTTTATGCCACAGGATGACCGGTGTTTCCAAAATGTCTGCAGCTAACCCTGGTTAGCTGATATGTAGCTATTATGTTATGTTGCCATTGTTGGATGTTCAGTTTGAGTGATGCTTTGTCAATGCAAAGTTATCCCTCTTAAATATGGGTACTTTGTCAGTGTGGCATAACTTATTTGTTTAGTTTCCTACCGATCTGTGTTTCTACATGAAATCAGTGGTATATTATGGCTAACACTTTGAAGATGTTGACTTCATAGTTGCCAAATGTTCATTTACTAGTTGAATATGGTTTAGTGCTGAGGGCTGATTGTAAACTGTGAGACGTGTTATTTCTGTTTTGATCCCCCTTTTGTATGACCAAGTCTTGGGCGTGCAGACTTTCACTCTGCTTAGCTTGTAAACCCTTTCTTAGCTTGTAAACCCTGGCCGGTGATGCACGTCAGTGGTGGCAATTAGGTCTTTGTCTCTGTTCACTAACCGAGCAGACAGGTGCAGCCAGATCAGCAGTTTAGATTCTTGCTGTGCTACCCGTGTCAGTAAGATGCTTGACGTTGTTCACAGATATGCTCTGCTAGTCAGTAACAGTGACGTGCTGTAACGCTTTGAGTAACGATGCTGGAGCCGGTCAGTTTATGACTGACTTCCTCCCGCTTACGGCATGGTTCCGTGTCACTATCCATCTCGTTGTGTGCTTAAGTGGAACTGCTGTAACGATTATCTCACTCTTCCTGTTTAGTTAAGAATGAGCTTGGTAATCCGCATTCTTCACTGTTACTTTACTGTATATTATTATACTGGGAGTTCATCAGTTAATTAACTGTCCGTCTCTTGTATACTCACCACGACTCTGTGAGATACGGGTTTTAAGTATAAGTCAAGCACACGATTTATGTGCTTGGTTATTAATCATTTTGTCATGTACTATAGTAACCCGCAGGTAAACTACATGGTTACTGTAGTTATTAGATAATTGCTGTTTATACTTTACATTTGCTTTCATGTTCTAAATGTTTTGTTTGCGAGTGTCTTTTCCAATACAGACACTGTTTCCTGGTTGGTTGGTGTACAAATAAAAGTTATAGCAACCTCTGACTTGTGGCTCTTCCTTCGTGCTTCCAACCTGCTTTCCCTCAACTCCCCATCCCCACTTCCCTACATATATATATTGACAGACTCAGATAAGTAAACAAAATATCTGGTACTCAGACTTTTATTTTAAAATTATTTTACACAAGAGTTGCACCAAATGAAAAGAGAAAGAATTGCTAATTTTCCTTTCTGTTTTTTCTTTCTTCAGGTGGTACTTTGTCAAAATGCAGTTGGAACTTAGCAGGGGTTCGTCAGCTTGCAAAGGTTTTGCTGTCTGCATTCCGCTATCTTCATTACTACAACCTGGCACATGGTGATGTCAAACTGTAAGTCACATTGGAATGTTCAAACAGAACAAAACATGGAGTTATGGCAAGATCCAAACACATAAAAGGTTCAGAAGAACAGTTTATTAGGACAAAACGCAGCCTGCAAATTTTCAGGGCTGGGATAATCTGCTTTATCCAGGTACAAAACCACACTTAACAGTTAAACGATGGAAAATGAGATGGAAAGCTAAACCACTTATCTGTTTTTGGTTCAGCTATGTTGTTTCCCTGTCCAGTGCTTGGAAGAAAGATTGTATTATTAATATAATGTATACATGTAATATTATAGTTCATTATATAATAGAGCTATGACATTTGATTGCTGTCTCCTTTTTTTTCTTTTTTTCTCCTTTTTTAGCTGCCAGGCAGAACACATTTGCAATATGCTGTTTGCAGGTTTAATTGTAACATGTGTATGTGCCAGCCTTACTGCCAGGGAAGGTGTTCTTGTTTTATTTAAAACTATCTGCAAGAAGCAGGTTTCAGCTTTATTGTTTACCTTAGTTGATTCTGTTCTGTCCTTTTTTGTGGAGAGAAGACGGGCACCCTAGGACATTTTTTTTTTTTTTTTTTTTACAGATCAGATCAGTATTTTAATTGAAACTGTCTTGTTGTGTCCATGTTCATGTGGGTTTTTTGTTCTGTTTTTCAGGAACAATTTGATGGTGCGAAACACATCAGACCCAACATCTTTGGTTGTCATTGACTTTGAGTCTGCCAAACATCCGCAGTTCCCATTCCAAAAGGGAGGTTAGTCAAGTGTTTCTACTTCTTTCTTTTTTTGTTAGAGATGTAGCCATTAGGCGTTACAACTCAAAATAGGAGAAACATCATCTTTAATTAATTTTTCTGGTTTGTTGTGGTGGTGGTTGACTTCTAAAATCCAGTAAGCTCAATCACAATGTGTTTAGAATTCAAACAAAATGTATCTACACCTGCACCACAAGTTTTGTGCTTGTTAATGATTCATGTTATTTTCTAATGCAATTTAGTCCAGTGTTGTTTATGTAGTTTTGGATCTGTGGGCAGCTGACCTCAGTAGAGCATTACATAAGAATGATAAGGTTAAATTTGTGAAGTTCTCATGGTGTCAGTTGTTTTCATGTGTTGAAAGAAGCATTTAAATTGATACTGTTAGTGTTATGAAAACAACGATTGATACTTTATTCTGTTATTGTGTTAATGTTCCCTTTGGTTTTTGGCAACTGTCTGTGATTGATTTCAGGCCACACCGTGAACTACCTGCCACCCTGGCACGAGCGGATTCTGAACCTGACGTCATACGATCCTCTGCTAAAGGCTGCTGACCTCTGGGCCATCGCCTGCGTCATCATCTCTTTCCTGGTGCCAAGTGACGTTCACGGCCAGGACGTCTGGAGCAAGGATATGATAGACATCAAGCAAAGCTGTGACGCTTGCCAGAAAGTGCCTGGCATAAACCTTTGTGGTGACTGCAAGAAAACGTTCTTGCATTTTGTAAGTCATGCATGTGTTTGGTTTTTGACTGCTGCTGTTTGAACTTAGTTTTGTGGTGTTGATGTTTGGTTTCTGTTTAGTTGTTCATAGTATTTTGTGATCTTTTTGTGTTTGGTTTTTGTTTGTTTGTGTGTGTGTGTATGTGTTATCTGGTTTTCTTTTCTTTTTTTCTGATGAGGTTTGCCATTTAAAAGCATCAGAATACTATTCAGTAAATAATAATGATAATACATTGCTAATTCACTGAAAATCTTTGAAGAAATGTTTTGCATCTTTATGGTCTACATGTTGGGTGAAAGCCCTGTCTGTATTGAATAAAAGCAACATTGGTATAAACAAACAAGCCAAGGGTTATAGCCCAAGTGTTAGTCAAATGATGTAATAATACGCAGTTATGTTACATAACTTTCTCACCCCCTCACCCCTCTCTCTCTCTCTCTCACTTCCTCCTCCTCTGTCTCTGTTGTTTCTCTCTCTCTCTCTCTCTCTCTCTCTCTGTTTCTCTGTCTCAGTCTCTCTCTGTCTCTCTCTCTTTCTTTCACACCCTCCCTTGCTTTCTCTCTCTCTCCCTGCCTCCCTTGCTCTCTCTCACTCTCTCCCTCCCTCCTTCCCTCCCTCATTCTCTCTATCTCTCTCTCAGTACTTCCAGGTCACCGTGACTGAGTAAACTGCTTCTGAGAAAGTTGGTCTGCAATCAGTTTAGTTTTTTGAAAAGTAAAACAAAATCTTTAAAACCATGTTAATAGCCCCTGTAGTTCAGACTGTATGTGTGTGTGTGTGTATATATATATCTGTTTGTCACACCTTTTCATGACCTAATTAATTTGATGTCTGTATGACATGTAGGTGAAGCAAAAGGGTCACCAAATTCTTCACATTCATCTGGGCCAACTGATGGAGTCTGAAATTGATGATCCCAACTTGAAGGCACTCCGAAATGTGTTGGAATATCTCACAGACCCAGACAACATCCACAAGAAGCATGTTGACATTGCACTCAGTATTGTGCAAGGTACAGGCATCTTTTGTGTCGCACTGTGTTGTTCTTTTCTGCTCTCTCTCTCTCTCTCTCTCTCTCTCTCTCTCTCTCTCTCTCTCTCTCTCTCTCTCTCTCTCTCTCTCTCTCTCTCTCTCTCTCTCTCTCTGAGACCTATTTTATACGCCCTTAAAACTCCACCCAGTCTTTCCGACTGTTTGTGAGAGTGCTCCCCCTCTGCCCCACCCTCCTTTTTTTTCTTCTTCTCCTTTTCTACCTCTCCCTTACTGTTCTTTTTAAGATAAGCATTGACTGCATCTGTTTTCTTTTCCGATACGAGTCAGAATGATGAACTGATCAGAAGTTCCGCTGCTTTATTTGCTGGTTTTATGCTCATAATATGTAACTGAATGATGTATGGCACATGTTCATCTGGCGCTGGGAACATGCTGTGTTTGTGTGGAAATTCTTATGTATACTGTTTCACTCACTCATTCATGCCTATATATAAATAATGCCTGTCATTTAATATCTACTCATCAGTAGCTTAGCAAGGACTAGTTGTTAGACAAGTTTTTGACTGAACCTAAACTACAATCCTTGTAAAATAAAGTTTTCCTGTTCAAGTTCTCTCGCTCTCCCCTCCCTTTATCTCTCCCTCTCTCTCTGTCTGTGGACATGTACACACACACACACATTTCTTCCCTCTTCATTTTGGCTCTCTGCCTCGCTTTCTATCTCTGTTCTTTTTATGGCTGTCTGTCTCTTTTTTCCTTCCTCTTGTTCTGTATCTACCACTTCTTAGTCCCACTTGTCTCTTTCTTTGTTTTCTTACTTTTGCTTCACAGAGGGAATTGTATTTAAAAAATGCAACTTGTTTGTGTTTCAGGTGATCTTGTTTATCAGCGAGCACCACGTGCATTACAGTGCTGAGTACAACATATGCCTGATGATCCAGACCGCACCCTGCCGTGTGGCAAAAAACACCAAAAAACTGTACTTCTTGCTCATTTCAGCAAGCTTGTTTGTGGTACACGTCTTGCATTATTTGCACAAATGGTTGACCTATCTGTCCGTTTTAAGGACATCTCTTTCAACCCACACCATTCCACCTCAGTGCTCTCAAACACTTGCATTGCACAAGGACCCAAATGTTCATGGACTCAGGGTTTTGTTGTGTAGACTACAGTACCGGCTGCCTTCTTGATGACTGTCACATCTCATGCTAGTTAGACTGGACTTCTATCTCCACCACTGGGCAGGGTCGTTCCTCAAGGCTGCTGGTGGATGGGGTAGCTTCCTTGACTACAACCAGGAAGCTACCCCTTCAGATGCTTTTAGTTCACGGTGCCAATGCAGCGGTGAGCTTCTGACACTCTTCTTCTTCTCATCATTCGCTGATCACAAGGACAGTGCTGCCAGCTTGGCACATCAAGCTATCCTCTCCAATTCCTGCCAAGGGTGGTAAGGCTTGGTCTGCAGGGAGTCTCCTGCCCAGTGAGTCTCCAAAAATGTTAAGGTCATAGTCATGGCATGGTCAGCTGCTGTTACATGTTGATAAGATATATATGTGCATACTGACTGGGCAGATACTAGGATTACACATGTACTGACATTTTTACAAGCTGTAATTACATCCATGCTTGTGTGCCTACACACACACACACATGCATGCATGCACCCCAACCCCCCCAACACACACACACACATGCTGAAACACATCTATGCACGCACGAACACACACACAGTAATGTTGCTTTGTGCTTTTGCTTTGAGCTATTTTGCAACAATTCTGTAATTTCTGTATTTAATTAAAATAAAAAATAAAATTGAGCTTTGATTAAGTGTGAAGAATAAATATAGCACTTTATCATTCTCTAACTCAAAATAGCCTGATTGGATAAAACTGTTGATCATGTATTTTACAAAGTTAGCTTTGCAGGGAATCTTGTGTTATTGCTCTCAAAATGTTACCTTTTATATAGTTTTAACTGTTACTGTGCAATTGTGTTTATCCTCTCAACCCCAGTGCTCCCATTAATTTTATTGTTGGCAGCTTTAACACAGTAAAGCTTGGGGCGTCATGGCAAGATGAATACAGTTATGTATGGTCTACTGTATGGTCTACTGTCTGTACTGTACAATCTGTAAGCACATTGTCCATATATATACAAGCTTCAGACTTGGAATATTTCAAATGTGGCCATCTTTACTCATAATCTTTTAAGTGAACTCTGTACTTTTGCACAAATTAGTTGTTTGCTGAAGGGAAGAACAGGTGTTTGAAATGTATTTATTTTAAACTTTTACATGTCTATATGATTATACATTTCTACAGAGTTATAAATTGTATTCAAGTGAATCTTCAGATTCTCTGTTGTTGGTTATTTGCAAAAAGCATTTGTTGCATTTCCTTCATGCAATTATTTTTAAAATTTCTTACCACAGCTTATAACTATAATGTATGCTGAATCCAGTGATTGTAGTGTCACTGCAATGATGCACATATATGTGATGTGTGAAATTACATGTTTGAGGTTACTTTTTGGTTACCTTAAATACCTATGAATCTAGTTGTCACTAGGACAAGAAAACATTTCATGAAGCTGTGTAAAAATTGTTATTTCTTGTCTGGCTTTCCAGCAGCATGTAGTGAAACCTGATTTTTTTGGTTAAATTTGGCCAGCATTATTGTGCAGCCTTTCAAAGTTTGCATAATAACAATATCCTCCATCAAGCTTCACCCATTCAGACCAGTTTCATGACCTTGACCTGTGCTTCAATGTCACTGAAAAATGAAAATAAAAATTGTAGTTAGGGGCTTATTTCTGTTATCTGATTGAAACCAAAGTGTGTATCACTGCTATGGACATTGACAAATTGTGTAGAAGATTTGTTCCCACCTTCCATCCCCTTTCCCTGGTATTTTTTGCAACTGCAACAGTGGTGGCATTTATACTGCTTTGCAGTTCTAGGTTCAGCTTCCATTGTCATACATGGTGTGAAGCAATGCCTACTCAGAAATCGGCCTGGAAGTGACTCTGCAACCTCTCACAACTTCTTGTGTGAAAGATTGCTAAGGGCATTCACTTGCGCAAACCAGGTTCACTGAACCGCCTAATAGACAGCAGGTCTCAAAGCTTCTGTAGTGCTTCAAAGCTTCTAAAGTGTTCTGAATCGAAAGGATTGAGATGTATGCACCTTCCTTTTTCTTTCTTTTTTATAATTATTTTTAGCTGTTGATTGCACTGTGCTTTGTTTCAGAGAATCACTGTGCATGTGGTTTGGTACAAGAAATTGTAATCTATTGCTCACAGCTAAAATAGTAAGTAAACATGGTGCTTAATGTCCACAGAAACCACAAGGCTTATTAGGACCAGGGAGAAGGGAGGGGGGGGAGTGGAGGAGGGGGTATGGAGTTGGGAGAAGCTGGAGATTATATACCTATTGCTACACTGTCACCACCTGAATGACTCCTGAATTAAGACGGGCAGTGATGAGAGCCACTTTAATCTTTCATTGGTTGTGAAGGACAAAGTCACAAGACAGTATCCACAAACCGCAACCTTTTTTGAAGAGAAAGGAGAGCCAAAGCAGAATTGAACTGAGGTCCTTCTTCTTACCACTAGGCCAAATGGGTTAAAAAGTAAAATAATGGATAACATCATTTTTATATGCTTACCATTTATCTTTTCTTTTTAATCTCTGGGTGTTATGTATGTTTTTAATTGTAACCAAGAGCATATTTTTTTGCCAAGCAAACTTCGCAAACTTTCTGACTGTGCAGATGTGACTATATAATTGCTACCCAATCAGTGTTGATTTTTTTTTTTTTAAATATTTTTTGCATTGCAAACAGCTGTGTTTGCTCAGATGCTATTGAAGTGAAACTTGTGAAGCAGTCATATGAGGCTAACCTGTAACTTAGTCATTTACTTTTGATTTCAGTAGCCCAATTTCAAGTTCATAACATATAAGCAGTATGACTTAATTTTTGTCTGTTTGAAAACATGCAATTCATAGTGTATTATTAGAAAGAATTTTTGTCTGTCTGAAAACTTGTAATCAGACCAAAGTCAACCTTTTTCTTTAAAGGGAATATGAAATATACCAAGTACAAATTCATTTCCTTGAAGCAAGTAATAAGTTTCCTTGAAGCAAGCAATGAAATACATGCCAAACACCTTTGATGGCCTTGACCTTTACGCCTTCTTTTTATTTACAAGTTTTTGGAAGGTTCATTGAGTGAGCAGTTCTTCCTGGTCTTTTTATTATGCAAATATGACAGTGCCTTTGTGGCGTTTAGTAACAGATTTTATCTGTGATATTAACTCTGTGCTCAAATATGTATATATTATATATACATGTATATCTATTCACACTGATGTGACCATTAATTATATGTACAATGTATATGAGTGGTTTTGAAGTATGCATTTGCTTATGACTGTGCTTGGTTGTCCAGAGGTGAGGTGACCCTGTATGGTTGACAGAATATTAAAATCCAATTACGGACTCTGCAGTGTCAACATGCAAGGGAGTTTAATTAGCGCTCAAAATATGTAACACAACAATTAACAGGTTCAACTTTTCTATTTAATATTATGTCAAAAGGCCTGCTCCACAATAGCCTACAATTAACTTTGGTTTAACTTTTCCATAAATAATTCTCTTGTGTATTCCATCTTCCACTATCAACAGATTTGGAAGATACTATAAAGTGAGGCAATGTTTTTCGTGACACACCAGTTGTGAACTGTCTTTTTACATGTTCATAGTGTAGTCTTTCGCATGGTATCCCACATGGAAAGTTTTGGGCTGACTTAATTGTTGTTTATGTTAATTCTCGTGGAATGAGACAACCAGATAAAGTTTACTTAGCTACGCTGGCTTTTGGGACCTTTATGCCTTCTAGCCCCATCTTTTGTTTGTTTATGACATGTTTGTGACTTATGCTTTTGATTCAATAATATTTGGAACTTTCATTCTCCACTTGAATTTGTGTTGAAAGAGAGGTGGCAGTTGAGCAAGAAAAAACAGAACGATTCTGTGAGTGTGTGGATGTGTGCGTGGGCTGGATCACTTTCTAATCGTCAGGAGATGCCACTTGTGAGTAATTACCATAGACATTTTTATAACCTAACCTGCTAGTGCTCCCAGTTGTGTGGCCACAGAATCGCTCAACAACATTTGATTTCTTCAGGCACTAGAGACATTACATACGCATGCACACATCACTTTGAGTCTCCAAAAGAAAAATTACCAGAATTATTTGCCAGACACTGCTGTTTATTGCTCAGAATAATTAGAGTTTAAGTCCAGTTTCTCAGCATCTCTAACAGTCCCAGGTCATAGTCCTGTGTCAGAGAAAAACCTACATTTTGGAGACTGAAGACGACTGTATGACTTGTAGACGTCTCAGTGTTCATGTAAAAGTCATGCTTGCAGCACGTGAAGCTGTCAAAGAGACACAGAAAGAGAGCAACAAAAACAGAAGAAGAAGAAGAAGAAGAAAGGCCTGTTAAGTATTTGTGGAGATAATGAAAAAACGGGGGCTGGGGGGAAGTTCAGTCGAATCAGTGAGGTAAGACGTGTTTTTAGATGTCTGCTAATGAGCGTTAAGGTAGTACATTTTCTCAAAGTCTGCAGGAGAGAGTTCCAGAGCCTTGGGTCAGACTTTTCTACACTATGATGAGTGGATAACTTTTTTGTATTTCACTTAATCATATTAACTGTTGATTCCTTTTTGTAGGACTTAATTTCCCTCCCTCTTCCCTCCCTCCCCCTCACCCAAGAAGAAACGCCGCAACTTAAATTTAAAATAAATCTTTGACCAAAGGGCCGCAACTCAACTGGCGGTGACAGTGACTTGAAAGACGTGCGTAGGCTAGTTACTAATTAGTCTTATTTCACTTAATGTTTACTGGGGGCGGGGATAGCTCAGTGGTTAGAGCGCCGGACTCGTGATTGAAAGGTCGCGGGTTCGAATCCCTGCTGGAACGGCGGGAGAATTTTCTTCTCCAGTCGACTTTCTGTGCTGACTCTTATTTCGGTATCCGTTCCACCCCTGTGTTACCACAGTAGCACGTAAAAAATCCCGGTCATTCTGCCAAAAGTGCAGGTGGCAGGTTACAGCTAAACACGCATACACCTTACGTATGTGGCTTTTATTGAACCGTGCTTCGGCATTGGTCACAGCTTGTCCCTAATATGTCAAATGACATATGAGGACATTAAGCATCAACTCATCATCATTAATGTTTACTTTTTTACTTTTTAAACAACATTTAGCCGGGTCACCGGAATTCTCATCTCGGCTGCCCGAAAGGCCGTCCCCGAACATGTTTGACAGGCCTCACACTCAATATTCAAGTTATGAATGAAAAGGTCAGTGACTGGGCTCCCGCCAAAAGAGACGGTCACCGGTCCTTTGTGACGTCACACCGGAAAATCACAAACGTCACAACTACTAAAAATAAGTAAGAAGTTTGGAAGTTGGTGGAAGTCCGACATTATCTCACTTGTCAAGAGGGACACCTGCCGTAAGGACTTCATTCCTTTTGAGTTGTTCACTTTGACAGCTTTATAAACTTTTCAGCTTTTCCGTCTGGTTTGGCAAGAAGACGTGTGAGGAACCGGTAAACTTTCCATACCGCTATCAAGTCGGCCAGGTTCATTGATCCCCGGCGGATGTTATTGAAAGAAGAAGAAGCCGGGTTTGTACACTTCACTGTTCACAGAACTTGTAGCTTCTACTGTTCTAGCAAAACTTGAATAAGGATTATTAGTGTTTGAAACGGGGAGCCTCGGACGGCTCCCTCTACTTTCACACAACTCCTGAGCTCTTGCATGGGCGCATTTTACTTAATTTTATAAATGACTTAGTGCCAAAAGGTGCGCATGCAAGGGGTTATGCACTTCAGTTGAAAATAAAATATTGTTGAAAACTGTTTTTATTTGAAATGTTGTGTTGGGTACTTGCATTCATGAATGAATGAATATATAGTACAGATAATTTCAGCAACCAGGCTGTGGTTGATTTCAAGATCGGAGTGGCTATTCGCACCGCCGCTTTGCGAATAATTTGTCTGATGTTCCTTATTGCGAATAATTTGTCTGATGAAACCTGTATACATGTCATACATCTATCTACTATCTAGGCTTCTAGATCTGTAGAATAATAGATTTAATCTTGTGGTGTAGATTTCATTTTGTAATGTTCAACGATAAAATTTACTTTTCAGGTAGCTCAGCAGTGCAGTTTTGATCTGTAATCATGGCCAAAAGAAGAGAAGCAACGACTCTGACTGCAGCAGATGAGACAGAACCCCAAAGCCTGTTGCCCTGCATGCAACCTCAGAACATCCCAGCCACAACATTCCAAGGCAGTAGTACTACAGACCATGATGTCAGTTCACGTGGGTCCAGCAGGCGCATGAATCAGGATTCACCAGAGTCTGTTGCTGTCAGTGTTACTGTTAGTCACAATGGAGTTGATTTTCAGAGGTGTGATGCAGATGCATCAGAGTCCACCAGCCATACCACTACCAGTGATACTGTACCTGAGGATGTGACTGACCTGGCCAAAACTCCAGCACCACCTTCACACAATCAGTCCTCACGGGTTCCCATCTTCGACAAACTGTTAACGAGCTCAGATGAAGGCTGCACCAGCTCTGACACAGATGCAGCAGAGTCCACCAGCCATACCAGTGATATTGTATCTGAGAATGTGACTGACCTGGCCAAAACTCCAGCACCACCTTCACACAATCAGCCCTCACAGGTTCCCATCTTCGACAAACTGTTAACGAGCTCAGATAAGGGCTGCTCCAACTCTGACACAGATGCAGCAGAGTCCACCAGACATACCAGTGAGAATGTATCTGAGGATGTGATTGACCTGGCCAAACACAATCAGTACTCAGGGTTTCCCATCATGGACAAACTGTTAACGAGCTGCACCAGCAGCTCTGAACACAATGTAACTGACAGTGGAAAACCAAAAGACACTGGCAGTGGAAAGCACAATGGTGCCTTAGGTGAGGCAAATGTGCAGCAGATATTTAGTGGGGTCAAGCACTCCCTCCAAGGATTCCTGTTTGGGCCCCCGGAAAAGCTGCAGGACTATCTGATGAAGATTGTGACTGGTCTACGAGACTTCGGCATCTATGTGTGGGATGTAAGTTCTGCTTCAGTGCTAACAACTGAGTTTTTATGTGGCTGACACTAGCATTGGTAACACTGACAGTAACACTAACAGTAACAGTCACTGCAACCACCTTCTGTTAATGTAAATATGTTTGTGTAAGGTAGGTCAGTGAGAGCCTGTCTATACAGTAACACTGCAGTGTAACAGCTAACAGTCTTGTGTCTGTTACTGTATCAGTGCATCTGTTAGTATAATTTAGTATTATTAACATTAGTCTTAACTCTTATGTTTGTCAGTCTGCTGTCAGCTTGCCTTGTGTATGAGTATCACTACATAGTCTTCTTTCTGTTACTTTTAACATTAAAAGGTATAGTGTTTCTTTTGTTCACAGAGGTTTTAAGATCAGATGGATGTTATTCATCTTACTGTTTAGTGTTATGGTTACAGTGTTACTGTTAGTGTTAGTGTTCATATAATGTTATCAGTTTCTATAAGTATAAATTTAACTGTATTTTTGTTGGGTTTACTTTTACTAACTTACTACGTTTTAGTTTGTTGCACATCTTCTGCTTTTTGAATGTAAAATAAATTGATCTTTCATTCTTTGTTTATTTAATTATTTACTCCTGACAATTGACATGTATTCTTTTTATTTGTTTAATTATCTCTTTAGAGAAAAACAACAATGTTATAACTATAAAAACAAATAAAAAACATTATATATATATATATATTGGGGGGGGGGGGGGCTGTGTGCAGCAATTGCATCCTTCTGAAGTGAATGGTGTGATGCGGTACAGACCCAACTTTGAGTTCCACATAGACAATGTCATCCACAAGTCCAGAATCAGCTCTTGCGGTGTTTACCTCTGTCATGATATCCACACCAAGAAGAAGTTTGTGTGCAAAAAGGTATTTCACCAGTGTAGTTGCCTTTATTTGCAGACATGTGCATCCTTCGTTCTTGTCTGCTGACATTTATACCATCCATGGAATGTCAGCTTATTTTTTTGCAGAGCTGTACATTGTCTTCAGCTTTCTCTTCCTTTTTGCCCCACAGTAGGGATATGTGGATGCAGCTGCATAATGCATGAACATGAAATAGTGAAGCATATATATTATATATAATTTCTAAGTAACCGGCACAAGTAATGAAATAACATGAGCAAACATGAATAATGTGGCAACTAAGTAACCAGCACACATGATGAAATAACATGAGCAAATATAAATGGTGCGGCAGTTAAGTAACCAGCACATATGATGAAATAACATGAGCAAACGTGAATAGTATGGCAGCTAAGTAACCAGCACTAGTGATGAACAAAATGTGACATAATACATGATGTAATGCTTTATTGCCCTCTATGGAATAATGTGGCATACAGTATTCATAAGTAACCAGCACAAATGTTAAAAAACAAAACATAATCATAACAAGAGATGTGATGTAATCCTTTATTGCCCTCTATGAATAATGTGATTATATATATATATATGTGCAAACATGAAATAGTGTGGCTAATAGTTACCTAAGTAATCAGCACAAATGATCAAAAAGTGTGACATAATAATAATATGAGACGTGATGTAATCCTTTATTGTCCTGGCTCTGTGTACTCTCTTCCAAAAGGAGTAACCACAAACATTGTTTACAGTTTTGATTTTTCTGTTACTTTAATTACTATTGTCTATGTTTTCATACTAGTTACAGATGAATATTTACACAAAATATGAAGTCAGTTTCAGTTACAGCTTATTGTTATACCTGAATTAGGAAGAAGTTAAATATGGCTAATCTCATGAGCATTAATTTGTCTTTCAGATTATGAGAGACAACCATCGGCTGATCGGCATTGAGTTTCTGGTGCTGCACAGTCAAGACTTTCTTCCAAAGATTTATGGTGTATACAAGGACAAACAGTCTATATACATCTTTGAAGAATTTGTTGAAGGTATGATATGATTACTTACAAAAATTTATAAGAATGAGCGTAGTATTTTCAACACATTTTGCAAATAGTTGCTTGTAGATTGTGTGTAGCATGCGTGTGTTTATGTGCACATGTACATTTGTGTTGTGTATGCGTGATGTTGTTTTTGATCAAGATTGTTGTTCTAAAGACTTAATATTAGTTATGAATGATGGATTGTGTCCCTGTTTGAAACTGATACAGCAATAATAATAAGCCTCTCAGTCTCATTTTCAGTCACTGTTGGTATTGCTTTGCCATCTTGTGCATTGTTGCCACACAATCTTCAAGTTAAACATTAAGCTATTTATTTGCTGGTAAATTGTTATCTCTCATGATCTATGGCTTCCATTTCAGCATTTATTTTTATTTGAGCAGTTCTCAAAAGGTTGTGGGGAGAAAAAGGATTTGTATCTACATTTAAGTACTGGATTTGAACATGTTAGCAAACACATCACCTCTAGAATGAGAAGTATATAATTTATAAAAGATATCATTTATATATAAATATATATATGTAACCGAGTGTATTGTATACATGTTCCGGGCCATGTCCTTATAACCTTTTCTTTCCGGTCCTTTTCCTTTTCAATTGGCCCCAATTATCTAAGGTGTTAAAAGTTGTGTGCTGGGCCGGCAGAGTCCCTTTTCCCCCAGTGTCCCTGCAGAGGCAGGTTGTTTGTTTACTGTTGTGGCCGGTGTTCATGTGTTCATCTCAGGGGAGAGCCTGTAAGTAGTTATTCTTCTATGGCTTGTTGTTCTGTTGTTTCTTATTGATGTAAATAATGTATGTTTATAATGTTATCATGTTCACAACGTGCCTTGATTTTGGGTCTTGAATACATGGGTAATTTCGGTGTCAGATTGCCGCCTGGTTGCAGCCACTATGGCGTCAGAGTACCTTGTTTGTGCGTTCGAATGTTAAACCTTTATGCCACAGGATGACCAGTGTTTCCAAAATGTCTGCAGCTAACCCTGGTTAGCTGATATGTAGCTAGTATGTTATGTTGCCATTGTTGGATGTTCAGTTTGAGTGATGCTTTGTCAATGCAAAGTTATCCCTCTTAAATATGGGTACTTTGTCAGTGCGGCATAACTTATTTGTTTAGTTTCCTACCGATCTGTGTTTCTACATGAAATCAGTGGTATATTATGGCTAACACTTTGAAGATGTTGACTTCATAGTTGTCAAATGTTCATTTACTAGTTGAATATGGTTTAGTGCCAAGGGCTGATTGTAAACTGTGAGACGTTTTATTTCTGTTTTGATTCCCCTTTTGTATGGCCAAGTCTTGGGTGTGCAGACTTTCACTCTGCTTAGCTTGTAAACCCTTTCTTAGCTTGTTACTTGTAAACCCTGGCCGGTGATGAACGTCAGTGGTGACAATTAGGTCTTTGTCTCTGTTCACTAACCGAGCAGACAGGCGCAGCCAGATCAACAGTTTAGATTCTTGCTGTGCTACCCGTGTCAGTAAGATGCTTGACGTTGTTCCCAGATATGCTCTGCTAGTCAGTAACAGTTACGTGCTGTAATGCTTTGAGTAACGAGGCTGGAGCCAGTCAGTTTATGACTGACTTCCTCCCGCTTACGGCATGGTCTCAAATGCCACCCGTGTCACTATCCATCTCGTTGCGTGCTTAAGTGGAACTGCTGTAACGATTATCTCACTCTTTCTGTTTAGTTAAGAATGAGCTTGGTAATCCGCATTCTTCACTGTTACTTTACTGTATATTATTATACTGGGAGTTCATCAGTTAATTAACTGGCCGTCTCTTGTATACTCACCGTGACTGTGAGATACGGGTTTTAAGTATAAGTCAAGCACACGATTTATGTGCTTGGTTATTAATCATTTTGTCATGTATTATAGTAACCCACAGGTAAACTACATGCTTACTGTAGTTATTAGATAATTGCTGTTTATACTTTACATTTGCTTTCATGTTCTAAATGTTTTGTTTGCTTGTGTCTTTTCCAATACAGACACTGTTTCCTGGTTGGTTGGTGTACAAATAAAAGTTATAGCAACCTCTGACTTGTGGCTCTTCCTTCATGCTTCCAACCGGCTATCCCTCAACTCCCCATCCCCACTTCCCTACATATATATATATATATTGACAGACTCAGATAAGTAAACAAAATATCTGGTACTCAGACTTTTTTTTATTTTAAAATTATTTTACACAAGAAAATGAAAAGAGCAAGAATTGCTAATTTTCCTTTCTGTTCTTTTTTCTTCAGGTGGTACTTTGTTAAAATGCAGTTGGAACTTAGCACAGGTCCGTCAGCTTGCAAAGGCTTTGCTGTCTGCATTCCGCTATCTTCATTACCACGACCTGGCACATGGTGACGTCAAACTGTAAGTCTCATTGGTATGTTCAAACAGAACAAAACATGGAGTTATGGCAAGATCCAAACACATAAAAGGTTCAGAAGAACACTGTTTATTAGGACAAAACGCAGCCTGCAATTTTCAGGGCTGGGGTAATCCCCTTCATCAAGGTACAAAACGACACTTAACAGTTAAACAATGAAAGATGAGATGGAAAGCTAAACCACTTATCTGTTTTTGGTTCAGCTATGTTGTTTCCCTGTCCAGTGCTTGGAAGAAAGATTGTATTATTAATATAATGTATACATGTAATATTATAGTTCATTATATAATAGAGCTATGACATTTGATTGCTGTCTTCTTTTTTTCTCTTTTTTTAGTTGCCAGGCAGAACACATTTGCAATATGCTGTTTGCAGGTTTAATTGTAACGTGTATGTGCCAGCCTTACTGCCGAGGGAAGGTGTTCTTGTTTTATTTAAAACTATCTGCAAGAAGCAGGTTTCAGCTTTATTGTTTACCTTAGTTGATTCTGTTCTGTCCTTTTTTGTGGAGAAAAGACAGACACCCTAGGATATTAATTTTTTACTTTTTTTTACAGATCAGATCAGTATTTTAATTGAAACTGTCTTGTTGTGTCCGTGTTCATGTGGGTTTTTTTGTTCTGTTTTTCAGGAACAATTTGATGGTGCGAAACACATCAGACCCAACATCTTTGGTTGTCATCGACTTTGAGTCTGCCAAACATCCGCAGTACCCATTCCAAAAGGGAGGTTAGTCAAGTTCTTTCTTTTTTTGTTAGAGATGTAGCCATTAGGCGTTACAACTCAAAATAGGAGAAACGTCATCTTTAATTAATTTTTCTGGTTTGTTGTGGTGGGGGTTGACCTCTAAAATCCAGTAAGCTCAATCACAATGTGTTTAGAATTCAAACAAAATGTATCTACACCTGCACCGCAAGTTTTGTGCTTGTTAATGATTCATGTTATTTTCTAATGCAATTTAGTCCAGTGTTGTTTATGTAGTTTTGTATCTGTGGGCAGCTGATCTGTAGTTTTGGATCTGTGGGCAGCTGACCTCAGTAGAGCATTACATGGCTACACTCTTCACCGTAAGAATGATAAGGTTAAATTTGTAAAGTTCTCATTGTGTCAGTTGTTTTCATGTGTTGAAAGAAGCATTTAAACTGATACTGTTGGTGTTATGAAAACAACGATTGATACTTTATTCTGTTATTGTGTTAATGTTCCCTTTGGTTTTTGGCAACTGTGATTGATTTCAGGCCACACCATGAACTACCTGCCTCCCTGGCACGAGCTGATTCTGAACCTGAAGTCATACGATCCTTTGCTAAAGGCTGCTGACCTCTGGGCCATTGCCTGCGTCATCATCTCTTTTCTGGTGCCAAATGTCGTTTACGGCCAGGATGTCTGGAGCAAGGAGATGATGTACATCAAGCAAAAATGCACCACTTGCCAGAAAGTGCCTGGCATAAACCCTTGTGGTGACTGCAAGAAAACGTTCTTGTCTTTTGTAGGTCATGCGTGTGTTTGGTTTTTGACTGCTGCTGTTTGAACTAAGTTTTGTGGTGTTGATGTTTTGTTTTTGTTTTGTTGTTCATAGTATTTTGTGACCTTTTTGTATTTTTGTGTGTTATTTGGTTTTCTTTTCTTTTTTTCTGATGAGGTTTGCCATTTAAAAGCATCAGAATACCATTTCAGTAAATAGTAATGGTAATACGTTGCTAATTCACTGAAAATTTGTGAAGAAATGTGTTGCATCGTTATGGTCTACATATTGGCTGAAAGCCCTGTCTGTATTGAATAAAAGCAACATTGGTATAAGCAAACAAGCCAAGGGTTATAGCCCAAGTGTTAGTCAGATGATGTAATAATACACAGTTATGTTACATAACTTTCTCTCTCTCAACACCTCTCTCTCACTTCCTCCTCCTCTGTCTCCATTGTTCTCTCTCTCTCTCTCTCTCTCTCTCTCTCTCTCTCTCTCTCTCTCTCTCTCTCTCTCTCTTCTCTCTCTCTCTCTCTCTCTCTCTCTCTCTCTCTCTCGGGAGTTGCCTGCCCCTGGCTACCAGCGAGCAGCGAAGAGTTTCAGCTCTCGGATTATTTCCATATTTCCGTACTACGAGTGCCATTTGCATCCAACATGTGTATGCCGCTTGCCTTAGAGACGGTGCTTCGAACGCTGAGTGAAAGTTGTCAGCTTACTTCTTGGGACATTCGCGGCAAGGGGAAAATGACAACACTCATTGTAAGGTTCAACGAAGACACAGGCGCCATAGAAGACCAGCATGAACCGGTGAGAAGTGTTACACGTTACAGAAAGAAATCACCAAGTGAACTCAGGCGTGACGCCAAGCGTGTGAAGGCAAGACAACAAGAACAGGCGAGTAAACAGGACAGTGAGCAGCAAACCAGCCTTTCATCAAGCAACGATGGTTTGGAAGCCAGCAACACAGGTCGGTCCGTCAGCCCCGCTTCTCAGTACCATGCACACCCACTGGATGCCAGCCACAGGGCGGAGGAGTTAGAAGACGGGGAGCACAATGGAAGTGTAGACAACAGTGATCACAGAGAAGATGATAGGGCAACACAAGAACAGTGTTGTGATGCAGCTGAGACGATGGCCGCTCCAGAAGACATTCAGCAGTTTTGGGATGATCAGTCGGATGGGATAAAGTATTATTTGTCAACGCTCGCTCCTGAACATGTGAGTACTGTTGTGTCGTCTGCTGCTCGACCTGTTGTGAAGAAGATAGTGATGGACCAGAGGGATGGAAAGAACTCGTTCTATGCTATGACTGATGGCGCTGTTTTTGAATACGACCGGGACAAGTGTTCTGTGACAGACTGGTTTCCATTAGGAATCAAAGGCAAAAAAACGAAGCTGATTTATGACAACGTAGAAAGGTGGCCAGAAGTTGATCATCTGAGGTACCCACAACAGATACACAACATGAAACTTCATATCGGTGCTTGCTGCTGTGTAATTCAAAGACATGGCCCCACTTTTTCCGGCAAGTCTGACCCCCAGACCAACGACCAGAGAAACAATTAACAGTCAACATTCATTATGACAGTGACCCATGAAGGAAGCAGGTGCCTGTGCTGTGCGACATGACCACGCCGACCTACGGCAGACATCACGTGCCAAAACCGACCACGCAGAGTGTTACGTGGAAGATACTCGTTTACACCATGAATAAATCATGATTCATGGACTATCGGACTGAAAACGGAGCCTGTGTGTGAACTGTAGTAAATAGCATGGCTTCCATGCTATACATTCCTCTGTACATACCGCGCGCGTTTCGGGAACAACTGTTTTATTATTTCCTCTATGTTCAATGGGCTGTCAGCCTACAAGAGCATTAAACCATCAATCAAATCTCTCTCTCTCTCTCTCTCTCTCCCCCCCCCCCCCCGCCTCCCTTGCTCTCTCTCACTCTCTCCTTCCCTCCCTCCCTCTCCCTCCCTACCTCTCTCTCTCTCGTACTTCCAGGTCACTGCGACTGAGTAAACTGCTTCTGAGAAAGTTGGTCCACAATCAGTTTGGTTTTTTGAAAAGTAAAACAAAATCTTTAAAACCGTGGATTTGATTTCATATTTTATGATTGAATTACTGTTGCATAACAATTTTGTGTAACCTCCTTCCCCTTCCTCCATATTGTAATGGGTCTGTGGCCTGAACAATTAAACTTTCATATTTGTATTCGTATTCTCTCTCCCGCCTCCCCTTCCCCTTCCCTCTCTCCCTCCTTCCACCTCTTGTTCTCTTACACCCCCACTCCCCCCACCCTCCACCCGTACCCCTACTCTCTCACTTTTATTTTCTGACCAGTCACCTGTGCAAATATCTGCAGTCTGTGAGACCAACCCTACCCCCTGACAAAAAAAAGGTTATGTAGAGTTTGGCAATTAAACCTTTGGCAAAGAAAGCAGGAGTAGAGAGAAAGGTTTTAAAGAGAACTTTTCAGTTGTGAGAGAGAACAGATAACTAGTGTGCTTTCAAAACCATACCCACACTGTCAGATTTAGAAATTTAAGTTTTGTTAACAGCCCCTGTAGCTCAGACTGTATGTGTGTGTGTGTATATATATATATATATCCTATCTGTTTCTCACACCTTTTCATGACCTAATTAATTTGATGTCTGTATGACATGTAGGTGAAATGTAATGGTCACCAAATTCTTCATATTCATCTGGGCCAACGGATGAAGTCTGAAACTGATGATCCCCACTGGAAGGCACTCCGAAAGGTGTTGGAATATCTCACAGACCCAGAGAACTTCCACGAGAAGCATGTTGACATTGCGCTCAGTATTGTGAAAGGTACAGGTTTCATTTGTGTCGCACTAGCCTTGTGTGTCTCTCTTGTGCAGTGTCTCTGTGTTGTTCTCTTCTGCTCTCTTTCTCTCTCTCTGAGACCTATTTTATACACCCATGAAACTCCACCCAGTCCTTCCAACTGTTTGTGAGAGTGCCCCCCCCCCCCCCCCCCCTTTTCCCCCCCTTTTCTACCTCTCCCTTACAGTTATAAGATAAGCATTGCTTTTGTTTTCTTTTCTGATACTAGTCATAATTATGAACTGATCAGATGTTCTGCTGATCTGTCCGCCTCAGTGATCTCAAACACTTGCATTGCACACGGACCCAAATGTTCATGGACTCAGGGTTTTATTGTATAGACTACAGTACCAGCTGCCTTCTTGGTGACTGTCACATCTCATGCTAGTTAGTCTGGACTGCTATCTCCACCACTGGGCAGGGTCGTTCCTCAAGGCTGCTGGTGGATGGGGTGGCTTCATTGACTACAACCAGGAAGCTACCCCTTCAGATGCTTTTAGTTCATGGTGCTAAACAGATCCATTCCAGAGGCAAGCTAATGCACAAGAATCATCCAACCCGCTTCTGGCTGAGACTTCCCAGCAGACCCAGACCATATGTGAATCGGATACAGCATGTTTACTGGGTAAACTCCATCATGTGTGGGGAGATGATGTTAGCGAAGCCAAAAGGCCTCTCTCTCTCTCTCTTTCTCTCTCTCTCTCTCTCTGAGACCTATTTTATACGCCCATAAAACTCCACCCAGTCTTTCTGACTGTTTGTGAGAGTGCTCCCCCTCTGCCCCACCCTCCTTTTTTTCTTCTTCTCCTTTTCTACCTCTCCCTTACTGTTCTTTTTAAGATAAGCATTGACTGCATCTGTTTTCTTTTCCGATACTAGTCAGAATGATGAACTGATCAGAAGTTCCGCTGCTTTATTTGCTGGTTTTATGCTCATAATATGTAACTGAATGATGTATGGCACATGTTCATCTGGCGCTGGGAACATGCTGTGTTTGTGTGGAAATTCTTATGTATACTGTTTCACTCACTCATTCATGCCTATATATAAATAATGCCTGTCATTTAATATCTACTCATCAGTAGCTTAGCAAGGACTAGTTGTTAGACAAGTTTTTGACTGAACCTAAACTACAATCCTTGTAAAATAAAGTTTTCCTGTTCAAGTTCTCTCGCTCTCCCCTCCCTTTATCTCTCCCTCTCTCTCTGTCTGTGGACATGTACACACACACACACACATTTCTTCCCTCTTCATTTTGGCTCTCTGCCTCGCTTTCTATCTCTGTCTGTCTGTCTCTTTTTTCCTTCCCCTTGTTCTGTATCTACCGCTTCTTAGTCCCACTTGTCTCTTTCTTTGTTTTCTTACTTTTGCTTCACAGAGGGAATTGTATTTAAAAAATGCAACTTGTTTGTGTTTCAGGTGATCTTGTTTATCAGCGAGCACCACGTGCATTACAGTATTGAGTACAACATATGCCTGATGATCCAGACCGCACCCTGCCGTGTGGCAAAAAAACACCAAAAAACTGTACTTCTTGCTCATTTCAGCAAGCTTGTTTGTGGTACACGTCTTGCATTATTTGCACAAATGGTTGACCTATCTGTCCGTTGTTAAGGACATCTCTTTCAACCCACACCATTCCACCTCAGTGATCTCAAACACTTGCATTGCACATGGACCCAAATGTTCATGGACTCAGGGTTTTGTTGTGTAGACTACAGTACCGGCTGCCTTCTTGATGACTGTCACATCTCATGCTAGTTAGACTGGACTTCTATCTCCACCACTGGGCAGGGTCGTTCCTCAAGGCTGCTGGTGGATGGGGTAGCTTCCTTGACTACAACCAGGAAGCTACCCCTTCAGATGCTTTTAGTTCACGGTGCCAATGCAGCGGTGAGCTTCTGACACTCTTCTTCTTCTCATCATTCGCTGATCACAAGGACAGTGCTGCCAGCTTGGCACATCAAGCTATCCTCTCCAATTCCTGCCAAGGGTGGTAAGGCTTGGTCTGCAGGGAGTCTCCTGCCCAGTGAGTCTCCAAAAATGTTAAGGTCATAGTCATGGCATGGTCAGCTGCAGCCAAAACCAACCAACAAGTACTGGACAAAGTACAGAACTGTACGCTACAACATATCACTGGTGCAGTGAGATCCACCCCAGTCAAGAGTTAGACCGTGAAACAGCTAACAGCGATCCAGCTACTTGGGACATGATAGGAGATGAAAACTCTGTTGAGGAAAAATAAGGAGTGTAATAAACTATGCTGGAAGCAAGTTTTAGTGCAGGGGACAAGTCTATTTTGTAACAGAAGCCATAAGAAATTATTTGTCAATCTTCTTTGCTCAAATTGTTTTTGATATTTGATGCCAAAAATATTGCTACTTTTAATGGATTTATTTGTTTGTTTGTTGTTGTTTTTTGCCATAAGCTAAAGAGGTTGTAGTGCCTTACACTTTGTATATATATTTTTGACACTTGATGCCAATAATATTGCTAATTTTAATGGATTTATTTGTTTGTTTGTTGTATTTTATGCCATAAGTAATCATAAGATTAAGAGGTTGTAGTGCTTTACATTTTGTATACTTTTTTGTTTTGTTTTGGTTTGGGTTGTTTTTCTTGGACCTTACGTGCCTATGTCCAACAGATTTTACAGGGCCACATGTCATACATTAAAGCTAGTTTTAGCCATGGAAATAGATGCTGAAATAACTACCCAGCAAAAATGCCGGATCCAATCAGGAAGCGTTTTGGTTACAGTGTGCAGCCAGAATCAGGCTGGATTGTATATGCCGGATTTCCCACATCCGTTTCAGTTCCGTGTTTCCAAAGCAAGCAAGGATCATATTGCGCAAGACCAACCCTGATCCGATCTGGATGGTCTGGTCAGGGTCTGGCCAAACACATCTGGTCAGGAAGCAAGCTGGTGTGCAGAAATCATCTGGTCCAGTTTCTGGCAGGACGCAACCGGCCCGCTATTCTAGTTTCCCACTTTTAGACTCGGTTCTGTTCTTCCAGAGACATCCCGGATAATGTTGTACAAAACCAGCCAGGATCCAATTTAGTTCTGGCTGATTGTGTCAGGTTTTGGCCAAACAGATCCAGTCCAGAGGCAAGCTAATGCACAAGAATCATCCAACCCGCTTCTGGCTGAGACCTCCCAGCAGATCCGGACTGGATGTGAATCGGATACAGCATGTTTACTGGGTAAACTCCATCATGTGTGGGGAGATGATGTTAGCGAAGCTAGTTGCAGTATTAATCATTTCACGGTGGTCAACACTTTGAACATGTGAAATATGTACAAGAATATTAATTTTAGAGTAAAATGTGATCTTGTGAGCAGCCTCACAATGAGACAAAACAATGCTGGTGATGTCTTCCTGTGAAGTACTTGTGCAGTGCCCTTAATAAAATGAATATGTAGTATGTAAGGTATGAAGGGACATGATTACCAACATGATGTAACGCAGGCTGTCATTATTTAATAGGAAACTTTGGTTTCCGGCATGTCACATGTTGATAAGATATATATGTGCATACTGACTGGGCAGATACTAGGATTACACATGTACTGACATTTTTACAAGCTGTAATTACATCCATGCTTGTGTGCCTACACACACACACATGCATGCATGCACCCCAACCCCCCCAACACACACACACACATGCTGAAACACATCTATGCACGCACGAACACACACACAGTAATGTTGCTTTGTGCTTTTGCTTTGAGCTATTTTGCAACAATTCTGTAATTTCTGTATTTAATTAAAATATAAAATAAAATTGAGCTTTGATTAAGTGTGAAGAATAAATATAGCACTTTATCATTCTCTAACTCAAAATAGCCTGATTGGATAAAACCGTTGATCATGTATTTTACAAAGTTAGCTTTGCAGGGAATCTTGTGTTATTGCTCTCAAAATGTTACCTTTTATATAGTTTTAACTGTTACTGTGCAATTGTGTTTATCCTCTCAACCCCAGTGCTCCCATTAATTTTATTGTTGGCAGCTTTAACACAGTAAAGCTTGGGGCGTCATGGCAAGATGAATACAGTTATGTATGGTCTACTGTATGGTCTACTGTCTGTACTGTACAATCTGTAAGCACATTGTCCATATATATACAAGCTTCAGACTTGGAATATTTCAAATGGGGCCATCTTTACTCATAATCTTTTAAGTGAACTCTGTACTTTTGCACAAATTAGTTGTTTGCTCAAGTGTTTGAAATGTATTTATTTTAAACTTTTACATGTCTATATGATTATACATTTCTACAGAATTATAAATTGTTTTCAAGTGAATCTTCAGATTCTCTGTTGTTGGTTATTTGCAAAAAGCATTTGTTGCATTTCCTTCATGCAATTATTTTTAAAATTTCTTACCACAGCTTATAACTATAATGTATGCTGAATCCAGTGATTGTAGTGTCACTGCAATGATGCACATATATGTGATGTGTGAAATTACATGTTTGAGGTTACTTTTTGGTTACCTTAAATACCTATGAATCTAGTTGTCACTAGGACAAGAAAACATTTCATGAAGCTGTGTAAAAATTGTTATTTCTTGTCTGGCTTTCCAGCAGCATGTAGTGAAACCTGATTTTTTTGGTTAAATTTGGCCAGCATTATTGTGCAGCCTTTCAAAGTTTGCATAATAACAATATCCTCCATCAAGCTTCACCCATTCAGACCAGTTTCATGACCTTGACCTGTGCTTCAATGTCACTGAAAAATGAAAATAAAAATTGTAGTTAGGGGCTTATTTCTGTTATCTGATTGAAACCAAAGTGTGTATCACTGCTATGGACATTGACAAATTGTGTAGAAGATTTGTTCCCACCTTCCATCCCCTTTCCCTGGTATTTTTTGCAACTGCAACAGTGGTGGCATTTATACTGCTTTGCAGTTCTAGGTTCAGCTTCCATTGTCATACATGGTGTGAAGCAATGCCTACTCAGAAATCGGCCTGGAAGTGACTCTGCAACCTCTCACAACTTCTTGTGTGAAAGATTGCTAAGGGCATTCACTTGCGCAAACCAGGTTCACTGAACCGCCTAAGGTCTCAAAGCTTCTGTAGTGCTTCAAAGCTTCTAAAGTGTTCTGAATCGAAAGGATTGAGATGTATGCACCTTCCTTTTTCTTTCTTTTTTATAATTATTTTTAGCTGTTGATTGCACTGTGCTTTGTTTCAGAGAATCACTGTGCATGTGGTTTGATACAAGAAATTGTAATCTATTGCTCACAGCTAAAATAGTAAGTAAACATGGTGCTTAATGTCCACAGAAACCACAAGGCTTATTAGGGACAGGGAGAAGGGAGGGGGGGGGGAGTGGAGGAGGGGGTATGGAGTTGGGAGGAGCTGGAGATTATATACCTATTGCTACACTGTCACCACCTGAATGACTCCTGAATTAAGATGGGCAGTGATGAGAGCCACTTTAATCTTTCAATGGTTGTGAAGGACAAAGTCACAAGACAGTATCCACAAACCGCAACCTTTTTTGAAGAGAAAGGAGAGCCAAAGCAGAATTGAACTGAGGTCCTTCTTCTTACCACTAGGCCAAATGGGTTAAAAAGTAAAATAATGGATAACATCATTTTTATATGCTTACCATTTATCTTTTCTTTTTAATCTCTGGGTGTTATGTATGTTTTTAATTGTAACCAAGAGCATATTTTTTTGCCAAGCAAACTTCGCAAACTTTCTGACTGTGTAGATGTGACTATATAATTGCTACCCAATCAGTGTTGATTTTTTTTTTTTTGTAAAATATTTTTTGCATTGCAAACAGCTGTGTTTGCTCAGATGCTATTGAAGTGAAACTTGTGAAGTAGTCATATGAGGCTAACCTGTAACTTAGTCATTTACTTTTGATTTCAGTAGCCCAATTTCAAGTTCATAACATATAAGCAGTATGAGTTAATTTTTGTCTGTTTGAAAACATGTAATTCATAGTGTATTATTAGAAAGAATTTTTGTCTGTTTGAAAACTTGTAATCAGACCTTTTTCAACCTTTTTCTTTAAAGGCAATATGAAATATACCAAGTACAAATTCATTTCCTTGAAGCAAGTAATAAGTTTCCTTGAAGCAAGCAATGAAATCCATGCCAAACACCTTTGATGGCCTTGACCTTTACGCCTTCTTTTTATTTACAAGTTTTTGGAAGGTTTGTTGAGTGAGCAGTTCTTCCTGGTCTTTTTATTATGCAAATATGACAGTGCCTTTGTGGCGTTTAGTAACAGATTTTATCTGTGATATTAACTCTGTGCTCAAATATGTATGTATTATATATACATGTATATCTATTCACACTGATGTGACCATTAATTTCCTGCTGGGATGAATAAAGCATATTGTTGTTGCTATGGTTGACTGGACATACAAAAACCAATTATCTGTTGATACATATCAGTATAAATACTGCTTTTGCCATACTTCTGGAATTTGATGCAATGTTGTCCATGATCTGTGTTATAGTATAAAGTAAATGTGGTACTTAACATCCACAGAAACCAGAAGGCTTATTGGGGATGGGGGAAGGGGGTGTCATGGTTTGAACATATGACACTATATGTACAATGTATATGAGTGGTTTTGAAGTATGCATTTGCTTATGACTGTGCTTGGTTGTCCAGAGGTGAGGTGACCCTGTATGGTTGACAGAATATTAAAATCCAATTACGGACTCTGCAGTGTCAACATGCAAGGGAGTTTAATTAGTGCTCAAAATATGTAACACAACAATTAACAGGTTCAACTTTTCTATTTAATATTATGTCAAAAGGCCTGCTCGGCAATAGCCTACAATTAACTTTGGTTTAACTTTTCCATAAATAATTCTCTTGTGTATTCCATCTTCCACTATCAACAGATTTGGAAGATACTATAAAGTGAGGCAATGTTTTTGATGACGCACCAGTTGTGAACTGTCTTTTTACATGTTCATAGTGTAGTCTTTCGCATGGTATCCCACATGGAAAGTTTTGGGCTGACTTAATTGTTGTTTATGTTAATTCTCATGGAATGAGACAACCAGATAAAGTTTACTTAGCTACGCTGGCTTTTGGGACCTTTATGCCTTCTAGCCCCATCTTTTGTTTGCTTATGACATGTTTGTGACTTATGCTTTTGATTCAATAATATTTGGAACTTTCATTCTCCACTTGAATTTGTGTTGAAAGAGAGGTGGCAGTTGAGCAAGAAAAAACAGAATGATTCTGTGAGTGTGTGGATGTGTGCATGGGCTGGATCACTTTCTAATAGTCACGAGATGCCACTTGTGAGTAATTACCATAGACATTTTTATAACCTAACCTGCTAGTGCTCCCAGTTGTGTGGCCACAGAATCGCTCAACAACATTTGATTTCTTCAGGCACTAGAGACATTACATACGCATGCACACATCACTTTGAGTCTCCAAAAGAAAAATTACCAGAATTATTTGCCAGACACTGCTGTTTATTGCTCAGAATAATTAGAGTTTAAGTCCAGTTTCTCAGCATCTCTAACAGTCCCAGGTCATAGTCCTGTGTCAGAGAAAAACCTACATTTTTGGAGACTGAAGACGACTGTATGACTTGTAGACGTCTCAGTGTTCATGTAAAAGTCATGCTTGCAGCACGTGAAGTTGTCAAAGAGACACAGAAAGAGAGCAACAAAAACAGAAGAAGAAGAAGAAAGGCCTGTTAAGTATTTGTGGAGATAATGAAAAAGCGGGGGCTGGGGGGAAGTTCAGTGAGGTAAGACGTGTTTTTAGATGTCTGCTAATGAGCGTTAAAGTAGTACATTTTCTCAAAGTCTGCAGGAGAGAGTTCCAGAGCCTTGGGTCAGACTTTTCTACACTATGATGAGTGGATAACTTTTTTGTATTTCACTTAATCATATTTACTGTTGATTCCTTTTTGTAGGACTTAATTTCCCTCCCTCTTCCCTCCCTCCCCCTCACCCAAGAAGAAACGCTGCAACTTAAATTTAAAATAAATCTTTGACCAAAGGGCCGCAACTCAACTGGCGGTGACAGTGACTTGAAAGACGTGCGTAGGCTAGTTACTAGTTAGTCTTATTTCACTTAATGTTTACTTTTTAAACAACATTTAGCCGGGTCGGTCACCGGAATTCTCATCTCGGCTGCCCGAAGGGCCGTCCCCGAACATGTTTGACAGGCCTCACACTCAATATTCAAGTTATGAATGAAAAGGTCAGTGACTGATGGGCTCCCGAAAAAGAGACGGTCACCGGTCCTTTGTGACGTCACGCCGGAAAATCACAAACGTCACAACTACTAAAAATAAGTAAGAAGTTTGGAAGTTGCTGGAAGTCCGACATTATCTCACTTGTGAAGAGGGACACCTGCCGTAAGGACTTCATTCCTTTTGAGTTGTTCACTTTGACAGCTTTATAAACTTATCAGCTTTTCCGTCTGGTTTGGCAAGAAGACGTGTGAGAAACCGGTAAACTTTCCATATCGCTATCAAGTCGGCCAGGTTCATTGATCCCCGGCGGATGTTATTGAAAGAAGAAGCCGGGTTTGTACACTTCACTGTTCACAGAACTTGTAGCTTCTAGCAAAACTTGAATAAGGATTATTAGTGTTTGAACGGGGAGCCTCGGACGGCTCCCTCTACTTTCACACAACTCCTGAGCTCTCGCAATTTTACATAGGCGCATTTTACTTAATTTTATAAATGACTTAGTGCCAAAAGGTGCACACGCAAGGGGTTATGCACTTCAGTTGAAAATAAAACATTGTTGAAAACTGTTTTTATTTGAAATGTTGTGTTGTGTACTTGCATGAATGAATGAATATAGTACAGATAATTTCAGCAACCAGGTTGTGGTTGATTTCAAGATCGGAGTGGCTATTCGCACCGCCGCTGTGCGAATAATTTGTCTGATGTTCCTGATTCGCGAATAATTTGTCTGATGAAACCTGTATACATGACATACATCTCTCTACTATCTACTATCTAGGCTTCTAGATCTGTAGAATAATAGATTTAATCTTGTGGTGTAGATTTCATTTTGTAACACAACGATAAAATTTACTTTTCAGGTAGCTCAGCAGTGCAGTTTTGATCTGTAATCATGGCCAAAAGAAGAGAATCAACGACTCTGACGCTCCGTGATAAGGGGCTGAATATGGGCACGTTACTGGATGCTTTACCAGATTCTCCTGAGCCAGAAGACAGAGCAGGGAAAGATTACTGTAATACTTACACTGCAGCAGATGAGACAGAACCCCAAAGCCTGTTGCCCTGCATGCAACCTCAGAACATCCCAGCCACAACATTCCAAGGCAGTAGTACTACAGACCGTGATGTCGGTTCACGTGGGTCCAGCAGGCGCATGAATCAGGATTCACCAGAGTCTGTTGCTGTCAGTGTTACTGTTAGTCACAATGGAGTTGATTTTCAGAGGTGTGATGCAGATGCATCAGAGTCCACCAGCCATACCAGTGATACTGTACCTGAGGATGTGACTGACCTGGCCAAAACTCCAGCACCACCTTCACACAATCAGTCCTCACGGGTTCCCATCTTCGACAAACTGTTAACGAGCTCAGATGAAGGCTGCACCAGCTCTGACACAGATGCAGCAGAGTCCACCAGCCATACCAGTGATATTGTATCTGAGAATGTGATTGACCTGGCCAAAACTCCAGCACCACCTTCACACAATCAGCCCTCACAGGTTCCCATCTTCGACAAACTGTTAACAAGCTCAGATAAGGGCTGCTCCAACTCTGACACACATGCAGCAGAGTCCACCAGCCATACCAGTGAGAATGTATCTGAGGATGTGATTGACCTGGCCAAACATCCAGCGCCACTCTCACACAATCAGTCCTCAAGGGTTCCCGTCATGGACAAACTGTTAACGAGCTCCACCAGCAGCTCTGAACACAATGTAACTGACAGTGGAAAACCAAAAGACGCTGGCGAGGCAAATGTGCGGCAGATATTTAGTCGGGTCCAGCACGCCCCCCAAGGATTCCTGTTTGGGCCCGCGGAAAAGCTGCAGGACTCTCTGATGAAGATTGTGACTGGTCCACGGGACTTCGGCATCTACGTGTGGGATGTAAGTTCTGCTTCAGTGCTAACAACTGAGTTTTTATGTGGCTGACACTAGCATTGGTAACAGTGACAGTAACACTAACAGTAACAGTCACTGCAACCACCTTCTGTTAATGTAAATATGTTTGTGTAAGGTAGGTCAGTGAGAGCCTGTCTGTACAGTAACACTGCAGTGTAACAGCTAACAGTCTTGTGTCTGTTACTGTATCAGTGCATCTGTTAGTATAATTTAGTATTATTAACATTAGTCTTATGTTTGCCAGTCTGCTGTCAGCTTGCCTTGTGTATGAGTATCACTACATAGTCTTCTTTCTGTCTGTTACTTTTAACTTTAAAAGGTATAGTGTTTCTTTTGTTCACAGAGGTTTTAAGATCAGATGGATGTTATTCAACTTACTGTTTAGTGTTATGGTTACAGTGTTACTGTTAGTGTTCATATAATGTTATCAGTTTCTATAAGTATAAATTTAACTGTATTTTTGTTGGGTTTACTTTTACTAACTTACTACGTTTTAGTTTGTCGCACATCTTCTGCTTTTTGAATGTAAAATAAATTGATCTTCCATTCTTTGTTTATTTAATTATTTACTCCTGACAATTGACATGTATTCTTTTTATTTGTTTAATTATCTCTTTAGAGAAAAACAACAATGTATTAACTATAAAAACAAACAAAAAACTATATATATATTTTGGGGGGCTGTGTGCAGCAATTGCGTCCTTCTGAAGTGAATGGTGTGATGCGGTACAGACCCAACTTGGAGTTCCACACAGACAAGGTCATCCACAAGTCCAAAAACAGCTCTTGCAGTGTTTACCTCTGTCACGATATCCACACCAAGAAGAAGTTTGTGTGCAAAAAGGTATTTCACCACTGCAGTTGCCTTTATTTGCAGACATTATATGCATCCTTCGTTCTTGTCTGCTGACATTTATACCATCCATGGAATGTCAGGTTGTTGTTTTTTTGCAGAGCTGCACATTGTCTTCAGCTTTCTCTTCCTTTTTGCCCCACAGTAGGGATATGTGGATGCAGCTGCATAATGCGTGAACATGAAATAGTGAAGCATATATATATAATTTCTAAGTAACCAGCACAAGTAATGAAATAACATGAGCAAACATGAATAATGTGGCAACTAAGTAACCAGCACACATGATGAAATAACATGAGCAAATATAAATGGTGCGGCAGTTAAGTAACCAGCACATATGATGAAATAACATGAGCAAACATAAATAGTGTGGCAGCTAAGTAACCAGCACATATGGTGAAATAACATGAGCAAATGTGAATAGTATGGCAGCTAAGTAACCAACACTAGTGATGAACAAAATGTGACATAATACATGATGTAATGCTTTATTGCCCTCTATGGAATAATGTGGCATACAGTATTCATAAGTAACCAGCACAAATGTTAAAAAACACAAAACATAATCATAACAAGAGATGTGATGTCATCCTTTATTGCCCTCTATGAAATAATGTGATATATATATATATATTTATATGTGTGTGTGTGTGTGTGTGTGTGTGTGTGTGTGTGTGTGTGTGTGTGTGTGTGTGTGTGTGCAAACATGAAATAGTGTGGCTAATAGTTACCTAAGTAATCAGCACAAAAGATCAAAAAGCATGACATAATCATAAGATGAGACGTGATGTAATCCTTTATTGTCCTTCTGGCTCTGTGTACTACTCTCTTCCAAAAGGAGTAACCACAAACATTGTTTACAGTTTTGATTTTTCTGCTACTTTAATTACTATTGTCTATGTTTTCATACTAGTTACAGATGAATATTTACACAAAATATGAAGTCAGTTTCAGTTACAGCTTATTGTTATACCTGAATTAGGAAGAAGTTAAATATGGCTAATCTCGTGAGCATTGTCTTTCAGATTATGAAATACAACCATCGGCTGATCGGCATTGAGTTTCTGGTGCTGCACAGTCAAGACTTTCTTCCAAAGATTTATGGTGTATACAAGGACGAACAGTTTATATACATCTTTGAAGAATTTGTTAAAGGTATGATATGATTACTTACAAAAATTTATAAGAATGAGTGTAGTATTTTCAACACGTTTTGCAATTAGTTGCTTGTAGATTGTGTGTAGCATGCGTGTGTTTATGTGCACATGTACATTTGTGTCGTGTATGCGTGATGTTGTTTTTGATAAAGATTGTTGTTCTAAAGACTTAATATTAGTTATGAATGATGGATTGTGTCCCTGTTTGAAACTGATACAGCAATAATAATAAGCCTCTCAGTCTCATTTTCAGTCACTGTTGGTATTGCTTTGCCACCTTGTGCATTGTTGCCATACAATCTTCAAGTTAAACATTAAGCTATTTAGTTGCTGGTAAATTTTTATCTCTCATGATCTATGGCTTCCATTTCAGCATTTATTTTTATTTGAGCAGTTCTCAAAAGGTTGTGGGGAGAAAAAGGATTTGTATCCACATTTAACTTTAAGTACTGGTTTTGAACATGTTAGTAAACACATCACCTCTATTAATGAGAAGTATATAATTTATAAAAGATATCATTTATATATATATATGTAACCGAGTGTATTGTATACATGTTCCGGGTCATGTCCTTATAACCTTTTCTTTCCGGTCCTTTTCCTTTTCAATTGGCCCCAATTATCTAAGGTGTTAAAAGTTGTGTGCTGGGCCGGCAGAGTCCCTTTTCCCCCAGTGTCCCTGCAGAGGCAGGTTGTTTGTTTACTGTTGTGGCCAGTGTTCATCTCAGGGGAGAGCCTGTAAGTAGTTATTCTTCTATGGCTTGTTGTTCTGTTGTTTCTTATTGATGTAAATAATGTATGTTTATAATGTTATCATGTTCACAACGTGCCTTGATTTTGGGTCTTGAATACATGGGTAATTTCGGCGTCAGATTGCCGCCTGGTTGCAGCCGCTATGGCGTCAGAGTACCTTGTTTGTGCGTTCGAATGTTAAGCCTTTATGCCACAGGATGACCGGTGTTTCCAAAATGTCTGCAGCTAACCCTGGTTAGCTGATATGTAGCTAGTATGTTATGTTGCCATTGTTGGATGTTCAGTTTGAGTGATGCTTTGTCAATGCAAAGTTATCCCTCTTAAATATGGGTACTTTGTCAGTGCGGCATAACTTATTTGTTTAGTTCCCTACCGATCTGTGTTTCTACATGAAATCAGTGGTATATTATGGCTAACACTTTGAAGATGTTGACTTCATAGTTGCCAAATGTTCATTTACTAGTTGAATATGGTTTAGTGCCGAGGGCTGATTGTAAACTGTGAGATGTGTTATTTCTGTTTTGATCCCCCTTTTGTATGACCAAGTCTTGGGCGTGCAGACTTTCACTCTGCTTAGCTTGTAAACCCTTTCTTAGCTTGTAAACCCTGGCCGGTGATGCACGTCAGTGGTGGCAATTAGGTCTTTGTCTCTGTTCACTAACCGAGCAGACAGGTGCAGCCAGATCAGCAGTTTAGATTCGTGCTGTGCTACCCGTGTCAGTAAGATGCTTGACGTTGTTCACAGATATGCTCTGCTAGTCAGTAACAGTGACGTGCTGTAACGCTTTGAGTAACGATGCTGGAGCCGGTCAGTTTATGACTGACTTCCTTCCGCTTACGGCATGGTTCCAAATGCCACCCGTGTCACTATCCATCTCGTTGTGTGCTTAAGTGGAACTGCTGTAACAATTATCTCACTCTTCCTGTTTAGTTAAGAATGAGCTTGGTAATCCGCATTCTTCACTGTTACTTTACTGTATATTATTATACTGGGAGTTCATCAGTTAATTAACTGGCCGTCTCTTGTATACTCACCATGACTCTGTGAGATACGGGTTTTAAGTATAAGTCAAGCACACGATTTATGTGCTTGGTTATTAATCATTTTGTCATGTACTATAGTAACCCGCAGGTAAACTACATGGTTACTGTAGTTATTAGATAATTGCTGTTTATACTTTACATTTGCTTTCATGTTCTAAATGTTTTGTTTGCGAGTGTCTTTTCCAATACAGACACTGTTTCCTGGTTGGTTGGTGTACAAATAAAAGTTATAGCAACCTCTGACTTGTGGCTCTTCCTTCGTGCTTCCAACCTGCTTTCCCTCAACTCCCCATCCCCACTTCCCTACATATATACATTGACAGACTCAGATAAGTAAACAAAATATCTGGTACTCAGACTTTTATTTTAAAATTATTTTACACAAGAGTTGCACCAAATGAAAAGAGAAAGAATTGCTAATTTTCCTTTCTGTTTTTTCTTTCTTCAGGTGGTACTTTGTCAAAATGCAGTTGGAACTTAGCAGGGGTTCGTCAGCTTGCAAAGGCTTTGCTGTCTGCATTCCACTATCTTCATTACTACAACCTGGCACATGGTGATGTCAAACTGTAAGTCACATTGGAATGTTCAAACAGAACAAAACATGGAGTTATGGCAAGATCCAAACACATAAAAGGTTCAGAAGAACAGTTTATTAGGACAAAACGCAGCCTGCAAATTTTCAGGGCTGGGATAATCTGCTTTATCCAGGTACAAAACCACACTTAACAGTTAAACGATGGAAAATGAGATCAAAAGCTAAACCACTTATCTGTTTTTGGTTCAGCTATGTTGTTTCCCTGTCCAGTGCTTGGAAGAAAGATTGTATTATTAATATAATGTATACATGTAATATTATAGTTCATTATATAATAGAGCTATGACATTTGATTGCTGTCTCCTTTTTTTTATTTTTTTCTCCTTTTTTAGCTGCCAGGCAGAACACATTTGCAATATACTGTTTGCAGGTTTAATTGTAACATGTGTATGTGCCAGCCTTACTGCCAGGGAAGGTGTTCTTGTTTTATTTAAAACTATTTGCAAGAAGCAGGTTTCAGCTTTATTGTTTACCTTAGTTGATTCTGTTCTGTCCTTTTTTGTGGAGAGAAGACGGGCACCCTAGGACATTTTTTTTTTTTTTTTTACAGATCAGATCAGTATTTTAATTGAAACTGTCTTGTTGTGTCCATGTTCATGTGGGTTTTTTGTTCTGTTTTTCAGGAACAATTTGATGGTGCGAAACACATCAGACCCAACATCTTTGGTTGTCATTGACTTTGAGTCTGCCAAACATCCGCAGTTCCCATTCCAAAAGGGAGGTTAGTCAAGTGTTTCTACTTCTTTCTTTTTTTGTTAGAGATGTAGCCATTAGGCGTTACAACTCAAAATAGGAGAAACGTCATCTTTAATTAATTTTTCTGGTTTGTTGTGGTGGTGGTTGACTTCTAAAATCCAGTAAGCTCAATCACAATGTGTTTAGAATTCAAACAAAATGTATCTACACCTGCACCGCAAGTTTTGTGCTTGTTAATGATTCATGTTATTTTCTAATGCAGTTTAGTCCAGTGTTGTTTATGTAGTTTTGGATCTGTGGGCAGCTGACCTCAGTAGAGCATTACATAAGAATGATAAGGTTAAATCTGTGAAGTTCTCATGGTGTCAGTTGTTTTCATGTGTTGAAAGAAGCATTTAAATTGATACTGTTAGTGTTATGAAAACAACGATTGATACTTTATTCTGTTATTGTGTTAATGTTCCCTTTGGTTTTTGGCAACTGTCTGTGATTGATTTCAGGCCACACCGTGAACTACCTGCCACCGTGGCACGAGCGGATTCTGAACCTGACGTCATACGATCCTCTGCTAAAGGCTGCTGACCTCTGGGCCATCGCCTGCGTCATCATCTCTTTCCTGGTGCCAAGTGACGTTCACGGCCAGGACGTCTGGAGCAAGGAGATGATAGACATCAAGCAAAGCTGTGACGCTTGCCAGAAAGTGCCTGGCATAAACCTTTGTGGTGACTGCAAGAAAACGTTCTTGCATTTTGTAAGTCATGCATGTGTTTGGTTTTTGATTGCTGCTGTTTGAACTTAGTTTTGTGGTGTTGATGTTTGGTTTCTGTTTAGTTGTTCATAGTATTTTGTGACCTTTTTGTGTTTGGTTTTTGTTTGTTTGTGTGTGTATGTATGTGTTATCTGGTTTTCTTTTCTTTTTTTCTGATGAGGTTTGCCATTTAAAAGCATCAGAATACTATTCAGTAAATAATAATGATAATACATTGCTAATTCACTGAAAATCTTTGAAGAAATGTGTTGAATCTTTGTGGTCTACATGTTCGGTGAAAGCCCTGTCTGTATTGAATAAAAGCAACATTGGTATAAACAAACAAGCCAAGGGTTATAGCCCAAGTGTTAGTCAAATGATGTAATAATACTCAGTTACATTACATAACTTTCTCATCCCCTCACCCCTCTCTCTCACTCACTTCCTCCTACTCTGTCTCCGTTGTTTCTCTCTCTCTCTCTCTCTCTATTTCTCTGTCTCAGTCTCTCTCTGTCTCTCTCTCTTTCTCTCACACCCTCCCTTGCTTTCTCTCTCTCTCCCTGCCTCCCTTGCTCTCTCTCACTCTCTCCCTCCCTCCTTCCCTCCCTCATTCTCTCTATCTCTCTCTCAGTACTTCCAGGTCACCGTGACTGAGTAAACTGCTTCTGAGAAAGTTGGTCTGCAATCAGTTTAGTTTTTTGAAAAGTAAAACAAAATCTTTAAAACCGTGGATTAGGTTTCATTTTTTATGATTGAATCACTGTTGAATAACTATTTTGTGTAACCCCCTCCCCCTTCCTCCATATTGTAATGGGTCTGTGGCCTGAACAATTAAACTTTCATATTTGTATTCGTATTCTCTCTCCCTCCCCCTCCCCTTCCCTCTCTCCCTCCCCCTCCCCTTCCCTCTCCCTCCCTCCACCTCTTGCTCTCTTACACCCCCACCACACCCACTCCCCCCACCTGTTCCCCCACTCTCTCTCTTTTATTTTCTGACCAGTCACCTGTGCAAATATCTGCACTCAAAAAGGTTTTGTAGAGTTTGGCAGTTAAAACTGTGGCAAAGAAGGCCGGAGTAGAGAGAAAGATTTTAAAGAGAAATTTTCAGTTGCGAGAGAGAACGAATAACTAGTGTGCTGTCAGATTTAGAAATTTAAGTTTTGTTAATAGCCCCTGTAGTTCAGACTGTATGTGTGTGTGTGTGTATATATATATCTGTTTGTCACACCTTTTCATGACCTAATTAATTTGATGTCTGTATGACATGTAGGTGAAGCATAATGGTCACCAAATTCTTCACATTCATCTGGGCCAACTGATGGAGTCTGAAATTGATGATCCCAACTTGAAGGCACTCCGAAATGTGTTGGAATATCTCACAGACCCAGACAACATCCACGAGAAGCATGTTGACATTGCACTCAGTATTGTGCAAGGTACAGGCATCTTTTGTGTCGCACTGTGTTGTTCTTTTCTGCTTTCTCTCTCTCTCTCTCTTCTCTCTCTCTCTCTCTCTCTCTCTCTCTCTCTCTCTCTCTCTCTCTCTCTCTCTGAGACCTATTTTATACGCCCATAAAACTCCACCCAGTCTTTCCGACTGTTTGTGAGAGTGCTCCCCCTCTGCCCCACCCTCCTTTTTTTCTTCTTCTCCTTTTTTACTTCTCCCTTACTGTTCTTTTTAAGATAAGCATTGACTGCATCTGTTTTCTTTTCCGATACTAGTCAGAATGATGAACTGATCAGAAGTTCCACTGCTTTATTTGCTGGTTTTATGCTCATAATATGTAACTGAATGATGTATGGCACATGTTCATCTGGCGCTGGGAACATGCTGTGTTTGTGTGGAAATTCTTATGTATACTGTTTCACTCACTCATTCATGCCTATATATAAATAATGCCTGTCATTTAATATCTACTCATCAGTAGCTTAGCAAGGACTAGTTGTTAGACAAGTTTTTGACTGAACCTAAACTACAATCCTTGTAAAATAAAGTTTTCCTGTTCAAGTTCTCTCGCTCTCCCCTCCCTTTATCTCTCCCTCTCTCTCTGTCTGTGGACATGTACACACACACACACATTTCTTCCCTCTTCATTTTGGCTCTCTGCCTCGCTTTCTATCTCTGTTCTTTTTATGGCTGTCTGTCTCTTTTTTCCTTCCTCTTGTTCTGTATCTACCACTTCTTAGTCCCACTTGTCTCTTTCTTTGTTTTCTTACTTTTGCTTCACAGAGGGAATTGTATTTAAAAAATGCAACTTGTTTGTGTTTCAGGTGATCTTGTTTATCAGCGAGCACCACGTGCATTACAGTGCTGAGTACAACATATGCCTGATGATCCAGACCGCACCCTGCCGTGTGGCAAAAAACACCAAAAAACTGTACTTCTTGCTCATTTCAGCAAGCTTGTTTGTGGTACACGTCTTGCATTATTTGCACAAATGGTTGACCTATCTGTCCGTTTTAAGGACATCTCTTTCAACCCACACCATTCCACCTCAGTGCTCTCAAACACTTGCATTGCACATGGACCCAAATGTTCATGGACTCAGGGTTTTGTTGTGTAGACTACAGTACCGGCTGCCTTCTTGATGACTGTCACATCTCATGCTAGTTAGACTGGACTTCTGTCTCCACCACGGGGCAGGATCGTTCCTCAAGGCTGCTGGTGGATGGGGTAGCTTCCTTGACTACAACCAGGAAGCTACCCCTTCAGATGCTTTTAGTTCACGGTGCCAATGCAGCGGTGAGCTTCTGACACTCTTCTTCTTCTCATCATTCGCTGATCACAAGGACAGTGCTGCCAGCTTGGCACATCAAGCTATCCTCTCCAATTCCTGCCAAGGGTGGTAAGGCTTGGTCTGCAGGGAGTCTCCTGCCCAGTGAGTCTCCAAAAATGTTAAGGTCATAGTCATGGCATGGTCAGCTGCAGCCAAAACCAACCAACAAGTACTGGACAAAGTACAGAACTGTACGCTACAACATATCACTGGTGCAGTGAGATCCACCCCAGTCAAGAGTTAGACCGTGAAACAGCTAACAGCGATCCAGCTACTTGGGACATGATAGGAGATGAAAACTCTGTTGAGGAAAAAATAAGGAGTGTAATATAAACTATGCTGGAAGCACGTTTTAGTGCAGGGGACAAGTCTATTTTGTAACAGAAGCCATAAGAAATTATTTGTCAATCTTCTTTGCTGAAATTGTTTTTGACATTTGATGCCAAAAATATTGCTACTTTTAATGGATTTATTTGTTTGTTTGTTGTTGTTTTTTGCCATAAGCTAAAGAGGTTGTAGTGCCTTACACTTTGTATACTTGCTCAAATTATTTTTGACACTTGATGCCAATAATATTGCTAATTTTAATGGATTTATTTGTTTGTTTGTTGTATTTTATGCCATAAGTAATCATAAGATTAAGAGGTTGTAGTGCCTTACACTTTGTATATATATTTTTGACACTTGATGCCAATAATATTGCTAATTTTAATGGATTTATTTGTTTGTTTGTTGTATTTTATGCCATAAGTAATCATAAGATTAAGAGGTTGTAGTGCCTTACACTTTGTATACTTTTTTGTTTTGTTTTGTTTTGGGTTGTATTTTTCTTGGACCTTACGTGCCTATGTCCAACAGATTTTACAGGGCCACATATAATACATTAAAGCTAGTTTTATCCGTGGAAATAGATGCTGAGATAACTACCCAGCAAAAGTGCCAGATCCAATCAGGAAGCGTTTTGGTTACAGTGTGCAGCCAGAATCAGGCTGGATTGTATATGCCGGATTTCCCACATCCATTTCAGTTCTGTGTTTCCAAAGCAGGCAAGGATCATATTGCGCAAGACCAACCCTGATCCGATCTGGATGGTCTGGTCAGGGTCTGGCCAAACACATCTGGTCAGGAAGCAAGCTGGTGTGCAGGAATCATCAGGTCCGGTTTCTGGCAGGACGCAGCCGGCCTGCTATACTAGTTCCCCACATTCAGACTCGGTTCCATTCTTCTAGAGACATCCCAATTTAGTTCTGGCTGATTGTGTCAGGTTTTGGCCAAACAGATCCAGTCCGGAGGCAAGCTAACGCGCAAGAATCATCCAACCCGCTTCTGGCTGAGACCTCTCAGCAGATCCGGACCGGATGTGAATCGGATACAGCATGTTTACTGGGTAAACTCCATCATGTGTGGGGAGATGATGTTAGCGAAGCTAGTTGCAGTATTAATCATTTCACGGTGGTGAACACTCTGAACATGTGAAATATGTACAAGAATATTAATTTTTGAGTAAAATGTGATCTTGTGAGCAGCCTCACATTGAGACAAAACAATGCTGGTGATGTCTTCCTGTGAAGTACTTGTGCAGTGCCCGTAATAAAATGAATATGTAGTATGTAAGGTATGAAGGGACATTATTACCAACATGATGTCACGCAGGCTGTCATTATTTAATAGGAAACTTTGGTTTCCGGCATGTCACACATTGATAAGATAGATATATATGTGGATACTAGGATTACACATGTACTGACATTTTTACAAGCTGCAATTACATGCATGCCTGGGTGCCTACACACACATGCATGCATGCACCACCCCTCCCCCCCCCCACCCCCCCACCAACACACACACACGCATGCTGAAACACACCCATGCAAGCACGAACACACACACACACACACACACACACACACACACAGAGTAATATTGTTTTGTGCTTTTGCTTTGAGCTATTTTGCAACAATTCTGTAATTTCTGTATTTTTTATATATATATTTTGAGCTTTGACTAAGTGTGAAGAATAAATATAGCACTTTATCATTCTCTAACTCTAATTGGATGAAACTGTTGATCATGTATTTTACAAAGTTAGCTTTGTAAGCAATCTTGTGTTATTGCTCTCAAAATGTTACCTTTTAACTGTTACTGCGCAATTGTGTTTATCCTCTCAACCCCAGTGCTCCCATTAATTTTATTGTTGGCAGCTTTAACACAGTAAAGCTTGGGGTGTCATGGCAAGATGAATACAGTTATGTATGGCCTAATGTAGGGCCTACTGTCTGTACTGTACAATCTGTAAGTACATTGTCCATATATATACAAGCTTCAGACTTGGAATATTTCAAATGTGGCCATCTTTACTCATAATCTTTTAAGTGAACTCTGTACTTTTGCACAAATTAGTTGTTTGCTCAAGGGAAGAACAAGTGTTTGAAATGTATTTATTTTAAACTTTTACATGTCTATATGATTATACATTTCTACAGAGTTATAAATTGTATTCAAGTGAATCTTCAGATTCTCTGTTGTTGGTTATTTGCGAAAAGCATTTGTTGCATTTCCTTCATGCAATTATTTTTTTAATTTCTTACTACAGCTTATAACTATAATGTATGCTGAATCCAGTGATTGTAGTGTCACTGCAATGATGCGCATATAATATGTGATGTGTGAAATTACATGTTTGAGGTTACTTTTTGGTTACCTCAAATACCTATGAATGTAGTTGTCACTAGGACAAGAAAAAATGTCATGAAGCTGTGTAAAAAAAAAAAAAAATCTTGTCTGGCTTTCCAGCAGCATGTGGTGAAACCTGATTTTTTTGGTTGAATTTGGCCAGCATTATTGTGCAGCCTTTCAAAGTTTGCATAATAGCAATATCCTCCATCAAGCTTCACCCATTCAGACCAGTTTATGAGCTTGACCTGTGCTTCAATGTCACTGAAAAATGAAAATAAAAATTGTAGTTGGGGGCTAATTTCTGTTATCTGATTGAAACCAAAGTGTGTATCACTGCTATGTACATTGACAAATTGTGTAGAAGATTTTTTTCTACCTTCTGTCCCCTTTCCCCGGTATTTTTTTTGCAACTGCAACAGTGGTGGCATTTGTACTGCTTTGCAGTTCAACTTCCATTGTCATACATAGCAAGAAGCAATGCCTACTCAGAAATCGGCCTGGAAGGGACACTGCAATCTCTCACAACTTCTTGCGCGAAAGATTACTAAGGGCATTCACTCGCGCAAACCAGGTTCACTGAACCGCCTAATAGTCAGCAGGTCTCAAAGCTTCTGTAGTGCTTCAAAGCTTCTAAAGTGTTCTGAATTGAAAGGATTGAGATGTATGCACCTTCCTTTATTTTTTTTTATTTTTTTTTTAGCTGTTGATTGCACTGTGCTTTGTTTCAGACAATCACTGTGCATGTGGTTTGATACAAGAAATTGTAATCTATTTCTCACAGCTAAAATAGTAAGTAAATATGGTGCTTAATGTCCACAGAAACCACAAGGCTTATTAGGGACAGGGTGAAGGGGGGGGGGGAGGGGTATGGAGTTGGAGAAGAGGGAGATTATATACCTATTGTTTCACTGTCACCACCTGAATGACTCCTGAATTAAGATGGGCAGCGATGAGAGCCATTTTAATCTGTCATTGATTGTGAGGGACAAAGTCACAAGACAGTGTCCACAAACCGCAACCTTTTTGAAGAGAAAGGAGAGCCAAAGCAGAATCAAACTGAGGTCCTTCTGCTTACCAGCCTTACCACTAGGCCAAATGGGTTCATGAGCTAAAAAGTAAAATAATGGATAACATCATTTTTATACGCTTACCAATTTTTTTATTTTTTTTTAATCTCTGGGTGTTATGTACGTGTTTAATTGTAACTGAGAGCATATTTTTTTGCCAAGCAAACTTCGCAAACTTTCTGACTGTGTAGATGTGACTATATATAATTGCTACCCAATCAATGTTAATTTTTTGTAAAAAAAAAATTGCATTGTAAACAGCTGTGTTTGCTCAGATGCTATTGAAGTGAAACTTGTCAAACAGTTATATGAGGCTAATCTGTAACTTAGTCATTTACTTTTGACTTCAGTAGCCCAATTTCAAGTTTATAACATATAAGCAGTATGACTTAATTTTTGTCTGTTTGAAAATATGTAATTCGTAGTGTATTATTAGAAATAAATTTTGTCTTGTTTGAAAACTTGTAATCAGACCTTTTTCAACCTTTTTCTTTAAAGGGAATAAGAAATATACCAAGTACAAATTCATTTCCTTGAAGCAAGTAATAAATTTCCTTGAAGCAAGCAATAAAATAATAAGAAATACATGCCAAACACCTTTGATGGCCTTGACTTTTTTTATTTACAAGTTTTTGAAAGGTTTGTTGAGTGAGCAGTTCTTCCTAGTCCTTTTATTATGCAAATATGTCAGTGCCTTTGTGGCGTTTAGGAACAGATTTTATCTGAGATGTTAACTCTGTGCTCAAATATGTATATATTATATATATACATGTATATCTATTCACACTGATGTGACCATTAATTTAATTTCCTGCTGGAATGAATAAAGCATATTGTTATTGTTGTTGCTATGGTTGACTGGACACACAAACACCAATTATCTATTGATACATACCAATATAAGTACTGCTTTTGTCATACTTCTGAAATTTGATGCAATGTTGGCCATGATCTGTGTCATAGTATAAACATGGTACTTAACATCCACAGAAACCATAAGGCTTATTGGGGATGGGGGAAGGGGGTGTCATGGTTTGAACATATGACACTATATTGTACTATGTATGCGAGTGGTTTTGAAGTATGCATTTGCTTATGACTGTGCTTGGTTGTCCAGATGTGAGGTGACCCTGTATTGGTTGACAGAATATTAAAATCCAATTATGGACTCTGCAGTGTCAACATGCAAGGGAGTTTAATTAGCGCTCAAAATATGTAACACAATTTACAGGTTCAACTTTTCTATTTATTATTATGTGAAAAGGCCTGCTCCACAATAGCCTGCGACTAACTTTGGTTTAACTTTTCCACAAATAATTCTCTTGTGTATTCCATCTTCCACTATCAACAGATTTGGAAGATACTTTTAAGTTTCCTTCCATAAATTCAGTGTAAGACCCTACTGAAAAATTACAAAGTGAGGCAATGTTTTTGACGATACACAAATTGTGAACCATCTTTTTACATGTTCATAGTGTAGTCTTTCACATGGTATCCCACATGGACAGTTTGGGGCCGACTTAATGGTTAATTCTCATGGAATGAGACAAGCAGATAAAGTTCACTTAGCTATGTTGGCTTTTGGGACCTTTGTGCCTTCTAACCCCTTCTTTTGTCTGCTTATGACATGTTTGTGACTTATACTTTTGATTCAGTAATATTTGAAACTTTCATTCTCCACTTGAATTTGTGTTGAAAGAGGTGGAAGCTGAACGAGAAAAAACAGAATGATTCTGTAAGTGAGTGAGTGTGTGGATGTGTGCGTGTGCTGGATCATTTTCTAATAGTCATGAGATGCCACATGTGAGTAGTTACCACAGACATTTTTATAACCTAACCTGCTAGTGCTCTCAGTTGTGTGGCCACAGAATCGCTCAACAACATTTGATTTCTTCATGCACTAGAGACATTACATACGCATGCACACACACACACACACCACTTTGAGTCTCCAAAAGAAAAATTACCAGAATTATTTGCCAAACACTGCTGTTTATTGTTCAGAATAATTAAAGTCCAGTTTCTCCGTGTCTCTAACAGTCCCAGATTATAGTCTTGTGGTAGAGAAAGACCTACATTTTGGAGACTGAAGAGGACTGTATGACTTGACTCAGTATTCATGTGAAAATCATGCTCGCAGCACGTAAAGTTGTCAGAGACACAGAAAGAGAGCACCAAAAACAGCAGAAGAAGAAAAAGAAAAAAAGCCTATTAAGTATTTGTGGAGATAATGAACAAACAGTGGGGGGGGGGGGGGGGGCAGTGAACTACGTGTTTTCTGGTGTCCGCAAATGACCGTTAAGTACATTTTCTCAAAATCTGCAGGAGAGTTCCAGATCCTTGGGTCAGACTTTGAGAAGGCTCTGAAGCCAAATTTCAGTTTCTTCATAATATGCCTTTCAAGGCATCCACTGACATCTGCTTGCCGGAAACTTGATGTGACTGTGAAAAGGAACTGATGCATGACATGTTCACCAAAAGTTTCACACCTCCTTCGATCAAACGCATTGAGAACACAGTCCGAAGTGCTTTGCACACACACACACACACACACACACACATATATATATATATATACACACACACACACACGCACGCACAAAAACGCAAAGCAAAACTAGCAAACAGGGCGGAGTGTTCGAGTTTTCTCCCTTCCATTTAACCTGTAGCGTGACTTCCCTTTACCTCCATCACGGGGGAGGCAGATTTCCGAAGTCAGAATGACTGCAGTGTTCAACGGGTACGCATTTATAATCCCACTTTCACCTCCCCTTCCCCATCTGTAATGTGCTGTATTGTTTGTTGCTGTACTAGTGGTCTTCAGAAACTTTTCTGTTTTGTAGTGCATTATATTTTAACAGGGGAAACCGCATTCGAGAAACCCTCCTCTCTATGTGACTGTCCATCTATTACTGATGAGTCGAATGGGAGTCTGTAGGCTACACTCTTCGAGTATCCCCCCCCCCGAATAATTTAGTGAGTTAGCTAGCGCACGCAGTCACACAAACATACGGCACGCACACACACACACACACACACACACACACACACACACACACACACACACACACACACACACACACACACACAGATTATAATAATGCAGCGTAACGCCGTAAGATTGTGTTTACAACTTGTGAATTGAAAAGGAAGAACAAACAGCTTGCGCATACTAATTTTTATGACTATATATTCTGTAGGTCCCCTCCCAGTCCCATTTCACCTGTTAGTGTTATGTTGTGTGTTAGTGCCACTTTCAGGAATTGTTAATATAATATTAAGTACTATATTAGCTATTGTACTGTTGTTGGGTAGTTCTGTTTTGTTGTTGGTGGTGTTGTCGTAGTGCTGTTGGGAAGTGCTTCAAATTGTCAAGCCCAAACAAGGTGGGACACGCAAGAAATCTTCTTTATTAATATTAATATTATCATTATTAGATAATTATGCTAAACTAACTTTATTATTATTACCATTATTAGATAATTATGTTACACTAACTTTCTGTTTCTTTTTACTAAAATGTAGTGAAACTGAAGCTGAAACAAGTTTACACTAGGTAAAGTGAACTGGCCGTTTTAATGCTTAATGTTTTAACTGTTAATTGTTAATAACATCATTGCAGTCTGTACTTCCCACTTTGGTAGTTTGGATGAACTGTGCGGCGTGATCACCAGCATTGTTTGAGATACCCATTCTGCAGCCTGAGAATACACAATGGCAGCTGGGGAGGACAGTCAGCACTACGTGGAGCTGTGCAAGAACCCCATCCGATTTGAGCCTGTTAGCAAAGCCAACAATGTCTTCTTTGATGATGCAAACAAACAGGTACAGCATGTCACAAGACAGAAACAAATCATAGATCTGTATAATTATAAATATCAAGTATATAGTATTTTATGACATAATATATACTTATTTAATATTTCTTTATTCAGCATAAGTGTACTCAGTAGTTCAGTTCATATCGAGACTGTATCTAAATGCAGTGGGAGAATCCATGCCTTTTAAGCAGGGTTCATGTTTACCAGTAAGATCAGTGTATAACGGGGACTAAATCAGCAGTCGTTCAGATGTACTGGCTGTTGTTTTATTTGACTGGTTCTCAAAAACACAGCACAGTTGAGAGAGTACATATGCAATTGCATACATGTATGTGTGTGCATTTGCATACATATACTGGGTGTGTTCTAGATGGAACGGTGCAGGGTGGTCGCTAGTACATTAGTACAGCTCTGGTAGTGTATAGTTGGCTGTGTATTGGGCGGTTCAGTGAAGCTGGTTTGCACGAGTGAATGCCCTTTGTAATCTTTTGCGCAAGAAGTCGTGAGAGGTTGCAGTGTCACTTCTGGGCCAATTTCTGAGTAGGCGTTGCTTCACACTGTGCATAACAATGAATGTTGAACCTAGAATTGTAAATCAGTACAAATGCCACCACTGTTGCACTTGCAAAAATTACCAGGGAAAGGGGATGGAGGGTGGACAAAAAAGTGTCTTTTGCATAACTTTTTGGCTGACCAGAAGATCACAAGTTCATGGAAAAAATGTGTTTTGAGGCATTCTATAGCATGAGCAACAAGTTATTGCTTGTTGCCTGACACATTCTGACTGTGGGCCTCCAAAAATGTCTTTAAAACTGGCAGTGTAAAATTCACAAATTCACTGTCGTGCCAAAGTCAAGGGAGTTAACAACCCTGCCTGAATCGCCCAATAGATGTCACACCATTTTCAAAAATACCTAGCATGTTTTACATTATCTGGCATACTTTTTCATATTGTTGTCTTTACAGTTGTGGTGGACAATGATTGTCTGATGGAAATTCTGCTTTTTAAATGTTTATTGTTGACTGCTGTCTTTTTCTAGACCTCTGTTTCGGATAATCTTTGGTATCTAAATGTATTTACTGTAAGTTACTTGGCTTTGTTTCTGCTGCAGATTTTTTTTTTTTTTTTTTTTTTAATGAGTTCTTTTTACAGAAGGTCTGGTTGTCTTGGAGCTGTATGTAAATTATGAAACAGTGTTGTTATTTTTAAACAGAGGCTGTCATTTATCGAAAAAAAAGAGAGTTAATTATTATTGTTATATTTTTATATTGTAAAACTTGAATGATTTTTTTTTTTAAAGTTCTCTTTGTTGTTGTTTGTTTTGTTTGTTTTACTGTAAAATATAGAATTAGAAGATGCGCGCACACTGCACCCTGTATATATTTATATAAATAGACATAGATCTATAAACCTGTATGTGCTGAGATATGTTGCAGTGTCAGTATAGGATGTATTCTTGTATCGTTGAATCAATGAATGGCATCAGTGCATTATTTCAGGTGTTTGCGGTAAGAGGCCATGGTGCCATGGGTGTGGTGGTGAAAGGACCAGATGAAAAATCGGTTGCCAGTTTCAGGTAATTCAGGTGTCTGTTTATCTGTTTCTCTCTGTCTGTCTGTCTGTCTGTCTCACTCTCTTTCCTTCTTCTGTCACCTGTCTCTCTGAGTCTCTCTCTCTCTCTCTCTCTCTCTCTCTCTCTCTCTCTCTCTCTCTCTCTCTCTCTCTCTCTCTCTCTCGAAAACTTTATTTTGCAAGGTTTTTGACTGAACTTAAACAACAATCCTTGTAATATAAAGTGTTCAAGTTCGAGTTCTCTTTCTCTCATTTGTGTACTATTTGTCTACCATGAATGAACTTTTATATATGGCACATAACAACTTCCACACAAGCCTTGCATGTTCACATAAATATGTGTATGGTTATGTATAATTTATGCATACATCTGTGCACATATGTTCATGTGCTTCTGGTGTTGTGTACCTGCTTGACTGTATGCATGTGAATACATCAATGTTCTGTGTTTCAGTTTTCATCAGTCTGTGTCATCATATCCATTTATTATGCATTCTTCAGACCAAACAGTGCATTGAGAAATGTATCAAACTCTATAAAATAATAAAGGGAATCATGTGACTCTGAATTTTTGTCAGATGGCAACTCATTGTGTTTCTGTTTGTGTTTTGTTTTCCCAGAACGGATGACAAGGGAGATGTGGTCTCCATGAAGTTTTCGCCAGACAAACGAATCTTGGCCATCCAGAGAACACCCAGAACTGTGGTACGTGGAGCGTGTTTGTTTTGGTTAGTTGGTTGGTTGTGTTTTGTTTGCCTGAAATATGTAGTTATTCTTTCTGCGTTGTTTTTATTCTGTGCTTGAAGTGGGGGATGGGGGGGAGGGCTTTAAATCAGTTGTGCTTTTGACTGGTGAATTATTATAGTTACTGCAGATCTACATATTTCTACAATAGTTTTAAAACCCCAATGCCACATACATTGTAAGTTACATGTACTACCTTTAACTGTTTAAAGGTTGATGTCTGCTGCCTGTTGTCTGGGTTTGATACATGAATGTTTTTAGATTACGCATGCTGAAAATGGTTATTGAAAAACATGGGTTGATTGCTTTGTGAAGTGTTTGAAAGCTAATGTTATTGTAGACATTTTTGAAAGCTCATGTTCGTACATAGTTAGGTCTCCTTTTTCAGTGTTTGTACAGTTTCTTGGGGCATGTTTTAGCATTGAGACACACTTTGTAAAAATTTTAACAGTAGTACTGCATTGGGTAATGAATGTTTCACTCACATGAAAACAATATATATACATCAGTTCTTTATTAATCAGTTTAAGGCCATGCACAAACCTTATCGCTCAGATTTCCTTTTGCCCATCAAAATGTGATAACTGTCAGGCTTTGCATGGTGATAATATTCACTGAGCTGTTCATGATCATGTCACTTTCAGTGACCAGTAACCCTTTTCAAGATCACAGCAGCATCAAACAGTTCAAAGTTTAATTTCTCAAGAAGTCCTCATCAGATCAAGTTGAAACTTTATATGGTTATAATACACTCACTGGATCATGTAGAACTGTGATGCTGCTTTTGGGTTTGGCTTACATTCAAGGAAGGTAATTGGTCTGTTTCCTGACAAGAAGAACCTTACTGGTTGATTTTTATTTGCCATCTGAAATGGCATCTGAAAGGTATATATTATCTACAAATTGTAACAGTTGCCAAGTTCTTATCTGATCAATTTTAAAATCGGTATCAGTGATGATTTCAGAGACAAGATCATCCACAACTTTTTTCTTTCCATAAATTCATCTGATTTAGTAATTGTGCTGTTGTTTGTGATTTTCAGGAATATGTCAATTTCAAAGAGGATATGACATCAGAACAACAAGAGTACACTCATCAGTGTAAGGTGGGTCTGGTTGTCAGCATCTCTTTCTTCAGCCATTTTTGATTTGGGGAATAAGGGATAGGTAAATGTATGTGGGCACAGTGAGGTGCAACAGATGCACTTGGGTGCAGATAAGTATGACAAATGTACTTGGGCATAGTTAGGTGTGACAAATGTGCTTGGGCACAGTTAAGTATGACAAATATACTTGGGCACAGTTAGGTGTGGCAAATGCACTTGGGTGCAGTTAAGTATGACAAATGTACGTGGGCACAGTTAGGTGTGACAAATGTGCTTGGGCACAGTTAAGTATGACAAATGTAGATGGGCACAGTTAGGTGTGACAAATGCACTTGGGCACAGATAGATGTGACAAATGTGCTTGGGAACAGTTAGGTATGACAAATGTACTTAGGCACTGTTAGGTATGACAAATATGCTTGGGCACAGTTAAGTATCACAAATGGGTAGTTATGTTCCCTGATAATGAGAGGCGTTTAGAAGAAGAACGCTGAAAGCCATAAATAGAGTATTAATCAGGTAAAGGCCCAAAGTGAGTTATTGGACCATTTATTTGCTTAAATTTCAGTCTGAATTTTTGGGTCTTCCCCCCCCCCCCCCCCATATAGTTGATTTTTGGTATGTTTATGAACTCTGCTTGTGACTATTCAGCTTACAGTTGTAAGCACCATCTGTAAGCTGCGCAATGCATACAAACTTGAGAGAAAACAAAGGAGTAATTGGACACAATCTCTAATCTCAGGGAAATGTATGTGTGTATGTTGGTACATAGAGAAAGATGGTATTATTTATGATTTGTGCAAATTTTAAAGTCAGGAATGTAGCACAGGAAAAAAAGCAGACAACCATATGAAGAGAGACGTGTTTTTGAGTACAGTGAAAAAGATGTGCCTTGGCCTGCTCCTTTATTTTCCAGGCCAAGTCAGACCTCCTGGGTTTTGTGTGGACAGGACTGAATGAAGTTGTCTACATAACAGCCAAAGGAATTGAGCAGTACCAGGTACGCTGGGGTTAGGATTTGTACAGTTTTTCAAAAATCTGGGAACGGTTAGGGGAAAACTGAGGTGTCATTTTTGACTAGGGTCACAGGACGTTTGGGAACTTCATGGTAATGATCAATAGATTACAGAAGTGGTGTTTGGGGAAAAAAAGAAAAAGAACAACAAAACAACAACAACTGGGAGTTGATTACTTCAAGTGATGGTTGATGCAAGGAAACTACAACATTTATGCAGTTTAAAACCTCCCCCAGACCTAGCTGTCTCAGCATCACCTGCTATATGTGGTCAGAGTAACTGTCCTTCAAAATCAAATCACACACGTACCATTTACATTTTCCACCAGCCATGAGCAGTAGTTTGGTCTGGTGTTTCAGTTTGAAAAGCTTTTGGAATTTTGCAGGGGAAATCCTCTACCCAACCCGGGTTTGGTAGAAAAATACCCTGACTAAATCGAGTGGATGAATGATGAGAGACGTGAATAAGGGATGGGTGGACAAACGGCTCATGCTAACATAGTAGCATGAAGCCTGTACTGCCTTAAATTCTGCCATTTTTATAACACTGTACATGATTTGACACAAAAGAATATGGGGAATAATATTTAAAGGAAATGTTTTGACTGTTTGACATCCTGAGTAATACCGGTAGATATACAAACAACTTACATTGCACAAAGACACTTTATATTTCACATTTTTTACTCAGTCAAAGCATGGTTACCATGGGCACACTTTGACTTCAGTAACCTGGTTACCATGGGCACACATTGATTTCAATAACCTAACTAATCTAGAAACAAAACAGTTTTTCTGTCACAGAGTGTGCATTTTGTTTGAAATTTGTGCAGTCGGAATTTACCTGTTTGCCTTTTGTGCTGCCAGGTACAGTCAGAGAAACGATCATTCAAAGCAATCAAGTCGGTCAGCCTTGACATCCGATGGTACTTCTGGCTGGTCAGTTCCATTCTGTTTGTCTTTGTCGTGATAACATGCTGCTTCCTGCTTTGGTTGTTTCTTTTCCTTCAGTTTAACCCCTTCACTCCCCAAGCCTGTAAAATTTCTGGACTGAAAAGTGCACGCATTCAGTACATGCCTGAAAACAGTATATTTGATTGTCCTGTTACAAATCTACTGTCAGTACTGTGCATTCTGATAGACGTTCTTTCACATGCTTATGTGAAAGGGGGAAGAAGCCTTAATGATTTCAAATTTGGCACTTTTATTGGTCGTTTTCCAGCATGGCAGTGAAAGGGTTAATTTGGCTTTTTCATTATCCTCTGTCAGCTGGTTTTGGAAGAAAACATCAGTAACATTAAAAAAAAGGGGGCGGCTTGTTGGGGAGGGTGGGGAGAGAGGATGGAGTTCATTATAAACTTGCTTATTATTGTCTTGGTGTTCAGTGGACATTGTTTTGTTTACAACTGATGTCAGAGTTGTGATTTTGAAATAATTCTTGTTTTTTGTCATATCTTGTTACCTTTTTTCTTTCTTTTCTTTTTTCAGCAAAGAGTAATTTAGAAATTTGCATTGTTTTCCTCCCTGTCTTGTTTCAGTCAGGTTCTGGCAACAGCTGATGTCAGAGTTGTGATTTTGGAATAACTGTTGTTTTCGTCATAACTTTTGACAGAAAAGTAAGAAGTGAAAACATTTTTGCCAAAGCGTAATTTAGAAATTTATGTTTTTTTCCCCTGTCTTGTTTCAGTCGGGTTCTGGCTTCTTACTGTTATCCAGCGGTGCCTTAGGAAATACTCTACACCCCATTCAGTTTAAGGTGTGTGCTCTCGTCTTGCCTTTCTGAGTCACGTAACTAAAGCAGTGATTTGTTTTCTCATGAATCAGGTTCTGTCATTTTCTTCTTTTATCAAGCTTGTGCATACTACATTCCACATACAGACTTAACTTATTCTGTGTAATCTGTGTTCTGTGTGATTGTTTTGACAGCCAGATTTGCTGGTTTGAATTTTTTCATGAGGTGACCCCATGCAGTTAACATGATGTTAGAATTCTTTTTTTTGGGGGGGGGATTTTTTTCTCACAGCCAGACTACAAGACCATGATTATTAATGCAGTACGCACACACTGATTCTGTCCAAGTCAAATAAAGAGAAAAGCACCCTAATCACAGCCAGACTACAATACCATGATTATTAATGTGGTACACATACTGTGATGTATCCAGAATAAAATAACCCATTCAATCGGGCTACAGTGCTATGATTATCAGTGCCGTAAGCCTGGAGAATAAGCATCAAGGGCATATATAGCCCCCCCTTCTTCCCCACCCCCCCACACCTGTATTTCTTCCCTCTGCCTCCTCCCCTCACCTTCAAGTTAAAAATTGCAATCTCCATCTGTCTTGGTGAACGTTTCTTTTTTTTGTTGCCTAGTACATCCTTGTGGGGCTTTTATTCATTAACATGCATCCAGAGAACTGATTTGCTGGCTTTGAAGACTTGAGGAATCAAAGTAATCATAATCATTGTTATTTTTGGAGCCCCTTGATTTTTGGAAATTGAAAAGCATGCATGTTCTGCATCATATGGGCCCAGCATCGGAGGGACTTAAGGAGTCCACAAACCACCTTTGGTCAAATACATGTTTTGCCAGAGTTCTTGCTGCCCCTCATACTTCATGTATGTGTACTGTGGTGTCTGATTATGTCATATGCGATTTCACTGCACACATTGTTAGAAGTCACTTGCACACCAATATACTGAATAATCAGAAAATGGCATCTGATTACATTATATGAGACTCCACTGCACACATTATTAGAAGTCACTTGCATACTGACAGTGACACATTGAATAATCGGAAGGTGGCATCTGATTACGTTATATGAGACTCCACTGCCCACATTGTTAGAAGTCACTTGCATACTGACAGTGACACATTGAATAATCGGAAGGTGGCATGTGATTATGTTATATGAGACTCCACTGCACACATTGTTAAAAGTCACTTGCATGCCGATACACTGAATAATCAGAAAGTGGTATCTGATTACATTATATGAGACTCTACTGCACACATTGTTTGAAGTCACTTGCATACCAGTACACTGACTAATCAGAAGGTGGCGTGTGATTACATTATATGAGACTCCACAGCACACATTGTGCGTGTGGGTGTATGTGCGTATGTGTGTGTGTGTGTGTGTGTGTGTGTGTGTGTGTGTGTGTGTGTGTGTGTGTGTGTGTGTGCATGAGTGCATGCATGTGTGTAT
>OY757545.1:14804072-14805530 GCA_963584105.1 Alviniconcha strummeri
ATGTTAAATTTTGTAACAAAGGTAGCGTTTTTGTTTTTTGGTGACAGTTGCCTTTAGACTTATATTTCTGTTAGATGTGTGGTTGTGTTGTGAATGAGTGAGTATATGTGTGAGTACATGTATGTGTGTTGTTCACGCTAATCAGTATTACTAATAGCAATATTAAACGCTTAATGAAGGTTGTATTTTGAATTACAGGCTGCCTTTGGACGCTGCATCTGAACCTTGTCCCCATAGTGGCCATGCTGTCTGATAAGGTGAGTCAGAAGGTGGACAGGTGGTCAGTCTCCTCTCTTTTGTCACTGTGTGAGTGTGTACAAGTCATCAGTAGCATCTGAACCTTGTCCCCATAGTGGCCCTGCTGCCTGATAAGGTGAGTCAGAAGGTGGACAGGTGGTCAGTCTCCTCTCTTTTGTCACTGTGTGAGTGTGTACAAGTCATCAGTAGCATCTGAACCTTGTCCCCATAGTGGCCCTGCTGCCTGATAAGGTGAGTCAGAAGGTGGACAGGTGGTCAGTCTCCTCTCTTTTGTCACTGTGTGAGTGTGTACAAGTCATCAGTAGCATCTGAACCTTGTCCCCATAGTGGCCCTGCTGCCTGATAAGGTGAGTCAGAAGGACAGGTGTGATCACTCAGTCTCCTCATTTTCGTCATTGTGTGAGTGTGTACAGGTCATCAGGCAGCATCTGAACCTTGTCCCCCATTGTGGGGATGCTGCCCAATAAGGTGAGTCAGAAGGACAGGTGTCATCACTCAATCTCCTCTCTCTTGTCATTGTATGAGTGTGTACAAGTCATCAGGCGGCATCTGAACCTTGTCCTCATAGTGGCCATGATGCCCAATATGGTGAGTCGGAAAGACAGGTGTGATCACTCAATCTCCTCTCCTTTTTCACTGTGTGACTGTGTACAAGTCATCGGATTGCATCTGAACCTTGTCCCTTATTGTGGGGATGGTGCCCAATAAGGTGAGTTAGATGGAGGACAGGTCACTCAATCTCCTCTCTGTTGTCGTTGTGTGAGTGTGTACAGGTCATCAGGCGGCATCTGAACCGTGTCCTCATAGTGGCCATGCTGCCCGATAAGGTGAGTCGGAAGGACAGGTGTGATCACTCAATCTCCTCTCTTTTGTCTGTGTGAGTGTGTACAAGTCATCGGTAGCATCTAAACCTTGTCCACCATTGTGGGGATGCTGCCTGATGAGATCGAGTCAGAAGGTGGACAGGTGGTCACTCAATCACCTCTCTGTTGTCACTGCATGAGTGTGTACAGGTGATCAGGCAATATCTGAACCTTGTCCTCCATTGTGGCCATGCTGCCAGATGAGGTGAGTCAGAAGGTGGGCAGGTGGTAAGGTTCCCACTGTTTTCCACTGAACAGTGTTGTCGGTCCCCTCACAGACTACAGAATGTGCAGCTGCTGTTCTTCATAATGGTCAGGATTATACCTGCAGCTAAGG
>OY757545.1:14805730-14834552 GCA_963584105.1 Alviniconcha strummeri
AAATCGGACGGCTTTGTGAAGTACCACTATCCAGTGCTCTCCCCTCTGCCCATCAAGCCATTCAAACTGCTTTTACCTTGTGAGTCAGTGTTTGTTGTGTGTGTGTTTTGCTGTGTGTTTGTGTGTCTGTTTTTCTCTGTGTGTGTGTGTGTGTATGCGTAGGTGTGTGTTTTGCTCTGTGTGTGTGTGTGTGTGTGTGTGTGTGTGTGTGTGTGTGTTGTGTGTGTGTGTGTGTGCATAAGTGTGTGTTTGTGTGTGTATGCATAGGTGTGTGTTTTGTTCTGTGTGTGTGGTGAGTGTGTGTGTGTGTGTGTGCATAGGTGGGTTTTTTTTCTGTGTGTGTGTGTGTACATAGGTGTGTGTTTTGCTGTGTGTGTGTGTGTGTGTGTGTGCATAGATGTGTGTGTGTATGTGCATAGGTTTGTGTAGCTTAATTAGTGACTGTGCGAGTCCTGTGTGTGTGTCTCGGGGGGGGGGGGGGGGGGGGGGGGGGGCAATGTCATGTCTGTGGGTTCATTTTACTCCCACCTGCCCCCACTTAATTCAGTGTGCAGAATTTAAAAAATATTGTCACTGTATGATAGCTTCAGAGGAAAGCTCTGTTGCTTACTATGCTGATAATGCTTAACAAGCAACCAAATAAAAGGGAACAAAATCTCTGTACCACAGTATACTTAGCTTTTGTCTTCTTTTTTTTGTAGTTGTTTTTGTTGATTTTTTTTTCTTTCTTATTTTTTCTGCTTTCTGAATTCATAGATTTGTTGCACAACACAACCAAACGTCTTGAGATAACGTCATGTAAAAAAAGAAAATTAACGTTTATATATGTTTTTTAATGAGGTTTATTTTGGTGCTCAGCTTACTGTGCTGAACAGTGATAAACTATGTGTGTGTCAGGTATTTAAGTTCCTGACTTCTGACACAGCACACAGTTTATGTGACGTACATGTTAATTTAAAACAGTGTGACTTGTTGGTGACAGTCGATGGATTCAGGTACGTCAGCATCAGCCGGAGCACGGGGCAAGGTGATCATCGACCAGTCAGACATGTTCACCCATGTCTTTGCTGTCTTCGAGGAACACAAAGTGAGAACACATACAGATGGTTACTTACATGTTGATCTAGGAATTCTGGTAGGCATAATTATAATCGGAGCAAGCTGAAAAAAGTGGGAAAATATCTTCCTTTTTTTCTTCTTCCCCCAGCTGTTGATTGGTATGAGGGAAGCTGTTTTTTGTTGTTGCTGTTGTTAACTTCTTTGGTTTCCTCCTTCCCTATTGGGCAATTCAGCAAAGCTGGTTTGCTAGAGTGAATGCGCTTTGTAATCTTTTGCGCAAGACGTGAGAGGTCGCAGCGCACTCCAGGCCGATTTCGGAGGAGGTGTTGCTTCATGCTGGGTATAACAGTGGAAGTTGTACGTAGAATCGTGAATACTGTTGCAGTTGCAAAAATTACTGTGGAAAGGGGATGCAGGGTGGAAAAAAAAGTGTCTTTGCATTGTTTTTTGGCTGACCAGAAGATTGCGAGTTCATAGAAAAATGCATTTTGGGGCATCCTATAGCACAAACAACAAGTTATTGCTTGTTGCCAGACACATTATGACTATGGGCCTCCAAAAATGCCTTTAAAGTTGACAGTGTAAAATTTGCAAATTCACTGTCACCGCCTATCATTGTGAAGAAAGTATGCACTGGAAGTAAAAGCAGCCAAGGGACTTAAGCAATGCCAGGCAAAAGTCAAGGGAGTTAACAACCCTGCCTAAATCACCCAATACTTGTTCTGTTTTTACTTAAAATTTCTAATGTGTGTCTCTCACTTCAAGTCATGATTTCTGTAGCCTTTTTATCTAATCTCCTCCCCCCCCCCCCCCACCCCTACCCCCATGCCACCCCCTTCTCCCCTCCTTTCCCCCATCCACCCCTCCCCTCCTCCCCCACCACCCCCCACTCCATAAAATGATTTGTCTTTGTCTGGGGTGGATTGAAACTGGGTACTGTGCAGGATTAACTGAATTTGGGTCATGCATTGTGTGTGTGCAGGATGTCCCCTACAAGTTCATGGTGGCGGTGTTGATTGAGTACATCCGCTCCCTCAACCAGTTCGCCATCCCAGTGCAGGTGACCTGGAGCGTGGCAGAACGCGCTTTGAGACAAACGATAAACGCTGTTAGGATGAAGTTCTGCTAAAAACAAACCTCTGTGAGGGAGGAAGGGGTTAGATCACTCCCAGTGTTAGGAGGAAGCAGTTTGATTACTTCCGGTGTTAGGCGGTAATTCTCCCAGCGTTAGGAAGAAGTAGTTTGGGCGCGTCCAGTGATGGGAATAGTTAGGTTTTTACCAGCGTTAGGAAGAAGTAGTTTGGGCGCGTCCAGTGATGGGAATAGTTAGGTTTTTACCAGCGTTAGGAAGAAGTAGTTTGGGCGTGTCCAGTGATGGGAATAGTTAGGTTTTTACCAGCGTTAGGAAGAAGTAGTTTGGGCGTGTCCAGTGATGGGAATAGTTAGGTTTTTACCAGCGTTAAGAAGAAGTAGTTTGGGCGTGTCCAGTGATGGGAATAGTTAGGTTTTTACCAGCGTTAGGAAGAAGTAGTTTGGGCGTGTCCAGTGATGGGAATAGTTAGGTTTTTACCAGCGTTAGGAAGAAGTAGTTTGGGCGTGTCCAGTGATGGGAATAGTTAGGTTTTTACCAGCGTTAGGAAGAAGTAGTTTGGGCGCGTCCAGTGATGGGAATAGTTAGGTTTTTACCAGCGTTAGGAAGAAGTAGTTTGGGCACGTCCAGTGATGGGAATAGTTAGGTTTTTACCAGCGTTAGGAAGAAGTAGTTTGGGCGCGTCCAGTGATGGGAATAGTTAGGTTTTTACCAGCGTTAGGAAGAAGTAGTTTGGGCGTGTTCAGTGATGGGAATAGTTAGGTTTTTCCCAGCGTTAGGAAGAAGTAGTTTGGGCGTGTCCAGTGATGGGAATAGTTAGGTTTTTCCCAGCGTTAAGAAGAAGTAGTTTGGGCACTTCCAGTGTTGGGAATAGTTAGGTCATTCCCAGCGTTAGGAAGAAGTAGTTTGGGCACTTCCAGTGTTGGGAATAGTTAGGTTATTCCCAGCGTTAGGAAGAAGTAGTTTGGGCACTTCCAGTGTTGGGAATAGTTAGGTTATACCCAGTGTTAGGATGAAGTAGTTTGGACATGCCCAGTGTTGGGAATATTAGGTTATTCCCACCGTTAGGAAGAAGTAGTTTGGACACGCCCAGTGTTGGGAATATTAGGTTATTCCCAGCGTTAGGAAGAAATAGTTTGAACACGCCCAGTGTTGGAAATATTAGGTTATTCCCAGTGTTAGGAAGAAGTAGGTTGGCTGCTTCCAGTGTAGGGAATAATTAGGTTATTCCCAATGTTAGAAAGAAGTAGTTTGGACATGCCCAGTGTTAGGAAGTAGTTCTTCCAGTGGTTGAGAAGAAGTAATTAGGACAACCCAAGTGTTACACAGTAGTTGGGTTTCTCCCAGTGTTTGAAAGTTGTTGGGTTACTGCTAGATTTACAAAGTAGTTGGGTTACTCCCAGTGTTAGGAAGAAGTAGTCAGGTTACTTCCAGTGTTAGGAAGAAATAGCTGGGTTGCTCCCGGTATGAGGGAGAAGTTTGGTTACCCCACAGTGTTAGAAGTATAAGGTTACCACCAGAGTTAAGAAGTATTAAGGTTACTCCCAGTGTTAGGCAGTAGTTGGGTTACCCCCAGTGCTTTAGTAAGGAGTGTCAGGACACCTCCAGTAGTGTTAACAGTAGCTGGGTTACCCCCAGTGCTTTAGTAAGGAGTGTCAGGACACCTCCAGTAGTGTTAACAGTAGTTGGGTTACTCCCAGTGCTTTAGTAAGGAGTGTCAGGACACCTCCAGTAGTGTTAACAGTAGTTGGGTTACTCCCAGTGCTTTAGTAAGGAGTGTCAGGACACCTCCAGTAGTGTTAACAGTAGCTGGGTTACCCCCAGTGCTTTAGTAAGGAGTGTCAGGACACCTCCAGTAGTGTTAACAGTAGTTGGGTTACTCCCAGTGCTTTAGTAAGGAGTGTCAGGACACCTCCAGTAGTGTTAACAGTAGTTGGGTTACCCCCAGTGCTTTAGTAAGGAGTGTCAGGACACCTCCAGTAGTGTTAACAGTAGTTGGGTTACTCCCAGTGCTTTAGTAAGGAGTGTCAGGACACCTCCAGTAGTGTTAACAGTAGTTGGGTTACTCCAGTAGTGTTAACAGTAGTTGGGTTACTCCCAGTGCTTTAGTAAGGAGTGTCAGGACACCTCCAGTAGTGTTAACAGTAGTTGGGTTACTCCCAGTGCTTTAGTAAGGAGTGTCAGGACACCTCCAGTAGTGTTAACAGTAGTTGGGTTACTCCCAGTGCTAGGAAGTAGTGGGGTTTCTCACAGTGTGTTAGTAAGGAGTGTCAGGACAACTCCAGTGTTAGAAAGTTGGGTTACCCCTAGTATTAACAGTAGTTGGGTTACTCCCAGTGCTAGGAAGTAGTGGGGTTACTCACAGTGTGTTAGTAAGGAGTGTCAGGACAACTCCAGTGTTAGAAAGTTGGGTTACCCCTAGTATTAACAGTAGTTGGGTTACTCCCAGTGCTAGGAAGTAGTCGGGTTACTCACAGTGTGTTAGTAAGGAGTGTCAGGACAACTCCAGTGTTAGAAAGTTGGGTTACCCCTAGTATTAACAGTAGTTGGGTTACTCCCAGTGCTAGGAAGTAGTGGGGTTACTCACAGTGTGTTAGTAAGGAGTGTCAGGACAACTCCAGTGTTAGAAAGTTGGGTTACCCCTAGTATTAACAGTAGTTGGGTTACTCCCAGTGCTAGGAAGTAGTCGGGTTACTCACAGTGTGTTAGTAAGGAGTGTTGGGACACCTCCAGCGTCAGAAAGTAGTTGGGTTACTCCTAGTATTAACAGTAGTTGGGTTACTCCCAGTGCTAGGAAGTAGTCGGGTTACTCACAGTGTGTTAGTAAGGAGTGTTGGGACACCTCCAGCATCAGAAAGTAGTTGGGTTACTCCTAGTATTAACAGTAGTTGGGTTACTCCCAGTGCTAGGAAGAAATGTGTAGCACACTCCCAATCTTAGGAAAAGCTGGGTTACTCCCAGTATTAGTTAAAAGTAGTTAGAACTCTCGCGGCGTTAACTCTTTTACTGCCAGTGTTAGTTAAAAGTAGTTAGAACACCCTCAGTGTTAACCCTTTTAGATGTTAGAGCTTTGGAGAGACAGATGCAAGTTTTCCTTATTGTAGTTTTAGTTGTTAGTTGTGCTTCCGTGGTGTTTTTCAGCACTTTCTCTACGAGCTCATCATCAACATCCTGGTTCACAACAACTGCTTCTACCAGCTGCACCAGTTCCTGCAGTACCACGTCCTTGGTGACTCCAAGCCCCTGGCCTGTCTGATGTTGTCCCTGGAGAGCGTCTATCCCCCAGCTCATCAGCTGGCTCTGGACATGCTCAAGGTGTGTGTTTTTACATTGTACATGTGCAGTGCGTGTGTGTGTAGAGTTCATCAGCTGGCTCTGGACATGCTCAAGGTGTTTTTTTTTACATTGTACATGTGCAGTGTGTGTGTGTGTAGTGTTCATCAGCTGGCTCTGGACATGCTCAAGGTGTGTGTTTTTACATTGTACATGTGCAGTGTGTGTGTGTGTGTGTGTGTAGAGTTCATCAGCTGGCTCTGGACATGCTCAAGGTGTGTCTTACATTGTCCCTGTGCATTAAGTGTGTGTGTGTGTGTGTGTGTGTGTGTGTGTGTGTGTGTGTGTGTGTGTGTGTGTGTGTGTGTGTGTATGTGTGTGTGTAGAGTTCATCAGCTGGCTCTGGACATTCTCAAGATATGTGTCCAACGTTGTCCCTGTGCATTTGTGTGTGTGTGTGTGTGTGTGTGTGTGTGTATAGCTCATCAGCTGACTCTGGACATGCTCAGGGTGTGTGTCGTATGTTGTCCCTGTGCACTGTGTGTGTGTGTGTGTGTGTGTGTGTGTGTGTGTGTGTGTGTGTGTGTGTGTGTGTGTGTGTGTAGCTCACTAGCTGGTTCTGGACATGCTCAAGGTGTGTGTCTTACATTGTCCCATGTGGTAATTTGCCCTGTTGCTCACCTGTTGGCTCTGGACATGCTCAGCTGACATTATCATAATGTCTGTGTTCTTCAGCACAATCACTGAATTTTAATTTTCTGAAGTTATCTGTCACTAATGCTATCAGAGTATGTATTCAGCTCACCGTCTGGCTCTGAGTATTCTGAAAGTATCACAGATGACTTGATGTCTGATGCCATTAGAGAATGTCTGCTTCATGGCTAGCTAAGCCATGTTTGTGTACCTGTTGTTTCTGCAAGAAAATAAGGCTTTGTTCAGTGTGTTTGATCTGTTTTGCAGAGGCTACAGAAAATAAGGCTTTGTTCAGTGTGTTTGGTCTGTTTTGCAGAGGCTACAGACCGCAAATGAAGAGATCATCGAAGTGCTTTTGTCCAAGTGTCAACTGCTGCCTGCTCTACGGTAACTAAGTGCCCTCCCTTTCATGCAGCTTCCATGCTGCATCGTCTTCTTTGTCTTATGTCACTGCATAATATGACACAGGTTTGATAAGATCCAAACACAGAAAAGCTTCAAATGAATGCTATTTATTAGGATGAAACGCAGCATGTAAATTTTCAAGGTAATCCCTTTTTTCAAGCTGCAAAACAACACTTAAATGGTGAAAAATTTGATGTGGGATACTTACCTGCTTTTGGTTGTTTTGGTGTCAGTCACGTTTTGGTAAGTTGATAGTTTTCATATCAGTTGTGAGCAGAAGCCGGTTTCCACTGGTTTGACACACTGTGTACAGGGTTATGTTTTTAGTGTCCAGTCAAGTTTTGGTAAGTTGATAGTTTTCATGTCAGTTGTGAGCAGAAGCCGGTTTCCATTGGTTTGACACACTGTGTACAGGGTTATGTTTTTAGTGTCCAGTCAAGTTTTGGTAAGTTGATAGTTTTCATATCAGTTGTGAGCAGAAGCCGGTTTCCATTGGTTTGACACACTGTGTACAGGGTTATGAGTTTTGATGTTGTGTGGGGGAGGCTGTTTCATGAAAGTGCTTGCATGAAGTTTAGTGATGAAAATGCAGAATATATCTATGTTCAGAATAAAATGAGGATGGCTTTTCTTTGCAGTCAGCGTTTGTGTCTATAGTCAGTGTCTGTTCAGTGTAAAATACAAGTCATTTTCTCTACAGTCAGTTTCCATGGTCAGAGTCATTCCATACAGTCAGTCTCCATGTTCAGTCATTCCATACAGTCAGTCTCCATGTTCAGTCACTCCATACAGTCAGTCTCCATGTTCAGTCATTCCATACAGTCAGTCTCCATGTTCAGTCATTCCATACAGTCAGTCTCCATGTTCAGTCATTCCATACAGTCAGTCTCCATGTTCAGTCACTCCATACAGTCAGTCTCCATGTTCAGTCATTCCATACAGTCTCCATGTGCAGTCATTCCATACAGTCAGTCTCCATGTTCTGTCATTCCATACAGTCAGTCTCCATGTTCTGTCATTCCATACAGTTTCCATGTTCAGTCATTCCATACAGTCAGTCTCCATGTGCAGTCATTCCATACAGTCAGTCTCCATGTGCAGTCATTTCATACAGTTTCCATTGTTCAAGGTCATTCCCAACAGTCAGTGCCAATGCTGAGCATCATTCTCTGTAGTCGGTGTAAAATGCCGAAGTCATTTTTCCCTCAGGTTTATTCGCAGTGTGGGTATTGTGGACATGGTCTCCTCACGCAAATTTCTGGAAGCTGCACAAAACACAGAGGACAACCTTCTCTTCTACACAGTCTTCAAGTTCTTTGAGCAGCGAAACCTGAGGCTCCGTGCCAATCCACGATTCCAGCCAGGTAGGTTAATTTAACATTGTTTATGATCCCCTCCCCCCCCCCCAACCTCAGCCCCAAAGCAGGACGAGGAATGAGGAGTGCATGAAATAAATGTGAGGGTGTGAAGCAGGACCAGATGCCGCAGGGAGAGTACACCTCCATTCACCAACAGGGTCATGCTTTGTCTCTGCTCCAGTGCCATCCCTACTAGATTGGTATTTCCATCAATCTGTTTTTGTATTGTTTTAGTATCTGATGTCTGTTAAATGAATGGTTGTTGGAGTGGCGACAACATTTCTATGATTTTTTTTCAGGTGAGCACTGTGAAGAATATTTGCAGAAGTTTGTGACACTGTTCGGCTCAGACGCCCTCATGCCGGTTCAGATCAACGTGTGAGTGAATAAAAAAACTGTCAAGAACAAGTGGAAGGGATGAGAGCGTTTCAGACAGTGAAAGTGAATGCTGGGAAGGACGGGCAGTGGTCAGCTTCCCAGCGAGTCACTGCATGATATACTACTCACACTCTTGGAGCAGAATGCGTGCCCATTTACACCATCCCAGGCCGGCCCCACATTCAGTGCAGCTGTCTGGGCCAGCACTGCCGCATTTATGCAGTCAGCATCCTGGACAAGATTTGCAACAGAAGCATGAAGTCGTCATCACTCCGGGTGCGTCATCTGCCTTTCGCTAGTCTTACAAATCTCCCGCTTCCAGGGTTCCCAAACTTCCAGAATGATGTCAGATGACGCACAAAGGAATGCAAGTTGTGCTTATCCCTACTTCAGAGCAGGGCCAAACAGAAGCTCAGCTTCCATCGGTTCCAGGATCCAAACACATGGTTCAAAAGAACGCTGTTTATTGGGACAATTAAGACACATCAGCATGGCCTGGAGTGATTGTGGCAGCATTCCACAACCAGACCAAGTTCAGCCCAGATTTGTTTGCAGATGTAAATAGCTTGATAGTCTGCATGTTTGTTTCAAGAGCCATGTAAATTTGATTACGAGGGTACAACTGTCCTAATGCAGCCTTTCAGTTGTCATTCAGAAGAGGCTTTTTCTGTGATGATTATTTACTTATTTATTTTTGTCTTTATGGTATTTGTCTTCTTTGTTCTTTTGATCAGCAGAGTTTTTATAATTGTTCAAATCAGCAATGAGCCTAAAATGATCTGTTTTCTTTGTCTTTCGTAGTGGAGTTGTTCCTAGTGGAGTCTTCTACAAAGACATCCAAGGAATCAGAAAAAGTAGCCTGTCAGTTAGTTTATAGTCTCTGTACAGTGGAAATCTGCATTTGAGCATATGACACAACTTCCTGAACATGAGGGATGGGAATTGACACAGTTGACACAAGGCACATTCTACTGTGCCTCCTAGAATGTTTGGAAAATGAGATTCAGATCTGCCAATCTTCAGCCAAGCAAAATGTGTGTTCATTCTTGGTTAAAATGAAGGCAAAGTACCTTTAAATGTGCTAAGTACCTTCAAATGCAAGTGGTGTGTAAAAGCTGCTTCAGGACAATGTTTTAAGTCACAGGGCATTCATTTGGGATCAGAACCACTGCTAGTTTTCTGTTTTACTTCTTTTCCTTCTCAACACCACTTTAGTTCCAGTTGAACTGTTATATGTGCAAAGTATAAATTTATTCTGCATTTGATTTCTTTCGGGTGGTTCTGTAGTCATTTTTGTTTCATTTTGCTCCTGCGGGGGGAGGGACAATATGTAATAAATAACTGCTAGTCATATCGGACTCTTTTAAGTAAAATGTGTGCCCAGTTTGAACGGATGTTATTGTTTATCGTTCACACTTCAGTTGTGATGTGGGAAAATCATGAAGAAATCGAAGCGTTTCATTTGTTGCCTTTTTCTTTTCTCCCAAGTTCTCTTCTCACCATTATATACATATGCAGCACTGTAAAATCCATGGGCACTGTATTTCACAGACAAGAACAGCAACACAGTGAAAACACAACCATTTTCATATGCAGAACAGTTCAAATCCATGGGCACTGTATTTCACAGACAGGAACAGCGACACAGTGAAAACACAACCATTCTCAAATCAATGAGCGCTTTATTGACAAGACAAGAACGGCGACACAGTGACAATGCACAGCCATTCTTCAACCAATTGGCACATTATCAGTTAGACAAGAACAGTAATGCAGTAAGAGCACAACCACTCTCAAAGAATGTGTGCTCATTCTGTAAGCATAGTCCTTCAAAACAAAATCAAAACAAAACAAAAAAACAGTGTATAACTGCAAGCATACTCACAAACTGTCTTGCTCAAATGACATTTGCCAGTGAAGCTTTCTGTGGGAAGGAGGGGGTCAAATTCTGTTTGTGAAGGTAATCGATGTTATACATAGTTTGATTTTATAGGAATACTTGGAACAAGTAGACAAATCGTATATTTTACAACTCTGAGTCCATCCATTAAAATATCACTCTGAATATGTGTTGATCATCGTTTTGTACAGACAAGCCATTCAATCTGAGAACAAAAGTCGTTTTCAATAAACGCACTGTTTTACTGTTTCAACCCCAACATTGTAATCATGAATCTGAAACAGAACAAAGCCCAGAGCGCTCATGCAAAATCAACACACAAGGGAGTTAATTAGCGCTCAAAATATCTCTGGTGAAGCTGATGTACCTCTGGTGGAGTTTATGTACCTTGTATTTAGATGCATGCCAGGTGAGAGTTACCCTAGGCAACTCGGTCTTGAGTGCTAATTAACTCCCTTGTATGTTGTAATCATGAGTTGGTCTTCACAGGCCAGCTCTGTTGAGCTTCACTCAATACAAAAGGCATAACTTTGTTGCTAATTGTTTTTTGTTTTTGTTTTTTTGTACCTGTCCAGAATTTATAACTATAGCTATTTAAACACATTCTTCTGTTTCACCTGAGGTGCATGAGAGATGAGTAGATGCTAAATAATTTCTGTGACTGAAGGAGCATCAAGAAGAGCATAATATATATATGCTCAGCTGGACTAACAACATTCAAAGGAAAACATACTTCCTTTTTTTCTTTTTCTCTTTTAAAAAAAAACAAACGCTCTTGGTGGTATGAACATGTATAGCTTGATAAAGGTTATGCAAGTTTCAAAGATGTTGCTCAAACAGCAACTGAGAAGGTGCCGGTGTTAAAGATTTTAATTTCATGCACATTGTGTTTGAAGGGTCTTGCTGGTGTGGTTGCACAACATGTGTGTAATAGTCTGTCTTGACTATTTTAACTACAGATTATTTGTAAAGTTTAACTGTGTGTGTATGTGTGACTTTAACCCTTTCTCTGCCTAGATTGGCCACTGCTGTGATTGCCTGCTGGCCTAAGTTTGCCCCAGTGAAATCACACAAAATGGGCATTTCTTCTGTCACTCAGTTTTTGTGAAAACAAAACACACAGCAAAAACAAACAAACTGAGAACTGCAGAAAAATATTACCAGAAGTTACATGAAGTACGGGTAGCAACTCTAACTGCTCAAAAACAAAGAGAATAGAGAAAGCAGGAGTGCACTACCCTAAACTAGTTGTTACTTGTATACGAGTAACCGAGCGTTCAGCTGTTAGTTGTTTACAGGTACTCTGGTTCCAAAGTGACAAAGACCCACCAAGATATAACTGTAAAGGACACCTTTGTTCAAACAACACAGGATCATAATTCCACCCTGTATATTATTTTTAATCTCGGTTAATAGTCTGATCTTTTACCCTCAAAGTGGGCCTTCTAAGTTAACTGAGTTTAAACACTTTGACCTTTCAGTTTTAGATCTTCAGCACATAAAGACAGATACCACACTATCAATCTCAAAAACAACAACAACAAAAACAGTTGCATCATTTGTAAGCATCAAACCCATCACACTGTATTTTACAACTGATTTGTGAATGTAATCACCAACAGACATTCACTGTGCGCATACGGACAGCTACAATTTTCAGAGGCCATGTTAACACCACCTAGTCCGCATTACCTTGTGCAGAGTAAAGAAAAAGATTTTAAAAATAAAAAAAAATAAAAAATAAAAATGCATAGGAAAAAATGCAGTGGGTGGAAAGAAGTGAACAAGTATTCAGTGATCCACTGGTGTGTTCAGCTCCTGTCCTTCATTCACTCAGTCTCCCCAGCCTTGGTGAATGCCAATGTTTGTCTCTTTGCCGTCTTCACGCTGCCACTAAAACTTGCTGTGCAAACTGTTCTATCCAATCAGAAGGCAACAGCAGCATGAAATAACTACTTAAATGCAGGACTGAAGTCACACAGTTTTCTGCCACCTCGCCCAGTCATTCACAAAATGGCAGCCCATACGACATCCCAGTCAGACGGAAGTGCTTGATTTGGGGACGGGATCAAAGTTGCATCCACTGATGCAGACTTTGCATGAATGCTTTTCATGTTGAACAATTCAGTAGCTACAACATATCATTTTGCACATAGTATCGCATGCCACCACTCCATTTGTAAAACAGTTTCACAAAGACTGTACAGTGCAGTGAACTGGATGAGGAACAATTTGTTTGTCTGTCTCCTGTTTGTGTGAGTATGGGTGAATCAATAACCCCCACCCCCACCCCTGCCAACAATAATAGATCAAAGTTGTTCACACATCCCATGCGTGAACTGTACTTAAAAAAGCTTCCACTCAAGCTGGAGTGTAGTTATCCAATTGGTCACTGAAGATTCTGTGCATTCCTGTGTGCAGGAAGAACATTTGGATCTGAATAATAATTCACCAATTCTGAGCATCCAGTAACTAACTTGTTTCTTTTTTACACCCAGTCAACTAGAACAGTTATATCAGGGCAAGGGTAAGCCTCCAAGTTGTAGAAGAAAGAAACGAACGCAAAAATACATCTTCTATCCAGTTAAGAGGTAGCTCTCACTCTCCATGAAGTATTTTTTGACACTGCCCTTAGAAAGGTGGGGAAAAACACCACACCCCTACTAACCTGAAAGTTCCAGGCCACCAATCACCCAAGCAATTTCAGCCAATCAGAACATCACACATATTGTGCGCAAAAAGCCTGAAGAGTGGCAGCACGTTAAAAAATAGCAACAGAGTGAAAGACTCATGAATTCCAAACAAAACCTTCAAAAGAGGTGGTGGTGCGTGTTTGTTGATGCTGACAGACATTGGCTGCAACCAAATAAGGCAAATTACATACATCTAAATGCTCAAATCCCACTCAAACACTGTGCATTCCAGCAGTCAGCACAGTACATGATGTTTGGATCAAAAGCTTGTGTGGCTGTAGCTATGGGAAGCAGGGCTTAGAACTCGGCAGTTGAACATTCTATCAAAACCTGAATTATGGTCTAGGAAAAAGTTCAGGAGCTGTGCATCCTGGTCTCCCTGTCCCTGGTAGTCTTTATGGTTTCTGTGGACATAAAGCGACACTGAACTGGGGAAAACAGAAGATGCTGTGATGTTCCATGTCTTAGCTTCTGTCATGAAAAAAGGCAGGAAAAGGGAGAAGATTAATATATTTTAAAAAGTGGGCAACCTCCAAATTCTGTTTTCTTCACTTTTTCCCCGGTCCTGTAGTTGTCTGTCAGCTTGTCCAGGGAGTGCTTCGCCCTTATATAACTACCATGGTTGACTGGGCATTAAAAAACACACGATTATCTGTATTCACAGTGCACTCTTCTTCTTCAAACAATCACTCAGCAAATAGGCAGTGATGATGACTTTTCCCTCTAGAAATCATGGCACCGCTATTCAACAAGGACAGGGGGCACACCACTGGTGTTATGCTATGAAACTATTGCTGTGTCCAAAACGACAATTGAGAAAACGAATGTAAGGAGCAGTTGGTGACCTAAAGAATGTAAAAGAGCAGTTGGTGACCTGGTGACCTAAAGAATGTAAAGGAGCATTTGGTGACCTAAAGAATGTAAAGGAGCAGTTGGTGACCCAAAGAATGTAAAAGAGCAGTTAGAGACCTAAAGAATGTAACGGAGCAGTTGGTGACCTAAAGAATGTAAAGGAGCAGTTGGTGACTAAAGAATGTAACAGAGCAGTTGGTGACCTAAAGAATGTAAAGGAGCAGTTGGTGACCCAAAGAATGTAAAAGAGCAGTTGGAGACCTAAAGAATGTAACAGAGCAGTTGGTGACCTAAAGAATGTAAAGGAGCAGTTGGTGACCCGAAGAATGTAAAAGAGCTGTTGGAGACCTAAAGAATGTAACAGAGCAGTTGGTGACCTAAAGAATGTAAAGGAGCAGTTGGTCACCCAAAGAATGTAAAAGAGCAGTTGGAGACCTAAAGAATGTAATGGAGCAGTTGGTGACCTAAAGAATGTGAAGGAGCAGTTTGTGACCTAAAGAATGTGAAGGAGCAGTTGGTGACCTAAAGAATGTGAAGGAGCAGTTGGTGACCTAAAGAATGTGAAGGAGCAGTTGGTGACCTAAAGAATAAAAAGGAGCAGGTGGTGACCTAAAGAATGTAAAAGAGCAGGTGGTGACTAAAGAATGTAAAGGAGCAGTTGGTGACCTAAAGAATGTAAAGGAGCAGTTGGTGACCTAAGAATGTAAAGGAGCAGGTGGTGACCTACAGAATGTAAAGGAGCAGATGGTGACTGTGCCTTTAACACAGACAGCCTACACTGCCCACATCAGTGCCCCTGTATTGACTGTAAGCATGAGTTGATGCTGACTGGCGTCAGCAAGGATTAACCTGCACACTATCAAAGGAATTCATTATGCAGAGAACCAGTGAAAGAGAAAACGTATACTGTACTGGATGGATGTGTTTTATTTAAATAAACACCCCACAAAAAAATGCTTGGCACAAAACAAAACTGTCCAATGCATTATTTATATACAAAGATCTGAAACTAATGTGTACACAAATAAAGCCACACCATTGCATATAACACCCCCTGTGCGTAAGATTCTGCAAATGAACTGTCACCAAATGTTTCTGCAAATGGTGATCTACAGACTTTGAAGAATATACAAATACACTGCTGTTTTCACATTTTGCATTTCATATATTCTGTAGTAGGTGTGCATATCTGTGTGGGCATGTACACTTGCATGTTCATGTGCTGGCATGCATGTGTCTGTGTACATGGGCATAACATTGTTTTCTGTAAACAAACAAAAGAAAAATGAGGGGGGGGGGGGGGAACTAAAATAAACAAACTAAAATAAACAAACATAACAGGCATTCACTTTTCATCTTCCTTCTGAAATACCTGCAAACAAAGGCTGTGACACATCTATCTGAAAAAAGCTGTACAACAGCTGTGTTTGAAAATCTCATCAATTCCTCAGACAACAAACACCCACTCATGAAGATCACAGTAAACCTACAGCAAATTACAATGTGGAACATGGTACCAAGAAACCGGGTTGTCAAGTATAACGCTAGTCAGTCCACAAACCAATCCATATACTCAAACATAAAACAAAGCAGACATGCATAAACATAAACACAAATTTCATAAGGCTGGTATCGTCAACCATTTTATCTAATTTATTCATTCCAGATTGATGAAAAAGGAATGGACAGAAGCAATTAAAAAAAAGCTTTAAAAAAACGTTATATATAAATGCACAATGGCAAATACCAGTGCTGAATGGCAGCAGGCTGCACATTCCACCTGCCAACCATCATCTAGCCGCTCAACAAGAACCATACCAACAAACAAACAAATCTAGCTCTTAATGAATAATATTTGAGTTTTCAGGAGAGAGAGGGGGGGGGGGGAAGGGAGGGGAATGGACTATTAACAGAAAAATGACAAGACAGAAAGAGCAAGAGGAGCAGGCAGAAAACCAAGAGAAGAGAGAACCAAATGACAGCCCTGAGATTCCAGACAGGGGGGAGACATCAGACATCAATGGACTCCCTTCAGGGTGTTGACATCCAAAGAAATGATGATGGATGCAGGCAACAAACAAACAACAATACAGAGCAATCAGGAATGTCTTCTACAGAGGAGCAGGTCAACTATGGTTCAGTTTGGTGGACCCCTGAAGCAAGGAAAACCTACCCATCTACAGCATAATGGAACAGGTCAAACTTAAACGCTGCCTTCTTTAACAACTCAGTCACAAAGCGTGAATTTGCGTACAGCAAAATGCTTCTTCAAATACCTGGAATAGTGCAAAGAGACCTACTGCCCCAGGAGTGTGATACTCAAAACACACATCCAATCATACATGCAAAGACCTGTTAAATGTATCAGTATTGCTGTGGAAAATGGGGGTTGGACTGATCTAGTCTGGTAAGCATACTCCTCATTTACAGCCACCCTACAGGACGTGCAATTATGCTCAGATGACTCGCATTCAAGAACAAAACTGGGAGATTTTTAAAAAAAATTTTTTAATGATCTCCCTTAAATACAACAATTCACCAGAGTAACACAAAGCATACTGTGCATGACCTTTCAGTGTATGTTGCAATTATACAACATTTAAACTACACTAGACAGGAATCTAAAAGAACACCTCAATTTGCAGTTTATGTTTCCGCAACACCTGTGACCATGAAAAAAATAGAAAAAAATCAAGGTCATGAAATCCAGTACAACTCTTTAGATTCTAATCAAGGTTATAATCATGCAGATTTTGAAAGACATCGCTTAAAACAGTGTCTATGAAAAAGCCAATGTGTCAAATCAGGAAATACATCAATCATCTCCTGAACACAAGGTAAAAGTAAAAAAAGAGTGGTATATTCATGACCCACTCTATATAATTAACAGTCCTACAAAGTTTTGACTTAATCAGATAAGAACACACATGTTTCTGTTAAAACTGTTTGACACTGCTTGAATACACTTGTGGTCCCTGAAAGTGGTACTGACATGTGAAAGCTCGCTGAGTAGCACCAACATTTAAAGTCTGACATCTAGACACTCAAACAGTGGGCCAGCTGAACATGATCATTATACAGACTCACATTTTTATGCAGGCAAGTCTGAAATGTGACAAGAATCATGCCACGTCTTTTCCGTAGCACTGTGCGCACACTCATCTTCCAGTTCTTCCAAATTTACGCAGAACATGACAGCACGAGGTGAACTCAACATTTACTCAGGCAAACAAAGTTTGTAGCATCTTCATAGACATGATGCGCTACAAATCATTAACTGACTGATAAAAACCTTTGAGGGCAACAAACTCCTAACCACATGGGTCTACCTACAATACACTTCAAGTTTCCGCATGAAATGAACCACACAGTCAAAACATGGAGCAGACAATGGGAATGCTGTGAAGCATCAAACATAATGATCTCCTGCTCTGTTCACTAACATTTCTGGGTCAGTGCAAAACAAAATGATGCTACACACTGACTCCACAACAATATATTTTAAGATGTTCTGATGACACACCTGATTCCATAAAATTTGCAGACTTGAATTTATGGGCTGTTCAATTGGCATCAAAAAAATTAAACCTGAAATCTGTATATGTATATCAAGACAAAACGTTTTCCATTGCACATCTTTTTTTATAGGCACAAGGAACATAAAAGTAAACAAAGTGAAAAACACAACATCAGACCATAACAGCATACATAGATGGCAGCTACAAGCACAAACAACATCAATACAAAACTTTTCAACTGCACATCTTTTTCACAGGTACCAGGAACATAAAACAAAAATTGAAAACTATCCAGTAAGACCATGCAGTTGAATCGTATTCACAAAATTAAACGTGACCACATTCTTTTCTTTTCCTCTGCCATATTTGACACTAAAAGTAAAAACTATTCACAAAAACCTAATGATTGTCAAAATCATGGACTTAGGCTGGAACATGTTGTAAAAGAAAACTAATGTATTTAGGGATAGTACAAACGCTTTCAAAAAAAAAGTTGAATATCAGATTTGATTTTAAACCAGGAGAGTATATGCTCAGACAACTTGCATTCAAAACTGAAAAATATGACTTAGTTTGAACTTTCCAGTGGCCTTAAAAATGGCCAACATTGTAAAAGCTATCCTGAACAGTTCAAATTAAATGGAGGTCATCACTGTGCAAAGTTTACAAAGATTTCACTTTAAAAATAAATAAATCCAAAGCTCTGTTTTTGTCAAGTCTGGAACTGTACAACCGGATGACAGTTCTAGGAACTTTAAAGTCAGCTGGATGAGACTGGGTTGGTTTTTAGGTTCAGTTATTCTCTCAGACCGATTTTAAATGGATCGTCTTCACTTAACACTCACTTTGTCTTTCATTCTTTTTCCAAAAACTGCAACTTTTAACACTAACGTCTTTGCCATGATGCCCTGACGCTGGTCATCTGGCCAGCTGGACAACTTAACATCAACACCACAGACAGATCTTTGTCACACAAGTCTGTGAAGCCTATCACATAATAACCTATCAAAGTCCACAGATCCATGGACCACAAGTTCAACATTTGTCACTAACTTTGTTTGGAATAACTGTATTGCAACCATTGTCAGCAATCTAGAAGCGAAATGAAAATCTGACAGCATGTGCATCTTCACATTGCATCTTTGTAAACATTTTCTTCCTTTCAATAGCATTTTTTTTTTTTTATTAAAAAGTGCAAGCTATGTCATGAGTACATCGGTGACTGAAAGAAAGCAACCCAACTGATCACACTGACAAATGTTTCATCTACACATGCACACAATTACAGTGACCCCCAAAAGAGGGGGACTACAAAACAGAGTATGCACAATATTGTTCTGGGAGCTGAATACTTTAGGCCCTATTGTTGTTCTCCTTTCAAATAGCAATCCAAGCCATTGATCTGATTACTCTGCTACTACACGTTTGTGGCACGTATTATCTACAAAATGCTTTTTTCATGGACTTTCTCCACACACACACACACACACACACACACACACACACACACACACACACACACACACACACACACACACACACACACACACACACACACACAGCTTCTAACAAAGCTGACAACAAGAGAAGGCCCTCTCTTGGCAACAAACATAAAACAAAAGTCATTAACGTGTGCAAGTTATACGTGCAAAAAAGTAAACAAACCAGAAGAAAAAAATCCAACTGCCTTCTTGACCCAAACCTTTTGAGTATGTAAAGCAATGTCCATGAAGTCCATGTATTAAACCACACTCCAAGCCTTGCTGTCTGGCACCCTTCCTCCAAACTCTGTGATAATTGGTTACGTCACTGAATGGACACTTCCTATCTCTGTGCATCTGTCTACCAAATTCACCTGTTTACCTCTCTGAACTGCTACATGTCTACACTCCATCTCATACACTACGCTCTTCTTCTGCCACCCACATGCTGAAAATCCAGCAATACAAATGCAAGAGTCATGGCTTTCGCACCTTCTCTTGCTTTTTGGACCCTGCATTTGGAATTCACTCCCACAAGACCTTAGACACTGCTCAACCCTGTCACAAGACCTTAGACATTGCTCAACCCTATCACAAGACCTTAGACACTGCTCAACCCTGTCACAAGACCTTAGACATTGTTCAACCCTGTCACAAGACCTTAGACATTGCTCAACCCTGTCACAAGACCTTAGACACTGCTCAACCCTGTCATCTTTTAAAGCCAAACTGAAAACCTTCCTCTTCTCACAGTATTTTCAGCCCAACTAATAGCTGTACCCAGTTTCTGCTACAGTCATGTGTGTGTGTGTGTGTGTGTGTGTGTGTGTGTGTGTGTGTGTGTGTGTGTGTGTGTGTGTGTGTGTGTGTGTGTGTGTGTGTGTGTGTTTCTGTACAATACTTTATGTAAATTGCTTTGGTAGGACAGTGTTCTACATGTGTATAGAATATATTTAGGTTAATATGTATCATGTGAGCACTCACAGTGTTGATGAGCGCATGATAAATATACATTATTATTATTATTATGGTGTAACCAGTTATGGCAGTGGTTGGAGGAAGACTTGTCATAAACAAATGCTTGGAGTTTGGTCCTGAACTTCACATAAATATTGCCTCTTTAGAAACACAGTAATGAGTGAGTCTGAGAACTATACAGGTGCTGCAGGACACACCACAACTCTAATCAATCTCACAATAAATTGCACTAACAGAGCTGTAAAGGAAACAACCTGAATTCATGGTGAGATCTGACAACAAACAATACACACTGAAACGACAATTTCTCACACCTAACACCAGTGCTAATTTAACACATGCGCCCCAAAATACTTCTCTGCCAAACTGCACCACCTTGGACTGGCCAACAAGTGGGTCATAACTTTTAAAAAAAATTATAATTGTTATCCTTTTTTTTTCTTAATTGAAGAGAAAGCAGGAGGATGTTTTAATCTTCTCTGCCAAAAAGTCGTTGCGAAACTTAGTAATACTCTCAAAGAGGAACAGTTTACACCATCATCAGTATAAATATCACAACAGCACATTATTTCACCAGGTTGATCAGTACATTCATTCCAGTCTTCATCAGTTCAAAGAGTGACAGGGTTTAAAGGTGTAAAGGCTTTCTGTTAGCATTTCACAGGTACAAACATACATTTACTGTGCAGTTTTCTTGCCATGTGTTTTTTGAAGAAGAAAAAACATTTCTGTCATTCTAACCCAAAATGCTGATGGACTGGGGTTTTCTTCATTTTCCTCTTCCTTTTTTTTTTCTTCTCCCTTTTCTTCTTTTTTTTTTCTTTCTTTTTTTCTTTTTCTTTTGTTTTCTTTCTTTTTTCTCAAGAAAGAGACTGCGAGAGAGATCAAGAGAGATCAGGAGGCAGAGACTGAGAGGTGAAAAACACAACTTCAGTCCCCCTCCCCCCTCCCCCAAGACCTCCTTCAACTCTGCCCCCCACCCCCACCCGTTCCCACCCCAGCCTTCCCTAAACTGCTGAACCTAGAGGGAAGGAAGGAGAAGGAAAAAAGTGTTTCTTTGGTCACTCTCATGCTGGAGCGCCTCTACACTACATAAAATGTGTCTGCTGTGGACCTCCTGCGTTTGTCCTCTAATCGTGCCCAAGCCTTCCCTAAACTGCTCAGACTTGAGGGAAGGGAGGAGAAGAAGGGAAAAAAAGAGAGTTCCTTTTGGTCAGTCTCAAGCTGAAGCCTCTCTACGCTATGCAAAACGTGTCTGATGTGGACCTCCCAAATCTGTGCTTTGCTCCGGCTCAACGATGTGTGGCGCACAAACTTTTCATTCATGGCACAAAGATCTGATTGACTCAACTTGTCTTGACCAGTAACTGTGGCCAGTGATAGAGGCATCCACAGTAGCTGTTGCGGGTGATGGAGACATTCAAAGCGAGCCACCCACCCCTCCTTCCCCCTCCCCAACTGACCATGGAAAGTGGCCTAACCTTCTACTCTGCCTTGATGCGCACATCGTTGCCCTCTGCATTTGCTGGGTGAGAGCTGCCATTGGCAATGGGGGACCCGTTGGCTATACCCTTGCTCTTGTCACCGTCTTTGGGCTTGTGGGAGCGGCGCTTGATGTAGGCATGGATGTAGAAGTTGCCGAAGAGGATGAGCATGATGACCATGTAGCTGGCCAGGAGGTTCTGGCCCCAGTGGGGGAAGTCACAGCCCACACGTAGAGAGTTGACTGTGTGGGTGAATGTCACACAAAACTGCACCTGAAACAGGCATAATGAGAAAATGGAGAATTGGGTGGACCCTGTTGGGGGAAACTTGGAGGGGATGGGTGTGGGGGAGGGGAAGTCTTCAGAAATCTACAGAGAATGATTAATTCTCAGTGAGGCATTGAAAAACGGTCCTCAGACAAGTTACCTGGTTATTCATATGGTGAGGGTTTCAGCTATACACTGACATGATATATTTTTATATGATGCCCACTCATCTGCACAGGTCATGTCCAAAAAAAGCCAGATTTGTTGAAAGTCAGAAGTAAGTGTCTGATTCACAGTTGGCGTAACTCCCCACAATCATCATTCCAATTTATCTTGCTAATACCTTGTGGTATCACGCTCAGTTTTCCACACTACTAGTACTAGCCAGGAGGTCCTTGTCTGGCTGAAAAGTGCACATGAAATGTGAACCTGCATATTTTTGTGGAAAAGTGTTGTTGTTTTTATGTTCATTACAAATTATCATCTATTCATGGATTCTTTAAACGCACAATGATGTTAGTGTCTGCCGTGCACATGAAGTCGAGACAGGCACTGACAAGTCTGCACACAAGTGTTAACTGAGCCCCATTACCAGCTGTTTTCAATGGAGTACCAGAGCCATTAAACAACCACTAGCATACAGCCCCTGCTGATGACATGCATCATTTAATGCTTCAAGAGGACACAATGCACAGACCTGGTACAAGCCCAGCAAACATGCTGGATCTAATTCAGAAGCATTTTGGTTATGGCCAGTTACGGCCATTATGACCAGTGTGCAGCCAGAGTTGGGCCGGATCATATATGCCAGATCCAACTTCCCACATCCAGTTCAGCTGTTTTTCCACAGGCCTGGACCATATTGCATAAAACACTGATCTGGATGGCCTGGTCAGATTTGGGCCAAACGCATCTGGTCCAGAAGCAAGCCAGTGTGCAAGAATCATCAAGCCCAGTTTCTGGCAGAATGCAACCAGCCCACTCCCAGTTTCCCACTTTCAGGCTCGGTTGTGTTCTTCCACAGATGGCCCAGATCATATTGTGCAAAACCAGGCTGGATCTGATTTGGTTCTGGCTGACTGTCAGGTTTTGGCCAAACAGATCCAGTCCAGAAGCAATCTGGTGTGCAAGAATCATCCAACCCGCTTCTAGCCAATGCTTCCAAGCCCATCCAGATCAGATGTTTTATGCAAAACCAGGCTGGATCCAATTTGGTTCTGGCTGACTGTGTCCGGTTTTGGCCAAATGGATCTGGTCCGGAAGCAAGCTGGTGTGCAAGAATCATCTGGCCCATTTCTGGCCAATGCTTCCAAGCCAGTCTGGATCAGATGCAAATCAAATCCAGCATGTTTACTGGGGGACTACCATTACTATAAAATAAAAAAAGGGGGGGGGACTGAAACAAGGAAGTCTGTGACTATTTGCTGGATGGAGGCTGCACTTCTGTGCCAATTTACGGGCAGGGCAAACACAGGCACAAAAGCAAACCAAACATATACGGGGTGGCGCCAACCATAAGCACCATTTGATACCTACCAGCTGAAACCTTGTGATGTAGCGTTTCCACCACAGTTTGCCCTTTAGTGAGGGTATGGCTGAGAGACCATAGTAGGTGTACATCACCACGTGAACCAGACAGTTCATCCAGGCACCAAACCATGCTGTAACAAACAGCACCATGTAGCATTCATGAGCAAATTAAAAGGCAACTAAATTTCACCAGTTTTGAAATTATATATCAAAATGTCATACACAAGTGACAGTGAAGCCCCCACCCCACCCCCCACCCCACCCATCCACACCACCACCATGTACCAGTCTCTCATTCTTATGAGTAAATTCTGACTATGCAGTAAAAGTTTTTACACTTATGCATAATACTAGTCTTTTTTGTGTAACATTCATTCATACATGGTTTGAATTTGATCAGACAATAACCTGCTGAGAAACAAAACAAAAACAAACAAGGTTTTACAATGTCACTGATGGCATAATGTACCCCCTCCCCCCAGTTACGTATCCAGTTACACTGATAACACCTGTCACATTCCATCTTAACTTGTGAGTAACATGAAAGACAACAGGTGCACAACAGTTGCATGCCACCAATGCTATTATTGGGAACACTTTAGACAGATAAGTTTTTTTTCTACGGAAAAACACACATTATTTTGACTGTTTTCAATCCAGCTAACAGCACTGTCTATTCTAGACAACATTCATCCATTGTCTCAACAAGAACAGGCACACACACAAAAAAATGCTTAGGAAAAAAATATCACTTTGGTATGTCTGATGTTGCTGTGAGCCTAATTTTTTTTATTATGGTCAACAAAACTGGTACAAAAATGTAAACTGCAATTACTACAAGGTACATTCTAATCATGCCATGTTTAAAAGATCTCACTGACTTAGTCTTCATTAAAGAGCCTCATGTTAAGGGTTTTCACCAAATCCATATATATGGAATATACACATAAAGTATTTGCTTCAAACCAAACACACGCAAAGTGCATTGTGGTGGTAATGTTCACACATCTGACAATTACTCACTCTTTAAATTTAATCAGATAAAAACTTACTGAGAAAATGGATACAATGTGCAGTTTCACCTTTCTGGTGCCCTCATGCCCTTGAAATAATGCTGAGGTCATCAAATATAGCATAAACAGGTACAGCTCAAATGAGGTTATCAATCATTCAAAAACTTGAAATCAAAAGACATCCACCGAAAAAGTCAAAAAGATCAAACAGAAATGTTACAGCCGATGTCAAAACTGATTGCATCAAATATAAAAAATTAAAAAGATTATCAAAAATAAAACAGTTTTTGCAACTGTCTCAGTGTCTGCTGTGACCATGAAATGCAGTAAAGGTCACTGAAAATGGGTGAATGGGTACATCACAATTAGTATGACCGTCATGCAAAGTTTGACCATCACATTTACAGCAGTTGAGAAAATGCCAGACAGTAACACTGATCATTGCACTGACTTTTTTCGCTCATCATGTGAGTCTAAAATTCTAAGAGTTACTAGTTCTTCCATGTTGTCCATGTGTTTCTTCTGTTCTTTGGCTCAGTTATTGTTTGAACACCAGATTTGTAAGATTTATATTACAGAGACAATTATTGTACAAATGGAAGCCTAAGTGCAAGCATGAAACTGTTTAAAATAATGATGTAATGTATGTGGATGCATGTGTTCATATAAAGGAGTGCCACAAAATCCAACTTACACATTCCACCAGGAATGAACATAATCGTCCACCACCATATGTTGAGCATACTGGCGTGATGAAAGACATGAAGAAATGTCACCTGCGCATTTTTCTTTCTCACAATCATCAGAACTGTGTCCATGAGCTCAATGGCTTTGGAGAAAAAATACCACCACAAAACATTCGCCACCTGGGGTCAAATATAAACAAACACAGAAATAAATAACAGAATCTAGAGAGAGAGAAATGAGTGAGTAGGTCATAAACACATAAACACAAACATACAAAAACCTGTATCAATGCATTTGTGCATGCGCACCCGCACACACACACACACACACACACACACACACACACACACACACACACACACACACACACACACACACATTCATACAACATATATGGTCAGAGATCACAGAAACTGAGAAAGATCAAAATTTCAAAAATTGAACATTAGAAAGGAATACAGACAAAATCCTGTTACTGCCTCAACTGTCAGCACCAAATGTACACAGTTTCTGCAGTAACCTGTAGCTCAGTTGGTTGGAGCTGGCACATTCTGATCATGTGAATTTATCAACAAACTGTAGCAGAAAAAGGTTCCATTTCCATCAGGGCCAGAGGAGGTTGATTTTCACTTCTCATACATGATATGGTTGCCCTGATATAACCATACTAGTTGACAGGGCATAAAAAAAAACAAGTTACTTACTTACATGATAGAGATTTATATACAGGCCTTTCTGTCAAGGTACTAGTAGTAATAGTACTCACATCTATGTGCTTGTGAGTGCATGCACACATGCATGTGTTAGAGGTATTCTAGTACTATGTCTATTTGATGCTTTGGTGATTTAGCAATTATCCAAATTTAGGCATGAACAAATGCATGGAGAAAAAAAAAATATATTGCAAAAGAAATGGTTGCATTTTATCTAAAATACCCTGCAAGGAAATTATGATGTGCCTGGTGGGCACAAGAAGAAAATGTAGTTGCAAGGTTTACTGGCAGTGCTCAGGGCTTCCAAACCTCATGTCCTACATCAACATGGGTTCTTTCCAAGAGCAGGTGCTCATTATATTCACCATTACTGATCATTCTTACATGTTCAATCAATACATCATTTGGCTCTGGCAGATAGCAGGGTTCCATTACAATTAAACGTCAACTCCTAATGCCTTGTGTTTAAGTTTATATCCCAACCCACTGACACTACTGAAACAGCAAACTCTCTCCAAGCCATTAGGTAACAATAAAAAGAGCAGTCATGCTCAGGTGACTCACATTCAAACGCAAACCCACATAAATATGTTAATGATCTCCTTTATATGCACACAAGAGCCACATAAAGCATATTGTGCATAATCTATTCAGTACATGTACCAACCATATAACACTAGACAAAAATCTAAGTAAACACAATTTGCATTATGTTTTGACACACATGTGACTCTGAAACAAAGTCATGGTCATCAAACCTGGTAAGACTGTACATCACAAGCAAGCTTATAACAATGCAAAGTAAGACCTCGCTTAAACAGCATCCAAGAAAAAGCCAATGCGAAAGCTTTTTGTTAAATCAGGAATCACATTAGTTCCCTTGATATATGCAAAAGTGAAAATTAACTGTCCAATCATGATTTAGAATTAGATGGAGAAATTAACAACTTACAAAGCTTCCACTCAATCAAATAAAAATATGCAATTTTTTTTAGTTAAGACTGTCTGACACTGCTGTGATCTTGAAGTCATTGTGGTCAGTATCACTGAAAGTGGCATAAATCGGTAAAGCCCGGTGAGAAATGCCATGATGTAATATCTGACACAATTTACCACAGTTACGGCGTCTGAAGATATTAACGCTGTTAAAATTTTCAACAAGCCTGGCCACTCAACCAGCCAACTGACCAGCCCACCAGCAGGCCTAGCACTGATCATTATGAAGACTCACATTTTGTTCACGCTAGCCAGTAACACAGTAACAAATAGAGCAAAGCCTCTCACCCGCACTTCCTCAGGCTTGGTCCAACTGTCCTTGTTGTAAGAAGCACAAGCCATGTCATAGTTGGCATTCCACACACTCAGTATTATCTGGTGAGAGGAGTTAGACAAACCTAATCATCTGCATTGCATGTGGCAACTCTAGGCAGTTGAAGTATGGTTTATGGTGACCAAGTAAATCAGAATTTTTTTTAAACACAGCTAAAGTCAGTGTAAGTATATTTAAGCATTATATGTACATAAGCCTATCTACATGTGCAATTAAGTTAAAACACCATGCAAAGTTTGAGCTGGATCACATGAGAACTTACTGAAATATACACCTTGGGATTTTTCACAGCCGTTTGATGCTGTTGTGACCTTGAAATGTGATCAAAGTTCCTGAAAGTGGCAATGAATGGCAAAAGTTCAGTACTAACACTGGGCAAAGTTTGACATTTATCACATTTAGTGATTTACAATATTATACATAAACTGATCTATGAACTTAACAGAAACATGGGATCAGACGATGTCACTCAAAATGTGGCTATGTTCATCAAAAGTCGTATGAACTGGTAAAGCTCAGTGAGTACAACCACCATTCACAGTTGAACAGTTATAACATTTACAGTGTCCAAAATAATTGTGTACAGTGTTGCCAGATTTACCAGTGATTCTGCTAGATCTGTCACTGTGACAGGTAGGATTTAAAAAATGTCAAGTCCATGGAAACGCACCATGAAAACAAAAATGAAAAAAGAGAGAAAAAACAGAGTAGATATGCTCAATGGTATTTCCATCTTGGACTATAACTTAAATCTGTTGCAAACTGGTGGCATCAGCATCCCCAGGATGGGGATAGCTCAGTGGCAGAGCACCGAACTCTTGATTTGGCAGGTCACAGGTCAGTTCCTCCCAGGGCAGCCTGAGGCTTTCTTCCCCAGGGTCAACTCTGAGTGTTGGCTCATATTTTGGTATGTCCCCCCCACCGCCCCCCCCCCCCCCCCCCACCCACCCTCCCATTAGCACAACAGCACATAAAAGATCCGGGTCATTCTGCTGAAAGTCAGGTGGCAGGCTGCAGCTAAACACACAGGTTGCACCCATTGCATGTGGCTTCAAATAAAACTGTAAACTGGTGAATGGTTGTACGGTGAAAACAGAACATGTGCTGAGACAGTACTAGCTGCACTTCACATGGCACTAGCCATTAACAACCAAATAGCTTACATTTTCCATGTAAGTCAAAAAAAAAATGTTTTTATTCATACAAGTAGCACCAGTCTTCTAAAACTAAAGTAAAAGATTAATTCCAGACACAATTCTTTCTTTTGTTAACAGAAGTATGCAAATCAAAGCCCTCCATATGTGTGTGTGTGTGTGTGTGTGTGTGTGTGTGTGTGTGTGTGTGTGTGTGTGTGTGTGTGTGTGTGTGTGTGTGTGTGTGTGTGTGTAGCCACATATTTACACACAGCAAGAGAACAGATAAAAGAAGTATCAATCTATATTAAATGTACATGTATATATATATAGAATTATATCCGTTGATCTTTTCAATAAGTTCTTCTTTCTAATAAATGCACTCACACTCACACACACACACACACACACACACACACACACACACACAAAATGGTCAGAAAACACTACAAGGAGTAAACTGCATTTGTCCAGTGTACTATAACACCACTTGCTGTGAGACTTGCATGGGTGTACACATACTTAGTATCAAGTCAGACCATTCTTTTCTTCTTCTTCTGGTCTCACCTCAGCAAACATGTAGACAGAAAGACCAACAAGACCAAGGTTGTAAATCACCAGGAACCATTTAAGGTCCAGAGGCTGACGGTGTTTCATAAAGCGCGGGCCCACAAAGACAAAGAGGATGTAGAGGAAGGTCAAAGTCCATATCGGCCATGGTGAGTTTTCCACCAGCAGCCAGTAACGTGTGCGAGGATCTGAAACAATGACACTGGCAGTAACAACAGACAAGACTCTATATGGAAAAAGCTCTACATCTGATAGTGCTGTTACTGTTTTCACTGCTCACAACATGATCACTGAGGCAAGTTCAACAACCTGACTGCCTGTGCAATTAACCCCTTTGCTGCCCCAGCCTGTAAAATTTCCAGGCTTAATGATGCACGGACGTGCCTGCAAACAGTATATTTTCAGTCCTATGACATC